>CM038681.1:52430460-53030460 GCA_021605205.1 Aegilops longissima | reverse complement strand
ATCACTTATGATATTCGCTGGATTTAATCCGCAAGATACAGGAGCGTGCAGCTCATCTTGTGGCCATCGAAGCACATCCTATTGGGAGGTGAGCTGATTGTTAATTTATTGATCTATCCGGTAGCAATGAGCTGATTGTTTCCTTCACATGCATATACCACCTCATGCCACTAGTTTAATCCTTGATGTTCCTGGTTTTCTACAAGCGATCCAAATTCTATCTGCCGCTGGCCGATGGATCAGAGAGCACGACACGATGTTGATTGGAATCTGAGGTCAACGCGATTTGTTCTTGAACTTTCTTTGCATGCTGATTCCGTGGCTAGATCTGTAACATCTTCCTATCCATTGATCATAATCCTCTTGCTATACTTCGAGATCTGAAGAGTGGCATACGAATATATGATCCCTTCCAGGAGATGGGTCTCAATATCGTTTGCCGACGTTAATTCTGTGAACGGAAGAATATTTGTGTGCTCTGTGGTTGTTTCTATAAGCTTGTGGCTGACGGCGTCTAGAATGGAAGAATCAGTTCAGTGGCTTCTGGTGGTCGATGGAGGCAACATCACTCGCGGTGTGCTTGTCGATCTCCAAGGAATTCTCACGGTCATATGGCCTGCGGCGCCCAGCTAGCCGTAAACCTGATTAGCATAATTCCTAATTACTCTTGTTAGTGGATAAATGATAAAATGTATAGTTTTGTGTACAGCTGTTGTCTCGTGGTATACCCAACAAAAGGAGCAGTAGCTCCGGTTGCAAAACTACTGTGTAGAAAACTACTAATTTGATTCAAGCTAGAGGATCCTACTTGTTTAGTTGTCGAAGAGTGCACTACCTTGCTTCCTTTATGTAAATATCAGTTTTCTGAAATTGTTGCTTTAATTTTCCATTTGTAAAAGGGTACATGCATTTCCCTGCTTCAACCGGTGTTTCATTTTGCTTCACACAAGCGTTGTGTGCTTCGTGTCATACAAAAAAAGTTAATACCCCCATTTTTTATATGGTTTCTTACTCTCTTATTTATGCTCTTGTTTGCTCAGTGCCATACAAATTATACCTATATTTGCTCAATCTTCATTGTGAATACTCCTTAGTTTGCAGTTATTTGTATTTCCAAGTGGATTATACTTCATTTCTAAGTAAACAATAATGTGAAGTATATTGATATAAATAGCATATGTTCCTTTACCCAAAAAAAGAGTCGCAATTTGTGGTATATACCCCATTAAAAAATACCCCAAAAAAGAGTTGCAATATGTGGTATATACCCCATTAAAAAAACAGGGTATACTCATAGAAAAAGTATATGCTTCGAGACCAACATAGTAGTAATATATACTACTCCCTCCGTCTCAAAATAAGTGACTCAACTTTGTACTAACTATGTACTAAAGCTAGTACAAAGTTGAGTCACTTATTTTGGGACGGAGGAAAACAATATAAAACATGTACATACTCATATACAAAAGGTAGTATATACTCCTTACCAAAAAAGTAGTATATATTTGCCGTGCACAAATAATACATATTTGTATGTAGAAAAAACTCTATAAACCACACTACAGATAGCAGTATATATACTCTGTAAAAAAGATTATGTTCTTCCATAAGAAGTTGTATATATATACTCACATACTAAAAGTATATGCTTCCAGACCAAAGAAAGGAGTATATGCTGCAATATGAAAAAATAAGTATATACTTACATATAAAATTGTATGTACTTCTTACCAATAAAAATTAGTATATATTTTCCGTGCACAAATAGTACAAAAAAACTATATGTAAAAATATATTTTACATATACTTGTATGTAGAAAAAGTTCTATATATACTACAATGCAAATAGCAGTATATATACTCTACAAAAAAATGATCTTCCGTAAGAAGTGGTATATACTACGTGCAAAAAAGTAGTATACCTGATCGCAAAAAAAGAAGAAGAAGTATATATCGGCCATGCATATCAGTCTTTTCTATAAAAAAAAGTGAACTACCAACTCGTGGTAGACTTGAACGAGCGCAACCTTATCCATTTAGGAGGATCCCTCAAATATCTCCATTTGTTAATGCATGCACGCTATAAAAAATCATTTATTCAATCCGTCTAACAGCCGATCTAACAACCACTAGCCCGTTTAGCCTATGGGACTTCATACACTTGGGAGTATAAAATATGAGTTATATATATCTCTACTCCTAATATAGCAGTTGGTGAATAGTCCGTCGGTTATTTTTCGCTGGTTTTATTTCGCCTCATCACTTTCGTTGGTTTTATTTCGTCTCCCTCCCACCTGCCTTTTCGCTTCACCACCCACATAAACCCATCAGATTAGTTACCATATAAAAATAAATCACAATCAATCAAGTATTGATGATCAGATTAGTTAACACATAAAAAATAAATCGCAATCAATCAAGTATTGATGGGATATTTCCTTATATTGATGTGATTTTCCCTTTCTTATCATCAATCATCTCTACTGCTTAAAAAATGCGTAGCTTTCCTTTTCCTGCCAACCGACCGCGTCGCGTCTCCCTACATCCACCCTCGTTGCTCTGCCTCCTGCACGAAAAAACCCCTCTCGTTTGACCTCCCCGAAACCCCGCACGATGAAAAAACCCAGCCGTCTGCTTCCCCTCCTCTCGACCGCTCCATACGTCCAGATCGCGGCCCCATCCCCATCCTCCTCTCACGTTACGGCGGCCGATGGACTGCCGCCACCACCCTCCTACTCTCTACTTGCCGCCGTCCTCCCTCGCTCGCCGCCGCCCGTCGCCACCAATCCCGGCGAAGGCGCCGTTGCTACTATGTCGCCTCCCTCCCACCTGCCTTTTGATTCACCACTCACATAAACTCATCAGATTAGTTACCATATAAAATAAATCACAATCAATCAAGTATTGATGATCAGATTAGTTACCATATAAAAATAAATGCAATCAATCAAGTATTGATGGGATATTTCCTTATATTGATGTGTTTTTCCTTTCTTATCATCAATCATCTCTACTGCCTAAAAATGCGTAGCTTTCCTTTTCCTGCCAACCGACCGCGTCCGTCTCCCTACATCCGCCCTCGTTGCTCTGCCTCCCTTGCGAAAAAAACCCCTCTCGTTTGACCTCCCCCAAACCCCGCACGATGGAAAAACCCAGCCGTCTGCTTCCCCTCCTCTCGACCGCTCCATACGTCTAGATCGCGGCCCAATCCCCATCCTCCTCTCACGTCACGGCGGCGGATGGACTGCCGCCACCACCCTCCTACTCTCTCGCCGCTGCCGTCCTCCCGCTCGCTCGCCGCCGCCGTCGCCACCAATCCCGGCGAAGGCGCCGTTGCTGCTATGTCGCCTCCTTTCCCCATCCAAGCCTGACCATGGCAACGGCGCCCTCTCATGTGTCCCGCGGTGAGGTTTGGGGAGGCGCGACCACAATCCAGTAGGGATCTCACCGTGGACCCGTCCGCTGGGATGGGTGTTGCCTCCGTTGCGAATGGGATCAAAGGGAGCGACTACTTCGTCGTCAAGGTCGGCGAGGCAGCGGCCGATTGGGAGCCTGGTTGTGAACATGGGAGTTCGTCCCCATGGAGGCGGCGGCCGTGGAGATTGGAGGTGAAGCAACCCCACTTGCCGGTGGTGGAGGCTTGCCGTCCATGTGATCCTTTCTTCTCCCGGTATCCCCATTCCTTGCCTCCCATTACAAAAGCGTGCATGAATGAGAGCAGGGGCTGATTTTCATCAATTCATTTCTCATATTTTTAGTTGCTTTTTTGAGATTATACAAGATGCTCCTGATCTGTTTTGTCAAATTACTTGGATCGTCTTATGGAATTGACAGCCATCGTATTTTTCACCTCATGTTATTTCTTAATCCTTGTCCCACTAGGCATCCATTACATGTTTGGTAATGACGCGATGTTGAGGCGGCTAGGAGAAGCTCAGCAGCCAGATCAAGGGCTATCGAGATGGATCTGGGAGCCAAGCAGTAGTTCTTCTGTTAAATTTTGGTTATTATCTTTTCTATTGTTATGATTGTGGGATGGTTGATTTTGACTCGGTGTAACATTTGCATTTGTTTCCCCAGCTTGTTGGCATAGATGCGTGGCACTGCGGCAACTAATCAAGAGCGAGGGCAGTGCACATCAGAGCTACGATGAATGTAGTGCACATAGGTAGGTCAACATATTTTGTAGCTCTTTCAGATGTAAAAGCATATGTTGCATAAGAAATTATTATCTTCCAAGCATACTCACATTTCACAAACAAGGGGGAGGTTCAGACTTTAGAGCAATGATAAAAAGGTATGTTCCTCACTCTTTTGTTAGAATTTTAGTTCCAAGTTAACATGATTTCAGAGCAATGATAAAAAGGCCCCGTTGCAACGCACGGCGTTCTTCTATATATATATATATATATATATATATATATATATATATATATATATATATATATATATATATATATATATATATATATATATATATATAAGGTTCCATTAAACCTGTAGTTCGTCCAACCATTTTATAGACCTTCCCACTTCCTTTATTTTTTGTTTTCATTAATCCTATATCTGAATTTTCTTCCTCTTTCTTTTTGATGTAAACTGAGTTTTCTCTCAGTACATTTCCCTAGAACCAACTCAACTGTCTCACGTCTAGCCTAAAAAATAATAATACCCCATGTCCTATTAACTCATCAAATTAAAATGATGTTTTATTTCATAAATTGAAAGTTCTTACAAAATAATAATAATAATTGTTTATATATAATTTGGCAAGTTCACTCCTAGTGATTGCGTACATAAGCTTGCAAAGATTTTACTGGCCAATGCAGTAATAGATGTGCAATCATGTGTTTATGTTTTTATAACATTTCTCTATCCAGTCCAACATGATATTTTCACCCAGCCCAACAAGTCGCGGATTTCGAGAAAAATGCAAATGAGCTTTAAATTCTACCATATATATAAACGGGCTACATAGATGCTACATCATTGTTTCACCCAGCCCACCAAATGGACTAAAAAAATAAATGGACTGGCTGACATGTGGGCCAGTAGGTCGAAGCCTAAGCAAGGCGTTGGATTTACATCCCACGGCCGGAATTCTTCTTCAATCTCTCGTCTTATTCCCCCAGCGCTGCCGGGACTGCCTGCTCCAGCCTCCGGTGTCCAATGGTGTTGTTTTGCGCGCCTCGCAGCGAAACGCTACCCCGCCGACGGCCAGGCCATCCCTCCACTCTGCACCTCCTGTTATTCTCTGCCGAGTGTAGGCCCACCCCGCACCTGAACCAGTCAAGTTACCCACTCCTCTCCGTCTGCGACTCCACTGCCGCGTCTTCCCCATCTCCGGGTCGTTCCAGTCCGGGGCATCACCGTCGTCCACCGCCTCACTGTGCTCGGCACGGCGTAGTCAGCAAACAAGAGTCATCGTAAGAGGACTGTACGTGAGAGCCTGATGGCTGGGGACCCACGAGGTCCATGGTCGCACGCAAGGAAAGTTCCTCCTTATTAAGCTGTTTCCTTCCCCTGATAGCTGGGACCCACCGGCTGTATCTTCGCACGAAAGGAAGTGCCTCCTTGTAATGCAAAAAAACTATTCCTCCGGATGACAGCTGGGACCCGGCAGATTTGGTGGCTGACTTGTGGACCCACCATATTTCGCGAAAAAACGTTCCCCCCGCTGTCAGCTCGGACCCACTGGAAGTGCCTCTTTATTACGCACAAAAAAATGAATACCCACTACTAGCTGGGACCCACCTTGGTGGGAGGCTGACTTGTGGGCCTACTAAGTTGACGGGGACGGAGGGCTTTGTCAACTTAGTCAATATGAACAATTCTAGCTCCAGTGACCGTACGATGTCCATCCAACGGCCGTAGTGCTTCTTCAACCTCTGGTCTTCTTGCTCCAGCCGCCCAAAGCTTCTGCCTCCCGTGGTTGGCTGTGCTGCAGCGGAGGCCTCACCGCCCCTACTATTCCCACCGCTGGCCAGGCCCTGCGGTGACGGCAGCCTCACACCGCAGCCGAACCAGTGAACCCTCGTACTCCTCTCCGCGCGGGCTTCCACTGTCACATCTTCCCCTGCTCCGCGTTGTCCCCTTCCTAGGCCTCGTCGTCGTCCACTGCCCAGGTGCTCTCCACGCGGCGTGGTCAACATGGTCAAGGAACAACTTCCATCTGAAGAGTACTGTACATGGAGAGGCTAACAACTGGGTCCACGGCGGCGCAAGGAAGTGCCTCCTTATTACGTGCAAAATAACTATTCCTCCACCTGATAGCAGGGACCCACCGGACGGGCCACCGTATTTTGTGAAAAAAATGATTAGCCCCCTGACTGCTGGGACCCACCAGCTACATCTTCGCACGCAAGGAAGTGCGTCCGAAAAAAAATGATTTGCACCCCCGACTGCTGGGACCCACCAGCTATATCTTTGCACGCAAGGAAGTGCCTGACAGTCAGGACCCACCTGGTCGAAGCGTACGTAGCGTTGTCATTCTGGTGGCGAAGTGTACGTACATACTGGTTGATGTAGAGGCGCGCACGTGTTGTAGTAGAGGCGCGCACATAGCATGTACACGTACGTACATCGGCCAGGGTGCAAGAAAGTAAATACAGCCACATACGTACATACAGGTGGGTTCTCGAACGTCTACTCGCGCATACGTATGGCCGGGACTCGTGTACATGGCTTGGTCAGAATGGAGAAACAGCGTCGTCGTCGTGTTCATGGGGAGCCAACCGGCTGGGTCGGAGCGGAATGCGTCGTCGTGTTTATCGGGAGGGCTTGGATGGAACAGGCGATGGAAACGAGGCCTGGCGTACCGCAGAATGGAGGAAACGGCCTTGTGTTCGATCGGCCACGTTTGAAACGGGATACTGTTCATCGGGAGGGGTCTGACATACCGCAAAATGGAGAAAACGGACTTGTGTTGGACCTCCTACGGCCGAAACGGGGTCCTGTTGATTGGGAGGGGTGTGGCGTACCGCAAAACGGAGGAAACGGACTTGTGTTGGAGCGCTACGGTCAAAACGAGGGTCCTGTTCATCGGGAGGGGTGTGGCGTACCGCAAAACGGGACTCCACGGGATATTGTTCATCTCCACCGTCAACCTCCTCCAGCCTCCACGGGCTACTATTCATCCACTGTCGACCTCCTCCAGCCTCCACCCGCGACTGTTCATCCACGGGCTCCTGTTCATCCAGCCTCCACCGCGCTATACTCCACGGGCTACTGTTCAACCACCCCTCTCCGCAGGCTCCTGTTCAACCAGCCCTCCACGGGCTACTGTTCATCCACCCCTCCATCGTCTACTGTTCATCCAGCCCTCCATGGGGTCGTCCTATTCATCCAGCCCCAACCGGCTCGATCAATCGGGGTCCTATTCATCCAGAGGCAACACCACGGGGTCCTGTTCATCCACCCCCACCGATCACTGTTCATCCAACCCCCCCCCTCCCCCGCAACGCTCACTATTCATCCAGAGGCAGCATCGATCGGCTTCAGTTAGCAGCAGCAGTGAAGGAATCGCTCGATCGGAATTAGTTAACAGCCATCGATCGATCGCTCGGGTTCAGTAACGCGTAGCCTGCAGTGCAATCGCTCGGGTTCAGTTAGGTGACGCCTCGCTCGGGTTCAGTTAGAGCCCAACACCTCGCACACACGCACGTACGTGTACGAGAGAAACGATGCATCGCTTCGGCCCCGACCACCCACCGTGAATCGAACTCGCGAATTTCTTCGCCCTTGCTTCTACCACGGTTTTTCCGTCATGGGCGGCCCAAAGAATGTCATGCAGCTGCGTCTCCGGCCCGCCAGACGAAAAGCCCATTTTCATCATGATTTTTGTCATAAGTAGGAGCCCACCACATCTATAATGATACCGGTTTTGTCACAATTATCATCATAGAAGTGTCATAAGTATGACAGAAAAAAATTCGTTCGGCCCAAAATGTCACGGATGTGTCTTTTTTTTGTAGTGTATGGGTGAGCCACTCCTTGGCACATCTTCACAAGTCCATTGTCACCACAATGGACGGCAAGCATCAAGGACATTATCTCTTCATGTTCTCCACTTGAACTTGCACACCGCAATCTTGATGACGATCACCATTTGATGTCATCCTCTCCATGGGTTGTATGATATCTTCCTCTTGACGCAAGCCCATGGAAACATACCTAACCCCACATAGAACTCTCACGTAGACCTTCGATTAGCACACAAAGAATAATGGACAATGCTTACCATTCCATGGGATCACTTGATCCCTCGGTACATCTTGTACGCTTTATGTGTTGATCAACTTGATTCACTCTAGACTTAGTCTTGATCAACCTTGAATCTTTCCAAATCTCTTCATTTGGATGATGTCTTGAAGGTAGACATGAATGATCACACAATCTTCTTCTCCAAGAGATGCTTGCAATAAGCTCAACACTCACATGACCAATCTTTGGAGAATTCCTTAATAGCACCTTGCTCAACTCATAAACTCCTTGAAACCAACACATGTACTTCAAAAAATGCCTATGGACAAATCCTCCAAATATAACTCAATGCAACCACTAGTCCATAGAGAATGTCATCAATTACCAAAACCACACATGGGGCACCACATGTCCTTTCAATCTCCCCCATTTTGGTAATTGATGACAATCACTTTCAGGAGAGTTTATACAAGGGTTATGCATCACCATGCAATGCACCAACCAATAATGCATGCGTATGAGATGCAAAAGGTTAGGAACAAAACCAAAGAAAGACGAGATGACTCTATAAATAAACTTATCCACAAAACTCTTTGAAACTTCTCCCCCATTGGCATCGATTGCCAAAATGGGAGGAAAGCTTAGAAGGCCAATATAAATTGAGTTTACTCCATAAATTGTATATTTCTCCACAAGAGAGTGGAATGCAATACACATATCCAACAGTACATACTCGGAGGAAGACAAACTATATTGAGGCCCAAAGATTGCAAAAGAATGATAAGCCACAAAGACATAACAAAGAGAGAAACAGGCAGTCAAGCCATTAATTGATACCAGTTGAAGCAAGCTATGAAAAGATACCAATTGAACCAACTAGACCAAAGATCCTACGTGCCGCATGAATAAAAGATATTATGATATGAGCAAAGGAGTGTTCTAGAGAAACTAGTGAAGCTCTCCATGATTTGTGCATAATTTAGTTTTGTAGTTGGATACAACGAGCACAAAATAGGATCGTCACTCCCCCAAGATCAATAAAGCCTCACAACAAGTGCAAGAGAGCAATAGAGTGTTCTAAAGACACTAGTGAAGCTCCCCATGATTTGTGCACTCCTTAGAATATTTGCATTAGGATACCAAATGCACAAAATAGGATCATAACTCCCCGGAAATCAATAGAAACTCACAACAAGTACAAGTGAGCATGTAGGAAACAAGGCCTAGCACTTGCAACAAACAAAATGGTTGAGCAACATATAAAAGAGGCAACTTAAGAGAAGGCTCAACCAAAATGATGTGTGTGAGTCATGGCAAAGCACTTGGGAAGACTAATGTAAGGGTGAGCATTAAGCATCAACATAGTCTTGAATAGTGGAGATACAAGGTGCATGACATGTCCTTCCCACACACACCAAGCAAATGGGTTCACAAGCACACTAAATATGCAAAATGAATAACCAACACTTGTGACAACCCATGGTGAAGATAGAAAGTGAAAGCCTCATGAAGACGAGGGATACCAATTAAGATGGCAAAAGGCCTCGTCAAGACAAGCATGAGGAAGAAGATCTTCACCACACAAGAGTGCATCAAGATGCAACGAGATATGACTCGCACTCAAGGCACACACTTTCGCGGAGCCACCAAAGAAATAACATGAGAAAGAAATGGTGGACATGAAGGAAGGGGATATCAAATAGATATGCAACTTCTCTCAAGTGTATAAGATTCTAGGTAGATGACGATCATGATGATATCAATCCACAAAGAAGGATATACACACGAAATAGTTACAAAATGGAAGGAACAATATATCCACAAGGAAGTCATAAATATACCATTAAGATATTTGCTTGAAAGCATAGCACTTGGCTCGATATGGTCTTATTGTGTATAAATGAAGTTCAACCGCACATCCATCAAAGACATCACACCTAGCAAAAAGAGATCATCGTTGGGATGCTTTGAGAAGGGAAACAAGTATAACAAGATATGAAATGAATATCATGTGAAGATGCAACCTACACATGGTTGATGCAAGAAATGTGTGCATGAAAACGATGATGATACTTGTTACCGGGATATCAATGGAAGTATGTAGTAGATACCAAATAAAGGTAGATAGTAGTTCATTGATCATCCTATCTTGACTCCAATAAGCACAAGGTGACACCATCTTCCTTGTGAGTGAGCCAAGCATCCAATGTATCTCCAATTTTTCCTAAAACAACAACACAAACAAAATGGTGCCCAACCTCATTGGGACCAAAGAGTTAGAGAACCAACAATACATAGGACAAACTCCACATAAATATGGGCATATAGATATGAAAATGAATTTCATGCACATCTCATCCACTTTGAGACTTGGTGGAGTTTACCCTATATATTGGGTCAAAGAAAGAAAGCATGCCAAAGATACTACATGATGTTAATATGCATGCTCAATACTTTCAAGAACCGATACCAATTGACAAGAAAACCAAGTAAACAAAAGATACCAAATGAATAAATCATTACTTGGAGGATATTCATAACAGATACATCGAGGAATGAGATATCCATTGATACACACTGAATTAAAGATGTCAAACTCCCAAAGAGAGGATGGTTCCAAACAAACTAAGCTCTCAACAAAGTTTCATCATGGCACAAAGTACCAAAAAGAAAACGGCTTGCCTTCCACCAACACACACTTGATAAGGATCACAAGATGAGTGTTTTATAGAAAATAGGATAGCTCCCCCAAGACTAGTGCATTGTAGAGTGTTTGCATTTGAATACAAAATGCACAAGGTGGGATCACCACTTACACTATATCTAGAAAACACTAGACAAGATCAAGAAATTTTAAAAAAATCCACAAGTGATATTGAAGACAAAGGGAGTTGACACAAACCTTGGCAAGAGATAAGGTAAATAAAAGAAAAGGCCAATGTAAAGATGATCAATTATTTCTACCGCACATAAGTGAGTACCAATTGTCATAAGACAAGAAGTATTTCGAAATAATTCCCGTTGGTAGATAGCAAGGATATCCAACATCACCTTCACACCACACACAAGAAAATTGCAACTTGTAGCGCTAACATGCCACCTAGGAACAAGATAATTTACAATATCAATTCTAGGTGACAATATCTCAAATTTTACACATTTTCTAGGCTTGTAATATGCACATAGCATATTACTCCCCCATAATGTGATACCAATAAAAACTTAACAAGAGGCAATAAGAGGATCCAACAAGAGATGATTAATGGACTATTTAGAATTTGAATTTCTCATGAGAAGACATACCACATAGCGACTAGATAATATTGTAATATCAACACTAGATGGTATTCCTCACGTACACACATTTATAGGATTGTGAGGTGCACAAAACACATCACTCCCCCACAACGGGATATTCCATTAATCTCTCACAAGAGCCAACTAAGATAAAAACAAGATGCACAAAGGCTCAACACACAACTCACACGTACATGAAGTGCAAAACAACATACACATACTTGATTACTCAAGATAAGAAAATTGGAAGCACACATATACAAACACATGCAAGGTACAAAACCAAAACATGCAAAGGGGAAAGTGAAGGAAATATGCCCTAGAGGCAATAATAAAGTTATTATTTATTTCCTTATACCATGATAAATGTTTATTATTCATGCTATAATTGTATTAACCGGAAACATAATACATGTGTGAATACATAGACAAACAGATAGTCACTAGTATGCCTCTACTAGACTAGCTCATTAATCAAAGATGGTTGTGTTTCCTAACCATAGACATGTGTTGTCATTTGATTAATGGGATCACCTCATTAGGAGAATGATATGATTGACATGACCCATTCCGTTAGCTTAGCACTTGATCGTTTAGTATATTGCTAATGCTTTCTTCATGACCTATACATGTTCCTGTAACTATGAGATTATGCAGCTCCCATTTACGGAGGAACACTTTGGTACTACCAAACGTCACAACGTAATCGGGTGATTATAAAGGAGTACTACAGGTGTCTCCAAAGGTACTTGTTGGGTTGGCGTATTTGAGATTAGGTTTTGTCACTCCGATTGTCGGAGAGGTATCTCTGGGCCTTCTCGGTAATACACATCACATAAGCCTTGCAAGCATTACAACTAATGAGTTAGTTGTGAGATGATGTATTACGGAACGAGTAAATATACTTACCGGTAACGAGATTGAACTAGGTATTGGATACCGACGATTGAATCTCGGGTAAGTAACATACCGATGACAAAAGGAACAACGTATATCGTTATGCGGTTTGACCGATAAAGATCTTCGTAGAATATGTAGGAACCAATATGGGCATCCAGGTTCCGCTATTGGTTATTGACCGAGAATGGTTCTAGGTCATGTCTACATAGTTCTCGAACCCGTAGGGTCCGCACGCTTAATGTTTCGATGACAGTTCATTATGAGTTTATAAGTTTTGATGTACCGAAGGTTGTTCGAGTCCGGATGTGATCACGGACATGACGAGGAGTCTCGAAATGGTCGAGACATAAAGATTGATATATTGGAAGCCTATGTTTGGACTTGGAAAGGTTCGGATGAAAACAGAAGTTACGAACACGGTGGGTTACGGAACCCCGAAGGTCTATGGGCCTTGATGGGCCATAAGAGAGAAGAGGAAGGGCGGCCAGGCAGGCGCGCCCCCCCCCCTCTAGTCCGAATAGGACAAGGAGAGGCGGCGCCTTCCTCTTCCCCTCCTCCAATCCTAATCCAACTAGGAAGGGGGAGTGCTACTCCCGGTGGGAGTAGGACTCCTCGCGCCTTCCCTTGGGCTGGCCGCACCCCTTGCTCCTTTATATCTGAGGGCAGGGGCACCCATGACACACAAGTTGATCTACGGATCGTTCCTTAGCCGTGTCGGTGCCCCCTCCACCATATTCCACTTCGGTCATATCGTCATGAGCTTAGGCGAAGCCCTGCGCCGGTGAAGTCATATCGTCGCGGAGCTTAGGAGAAGCCCTGCGTCGGTGGAGCATCATCATCGTCCCACGCCGTTGTCTTGTGGAACTCATCCCGACACTTTGCTGGATCGGGCCGGGGATCGTCATCGAGCTGAGCGTGTGCTGAACACGGAGGTGCCGTCGTTCGGTACTTGGATCGGTCGGATCGTGAAGACGTCGACTACATCAACAGCGTTGTTATAACGCTTCGCTTACGGTCTCACGAGTGCGTGGACGACACTCTCCCCTCGTTGCTATGCCATCACCATGGTCTTGCGTGTGCGTAGGAATTTTTTGAAATTACTCGTTCCCCAACGATGGCATCGAGCCTGGTTTTATGCGTTGATGTCATGTGCACGAGTAGAACACAAGTGAGTTGTGGGCGATATAAGTCATCTGCTTACCAGCATGTCATACTTTGGTTCGGCGGTATTGTGAGATGAAGCGGCCCGGACCGACATTACGCGTGCGCTTACGCGAGACTGGTTTCACCGCTTGAGCACTAGTTGCTTAAAGGTGACGGCGGGTGTCGGTTTCTCTCACTTTAGTTGAACCGAGTGTGGCTCGCCCGGTCCTTGCGAAGGTTAAAACAGCACCAACTTGACAAACTATCGTTGTGGTTTTGATGCGTGGTAAGAACGGTTCTTGCTCAGCCCGTAGCAGCCACGTAAAACTTGCAACAACAAAGTAGAGGGCGTCTAACTTGTTTTTGCAGGGCATGTTGTGATGTGATGTGGTCAAGGCGTGATGCTAGATTTTATTGTATGAGATGATCATGTTTTGTAACCGAGTTATCGGCAATGGCAGGAGCCATATGGTTGTCGCTTTATTGTATGAAATGCAAGCGCCATGTAATTGCTTTACTTTATCACTAAGCGTGGCGATAGTCGTAGAAGCAATAGTTGGCGAGGCGACAACGATGCTACGATGGAGATCAAGGTGTCGCGCCGGTGGCGATGGTGATCATGGCGGTGCTTGGCGATGGAGATCACAAGCACAAGATGATGATGACCATATCATATCACTTATATTGATTGCATGTGATGTTTATCCTTTATGCATCTTATCTTGCTTTGATTGACGGTAGCATTATAAGATGATCTCTCACTAATATAATCAAGAGGTGTTCTCCCTGAGTATGCAACGTTGCTAAAAGTTCGTAGTATCCAGACACCACGTGATGATCGGGTGTGATAAGTTCTACGTCCATCTACAACGAGTGCAAAACAGTTGCACACGCGGAATACTCAGGTTAAACTTGACGAGCCTAGCATATAACAGATATGGCCTCGGAACACGGAGACCGAAAGGTCGAGCGTGAATCATATAGTAGATATGATCAACATAGTGATGTTCACCATTGAAACTACTCCATCTCACGTGATGATCGGACATGGTTTAGTTGATTTGGATCACGTAATCACTTAGATGACTAGAGAGATGTCTGTCTAAGTGGGAGGTTTTAATATGATTAATTAAACTTAAATTTATCATGAACTTAGTACCGATAGTATTTTTGCTTGTCTATGTTTCTTGTAGATAGATGGCTCGTCTTTGTTGTTCCGTTGAATTTTAATGCGTTCCTTGAGAAAGCAAAGTTGAAAGATGATGGTAGCAATTATACGGACTGGGTCCGTAACTTGAGGATTATCCTCATTGCTGCACAGAAGAATTACGTCCTGGAAGCACCGCTAGGTGCCAGGCCTCTGCAGAGAGCTACACCGAAGTTGTGAGCGTCTGGCGAGCAAAGCTGATGACTACTCGATAGTTCGATGTGCCATGCTTTACGGCTTAGAACCGGGTCTTCAACGACGTTTTGAACGTCATGGAGCATATGAGATGTTCCAGGAGTTGAAGTTAATATTTCAAGCAAATGCCCGGATTGAGAGATATGAAGTCTCCAATAAGTTCTATAGCTGCAAGATGGAGGAGAATAGTTCTGTCAGTGAACATATACTCAAAATGTCTGGGTATAATAATCACTTGATTCAACTGGGAGTTACTCTTACGGATGATAGTGTCATTGACAGAATTCTCCAATCACGCCACCAAGCTACAAGAGCTTCGTGATGAACTATAATATGCAAGGGATGACCAAAACAATTCCCGAGCTCTTCGCAATGCTAAAAGCATGGAGGTAGAAATCAAGAAAGAGCATCAAGTGTTGATGGTCAACAAGACCACTAGTTTCAAGAAAAGGGCAAAGGAAAGAAGAAGGAAACTTCAAAAGAACAGCAAGAAAGTTGCTGCTCAAGAGAAGAAACCCAAGTCTGGACCTAAGCCTGAAATCGAGTGTTTTACTGCAAGCGATCGGACATTTGAAGCGGAACTGCCCCAAGTATTTGGCGGATAAGAAGGATGGCAAGGTGAACAAAGGTATATGTGATATACATGTTATTGATGTGTACCTTACTAGAGCTCGTAGTAGCACTGGGTATTTGATACTGGTTCATTGCTAATATTTGCAACTCAAACAGGGACTACGGAATAGACGAGCACCGCAAAGGACGAGGTGACGATGCGCGTGGGAAACGGTTCCAAAGTCTATGTGATCGCGGTCGGCACGCTACCTCTACATCTACCTTCGGGATTAGTTTTAAACCTAAATAATTGTTATTTGGTGCCAGCGTTGAGCATGAACATTATATCTGGATCTTGTTTGATGCGAGACGGTTATTCATTTAAATCAGAGAATAATGGTTGTTCTATTTATATGAGTAATATCTTTTATGGTCACGCACCCTTGAAGAATGGTCTATTGAATCTCGATAGTAGTAATACACATATTCATAGTGTTGACACCAAAAGATGCAGAGTTGATAATGATAATGCAACTTATTTGTGGCACTGCCGTTTAGGTCATATCGGTGTAAAACGCATGAAGAAACTCCATACTGATGGGCTTCTGGAATCACTTGATTATGAATCACTTGGTACGTGCGAACCGTGCCTCATGGGCAAGATGACCAAAACGCCGTTCTCCGGAACTATGGAGCGAGCAACTGATTTGTTGGAAATCATACATACTGATGTTTGTGGTCCAATGAATGTTGAGGCACGCGGCGGGTATCGTTATTTTCTCACCTTCACAGATGATTTGAGCAGATATGGGTATATCTACTTAATGAAACACAAATCTGAAACATTTGAAAAGTTCAAAGAGTTTCAGAGTGAAGTAGAAAATCATCGTAACAAGAAAATAAAGTTTCTACGATCGGATCGTGGAGGAGAATATTTGAGTTACGAGTTTGGTTTACATTTGAAACAATGTGGAATAGGTTCGCAACTCACGCCACCCGAACACCACAGAGAAATGGTGTGTCGAACGTCGTGTCGTACTTTACTTGATATGGTGCGATCTATGATGTCTCTTACCGATTTACCGCTATCGTTTTGGGGATATGCTTTAGAGGCGGCCGCATTCACGTTAAATAGGGCACCATCTAACTCCGTTGAGACGACACCGTATGAACTGTGGTTTGGCAAGAAACCAAAGTTGTCGTTTCTTAAAGTTTGGGGCTGCGATGCTTATGTGAAGAAACTTCAACCAGATAAGCTCGAACCCAAATCGGAGAAATGTGTCTTCATAGGATACCCAAAGGAGACTGTTGGGTACACTTTCTATCACATATCTGAAGGCAAGGTTTTCGTTGCTAAATTCGGATCCTTTCTAGAGAAGGAGTTTCTCTTGAAAGAAGTGAGTGGGAGGAAAGTAGAACTTGATGAGATAACTGTATCTGCTCCCTTATTGGAAAGTAGTTCATCACAAGAAACGGTTCCTGTGACAACTACACCAATTAGTGAGCAAACTAATGATGATGATCATGAAGCTTGAGATCAAGTTACTACTGAACTTCGAGGTCAACCAGAGTAAAATCGCACTGAGTGGTACGGTAATCCTATTCGGAAGTCATGTTACTTGACCATGGCGAACCTACAAACTATGAAGAAGCGATGGTGAGCCCAGATTCATGAAATGGCTGGAAGCCATGAAATCTGAGATGGGATCCATGTATGAGAACAAAGTATGGACTTTGGTTAACTTGCCCGATGATCGGCAAGCCATTGAGAATAAATGGATCTTTAAGAAGATGGTACGCCGATGGTAATGTAACTGTCTACAAAGCTCGACTTGTTGCGAAAGGTTTTCGACAAGTTCAAGGGTTGACTACGATGAGACTTTCTCACCCGTAGCGATGCTTAAGTCTGTCCGAATCATGTTAGCAATTGCCGCATTTTATGATTATGAAATTTGGCAAATGGATGTAAAACTGCATTCTTGAATGGATTTCTAGAAGAAGAGTTGTATATGATGCAACCAGAAGGTTTTGTTGATCCAAAGGGTGCTAACAAAGTGTGCAAGCTCCAGCGATCAATTTATGGTCAGTGCAAGCCTCTCGGAGTTGGAATAAGCGCTTTGATAGTGTGATCAAAGCATATGGTTTTATCTGAGACTTTTGGAGAAGCCTGTATTTACAAGAAAGTGAGTGGGAGCTCAGAGCATTTCGATATTATATGTGGACGACATATTATTGATTGGAAATGATATAGAATTTCTGGATAGCATAAAAGGATACTTGAATAAAAGTTTTTCAATGAAAGACCTCGGTGAAGCTGCTTACATATTGGGCATCAAGATCTATAGAGATAGATCAAGGCGCTTAATTGGACTTTCACAAAGCACATACCTTGATAAAGTTTTGAAGAAGTTCAAAATGGATCGAGCAAAGAAAGGTTTTTACCAGACACAAGGTGTAAGATTGAGTCGACTCAACGCCCGACCATAGCGGAAGATAGAGAAAATGAAAGATGTTCCTATGCTTCAGCCATAGGCTCTATCATGTATGCAATGCTGTGTACCGGACCGACGTATGCTTAGCTGTAAGCTTGGCAGGAAGGTACCAAAGTAATCCAGGTGGATCATCGGACAGCGGTCAAGAACATCCTGAAATACGAAAAGGACTAAGGATATGTTTCTCGATATGGAGGTGAAAAAGAGCTAGTCGTAAATGGTTACGTCGATGCAAGCTTTGACACTGATCCGGACGATTCTAAATCGCAAACCGGATCGTGTTTTTATTAAACGGTGGAGCTGTCGGTTGGTGCAGTTCTAAACAAAGCGTCGTGGCGGGATCTACATGTGAAGCGGAGTACATAGCTGCTTGGAAGCAGCAAATGAAGGAGTCTGGATGAAAGAGTTCATTTCCGATCTAGGTGTCATACCTAGTGCATCGGGACCGATGAAGATCTTCTGTGACAATACTGGTGCAATTGCCTTGGCAAAGGAATCCAGATTTCACAAGAGGACCAAGCATATCAAGAGACGCTTCAATTCCATTCGGGACCAAGTCCAAGTGGGAGACATAGAGATTTGCAAAATACATACAGATCTGAATGTTGCAGACCCGTTGACTAAGCCTCTTCCACGAGCAAAACATGATCAGCACCAAGACTCCATGGGTGTTAGAATCATTACTGTGTAATCTAGATTATTAACTCTAGTGCAAGTGTGAGACTGAAGGAAATATGCCCTAGAGGCAATAATAAAGTTATTATTTATTTCCTTATACCATGATAAATGTTTATTATTCATGCTATAATTGTATTAACCGGAAACATAATACATGTGTGAATACATAGACAAACAGATAGTCACTAGTATGCCTCTACTAGACTAGCTCATTAATCAAAGATGGTTGTGTTTCCTAACCATAGACATGTGTTGTCATTTGATTAATGGGATCACCTCATTAGGAGAATGATGTGATTGACATGACCCATTCCGTTAGCTTAGCACTTGATCGTTTAGTATATTGCTAATGCTTTCTTCATGACCTATACATGTTCCTGTAACTATGAGATTATGCAACTCCCGTTTACCGGAGGAACACTTTTGGTACTACCAAACGTCACAACGTAACTGGGTGATTATAAAGGAGTACTACAGGTGTCTCCAAAGGTACTTGTTGGGTTGGCGTATTTCGAGATTAGGTTTTGTCACTCCGATTGTCGGAGAGGTATCTCTGGGCCTTCTCGGTGATACACATAATGAGTTAGTTGTGAGATGATGTATTACGGAACGAGTAAAGAGACTTACCGGTAACGAGATTGAACTAGGTATTGGATACCGACGATCGAATCTCGGGTAAGTAACATACCGATGACAAAAGGAACAACGTATATCGTTATGCGGTTTGACCGATAAAGATCTTCGTAGAATATGTAGGAATCAATATGGGCATCCAGGTTCCGCTATTGGTTATTGACCAAGAATGGTTCTAGGTCATGTCTACATAGTTCTCGAACCCGTAGGGTCCGCACGCTTAATGTTTTGATGACAGTTCATTATGAGTTTATAAGTTTTGATGTACCGAAGGTTGTTCGGAGTCCCGGATGTGATGACGGACATGACGAGGAGTCTCGAAATGGTCGAGACATAAAGATTGATATATTGGAAGCCTATGTTTGGACTTGGAAGGTTCGGATGAAAACAGGAAGTTACGGAACACCGGGGTTACGGAACCCCGGGTCTATGGGCCTTGATGGGCCATAAGAGAGAAGAGGAAGGGCCGCCAGGCAGGCGCGCCCCCCCCCCTCTAGTCCGAATAGGACAAGGAGATGGGGGGCGGCGCCCCCTTCCCTCTTCCCCCTCCTCCAATCCTAATCCAACTAGGAAAGGGGGGGGGAGTGCTACTCCCGGTGGGAGTAGGACTCCTCGAGGCGCGCCCCCCCTTGGGCTGGCCGCACCCCCCCTTGCTCCTTTATATCTGAGGCAGGGGGCACCCCATGACACACAAGTTGATCTACGGATCGTTCCTTAGCCTGTGCGGTGCCCCCTCCACCATATTCCACTTGGTCATATCGTCGCGAGCTTAGGTGAAGCCCTGCGCCGGTGAAGTCATATCGTCGCGGAGCTTAGGCGAAGCCCTGCGTCGGTGGAGCATCATCATCGTCCACGCGCCGTTGTCTTGTGGAACTCATCCCGACACTTTGCTGGATCGGGCCCGGGATCGTCATCGAGCTGAGCGTGTGCTGAACACGGAGGTGCCGTGACGTTCGGTACTTGGATCGGTCGGATCGTGAAGGCGTCGACTACATCAACAGCGTTGTTATAACGCTTCCGCTTCGGTCTCACGAGGGTACGTGGACGACACTCTCCCTCTCGTTGCTATGCCATCACCATGGTCTTGCGTAGCGTAGGAAATTTTTGAAATTACTCGTTCCCCAACAGAAAGTAACTTTCAATGTA
This sequence comes from Aegilops longissima, assembly GCA_021605205.1. NCBI lineage: Eukaryota > Viridiplantae > Streptophyta > Magnoliopsida > Poales > Poaceae > Aegilops > Aegilops longissima. Next base: position 53,010,015 of record CM038681.1, on the reverse strand, counting down.
AACAATTTAAGTACAAGTTACCGCAAGGAGGTACATTGGATATGATATAGAAACTTGATACTCCAAATGACTTGGCTTCGGGCAATATGAATGATGAAGACCCCTTAATTCTTCATAATGTAGCCAAGTCTCCAATGCCCTCCAACAACACCTATTGATCAAGTTTGAGCTTGTTGGTCCCCAACCAAGTTGGGTCCTAAGAGATTAGTCACAATAGGCTTGGCTACCCAAATGGTTCTTTTCTTGACACCATTTTGAGTACCAACAACTTTGGCAAACATATTACCAACCTTATCCTTCCCAAGAGAATAGATATCATAATTAATAATTGGGTTGGATAAGTTACCACTAGTGCATGACGAAGCGAGGTGACCTTTCTCACGACATAGGTAGCAACGTCTACTCTTCACTTTCTTCTCACTTGATTTCTCAACATGAGAAGCATTAGCTTGAGTTTTCTTGGGAAGAGGCCTTTCTTCAACTTGAGGTTGAGCATGAGAGCGAACTTGTGGCTGCTTCCCTTGTTTCTTGTCACTAATGGGCTTCTTCTTCAATGGGCAAGATCTAACATGATGCCCTTCTACTTTGCACTTGAAGCGAACAATCTTGGCCGAACTCTTGACTTTTTCTTAACCCTTCTTTTTGTTCATCTTAGACTTCTTCTTCTTATTGGATTTGAATCCAAGTCCACCTTTGTCATTGGGGGATTTTTGCACACTCAAGATATTGTTGAGTGTGGATTTCCCTTCATGACTCTTTTCCAAGTCTTTCTTCAAAGAAGTGACTTGGGCCTTTAGCTCTTTGATTTCCTCTACATGGTTAGTCTCAACACAAGTACTAGAGGAAGTATAAGCTTCATCGTTAGAGCAACAAGGCAAGGAAAGCAATTCATCACAAGATGTACCAACATTGTGAGTAGATGAATTACAAGGACTAGCACATGGAAATATAGTATTTTGACTAGAAGTAGTACTAGTATCCACATGAGGCTCACTAGATGTTACCTTAGCAATCATGGCCTCATGAGCTATCTTTAGCACATTATGGGATACTAGAAGATTATCATGAGAGCTTGAGAGCTTTTCATGGCTTTCTTCCAATTTCCCATAATTGCTAGATAGCAACTCAAGTTGAGCCCGTAGCTCAACATTCTCCTTCAAAATGGATGCTTCACAAGTAATAGAGTTAGTAGCACAAGCATCATCATTAACAACAATAGGAGAGGACAACTTGGCAAGCTCTTTCAAATAAGGAGCTTCAAGTTGAGCATGATACTCGATCAATGAGTGCTACGTCTTGAGCTTGCGTTGGTTTTCCTTGAAGAGGAAAGGGCGATGCAGCAAAGTAGCGCAAGTATTTCCCTCATTTTTTTAGAACCAAGGTATCAATCTAGTAGGAGGCTCCTCAAAAGTCCCACGCACCTACACAAACAAACAAGAAGCTCGGAACCAACGCAATAAAGGGGTTGTCAATCCCTTCACGGCCACTTGCGAAAGTGAGATCTGATAGAGATAATATGATAAGATAAATATATTTTTGGTATTTTATGGTATAGATTGGAAAAGTAAAGATGCAAATAAAAGTGGATTGAAAGATTATATGATAAAAGATAGACCCGGGGACCATCGGTTTCACTAGTGGCCTCTCTGAACATAGCATAAGTATTACGGTGGGTGAAGAAATTACTGCCGAGCAATTGATAGAAAAGCGAATAATTATGAGATTATCTAGGCATGATCATGTATATAGGCATCACGTCCGTGACAAGTAGACCGACTCCTGCCTGCATCTACTACTATTACTCCACACATCGACTGCTATCCAGCATGCATCTATAGTATTAAGTTCATAAGGAATAGAGTAACGCATCAAGAAAGATGACATGATGTAGAGGGATAAACTCATGCAATATGATATAAACCCCATCTTTTATCCTCGATGGCAACAATACAATATGTGCCTTGCTGCCCTCATCCTTTGGGAAAGGACACCGCAAGATTGAACCCAAAGCTAAGCACTTCTCCCATTACAAGAAAGATCAATCTAGTAGGCCAAACCAAACTGATAATTCGAAGAGACTTGGAAAGAAAACTTAATCACAGATAAAAGAATTCAGAGAAGATTCAAATATTTCTCATAGATAAACTTGATCATAAACCCACAATTCATCGGATCTCGACAAACACACCGCAAAAAGAGTTACATCAAATAGATCTCCAAGAAGATCGAGGAGAACATTGTATTGAGATTCAAAGAGAGAGAAGAAGCCATCTAGCTAATAACTAGGGACCCGAAGGTCTGTGGTAAACTACTCACAACTCATAGGAGAGGCCTTGGAGATGATGTAGAGGACCTCCATGGTCGATTCCCCCTCCGTCGAAGCGCCGGCGAAGGCTCCAAGATGGGATCTCGCAGATACGGAAGGTTGCGGCGGTGGAAATAGTTATTCGTGGTGCTCCTGGATGTTTTCAGGGTACCACTACTAGGGAAAAGCCTAGCAGCAGCGCGGGTTTTGGGCCTATTAGTAGCGCGGGGGCCGGCGCTACTAATAAGGCACTATAGCTAACGTATAGCAGTAGCGCGGGTGCCACCCGCGCTACTACTACGTCCTTTAATAGTAGCGTGGGTAAAAACCCGCGCTACTACTACCAGCGCGGGTTTTTTTTTGAATTTGTTCGAAAAAATATTTCAATTTTTTTCCCTAGTTTTCAAATTTCTGAATTATTTTAACCTCAAATCTCTAATTACCCCTCATCGCTGCTCAATTTAATCTCTAATCACCCCTCATCATTCCAAATCATCTAACTTCCCGGACGGTCACCCATCCTCTCACTACTCCAGCCTGAGCACGCTTAACTTCCGGGTTCTATTCTCCCTCGTTTCCAAGTCTGCACTTGTTGTTTTCCTGACAATAGTAAGATGTCAATCATATTAACCTCAGGAATTTAGCTTGAGCATGACGTCACAAATTTCACTATTTGAGTTTGAATCTATTGTTCTAAAAAATTAGTAACACTAATATTTCTTGAATAATTAGTTTGACCACGGTTTGACCACGGTTTGGCCATAGTTTGACCAGATTTGACCAAAATTCAAAAAAACTATAATAATTATTTAGTAACACTAATATTCTAGAATAATTAGTTTGACCATTGTTTGACCACAATTTGACCACACAGTTTGAAATTTTTTCGATTTTTCCACTCTAGATCTTAAAAGCCCCGTAACTTTTTTTCTGTTAGGTTTTTGAGGATTTGAAAATGTTTAAATTTGGATGTAACTTTTCGAGTAGATGATTTTTCATATAAAATACTTTTTCATCCGAGTTAGCATCCAAAAGTTATGCCCATTTTTACAAATTCTCGAGAGATTTTGCAAATAAAGTCGAAATTCATATTTGCAAATTTTCCCAACAACTAGACAACATATCACATGGGAAACTTATTTTTTTTTTGACATTTTCATCATTTTCTTTTATTTTTTTTAAACTGAAAAGGCGATCCACGGGGTGTAGAGTTTGAAAATGGGACCTTTGGTAGTAGCGCGGTTTTTTACCCCGTCGCTACTACTATGGCACCACTTAGTAGTAGCAAGGGCTAAAAACCAACGCTACTGCTATCAAACTTAGTAGTAGCGAGGTTTTAGAAACCGGCGCTACTACTATGGCATGTCCCGGGGGGCTCGGTAGAGACCGCTTAGTAGTAGCTGGTAAGTAGCAGTAGCATGGGTTTTTAACCCTCGCTACTAGTAACTTTCTGTGTATAGGCTTTTCCCTAGTAGTGTACGTGGGTATATATAGGAGGAAGAAGTAGGTCGGTGGACGCTCGAGGGGCCCATGAGGGTGGGGGGCGCGCCCACCTGTAGGGGCGCGCCCACCTGTAGGGGGCGCGCCGGGCACCCTCGTGGCCGCCTCCTCTATTGCTTGATGTCCACTCCAAGTCCCCTGGATCACGTTTGTTCCAAAAAGATCGCTCCTGAAGGAATCATTCCGTTTGGACTCTGTTTGATATTCCTTTTCTTCGAAACACTGAAATATACAAAAAAAACAGCAATTCGGGCTGGGTCTCCGGTTAGTAGGTTAGTCCCAAAAATGCTATAAAAGTGTAGAGTAAAGCCCATAAACATCCAAAACGGGTAATTCAATAGCATGGACCAATCAAAAATTATAGATACGCTGGAGACGTATCAAGCAACCACAAGCTTAATTCCTGCTCGTCCTCGAGTAGGTAAATGATAAAACAGAATTTTTGATGTGGAATGCTACCTAGCATAATTCTCAATGTAATTTTCTTTATTGTGGCATGATTGTTTAGATCCAAATGATTCAAGATAAAAGCTTACAAAACATAAAAATAGTAATACTTGAAGCATACTAACAAATAATCATGTCTTATCAAAATAGCATAGCCAAAGAAAGCTCATCCCTACAAAATCATATAGTTAGGCCATGCTTCATTTTCATCACACAAAATACTCCCATCATGCACAACCCCGGTTTCAGCCAAGCAATTGGTTCATACTTTTTAACGCGCTTCAACTTTTTCAACTCTTACGCAATACATGAGTGCAAGCCATGGACATAGCACTATATGTAGTATATGGTGGTGGTTGTGAAGACAAAAAGGGAGAAGATAGTCTCACATCAACTAGGCATATCAACGGGCTATGGAGATGCCCATTAATAGATATCAATGTGAATGAGTAGGGATTGCCTTGCAACGGATGCACTAGAGCTATAAATGTATGAAAGCTCAACAAAAGAAACTAAGTGGGTGTGCATCCAACTCTCTTGCTCACGAAGACCTAGGGCATTTTGAGGAAGCCCATCATTGGAATATACAAGCCAAGTTCTATAATGAAAAATTCCCACTAGTATATGAAAGTGACAACATAGGAGACTCTCTATCATGAAGATCATGCTGCTACTTTGAAGCACAAGTGTGGTAAAAAGGATAGTAGCATTGTCCCTTCTCTCTTTTTCTCTCATTTTTTTATTTGGACTTTCTCTTTTTTTTATTGGGCCTTTTTTTTTGGTGGGCTCTTTGGCTTCCTTCCGAAGTCTCATCCTGACTTGTGGGGGAATCATAGTCTCCGTCATCCTTTCCTCACTTGGGATAATGCTCTAATAATGAAGATCATCACACTTTTATTTATTTACAACTCAAGAATTACAACTCAATACTTGGAACAAAATATGACTCTATGTGAATGCATCCGGCGGTGTACCGGGATATGCAATGAATCCAAAGTGACATGTATGAGAAATTATGAAGGTGGCCTTGCCACAAATACGATGTCAACTACATGATCATGCAAAGAGCAATATGACAATGATGGAACGTGTCATAATAAACGGAACGGTGGAGAGTTTTATGGCAATATATCTCGTAATGGCTATGGAAATGCCATAATAGGTAGGTATGGTGGCTGTTTTGAAGAAGGTAAATAATGGGTGCATGATACCGGTGAAGGTTGCGCGGCATAATAAATGCTAGCAAAGTGGAAGGGTGAGTGTGCTTATGTCCATGGACTCACATTAGTCATAAAGAACTCATATACTTATTGCAAAAGTCTACTTGCCCTTGAAGCAAAGTACTACTATGCATGCTCCTAGGGGAAGGGTTGGTAGGAGTTAACCATCGCGCGATCCCGACCTCCACTCATAAGGAAGACAACTAAAAGAGCACCCCATGCAACAAATTTGTCACACAACTTTTACCATACGTGCATGCTACGGGACTTGCCAACTTCAACACAAGTATTTCTCAATTTAATAATTACCCAACTAGCATGACTCTAACATTGCCACCTTTATATATCAAAACAATTATCAAGCATCAAATTGATCCTAGTGTTTAATGCACTTTCTATGATAGTTTTTATTATAGCCAACTTGGATGCTCATCATTCTAGGACCAAATTTATAACCAAAGCAAATACTATGTTGTTCTAAAAGATTCTCAAAATAATATAAGTGAGGCATGAGAGATCAACAATTTCTTCAAAATTAAGCCACCGCCGTGCTCTAAAAAATATAAGTGAAGCACATAGAGCAAAACTATCTAGCTCAAAAGATATAAGTGAAGCATATAGGGTATTCTAATAAATTCTAAATTATGTGGGTTTCTCCCAAAAGGTGTGTACAGAGACTATGATTGTGTAAATCTAAAAATCCAAGACTCATATCATACAAGACGCTCCAAGCAAAACACATATCATGTGGCAAATAAAAATATAGCTCCAAGTAAAGTTACCGATAGACGAAGACGAAAGAGGGGATGCCTTCTAGGGCATCCCCAAGCTTAGGCTTTTGGTTATGCTTGAATATCTTGAGGTGCCATGGGCATCCCCAAGATTAGGCTCTTGCCACTCCTTATTCCATAGTCCATCAAATCTTTACCCAAAACTTGAAACCTTCACAACACAAAACTCAACAGGAAATCTCATAAGCTCCATTAGTGCAAGAAAGAAAAATAACCACATAAGGTATTGTAATGAACTAATTCTTTATTTATATTGGTGTTAAACCTACTGTATTGAAACTTCTCTATGGTTCATACCACTTAATACTAGCCATAGATGCATCAAAATAAGCAAACAACACACGAAAAACAGAATCTGTCAAAAAGAGAACAGTCTATAGCAATCTGTAACTCTCTAATACTTCTTATCTTGAAAAATCCTACCAAAATAGGAATTCCTGGGAAATTTGTCTATTGATCTACAGAAAAAAGAATCAACGCAACATCACGTTCCTGTGAATAACTAAAATTATTTTCGTGCGTGCAAAGTTTCTGTTTTTAGCAGAATCAAATAAACTACCACTGTAGGTTATCCTATAGGTTCTACTTGGCACAAACACTAACTAAAACATAAAAACACATCTAAACAGAGGCTATATGATTTATTTATTAGTAAATAGAAGCAAAAAGCAAGGAACAAAAATAAAATTGGGTTGCCTCCCAACAAGCGCTATCGTTTAACGCCCCAAGCTAGGCATAAAAGCGAGGGTAGATCTAAGTAGTGCCATCTTTGGCACTCAATTCATAAGTAGCTCGCATGATAGATTCATAATGTAATTTAACTTTATTTTTTGGAAAGTGCTCCATGCCTTTCCTTAATGGAAATTGGAATCTAATATTCCCTTCCTTCATATCAATAATTGCACCAATCTTTCTAAGGAAAGGTCTACCAATAATAATAGGACAAGAAAGATTGCAACCTATGTCAAGAACGATAAAATCTATGGGCACATAATTCCTATTTGCCACAATAAGAAAATCATTGATACTTCCCATAGGTTTCTTGATGGTGGAATCCGCAAGGTGCAAATTTAAAGAGCAATCATCAAGATCATGGAAACCTAGAATATCACATAGAGTTTTCGGAATCGTGGAAACACTAGCAGCCAAATCACACAAAGCATAACACTCATGATATTTAATTTTAATATTTATAGTAGGTTCCCACTCATCATAAAGTTTTCTAGGCATAGAAACTTCCAAATTAAGTTTTCCATCATAAGATTGCATCAAGGCATCAACAATATGTTTGGTAATAGCTTTATTTTGACTATAAGCATGAGGAGAATTCAACACAGATTGTAACAAGGAAATACACTCTACTAAAGAACAATTATCATAATTAAATTCCTTGAAATCCAAGATAGTGGGTTCAATGCTATTTAAAGTCTTGACCTCTCCAATCCCACTTTTATCAAATTTAGCATCAAGATCTAAAAACTCTGAATCGTTTGGACGCCTTTTAACTAAAGTTAACTCATCTCCAGTCCAATCATTATTAAAATTCATATTGCAAAACAAAGATTTAATAGGGGACACATCAATAACTTTTAGATCTTCATCATTATTGTCATGGAAACTAGAAGAACACGCTTTTACAAAGCAATCTTTCTTAGCACGCAATCTAGCGGTTCTTTCTTTGCACTCATCCATGGAAATTCTCATGTCTTTGTGAGACTCATTGATACCATGCTTAGGAGGAGTAGATCTAAGTTTCAAAGAATCAACATCAAGCGAAAGTCTATCAAAGTTCCTAGCCAAATCATCAACTTTAAGCAATTTTTCTTCAAGCGAAGCATTAAAATTCTTTTGAGAGATCATAAATTCTTTAACACTATTCTCAAACTCACAGGGCATCTTATTAAAATTACCATAAGAATTATTGTAGGAATTACCATAATTATTAGAGGAATTACTAGTGAACGGTCTAGGATTAAAATTTCCTCTATAAGAATTGCTACCAAAATTATTCCTACCAACAAAATTCACATCCATAGATTCATTATTATTCTCAATCAAAGTAGACAAAGGCATATCATTGGGATCAATAGGAGCACTCTTAGTAGCAAACAATTTCATAAGTTCATCCATCTTTCCACTCAAAACATTAATTTCTTCTATAGCATGCACTTTTTTACTAGTAGACCTTTCAGTGTGCCATTGAGAATAATTAGCCATAATGTTATCAAGGAGTTTAGTAGCTTCTCCTAAGGTGATTTCCATAAAAGTGCCTCTCGCGGCCGAATCTAAAAGATTTCTAGAAGAAAAATTCAATCCGGCATAAAAATTTTGTATGATCATCCATAAGTTCAAACCATGAGTAGGGCAATTGCGAATCATCAATTTCATTATTTCCTAAGATTGGGAAACATGCTCATGATCAAGTTGTTTAAAATTCATAATAACGTTCCTAAGAGAGATGATCTTAGCGGGAGGAAAATACTTAGAGATAAAAGCATCCTTACACTTATTCCATGAATCAATACAATTCTTAGGCAAAGACGAAAACCAAACTTTAGCGCGATCTCTAAGTGAAAACGGAAATAACTTCAATTTAACAATATCATTATCTATATCTTTCTTCTTTTGCATCTCACACAAATCAACAAAGTTGTTTAGATGGGTAGCGGCATCTTCACTAGGAAGGCCGGCGAATTGATCTTTCATAACAAGATTCAGCAAAGCAGCATTGATTTCACATGACTCAACATCATTAAGAGGAGCAATAGGAGTACTAAGGAAATCATTATTATTGGTATTGGAAAAGTCACATAATTTGGTATTATCTTGCGCCATCGCGACAAGCAATCCAACACACAAGCAAACAAAAAGGCAAACGAAAGAGAGAGGAGATTGGGAAAGAGAGGGCGAATAAAACGGCAAGGGTGAAGTGGGGGAGAGGAAAACGAGAGGCAAATGGCAAATAATGTAATGCGAGGGAGATGAGTTCGTGATGGGTACTTGGTATGTCTTGAATTTCGTGAAGACCTCCCGGCAACAGCGCCAGAAATCCTTTTTGCTACGTCTTGAGCTTGCGTTCGTTTTCCTTGAAGTGGAAAGGGTGATGAAGCAAAGTAGCGTAAGTATTTCCCTCAGTTTTTGAGAACCAAGGTATCAATCCAGTAGGAGGCTCCTCAAAAGTCCCACGCACCTACACAAACAAACAAGAACCTCGGAACCAACGCAATAAAGGGGTTGTCAATCCCTTCACGACCACTTGCGAAAGTGTGTCTGATAGAGATCATATGATAAGATAAATATATTTTTGGTATTTTAGGGTATAGATTGGAAAGGTAAAGATGCAAATAAAAGTAGGTTGAAAGCTTATATGATAAAAGATAGACCCGGGGGCCATAGGTTTCACTAGTGGCCTCTCTCAAGATAGCAAAAGTATTATGGTGGGTGAACAAATTACTGTCGAGCAATTGATAGAAAAGCGAATAATTATGAGATTATCTAGGCATGATCATGTATATAGGCATCACGTCCGTGACAAGTAGACCGACTCCTGCCTGCATCTACTACTATTACTCCACACATCGACCGCTATCCATCATGCATCTAGAGTATTAAGTTCATAAAGAACAGAGTAATGCATTAAGAAAGATGACATGATGTAGAGGGATAAACTCATGCAATATGATATAAACCCCATCTTTTATCCTCGATGGGAACAATACAATACGTGCCTTGCTGCCCCACTGTCCTTTGGGAAAGGACACCGCAAGATTGAACCCAAAGCTAAGCACTTCTCCCATTGCAAGAAAGATCAATCTAGTAGGCCAAAACAAACTGATAATTCGAAGAGACTTGCAAAGATAACTTAATCACGCATAAAAGAATTCAGAGGATATTAAAATATTTCTCATAGATAAACTTGATCATAAACCCACAATTCATCGGATCTCGACAAATACACCACAAAAAGGGTTACATCGAATAGATCTCCAAGAAGATCGAGGAGAACTTTGTATTGAGATTCAAAGAGAGAGAAGAAGCCATCTAGCTAATAACTATGGACCCGAAGGTCTGTGGTAAACTACTCACAACTCATAGGAGAGGTGTAGCGACCCGACCTCAGGCAGTCAAGCCTCTGTGTATCCGTGCCATCCCTGGATCAGTATGCTGGCACACACAGTACATCAATGTATATATCAAAGTGCAATCACATGTATAAATAACATAAAACTGATATATATACCTCAATAGTCTCAGCGGAAACAAGTAATCGGGTGTGGAGTCCCATCAACGCCATCGGCAGGTTGAGTGTAGACCGTAACCCTGTATCGTAACTCTTACTCGTCGAGGAAAAATCTGCAACATGATACGTTGCAGCCGTGTAGGTCAGTACATTGAATGTACCGGCAAGATCACAATAAGAGAAAACAGATGATAAACTATACTATATGCAGTATGGCTTTACGGCTCTGTATCTAAGTTTTGTTTTGCGTAAAAGCTGATTTTATTTTCCCTACATCAAAGGAATAAATGAGTCTGTACTATGGAGTTTTCTATCATGACATGGTTCCGCCAACCGATGTCTCATAGCCCAAATCATCATAAGTTGCCCACAATTAAGTTATCAATCCGGTGTTGAGAGTTCCGAGATAGATCCAAGTCCAGATGCTCAAATTGTCCGTAACCGGGGACACGGCTAATCGATTAGGTTATAACCCTCTGCAGAGGTTTGTACACTTTACCCGCAAGATTCGATCCCTCTCTTTACGTTCTCGCACTTCAGAGTGTTTGAGAACAAGATGACCGAAACATGGTCTTCCAAAGAGTTCCTCTGACCACTGTCCGGTACTCAACCCATCCTACCGTAGTTCTACATCTGCTAGTACCGTCCCAGCCAGAGTCACAACTAAGGTCAACCAAGCCAGAGCCCATAATGACTTGCGGTTGCACAGGTAAGCTTCCGGGCATGAAGTATTCTTCCGTCTCTTTGAGCCTGGGTGAAGCTTTACGCAAGATGTCATGGCGCTTCTCCATGCATCCCGGCCAACCACTGGTTTCTCCAGGGTGCCCGTCAACCGTCCTTCACCCAGTAGTGTGTATTGAATTCTTGTCTTGAGTCTTGAAGTCTTGAGGCCTTGAAGATGCAGTCCTTGCAGATTCCGTCATGGAGTTGTCGTCATTGACGTAGAGCCTCCATTCTCACACCACTCCCGAGTACTCACACCAAACCCCGTCTACTATAGCGTAGCATTACAATAAATAACGTCCCGGGCTTGGTAACAGGAATGATTGGTTCCTACCTCATGCATACTACTCAACTACAAGGATTCAATAACACCACTGAGGGGTGGTTGCAAAGATGTCACTAAATGCAATAAAACATAGGTATGAAAGCATGGTCAAAGTGAACTTGCCTTGTTGACGATCTTCGAAAACTAGGGATTCGTAGTAGCAAGCTCCGCACTCCGGAAATTCTACCGAGGCAAACAATAACTATAATAAGCATATAGCATGAGGATCACATAACACAAGAGCATAACAAAGTAACATAACACACCAAAACAACCAAATCAAAATCCAAAGGGAAAACTCAAAGAAAACCCATTCAAAGTTTTTCCTACTTCAAACAATAGCTAGAATAGTTTTTTTTCTATAACAAAAATTTCCCTAACATAACTTAATCATGGTTTTAGGTTAACTTAACAGAAAAGGATTCACTAATCAACTAGGAGCAAAAATAATTAATTTAAAAGCTATTATAAAACTCCTATTAGGCCTAATCCAATTTCAATTAAGAAAATAAAATAAAACTTTTATTAATTATAAATAAAAGTTCATCCTATAAAGTGACAGAAACTAACCAAGAATAATCAATCACAAGTTAAAAATAAATTTATTTACTAATTAAAATATTAGGAAAACAGGAGCTAGTTAATTAATTAGGATTAATAAGATTCTGCTTAAATATATTTATTTATTAATCCTAAAATACCCAAATTAATTTTTATGGTTAGGTAATGTCAAAATAAAGTTGGGACAAAAGAATCATCCAAAAATAATTTTTCTAACTCAAGTTATAGCAGATTTACTATTCTGTCTAAAACTAAATTAAAGCAATTTTAATTAATTTTAATATAGCTAAATATATATTCTACAGAAACTTTAGAAAATTTGAAAACCAACAAAAAAGAATCACCTAAAATATTAAACAGAATAAAAGATATGAATTTTTCAAAACAGAAACTATTCTGTTAAAACAGAAAACAAAAATAAAAGAAAAAGGCCTAATGGGCCTAAACTGTGCACTAGGCGTAATATAATCAAAAAGGGCCTCAGGTTAAACTAAAACGGACCGGGCTAATAAATAAAAACCTAACTAAAATAAACCGTAGCGAACCGGCCGGACCGGGCGGTTTTATTTAAAAAGATACCCTTTCGGGGGTGATCTAATCTGGGCCGTTGGTGGCGCATCGGACGGGGAGGAGTTTCGGACGTCGTGCGTTCGCGACGGCCAGGCGGTGGCGGTCAAGGCGTCAAGTGAGAGAGAGGAGGGTGAGCGAGCGGGTGGCAGGGCGAAAGGGTTTCAAGCGAGGGAATCGGGTGGCTCATTGGCCTGTGGGCAAGGCTGGTGTGGTTATTGCTGGGCGGTCGGTGGGTGGACTCGGCTGGCTGGGCAGAGGGCTGGCTGGCGCTTTGAGGGGGTTTTTTTTTTTTTAAATTTTATTTTTAAAATAAAACAAAACAGAGTATATCTTTTAAAATATAAATATTTTATATAGGGTATATATATACCAAAATGATCAGGGGAATATTCCCTTTCATTTGAACATTTTTCCAAAGGCAAAATCCAAACTTTATAAAAATCCATTTTTTTCAAATTCAAATAAAATTCAGATTTGAATCCAAAACTTTTGGCAATGTTTTCCTCTGATATTTTTTGAGTGTCATGTTACTCTTCTCATACTTTTGATCAAGTATTTATCAGGCTTAGTTTTTTTGAAATGTTTCCCACCTGCCAAAGTTTGAATTCAAATTCAAAACTCAAAATTTGAAAGAGGGTTTCAAAGCACTTTCAAATGACTTTCAACTTGATACTTTTTAACTTCGAACTCATATTTCATATAATTGAAGAAGTCATTTTATCTTCCTTCATGAAAATCATTGAGTTGCATAAAGCTTTGAATTTGAAATATTCCCAAATGGAATTCAAATCTATTTCCAAAACCCTTTTCATTTCAACATGCAAGAAGTCATGTCAACTTCACTCTAGGGTTTGGTGTTGCAATGAACTTGAGTTCATTGGGATCCAAAAAGGCAAAAGGGGAAAGTTTGGGAAAGTCATTTCATTCCCTCTCATTCAACTTTCAAAAGTTTTCAAATTCCACTAAATTTCACTCAATCAATCAGACAAACAATCAGATAACAAGCATAGTTATTTATTTAATATAACATTCCAAAATTTAGAATTTTGGGATGTTACAAACCTACCACACTTAAAATGAATCTCGTCCTCGAGATTCGAAGAGGCTAGCAAGAATTAGGTTAGGGGTTGGGGGTCTTCTAGCAAAAGTTCTGGTCAGAAAGGTCGGGGTGCTACCACACTTAAAAGCAAGGTTACAGTTCCAATAAACTCAGATACTTCCTCTGGAGTGTTAACAATGTATGTATCTTCACACATCTTACAATAGCTCCTTCATTAACGCTCTTCTGTCAGGAGCATAGAGTTTTCCTCAGAATCTTGGGTCGGTTCTTCAAATTGTGGTTTGTCCGAGACTGGATCTTCTCAGCTGATAGGTTCGTGTCCATTCTAGACAACTATCGAATTACTCATGGTGGTCTACAATTTATGGTTTCTCCTGCAGAAAACGGGTCTGGGTTGAACCTCACCGTATAACCTACGATTGGCAACGGTTGCCTGTAAAGGGGTTCCATCGTCCTACCATTCTATGGTCTTAGGGCTTATAGCGTCGACACTCTTCAAAGGTGTTCAAGTCTCTCTGATTTTCCATCAACATATGATAGTTCATGATAGAAGTCTTCGGTATGGGGGCCAATCCATCCCGTACTTGAATCATTACCACATACGTAAACATCGAATCACGTATTCTAACACTTGGGCATACTCACAAGCATTGCAGAATTTCTCTTGTCCTCGAATTGGGTTCGAGTAAATCCATGGTTTCTGCAAGCCAAACAAAACATCTATCGTTACTTCACCACTCTTAGGTTTTTGCGTAATCTCCTACGAAACGTATGCTGATTGGACTGCTGATTCCTCCAATTTATTCCTTCATCAAGGTTACATCTGTTCCTTTCAAAATCCACGGGCCGTGGGTTATGGCCCACTTCAACACTAGTGCATCTTTAACTTCATCCTTGGAGTAACTCTCTTGTTACACCTCCTAGTAGTACTCTGTTTCTTCATACCATCATATCAAAAGCAAAATTCCAACTTATTTTGTCCAGCTTCCTTCTATGGACCATCATGGATAACACATTTCTTTCTTCATTGATCCTGTGGTTTTACGGAGTACTATGACACCAAAGAAAACATGCACTAGCTTATCCATAAATCCCTTTATTATCATATCAACCTTTTATTACATCCTTAATCATTTTTCGTGAATCCAAATTTCAAAAGGTACTTTGTTACAAATGCTGCCACCCACATGGTTTGGTGCAGTGGACATTACTTCCAACTTTATTTATTTATCCTCTTCGAGGATTCTTCAGTCCCACTGGAATTGTGCGACATGTGCCTTGAAATCTTCAATCTTCTATTTCATTGTGGTGGCCTTGAGCTTCACCTTCATCATCTCTGCATGCACTTCGCTTAGGTAATCCACGAGTATAACGGAGTCTTGCTTCAAGTATTTCTCGATCGGCGATGGCTTCCATGGCTGCTTCACGAACAGCATCGAAGAAAGTTGCTTGTGGCACGCGTGAAATGAAAAAGTACTGCCCCGTCATCTTTGGGCAAACTCCTTTCAAATGGTGGAGGTGTACCTCCACATACCAAAGTTCCACTCCCTTATGCATGAAGGGGTAGCCTTTGTAGACTGCATCTCCTTCAAGGTGAATATGCTTCATCATGTCCTTCACGATCTTCGGGTAATCATGATCACTTGTCAGGGTCATGATTGTTTCCGGGCCTTTAAGGAAAGACTCATAAAGGGTCGTCATCTGCAGTTGTGAAACAGAAATTATGCTCAGAATTAAGGTACTTATCTCCTGCGGCACACATTCATATCAAAACTTCAAACTCAATTTCCAATATCCAATTCATGCATCACAACTCCTTAAAGCTTTTCAGCATGTGACATTACAACTTTACTGAGTCATGAACTATTACAATCTCTGAGTAATCTATTACATAACTCAACTCATCGAGCTCATGAAAATGAAATTGATTTCTACTACTCTTATTATCCATATCAAAATTCCAACTACTGAACTCCAGCTTTCATCTTGTCGGGACATTTAATAGCATAATGTCCTGCTTCCTTGCAGCGAAAACAAATGACTTCCGACATGTCTCGGGGCTTCTTTGTGATTATGGGCTCCTTGGATTCTTGGCTTCTTTCTGGACATTTACTAGCGTAATGACCTAAATCCTTGCACCTGTAACAAGTGATATGGCTTAGGTCCTTCTCTGCAAAATTGCGTTGTTCTCGGGTTGCCTTCTCTTCCGGATTTCTCTGTAATGATCAGGGCTTCTATTTCCGAGGTCAAACTTCACTTGGCTGTCGGAAATATCCCGATACTCTTTTCTTTCCTTGGTGCAATCTGTGAAAATGTCCTTCTTCTCCACATGAATAACAGGCATTGGAGTAAAATCTGTTGAGGCCTTCTCCATCAAGGTCTTCAACACTTTCATTCATCACTGGTTCTTTCATAACTTCCCGGAGAGCTTCTTTCATTCCTTCTTTCTGCTCCTGAATAGTTTGTTGCACCATGGGGTAAATGTGACACTGAGTCGGGTAGTGGGTGGTTCCTTCACACAAGAAACAAGTCACCTGACTGGTTGGGCATTCCTCAGCTGGGTGTTTTTCCTCACAATGAGGGCATCCATCCTCGTGTTCCTCCTGGGTGTGTCCTATTTCTCCGCAAATCTTGCAGGCACAAGGTCTCGGGTTATCATAGTGCTTCCGGATGAGACGTGATCTCAACAGGGTCTTCTTGAATTCCTCCCAAGTTCTTGCTCCATTAAATCCCTGTATGGCTTGATGCATGTTCCACCAGGTTGCAGCACTTTCTGTAAAGTACTGAAGAGCGTATTGGACCTCATACTTCTTTGAAACCAAATTGCTCCCGAAATGTTTTTCCATGTTCTGCATCCATAGCTCTGCCTCCGGCTGAGTCTTCGGTCCAGAGAATATCAGTCCAACTTCATTCATCATCTATGGGGTTCAAAAGTTTTGGGATGAGATATGAGAGAGGCGGGGAGGGATATACACACAATACAAACAATAGTTTTTGAAGAAACAAGTTTTAATTGGTGGCTGTCGGAAAACATCAAACAAATGACAGCTCACAAATCGTTGTATGTAACGTAAGTGTGTAACAGGGGTTTGGTCTTCTAAAGGTCAAATCTCTTCAGATCCTTCAAGTTTTCGGAGTCTTCAACTGTTGTAGCTTCTAATACATGGTGAAATCCTCTTTACTCTGAAAGGGTCATCAATTCCTTCTTGGAGCGTCTTCAGTTGATCCTCCGGTTGATTAAAAGGGAAAAGGGGTATATTCTAACTATTTGAGGTGAGAGTGTCAGAAGAGATGAGAAGTAAGAGTCTTTTTGTAAATAGAGTTTTTGAGATATCCTGTCCTAGGGCTTTCCGATGTCTAGGGTCACGTCCTCACCAACATGTGCTCGATACCATTTACATGGCGACCCGACCTCGAGGCGGTCAAGCCTCTGTATCCGGGCCATCCTCGGATCAGTATCTTTGCACACACAAGACATCAATGTATATATCAAAGTGCAATCACATGTATAAATAACGTAAAACTGATATATATACCTCAATAGTCTCGGTGAAACAAGTAATCGGGTGTGGAGTCCCATCAACGCCATCGGCGAGTTGAGTGTAGACCGTAACCTGTATCGTAACTCTTACTGTCGAGAAAAATCTGCAACATGATACGTTGCAGCCGTGTAGGTCGAGACATTGAATGTACCGGCAAGATCACAATAAGAGAAAATAGATGATAAACTATACTATATGCAGTATGGCTTTATGGCTCTGTATCTAAGTTTTGTTTTGCGTAAAAGCTGATTTTATTTTCCCTACATCAAAGGAATAAAATGAGTCTGTACTATGGAGTTTTCTATCATGACATGGTTCCGCGAACCGATGTCTCATAGCCCAAATCATCATAAGTTGCCCACAATTAAGTTATCAATCCGGTGTTGAGAGTTCCGAGATAGATCCAAGTCCAGATGCTCAAATTGTCCGTAACCGGGGACACGGCTAATCGATTAGGTTATAACCCTCTGCAGAGGTTTGTACACTTTACCCGCAAGATTCGATCCCTCTCTTTACGTTCTCGCACTTCGTGAGTGTTTCGAACAAGATGACCAAACATGGTCTTCCAAAGAGTTCCTCGACCACCGTCCCATACTCAACCCATCCTACCGTAGTTCTACATCTGCTAGTACCGTCCCAGCCAGAGTCACAACTAAGGTCTACCAAGCCAGAGCCCATAATGACTTGCGGTTGCACAGGTAAGCTTCCGGGCATGAAGTATTCTTCCGTCTCTTTGAGCCTGGGTGAAGCTTTACGCAAGATGTCATGGCGCTTATCCATGCATCCCGGCCAACCACTGGTTTCTCTAGGGTGCCCGTCAACCGTCCTTCACCCAGTAGTGTGTATTGAATTCTTGTCTTGAGTCTTGAAGTCTTGAGGCCTTGAAGATGCAGTCCTTGCAGATTCCGTCATGGAGTTGTCGTCATTGACGTAGAGCCTCCATTCTCACACCACTCCCGAGTACTCACACCAAACCCCGTCTACTATAGCGTAGCATTACAATAAATAACGTCCCGGGCTTGGTAACAGGAATGATGGGTTCCTACCTCATGCATACTACTCAACTACAAGGATTCAATAACACTACTGAGGGGTGGTTGCAAAGATGTCACTAAATGCAATAAAACATAGGTATGAAAGCATGGTCAAAGTGAACTTGCCTTGTTGACGATCTTCGAAAACTAGGGATTCGTAGTAGCAAGCTCCGCACTCCGGAAATTCTACCGAGGCAAACAATAACTATAATAAGCATATAGCATGAGGATCACATAACACAAGAGCATAACAAAGTAACATAACACACCAAAACAACCAAATCAAAATCCAAAGGGAAAACTCAAAGAAAACCCATTCAAAGTTTTTCCTACTTCAAACAATAGCTAGAATAGTTTTTTTTATAACAAAAATTTCCCTAACATAACTTAATCATGGTTTTAGGTTAACTTAACAGAAAAGGATTCACTAATCAACTAGGAGCAAAAAGAATTAATTTAAAAGCTATTATAAAACTCCTATTAGGCCTAATCCAATTTCAGTTAAGAAAATAAAATAAAACTTTTATTAATTATAAATAAAAGTTCATCCTATAAAGTGACAGAAACTAACCAAGAATAATCAATCACAAGTTAAAAATAAATTTATTTACTAATTAAAATATTAGGAAAACAGGAGCTAGTTAATTAATTATGATTAATAAGATTCTGCTTAAATCTATTTATTTATTAATCCTAAAATACCCAAATTAATTTTTATGGTTAGGTAATGTCAAAATAAAGTTGGGACAAAAGAATCATCCAAAAATAATTTTTCTAACTCAAGTTATAGCAGATTTACTATTCTGTCTAAAACTAAATTAAAGCAATTTTAATTAATTTTAACATAGCTAAATATATATTCTGCAGAAACTTTAGAAAATTTGCAAACCAACAAAAAAAGAATCACCTAAAAATATTAAACAGAATAAAAGATATGAATTTTTCAAAACAGAAACTATTCTGTTAAAACAGAAAACAAAAATAAAAGAAAAAGGCCTAATGGGCCTAAACTGTGCACTAGGCGTAATATAATCAAAAAGGGCCTCGGGTTAAACTAAAACGGGCCAGGCTAATAAATAAAAACCTAACTAAAATAAACCGTAGCGAACCGGCCGGACCGGGCAGTTTTATTTAAAAAGATACCCCTTCGGGGGTGATCTAATCTGGGCCGTTGGTGGTGCATCGGACGGGGGAGGGAGTTTCCGGCGACGTACCGGCGTTCGGCGACGGCGGCGGTGGCGGCGAGAGTGCGGCGAGGGTTCTGGGCGTCGGCGAGGTCGGGGAAGTGGCCGGGAGGATGCGGGGGAGGTCGGTGAGGGGTTGGTGGGGTCGGGGTGACCGGGGTGGTCTAGGGCGGCGTCGGCGGCGACAATGGCGGCGGCGGGAGCTTCGGGCTCCGGTGAGCTCGAGCGAGAGGGATAGGAGGTCCGGCGAGGGGGCGAGGGGGGGAATGGGGTCTGGGGAGGGGGTTTTATAGGGCGGGGGCCTCGTCGGGGAAGGAAGGCGATCGGGGAATCGGGATCCGGATCCCACGGGATCCGGCGGCCTGCGGCGCTGCTCGGTGGCGTGGCGTGAGGAGGAAGAAGGGGTGGGGTCGGGCGTCGGTGAGGGAGAGGGAGGGAGCGAGCAGGTGGCCGGGCGAAAGGGTTTGGCGAGGGGAATCGGGCTGGCTCATTGGCTGGCGGGTGGGTTTGGCCAGCCGTGGTGGTGGGCGGTCGGTGGGTGGACTCGGTCTTGGTGGGCAGGGGGCTGGCTGGCGCTGAGGGGGGGTTTCTTTTTTAAATTTTATTTTTTAAAATAAAACAAAACAGAGTATATCTTTTAAAATATAAATATTTTATATAGGGTATATATATACCAAAATGATCAGGGGAATATTCCCTTTCATTTGAACATTTTTCCAAAGGCAAAATCCAAACTTTATAAAAATCCATTTTTTTCAAATTCAAATAAAATTCAGATTTGAATCCAAAACTTTTGGCAATGTTTTCTTCTGATATTTTTGGAGTGCCATGTTACTCTTCTCATACTTTTGATCAAGTATTTATCAGGCTTAGTTTTTTTGAAATGTTTCCCACTCATATTTCATATAATTGAAGAAGTCATTTTATCTTCCTTCATGAAAATCATTGAGTTGCATAAAGCTTTGAATTTGAAATATTCCCAAATGGAATTCAAATCTATTTCCAAAACCCTTTTCATTTCAACATGGAAGAAGTCATGTCAACTTCACTCTAGGGTTTGGTGTTGCAATGAACTTGAGTTCATTGGGATCCAAAAAGGCAAAAGGGGAAGTTTGGGAAAGTCATTTCATTCCCTCTCATTCAACTTTCAAAAGTTTTCAAATTCCACTAAATTTCACTCAATCAATCAGACAAACAATCAGACAACAAGCATAGTTATTTATTTAATATAACATTCCAAAATTTAGAATTTTGGGATGTTACAAGAGGCCTTGGAGATGATGTAGAGGCCCTCCGTGGTCGATTCCCCCGCCGGCGGAGCGCCGGCGAAGGCTCCAAGATGGGATCTCACGGATACAGAAGGTTGCGGCGGTGGAAATAGTTATTCGTGGTGCTCCTGGATGTTTTCAGGGTACGTGGGTATATATAGGAGGAAGAAGTAGGTCGGTGGACGCTCGAGGGGCCCACGAGGGTGGGGTGCGCGCCCACCTGTAGGGGGCGCGTCGGGCACCCTCGTGGCCGCCTCCTCTGTTGCTTCACGTCCACTCCAAGTCCCCTGGATCACGTTTGTTCCAAAAAGATTTCTCCCGAAGGCTTCATTCCGTTTGGACTCCGTTTGATATTCCTTTTCTTCGAAACACTGAAATAGGCAAAAAAAACAGCAATTCAGGTTGGGCCTCCGGTTAGTAGGTTAGTCCAAAAAATGATATAAAAGTGTAGAGTAAAGCCCATAAACATCCAAAATGGGTAATATAATAGCATGGAACAATAAAAAATTATAGATACATTGAGACGTATCAATGATGACCCATGAGCCATTTTCGAGGTGCTCAAAATCCTCAAGGAGTCTAACATGAGCAACTTCAAGCTTAGCATTTTTAGTTTTAAAATCATTGGCCACCTCAAGATCTTTATCATGAGATTCCTTCACTCTAGATAATTCTAGAGCAAAAGTGTCCTCAAGAGATTCCTTCGTGGTTTGTTCAAGTTCAAGAGCTTGAGAGAGGCCTGCAATCTCATTAGCGTAATCACGCTCATGACCTTCCATTTTCTCAATGGTGACCTCAAGCTCCTCAAGATGAGATTACAACTCCTCAATATATTTCTTTCCCTAAATGGCAATGGACATGATTTCCATGAAGTTGGAATGAGAAATTTTATTTTTATGAAGATCTTTAAAAATAATTTCCCCCTTAATTTTGAAGGAAGCAACATTATCATTCTCTCCATCATTATCCTCATTATCATTAGCATTAACATCATCATCAAGAGACATATTGGGATTCAAAGGAGGAGATACCGTTGAAACCTTAGCCATAAGGCAAAAAGCAATGGAGATAAGAGTTTTTCTCATCCTCTAAAGATAATCGTTGAGGATCCTTTGGAGGAGAAATACCCATATCTACAATTCTCTCTAAGTTTGGGTCCATGACCCTAAAGAGATTAAGCATGCGAATTGCCCAAATATCAAAATTTGTGCCATCAAAACTAAGAGTGTCAGAGAAACCTAATCCCCTAGTCAACATCTTTACTCTCTAGGCTGTTAAGCCTATCAAAGAGAGACAAGGCTCTGCTACCAATTGAAAGATCGAGGATGTCGCTTAGAGGGGGGGGGGTGAATAGGTGCTTTAAAATAATTACTGTTTAGGCTTGAACAAATGCGGAATAAACCTAGCGGTTAATTTGTCAAGAACAAAACCTACAACAACTAGGCTCACCTATGTGCACGAAAAACTTATGCTTAGCAAGATAAACAACTAAGTGATAGCAAGATACATGACAAGAAACAATATGGCCATCACAAAGTAAAGTGCATAAGTAAAGGGCTCGGGTAAGAGATAACCAAGGCACGCGGAGACAACGATGTATCCCGAAGTTCACACCCTTGCGGATGCTAATCTCCCTTTGGAGCGGCGTGGAGGCACAATGCTCCCTAAGAAGCCACTAGGGCCACCGTATGCCCTCGCACAATGCAAGATGCCGTGATTCCACTAAGGGACCCTTGCGGGCGGTCATCGAACCTGTACAAATGGCAACCCTTGGGGCGGTCACCGAACCCATACACTTTGGCAACCCTTGGGGGCTATCACCGGTACCCATCAAATTGCTCGGGGCGATCTCGACAACCTAATTGGAGACCCCTACGATTGCACGGAGCTTTACACCACAATGATTGAGCTCCGAACACCACCAACCGTCTAGTGCGCCCAAGCACCCAAGAGGAACAAGCTCAAGGGTACCAAGAACCCAAGAGTAATAAGCTTCTCAACTTGTAACTTCCATGTATCACCATGGAGAACTCAAACCGGTGCACCATATGCAATGGCACGGGCACACGGAGTGCCAAAGTCCATCTCTCCAAAATCCCACCAAAGCAACTAATGCTAAGGAGGAAAATGAGAGGAAGAACAAGAAGGAGAACGCCAAGAACTCCAAGATCTAGATCCAAGGGGTTCCCATCACATAGAGGAGAAAGTGAATGGTGGAAATGTGGATCTAGATCTCCTCTCTCTTTCCCCCCCAAAACTAGCAAGAATCCATGGAGGGATTGAGAGATAGCAAGCTCCAAGAGGTCAACAATGGTGGGGGGGAAACGTGCTCAGATTTCTTCGGTTGAAGGTGGAAGAAGGGGGTATAAATACCCACAATAAAAATATGACTGTTGAACCCGGGCACCCGGACAAAAGTAGTCCAGGCACCCGCACAAACCAGAGAAAAAGCCACTAAACTCCGAATTTGATGAAACCAAGTTTGTTGGAAAGCTAGAGACAAGGGCTAACACAATCTTGATAGAAATATCAAGAAATGTAAATTGAGAAAATACCCAAAATAAAATGGTGAGAACCCTTTCTCAAATAAGACCAGTAAAAACTCCAACACCGAAAACACAAAAGAAGATGCATAGGAAATCGGTTTTCGATGAACTAGAGCTTGTCATGAAAAAAACCACAAGCTCTAAAACCTCATAAAGAGAAAATCCAAACAAGAACCAAGAAATATGATGGTGCCAAGAATGCAATGGTTTGATCTCTCACCGAACGAAATGATCAAGCTACTCACTCGAGATCCCCCCTTGATAGTACGGCTATCGATCCTATAATTCGGTCTCCCAACTAACACCATGAAACCGGTAAAATAGAAAACCTTTCAAGAACAAACCTTTGCCTTGAGCATGCTCCATTTGAGCTAGATGATGAAGATCTTGACCTCCTCAACTTGTACCTCCTTTTTTGATTGCGCTAGCTTGATGAAGACTAGTAGATTGCTCCCCCATACTCCACTATGGGTGAGCCACTCCTTGGCATATCTTCACAAGTCCATTGTCACCACAATGGACGGCAAGCATCAAGTACGTGATCTCTTCATGATGCTCCACTTGAACTTGCACACCGCAATCTTGATGACGATCACCATTTGATGTCATCCTCTCCATGGGTTGTATGATATCTTCCTCTTGACGCAAGCCCATGGAAACATACCTAACCCCACATAGAACTCTCACGTAGACCATGGGTTAGCACACAAAGCATAATGGACAATGCTTACCATTCCATGGGATCACTTGATCCCTCGGTACATCTTGTACGCTTTGTGTGTTGATCAACTTGATTCACTCTTGACTTAGTCTTGATCAAACTTGAATCTTTCCAACTCTCTTCATTTGGATGATGTCTTGAAGGTAGACATGAATGATCACACAATCTTCTTCTCCAAGACATGCTTGCAATAAGCTCAGCACTCACATGACCAATCTTTGGAGAATTCCTTAATAGCATCTTGGTCAACTCATAAACTCCTTGAAACCAACACATGTACTTCAAGAAATGCCTATGGACAAATCCTTCAAATATAACTCAATGCAAACATTAGCCCATAGAGAATGCCATCAATTACCAAAACCACACATGGGGCACCACATGTCCTTTCAAAGGGGATGGTGGAACGTGGACTCAATGCCAATCACCTCATGATCGCGGACTACACCGTCATCTCAAGGTGGATGGCAAGTCCATGAAAGACATCATCTTCACCTTCAACGAGCAAATCAACTTTCTCGAAAGCTAGATCTATGATCTCCAAAACCAATACTTTGAATATGAGGCAAGGTTTAAAGGTATGAGTTTGGCTGCCAGTTGCAGGACTCATAAGACTCACAAGACTCCACGTTGTCCCCTTCCTAGGCCTCGTCGTCGTCCACTGCCCAGGTGCTCTTCACGCGGCGTGGTCAACATGGTCAAGGAACGACTTCCATCTGAAGAGTACTGTACATGGAGAGGCTAACAGCAGGGTCCACGGCGGCGCAAGGAAGTGCCTCCTTATTACGTGCAAAATAACTATTCCTCCACCTGATAGCAGGGACCCACCGGACGGGCCACCGTATTTTGTGAAAAAAATGATTCGCCCCCTGACTGCTGGGACCCACCAGCTACATCTTCGCATGCAAGGAAGTGCATCCGGAAAAAAAATGATTTGCCCCCCCGACTGCTGGGACCCACCAGCTACATCTTCGCACGCAAGGAAGTGCCTGACAGTCAGGACCCACCTGGTCGAAGCGTACGTAGCGTTGTCATTCTGGTGGCGAAGTGTACGTACATACTGGTTGATGTAGAGGCGCGCACGTGTTGTAGTAGAGGCGCGCACATAGCATGTACACGTACGTACATCGGCCAGGGTGCAAGAAAGTAAATACAACCACGTACGTACATATAGGTGGGGTCTCGAACGCCTACTCGCGCATACGCACGGCCGGGACTCGTGTACATGGCTGGGTCGGAATGGAGAAACAGCGTCGTCGTCGTGTTCATGGGGAGCCAACCGGCTGGGTCGGAGCGGAATGCGTCGTCGTATTTATCGGGAGGGCTTGGATGGAACAGGCGATGGAAACGAGGCCTGGCATACCGCAGAACGGAGGAAACGGCCTTGTGTTCGACCGGCCACGTTCGAAATGGGATCCTGTTCATCGGGAGGGGTCTGGCATACCGCAAAATGGAGAAAACGGACTTGTGTTGGACCTCCTACGGCCGGAACGGGGTCCTGTTGATTGGGAGGGGTGTGGCGTACCACAAAACGGAGGAAACGGACTTGTGTTGGAGCGCTACGGTCAAAACGAGGGTCCTGTTCATCGGGAGGGGTGTGGCGTACCGCAAAACGGGACTCCACAGGGTATTGTTCATCTCCGCCGTCGACCTCCTCCAGCCTCCACGGGCTACTATTCATCCACCGTCGACCTCCTCCAGCCTCCACCCGCGACTGTTCATCCACGGGCTCCTATTCATCCAGCCTCCATCGCGCTATACTCCACGGGCTACTGTTCAACCACCCCTCTCCACAGGCTCCTGTTCAACCATCCCTCCACGGGCTACTGTTCATCCACCCCTCCATCGTCTATTGTTCATCCAGCCCTCCACGGGGTCGTCCTATTCATCCAGCCCTCCACAGGGTCCTATTCATCCAGCCCCAACCGGCTCGATCAATCGGGGTTCTGTTCATCCAGAGGCAACACCACGGGGTCCTGTTCAATCCACCCCACCGATCACTGCTCATCCAACCCCCCCGCAACACTCACTGTTCATCCAGAGGCAGCATCGATTGGCTTCAGTTAGCAGCAGCAGCGAAGGAATCGCTCGATCGGAATTAGTTAACAGCCATCGATCGATCGCTCGGGTTCAGTAACGCGTAGCCTGCAGTGCAATCGCTCGGGTTCAGTTAGGTGACGCCTCGCTCGGGTTCAGTTAGAGCCCAACACCTCGCACACACGCACGTACGTGTACGAGAGAAACGCGCATCGCTCATCCCCCGACCACCCACCGTAACTGGGAACTCGCCAAAATTTCTTCGCCCTTGCTTCTACCACGATTTTTTCCGTCATGGACGGCCCAAAGAATGTCATGCAGCTGCGTCTCCGGCCCGCCCAGGACGAAAAGCCCATTTTATGTCATGATTTTTTGTCATAGAAGTAGGAGCCCACCACATCTATGATGATACCGGGTTTTTTCACAATTATCATCATAGAAGTGTCATAAGTATGACAGAAAAAATTCGTTCGGCCCAAAATGTCACGGATGTGTCTTTTTTTTTGTAGTGTATGGGTGAGCCACTCCTTGGCACATCTTCACAAGTCCATTGTCACCACAATGGACGGCAAGCATCAAGGACATTATCTCTTCACGATGCTCCACTTGAACTTGCACACCGCAATCTTGATGACGATCACCATTTGATGTCATCATCTCCATGGGTTGTATGATATCTTCCTCTTGACACAAGCCCATGGAAACATACCTAACCCCACATAGAACTCTCACGTAGACCTTGGATTAGCACACAAAGCATAATGGACAATGCTTACCATTCCATGGGATCACTTGATCCCTCGGTACATCTTGTACGCTTTGTGTGTTGATCAACTTGATTCACTCTAGACTTAGTCTTGATCAACCTTGAATCTTTCCAACTCTCTTCATTTGGATGATGTCTTGAAGGTAGACATGAATGATCACACAATCTTCTTCTCCAAGAGATGCTTGCAATAAGCTCAACACTCACATGACCAATCTTTGGAGAATTCCTTAATAGCACCTTGCTCAACTCATAAACTCCTTGAAACCAACACATGTACTTCAAGAAATGCCTATGGACAAATCCTTCAAATATAACTCAATGCAACCACTAGTCCATAGAGAATGTCACCAATTACCAAAACCACACATGGGGCACCGCATGTCCTTTAAATCTCCCCCATTTTGGTAATTGATGTCAATCACTTTCAGGAGAGTTTATACAAGGAATTAGGCATCACCATGCAATGCACCAACCAATAATGCATGCGTATGAGATGCAAAAGCTTAGGAACAAAACCAAAGCAAGACGAGATGACTCTATAAATAAACTTATCCACAAAACTCTTTGAAACTTCTCCCCCATTGGCATCGATTGCCAAAATGGGAGGAAAGCTTAGATGGCTAATATAAATTGAGTTTATAAATTGTGTATTTCTCCACAAGAGAGTGGAATGCAATACACATATCCAATAGTACATACTTGGAGGAAGACAAACTATATTGAGGCCCAAAGATTGCAAAAGAATGATAAGCCACAAAGACATAACAAAGAGAGAAACAAGCAGTCAAGCAATTAATTGGTACCAGTTGAAGCAAGCTATCAAAAGATACCAATTGAACCAACTAGACCAAAGATCCTACGTGCCACATGAATAAAAGATATTATGATATGAGCAAAGGAGTGTTCTAGAGAAACTTGAGAAGCTCTCCATGATTTGTGCATAATTTAGTTTTGTAGTTGGATACAACGAGCACAAAATAGGATCATCACTCCCCCAAGATCAATAAAGCCTCACAACAAGTGCAAGAGAGCAATAGAGTGTTCTAAAGACACTAGTGAAGCTCCCCATGATTTGTGCACTCCTTAGAATAATTGCATTAGGATACCAAATGCACAAAATAGGATCATCACTCCCCCGAAATCAATAGATACTCACAACAAGTGCAAGTGAGCATGTAGGAAACAAGGCCTAGCACTTGCAACAAACAAAATGGTTGAGCAACATATAAAAGAGGCAACTTAAGAGAAGGCTCAACCAAAATGATGTGTGTGAGTCATGGCAAAGCACTTGAGAAGACTAATGTAAGGGTGAGCATTAAGCATCAACATAGTCTTGAATAGTGGAGATACAAAGTGCATGACATGTCCTTCCCACACACACCAAGTAAATGGGTTCACAAGCACACTAAATATGCAAAATGAATAACCAACACTTGTGACAACCCATGGTGAAGATAGAAAGTGAAAGCCTCATCAAGACGAGGGATACCAATTAAGATGGCAAAAGGCCTCGTCAAGACAAGCATGAGGAAGAAGATCTTCACCACACAAGAGTGCATCAAGATGCAACGAGATATGACTCGCACTCAAGTCACACACTTTCACGGAGCTGAAGGAAATATGCCCTAGAGGCAATAATAAAGTTATTATTTATTTCCTTATTTCATGATAAATGTTTATTATTCATGCTAGAATTGTATTAACCGGAAACATGATACATGTGTGAATACATAGACATACATATAGTCACTAGTATGCCTCTACTTGACTAGCTCATTATCAAAGATGGTTATGTTTCCTAACCATAGACATGTGTTGTTATTTGATTAATGGGATCACATCATTAGAAGAATGATGTGATTGACATGACCCATTCCGTTAGCCTAGCACTTGATCGTTTAGTATATTGCTATTGATTTCTTCATGACCTATACATGTTCCTGTAACTATGAGATTATGCAACTCCCGTTTACCGGAGGAACACTTTGGTACTACCAAACGTCACAACGTAATCGGGTGATTATAAAGGAGTACTACAGGTGTCTCCAAAGGTACTTGTTGGGTTGGCGTATTTCAAGATTAGGTTTTGTCACTCCGATTGTCGGAGAGGTATCTCTAGGCCTTCTCGGTAATACACATCACTTAAGCCTTGCAAGCATTACAACTAATGAGTTAGTTGTGAGATGATGTATTACGGAACGAGTAAAGAGACTTA
Organism: Aegilops longissima; assembly: GCA_021605205.1. NCBI lineage: Eukaryota > Viridiplantae > Streptophyta > Magnoliopsida > Poales > Poaceae > Aegilops > Aegilops longissima. Next base: position 52,980,957 of record CM038681.1, on the reverse strand, counting down.
CCGGTAACGAGATTGAACTAGGTATTGGATACCGACGATCGAATCTCGGGTAAGTAACATACCGATGACAAAGGGAACAACGTATGTCGTTATGCGGTTTGACCGATAAAGATCTTCGTAGAATATGTAGGAACCAATATGGGCATCCAGGTTCCGCTATTGGTTATTGACCGAGAATGGTTCTAGGTCATGTCTACATAGTTCTCGAACCCGTAGGGTCCGCACGCTTAACGTTTCGATGACAGTTCATTATGAGTTTATAAGTATTGATGCACCGGTTTGTTCGAGTCCCGGATGTGATCACGGACATGACGAGGAGTCTCGAAATGGTCGAGACATAAAGATTGATATATTGGAAGCCTATGTTTGGACTTCGGAAGGGTTTCGAGTGAAAACAGGAAGTTACCGGAACACCGGGGTTACGGAACCCCGGGGGTATATGGGCCTTCATGGGCCACAAGGAGAAGAGGAAGGGCCGGCCAGGTGGGCTGCGCCCCCCCCCCTCTAGTCCGAATAGGACAAGGAGAAGGGGCGGCGCCTTCCTCTTCCCCTCCCCAATCCTACTCCAACTAGGACAGGGGGGGAGTCCTACTCCGGTGGGAGTAGGACTCCTCCAGCGCGCCCTCCCCTTGGGCCGCCACCTCCCCTTGGCTCCTTTATATACGGGCAGGGGCACCCCATAACACACAAGTTGATCTACGGATCGTTCCTTAGCCGTGTCGGTGCCCCCTCCACCATATTCCACTTCGGTCATATCGTTGCGGAGCTTAGGCGAAGCCCTGCGCCGTAGAGAGTCATATCGTCGCGAGCTTAGGCGGCTCTGCGCCGTGGAGCATCATCATCGTCACCACACCGTCGTGCTGACGGAACTCATCCCCGACGCTTTGCTGGATCGGAGCCCGGGGATCGTCATCGAGCTGAACGTGTGCTGAACTCGGAGGTGCCGTGCGTTCGGTACTTGGATCGGTCGGATCATGAAGACGTATGACTACATCAACCGCGTTGTCATAACGCTTCCGCTTTCGGTCTACGAGGGTACGTGGACGGACACTCTCCCCTCTCATTGCTATGCCATCACCATGGTCTTGCGTGATCGTAGGAAATTTTTTGAAATTACTACGTTCCCCATCAGTGGCATCCGAGCCTGGTTTTATGCGTTGATGTCATATGCACGAGTAGAAGACAAGTGAGTTGTGGGCGATATAAGTCATACTGCTTACCAGCATGTCATACTTTGGTTCGGCGGTATTGTGAGATGAAGCGGCCCGGACCGACATTACGCGTACGCTTACGCGAGACTGGTTTCACCGCTTCGAGCACTCGTTGCTTAAAGGTGACCGGCGGGTGTCTGTTTCTCTCACTTTAGTTGAACCGAGTGTGGCTACGCCCGGTCCTTGCGAAGGTTAAAACAGCACCAACTTGACAAACTATCGTTGTGGTTTTGATGCGTAGGTAAGAACGGTTCTTGCTCAGCCCGTAGCAGCCACGTAAAACTTGCAACAACAAATTAGAGGACGTCTAACTTGTTTTTGTAGGGCATGTTGTGATGTGATATGGTCAAGACGTGATGCTATATTTATTGTATGAGATGATCATGTTTTGTAACCAAGTTATCGGCAACTGGCAGGAGCCATATGGTTGTCGCTTTATTGTATGAAATGCAAAAGCCATGTAATTGCTTTACTTTATCACTAAGCGGTAGCGATAGTCGTAGAAGCAATAGTTGGCGAGACGACAATGATGCTACGATGGAGATCAAGGTGTCGCGCCGGTGACGATGGTGATCATGACGGTGCTTGCTTGAGATGGAGATCACAAGCACAAGATGATGATGGCCATATCATATCACTTATATTGATTGCATGTGATGTTTATCCTTTATGCATCTTATCTTGCTTTGATTGACGGTAGCATTATAAGATGATCTCTCACTAAAATTATCAAGAAGTGTTCTCCCTGAGTATGCACCGTTGCGAAAGTTCTTCGTGCTGAGACACCACGTGATGATCGGGTGTGATAGGCTCTACGTTCAAATACAACGGGTGCAAAACAGTTGCGCACGCGGAATACTCAGGTTAAACTTGACGAGCCTAGCATATAACAGATATGGCCTCGAACACGGAGACCGAAAGGTCGAACGTGAATCATATAGTAGATATGATCAACATAGTGATGTTCACCATTGAAACTACTCCATCTCACGTGATGATCGGACATGGTTTAGTTGATTTGGATCACGTAATCACTTAGATAACTAGAGAGATGTCTATCTAAGTGGGAGTTCTTAAGTAATATGATTAATTGAACTTTAATTTATCATGAACTTAGTCCTGGTAGTATTTTGCAAATTATGTTGTAGATCAATAGCTCGCGTTGTTGCTTCCCTATGTTTTTATATGTGTTCCTAGAGAAAATTGTATTGAAAAATGTTAGTAGCAATGATGCGGATTGGATCCGTGATCTGAGGTTTATCCTCATTGCTGCACAGAAGAATTATGTCCTTAATGCACCGCTAGGTGACAGACCTATTGCAGGAGCAAATGCAGACGTTATGAACGTTTGGCTAGCTCAATATGATGACTACTTGATAGTTTAGTGCACCATGCTTAACGGCTTAGAATCGGGACTTCAAAGATGTTTTGAGCGTCATGGACCATATGAGATGTTCCAGGAATTGAAGTTAATATTTCAAGCAAATACCGAGTTGAGAGATATGAAGTCTCCAACAAGTTCTATAGCTAAAAGATGGAGGAGAATCGCTCAACTAGTGAGCATGTGCTCAGATTGTGCAGGTACTTCAATCGCTTGAATCAAGTGGGAGTTAATCTTCCAGATAAGATAGTGATTGACAGAATTCTCTAGTCTCCATCACCAAGTTAGTAGAACTTCATGATGAACTATAATATGCAAGGGATAACGGAAACGATTCCCAAGCACTTCGTGATGCTGAAATCGACGAAGGTAGAAATCAAGAAAAACATCAAGTGTTGATGGTTGACAAGACCACTAGTTTCAAGAAAACGGCAAAGGGAAGAAGGGGAACTTCAAGAAGAACGGCAAACAAGTTGCTGCTCAAAGTGAAGAAGCCCAAGTCTGGTCCTAAGCCTGAGACTAAGTGCTTCCACTGCAAAGGGACTGGTCACTAGAAGTGGAACTGCCCCAAGTAGTTGGCGGATAAGAAGGATGGCAAAGTGAACAAAGATATATTGGATATACATGTTATTGATGTGTGCTTTACTAGTGTTTATAGCAACCCCTCGGCATTTGATACTGGTTCAGTTGCTAAGAGTAGTAACTCGAAACGGGAGTTGCAGAATAAACAGAAACTAGTTAAGGGCGAGGTGACGATGTGTGTTGGAAATAGTTCCAAGATTGATATGATCATCATCGCACGCTCCCTATAATTTCGGGATTAGTGTTGAACCTAAATAAGTGTTATTTGGTGTTTGCGTTGAGCATGAATATGATTTGATCATGTTTATTGCAATACGATTATTCATTTAAGTTAGAGAACAATTGTTGTTCTGTTTACATGAGTAAAACCTTCTATGGTCATACACACCAACGAAAATGGTTTGTTGGATCTCGATCGTAGTGATACACATATTCATAATATTGAAGCCAAAAGATGCAAAGTTAATAATGATAGTGCAACTTGTTTGTGACACTGCCGTTTAAGTCATATTGGTATAAAGCGCATGAAGAAACTCCATGCTGATGGGATTTTGGAATCACTTGACTATGAATCGCTTGATGCTTGCGAACCATGTCTCTTGGGCAAGATGACTAAAACGCCGTTCTCCGGAACAATGGAGCAAGCAACAGATTTGTTGGAAATCATACATACTGATGTATGTGGTCCGATGAATATTAAGGCTTGCAGCGGGTATCATTATTTTCTGACCTTCACAGATGATTTGAGCAGATATGGGTATATCTACTTAATGAAACACAAATCTGAAACATTTGAAAAGTTCAAAGAATTTCAGAGTGAAGTGGAAAATCATCGTAACAAGAAAATAAAGTTTCTACGATCTGATCGTGGAGGAGAATATTTGAGTTACGAGTTTGGTTTACATTTGAAACAATGCGGAATAGTTTCGCAACTCACGCCACCCGGAACACCACAACGAAATGGTGTGTCCGAACGTTGTAATCGTACTTTACTAGATATGGTGCGATCTATGATGTCTCTTACTGATTTACCACTATCGTTTTGGGGTTATGCTTTAGAGACGGCCGCATTCACGTTAAATAGGGCACCATCAAAATCCGTTGAGACGACACCTCATGAACTGTGGTTTGGCAAGAAACCAAAGTTGTCGTTTCTTAAAGTTTGGGGCTGCGATGCTTATGTGAAGAAACTTCAACCAAATAAGCTCGAACCCAAATCGGAGAAATGTGTCTTCATAGGATACCCAAAAGAGACTGTTGGGTACACCTTCTATCACAGATCTGAAGGCAAGATTTTCGTTGCTAAATTCGGATCCTTTCTAGAAAAAGAGTTTCTCTCGAAAGAAGTGAGTGGGAGGAAAGTAGAACTTGATGAGATAACTGTATCTGCTCCCTTATTGGAAAGTAGTTCATCACAAGAACCGGTTCCTGTGACAACTACACCAATTAGTGAGGAAACTAATGATATTGATCATGAAACTTCAGATCAAGTTTCTACTGAACTTTGTAGGTCAACCAGAGTAAGATCCGCACCAGAGTGGTACGGTAATCCTATTCTGGAAGTCATGTTACTTGACAATGGCGAACCTACGAACTATGAGGAAGCGATGATGAGCCCAGATTCCGCAAAATGGCTGGAAGCCATGAAATCTGAGATAGGATCCATGTATGAGAACAAAGTATGGACTTTGATTGACTTGCTCTATGATTAGCAAGCCATGTGAAATAAATGGATCTTCAAGAGGAAGATGGACACTGATAGTAGTGTTACTATCTACAAAGCTCAACTTGTTGCAAAAGGTTTTCGACAAGTTCAAGGTGTTGAATACGATGAGATTTTCTCACTCGTAACGATGCTTAAGTCTACCCGAATCATGTTAGCAATTGCCACATTTTATGAAACCTGGCAAATGGATGTCAAAACTGCATTCCTTAATTGATTTATTAAAGAAGAGTTGCATATGATGCAACCAGAAGGTTTTGTCAATCCTATAGATGCTAACAAAATGTGCAAGCTCCAGCGATCCATCTATGGACTGGTGCAAGCATCTTAGAGTTGGAATATATGCTTGATGATTTGATCAAAGCATATGGTTTTATACAGACTTTTGGAGAAGCCTGAATTTACAAGAAAGTGAGTGGGAGCACTACAACATTTCTGATAAGTATATGTGAATGACATATTGTTGATCGGAAATAATGTAGGATTATTCTGCAAAGCAAAAAGGAGTATTTGAAAGGAGTTTTTCAAAGAAAGACCTCAGTAAAACTACTTACATATTGAGCATCAAGATCTATTGAGATCAAGACGCTTGATAAGTTTTTCCAATAAGTACATACCTTGTCAAGATTTTGAAGTAGTGCAAAATGGAACAGTCAAAGAAAAGTTCTTGTCTGTGTTGCAAAGGTGTGAAATTGAGTAAAGACTCAAATCCCGACCACGGCAGAAAATAGAAAAGAGAATGAAATTCATTCCCTATACCCCAGTCGTAGGTTCTATAAAGTATGCTATGCTATGTACCAGACCTATTGTATACCTTGCTCTGAATTTGGAAAGGAGTACAATAGTGATCTAGGAGTAGATCACTGGACATTGGTCAAGAACATCCTTAGTGAGGACTAAGGAAATATTTCTCGATTATGGAGGTGAGAAAAGAGCCCGTCGTAAAGAGTTACATCGATGCAAGCTTTTTACACTGATCCAGATGACTCTAAGTCTCAATCTGGATACATATTGAAAGTGGGAGCAATTAGCTAGAGTAGCTCCGTGCAGAGCATTGTAGACATAGAATATTTGCAAAATACATACGGCTCTGAATGTGACAGACCCATTGACTAAGCTTCTCTCACGAGCAAAACATGATCATACCTTAGTACTCTTTGGGTGTTAATCACATAGCGATGTGAACTAGATTATTGACTCTAGTAAACCCTTTGGGTGTTGGTCACATGACGATGTGAACTATGGGTGTTAATCACATGCAGATGTGAATATTAGTGTTGAATCACATGATGATGTGAACTAGATTATTGACTCTAGTGCAAGTGGGAGACTGAAGGAAATATGCCCTAGAGGCAATAATAAAGTTATTATTTATTTCCTTATTTCATGATAAATGTTTATTATTCATGCTAGAATTGTATTAACCGGAAACATGATACATGTGTGAATACATAGACATACATATAGTCACTAGTATGCCTCTACTTGACTAGCTCATTAATCAAAGATGGTTATGTTTCCTAACCATAGACATGTGTTGTTATTTGATTAATGGGATCACATCATTAGAAGAATGATGTGATTGACATGACCCATTCCGTTAGCCTAGCACTTGATCGTTTAGTATATTGCTATTGCTTTCTTCATGACCTATACATGTTCCTGTAACTATGACATTATGCAACTCCCGTTTACCGGAGGAACACTTTGGGTACTACCAAACGTCACAACGTAACTGGGTGATTATAAAGGAGTACTACAGGTGTCTCCAAAGGTACTTGTTGGGTTGGCGTATTTCGAGATTAGGTTTTGTCACTCCGATTGTCGGAGAGGTATCTCTAGGCCTTCTCGGTAATACACATCACTTAAGCCTTGCAAGCATTACAACTAATGAGTTAGTTGTGAGATGATGTATTACGGAACGAGTAAAGAGACTTACCGGTAACGAGATTGAACTAGGTATTGGATACCGACGATCGAATCTCGGGTAAGTAACATACCGATGACAAAGGGAACAACGTATGTCGTTATGCGGTTTGACCGATAAAGATCTTCATAGAATATGTAGGAACCAATATGGGCATCCAGGTTCCGCTATTGGTTATTGACCGAGAATGGTTCTAGGTCATGTCTACATAGTTCTCGAACCCGTAGGGTCCGCACGCTTAACGTTTCGATGACAGTTCATTATGAGTTTATAAGTATTGATGCACCGAAGTTTGTTCGGAGTCCCGGATGTGATCACGGACATGACGAGGAGTCTCGAAATGGTCGAGACATAAAGATTGATATATTGGAAGCCTATGTTTGGACTTCGGAAGGGTTCCGAGTGAAAACAGGAAGTTACCGGAACCCCCCGGGGGGGTATATGGGCCTTCATGGGCCACAAGGGAGAAGAGGAAGGGCCGGCCAGGTGGGCTGCGCGCCCCCCTCCCCCTCTAGTCCGAATAGGACAAGGAGAAGGGGCGCGCCTTCCTCTTCCCCCTCCCAATCCTACTCCAACTAGGACAGGGGAGTCCTACTCCCGGTGGGAGTAGGACTCCTCCAGCGCCTCCCCTTGGGCCGCCACCTCCCCTTGGCTCCTTTATATCTCGGGGCAGGGGCACCCCATACACACAAGTTGATCTACGGATCGTTCCTTAGCCGTGTGCGGTGCCCCCTCCACCATATTCCACTTGGTCATATCGTTGCGGAGCTTAGGCGAAGCCCTGCGCCGTAGAGTCATATCGTCATGCGGAGCTTAGGCGGCTCTGCGCGGTGGAGCATCATCATCGTCACCACGCCGTCGTCTTGTGGAACTCATCCCCGACGCTTTGCTGGATCGGAGCCGGGGATCGTCCATCGAGCTGAACGTGTGCTGAACTCGGAGGTGCCGTATGTTCGGTACTTGGATCGGTCGGATCGTGAAGACGTATGACTACATCAACCGCGTTGTCATAACGCTTCCGCTTTCGGTCTACGAGGGTACGTGGACGGACACTCTCCCCTCTCGTTGCTATGCCATCACCATGGTCTTGCGTGATCGTAGGAAATTTTTTGAAATTACTACGTTCCCCAGCAGGAGCCACCAAAGAAATAACATGAGAAAGAAATGGTGGACATGAAGGAAGGGGATATCAAATAGATATGCAACTTCTCTCAAGTGTATAAGATTCTAGGTAGATGACGATCATGATGGTATCAATCCACAAAGAAGGATATACACACGAAATAGTTACAAAATGGAAGGAACAATATATCCACAAGGAAGTCATAAATATACCATTAATATATTTGCTTGAAAGCATAGCACTTGGCTCGATATGGTCTTATTGTATATAAATGAACTTCAACTGCACATCCATCAAAGACATCACACCTAGCAAAAAGAAATCATCGTTGGGATGCTTTGAGAAGGGAAACAAGTATTACAAGATATGAAATGAATATCATGCGAAGATGCAACCTACACATGTTTGATGCAAGAAATGTGTGCATGAAAACGATGATGATACTTGTTACCGGGATATCAATGGAAGTATGTAGTAGATACCAAATAAAGGTAGATAGTAGTTCATTGATCATCCTAGCTCGACTCCAATAAGCACATGGTGACACCATCTTCCTTGTGAGTGAGCCAAGCATCCAATGTATCTCCAATTTTTCCTAAAACAACAACACAAACAAAATGGTGCCCAACCTCATTGGGACCAAAGAGTTAGAGAACCAACAATACATAGGACAAACTCCACATAAATATGGGCATATAGATATGAAAATGAATTTCATGCACATCTCATCCAATTTGAGACTTGGTGGAGTTTAGCCTATATATTGGGTCAAAGAAAGAAAGCATGCCAAAGATACTACATGATGTTAATATGCATGCTCAATACTTTCAAGAACCGATACCAATTGACAAGAAAACCAAGTCAAAAAAAGATACCAAATGAATAAATCATTACTTGGAGGATATTCATAACAGATACATCGAGGAATGAGATATCCATTGATACACACTGAATTAAAGATGTCAAACTCCCAAAGAGAGGATGGTTCCAAACAAACTAAGCTCTCAACAAAGTTTCATCATGGCACAAAGTACCAAAAAGAAAACGGCTTGCCTTCCACCAACACACACTTGATAAGGATCACAAGATGAGTGTTTTATAGAAAATAGGATAGCTCCCCCAAGACTAGTGCATTGTAGAGTGTTTTCATTTGAATACAAAATGCACAAGGTGGGATCACCACTTTCACTATATCTAGGAAACACTAGACAAGATCAAGAAATTTAAAAAATCCACAAGTGATATTGAAGACAAAGGGAGTTGCCACAAACCTTGGCAAGAGATAAGGTAAATAAAAGAAAAGGCCAATGTAAAGATGATCAATTATTTCTACCGCACATAAGTGAGTACTAATTGTCATAAGACAAGAAGTATTTCGAAATAATTCCCGTTGGTAGATAGCAAGGATATCCAACATCATCTTCACACCACACACAAGAAAATTGCAACTTGTAGCGCTAACATGCCACCTAGGAACAAGATAATTTACAATATCAATTCTAGGTGACAATATCTCAAATTTTACACATTTTCTAGGCTTGTAATATGCACATAGCATATTACTCCCCCATAATGTGATACCAACAAAAACTTAACAAGAGGCAATAAGAGGATCCAACAAGAGATGATTAATGGACTATTTAGAATTTGAATTTCTCATGAGAAGACATACCACATAGCGACTAGATAATCTTGTAATATCAACACTAGATGGTATTCCTCACGTACACACATTTATAGGATTGTGAGGTGCACAAAACACATCACTCCCCCACAACGGGATATTCCATTAATCTCTCACAAGAGCCAACTAAGATAAAAACAAGATGCACAAAGGCTCAACACACAACTCACACGTACATGAAGTGAAAAACAACATACACATACTTGATTACTCAAGATAAGAAAATTGGAAGCACATATATACAAACACATGCAAGGTATAAAACCAAAACATGCAAAGGGGAAAGTAACTTTCAATGTAAACAATTTAAGTACAAGTTACCGCAAGGAGGCACATTGGATATGAGATAGAAACTTGATACTCCAAATGACTTGGCTTCGGGCAATATGAATGATGAAGACCCCTTAATTCTTCATAATGTAGCCAAGTCTCCAATGCCCTCCAACAACACCTATTGATCAAGTTTGAGCTTGTTGGTTCCCAACCAAGTTGGGTCCTAAGAGATTAGTCACAATAGGCTTGGCTACCCAAATGGTTCTTTTCTTGACACCACTTTGAGTACCAACAACTTTGGCAAACATATTGCCAACCTTATCCTTCCCAAGAGAATAGATATCATAATTAATAATTGGGTTGGATAAGTTACCACTAGTGCATGACGAAGCGAGGTGACCTTTCTCACGACATAGGTAGCAACGTCTACTCTTCACTTTCTTCTCACTTGATTTCTCAACATGAGAAGCATTAGCTTGAGTTTTCTTGGGAAGAGGACTTTCTTCAACTTGAGGTTGAGCATGAGAGTGAACTTGTGGCTGCTTCCCTTGTTTCTTGTCACTAATGGGCTTCTTCTTCAATGGGCAAGATCTAACATGATGCCCTTCTACTTTGCACTTGAAGCAAACAATCTTGGCCGAATTCTTGACTTTTTCTTAACCCTTCTTTTTGTACATCTTGGACTTCTTCTTCTTATTGGATTTGAATCCAAGTCCACCTTTGTCATTGGGGGATTTTTGCACACTCAAGATATTGTTGAGTGTGGATTTCCTTTCATGACTCTTTTCCAAGTCTTTCTTCAAAGAAGTGACTTGGGCCTTTAGCTCTTTGATTTCCTCTACATGGTTAGTCTCAACACAAGTACTAGAGGAAGTATAAGCTTCATCGTTAGAGCAACAAGGAAAGGAAAGCAATTCATCACAAGATGTACCAACATTGTGAGTAGATGAATTACAAGGACTAGCACATGGAAATATAGTATTTTGACTAGAAGTAGTGCTAGTATCCACATGAGGCTCACTAGATGTTACCTTAGCAATCATGGCCTCATGAGCTGTCTTTAGCACATTATGGGATACTAGAAGATCATCATGAGAGCTTGAGAGCTTTTCATGGCTTTCTTCCAATTTCCCATAATTGCTAGATAGCAACTCAAGTTGAGCCCGTAGCTCAACATTCTCCTTCAAAATGGATGCTTCACAAGTAATAGAGTTAGTAGCACAAGCATCATCATTAACAACAATAGGAGAGGACAACTTGGCAAGCTCTTTCAAATAAGGAGCTTCAAGTTGAGCATGAGACTCGATCAATGAGTGCTACGTCTTGAGCTTGCGTTGGTTTTCCTTGAAGAGGAAAGGGCGATGCAGCAAAGTAGCGTAAGTATTTCCCTCAATTTTTGAGAACCAAGGTATCAATCTAGTAGGAGGCTCCTCAAAAGTCCCACGCACCTACGCAAACAAACAAGAAGCTCGGAACCAACGCAATAAAGGGGTTGTCAATCCCTTCACGGCCACTTGCGAAAGTGAGATCTGATAGAGATAATATGATAAGATAAATATATTTTTGGTATTTTATGGTATAGATTGGAAAAGTAAAGATGCAAATAAAAGTGGATTGAAAGCTTATATGATAAAAGATAGACCCGGGGACCATAGGTTTCACTAGTGGCTTCTCTGAAGATAGCATAAGTATTACGATGGGTGAAGAAATTACTGTCGAGCAATTGATAGAAAAGCGAATAAATATGAGATTATCTAGGCATGATCATGTATATAGGAATCACGTCCGTGACAAGTAGACCGACTCCTGCCTGCATCTACTACTATTGCTCCACACATCGACTGCTATCCAGCATGCATCTATAGTATTAAGTTCATAAGGAACAGAGTAACGCATTAAGAAAGATGACATGATGTAGAGGGATAAACTCATGCAATATGATATAAACCCCATCTTTTTATCCTCGATGGAAACAATACAATACGTGCCCTGCTGCCCCTGCTGTCACTGGGAAAGGACACCGCAAGATTGAACCCAAAGCTAAGCACTTCTCCCATTACAAGAAAGATCAATCTAGTAGGCCAAACCAAACTGATAATTCGAAGAGACTTGGAAAGAAAACTTAACCACACATAAAAGAATTCAGAGAAGATTCAAATATTTCTCATAGATAAACTTGATCATAAACCCACAATTCATTGGATCTCGACAAACACACCGCAAAAAGAGTTACATCAAATAGATCTCCAAGAAGATCGAGGAGAACTTTGTATTGAGATTCAAAGAGAGAGAAGAAGCCATCTAGTTAATAACTAGGGGCTCGAAGGTCTGTAGTAAACTACTCACAACTCATAGGAGAGGCCTTGGAGATGATGTAGAGGACCTCCATGGTCGATTCCCCCTCCGGCGGAGCGCCGGCGAAGGCTCCAAGATGGGATCTCGCGGATACGGAAGGTTGCGGCGGTGGAAATAGTTTTTCGTGGTGCTCCTGGATGTTTTCAGGGTACCACTACTAGGAAAAAGACTAGCAGCAGCGCGGGTTTTGGGCCTATTAGTAGCGCGGGGGCCGGCGCTACTAATAAGGCGCTATAGCTAACGTATAGCAGTAGCGCGGGTGCCACCCGCGCTACTACTACATCCTTTAGTAGTAGCGTGGGTAAAAACCCGCGCTACTACTACCAGCGTGGGTTTTTTTTTGAATTTGTTGGAAAAAATATTTCGATTTTTTCCCTAATTTTCAAATTTCTGAATTATTTTAACCTCAAATCTCTAATCACCCCTCATCGCTGCTCAATTTAATCTCTAATCACCCCTCATCATTCCAAATTATCTAACTTCCCGGACGGTCACCCGTCCTCTCACTACTCCAGCCTGAGCACGCTTAACTTCTGGGTTCTATTCTTCCTCGTTTCCAAGTCTGCACTTGTTGTTTTCCTGACAATAGTAAGATGTCAATCCTATTAACCTCACGAATTTAGCTTGAGCATGAAGTCACACATTTCACTATTTGAGTTTTGAAACTATTGTTCTAAAAAATTAGTAACACTAATATTTCTTGAATAATTAGTTTGACCAGAGTTTGACCACAATTTGACCATAGTTTGACCACGGTTTGGCCATAGTTTGACCAGATTTGACCAAAATTCAAAAAAACTAAAATATTTATTTAGTAACACTAATATTCTAGAATAATTAGTTTGACCATTGTTTGACCACAATTTGACCACACAGTTTGAAATTTTTTCGATTTTTTCCACTCTAGATCTTAAAAGCCCCGTAACTTTTTTCTGTTAGGTTTTTGAGGATTTTGAAAATGTTTAAATTTGGATGTAACTTTTCGAGTAGATGATTTTTCATATAAAAAACTTTTTCATCCGAGTTAGTATGCAAAAGTTATGCCCATTTTTACAAATTCTCGAGAGATTTTGCAAATAAAGTCGAAATTCATATTTGCAAATTTTCCCAACAACTAGACGACATATCACATGGGAAACTTATTTTCTTTTATTTTTTTGACATTTTCATCATTTTCTTTTATTTTTTTTAAAACTGAAAAGGCGATCCACAGGGGGGGTGTAGAGTTTGAAAATGGGACCTTTGGTAGTAGCGCGGTTTTTTACCCCCTCGCTACTACTATGGCACCACTTAGTAGTAGCGAGGGCTAAAAACCAACGCTACTCCTATCAAACTTAGTAGTAGCGAGGTTTTAGAAACCCGCGCTACTACTATGGCATGTCCCGGGGCACAGTAGAGACAGCTTAGTAGTAGCGAGGTTAAAACCCGCCATCTGCTATCAACTTAGTAGTAGCGAGGTTTGAAAACCTGCGCTCATTGGTAAATAGCAGATGAGCGAGGTTTTTAACCCTCGCTACTAGTAACTTTCTGTGTATAGGCTTTTCCCTAGTAGTGTACGTGGGTATATATAGGAGGAAGAAGTAGGTCGGTGGACGCTCGAGGGGCCCATGAGGGTGGGGGGCGCGCCCACCTATAGGGGGCGCGCCGGGTACCCTCGTGGCCGCCTCCTCTATTGCTTGATGTCCACTCCAAGTCCCCTGGATCACGTTTGTTCCAAAAAGATCGCTCCCGAAGGTTTCATTCCGTTTGGACTCTGCTTGATATTCCTTTTCTTCGAAACACTGAAATAGGCAAAAAAACAGCAATTCGGGCTGGGTCTCCGGTTTGTAGGTTAGTCCCAAAAATTCTATAAAAGTGTAGAGTAAAGCCCATAAACATCCAAAATGGGTAATTTAATAGCATGGAACAATCAAAAATTATAGATGCGCTGGAGACGTATCAAGCAACCCCAAGCTTAATTCCTGCTTGTCCTCGAGTAGGTAAATGATAAAAAAAAAAATTTTGATGTGGAATGCTACCTAGCATAATTCTCAATGTAATTTTCTTTATTGTGGCATGATTGTTTAGATCCAAATGATTCAAGATAAAAGCTTATAAAACATAAAAATAGTAATACTTGAAGCATACTAACAAATAATCATGTCTTATCAAAATAGCATAGCCAAAGAAAGCTCATCCCTACAAAATCATATAGTTAGGACATGCTTCATTTTCATCACACAAAATACTTCCATCATGCACAACCCCGGTTTCAGCCAAGCAATTGGTTCATACTTTTTAACGCGCTTCAGCTTTTTCAACTCTTACGCAATACATGAGTGCAAGCCATGGACATAACACTATATGTAGTATATGGTGGTGGTTGTGAAGACAAAAAGGGAGAAGATAGTCTCACATCAACTAGGAATATCAACGGGCTATGGAGATGCCCATTAATAGATATCAATGTGAATGAGTAGGGATTGCCTTGCAACGGATGCACTAGAGCTATAAATGTATGAAAGCTCAACAAAAGAAACTAAGTGGGTGTGCATCTAACTCTCTTGCTCACGAAGACCTAGGGCATTTTGAGGAAGCCCATCATTGGAATATACAAGCCAAGTTCTATAATGAAAAACTCCCACTAGTATATGAAAGTGACAACATAGGAGACTCTCTATCATGAAGATTATGCTGCTACTTTGAAGCACAAGTGTGGTAAAAAGGATAGTAGCATTGTCCCTTCTCTCTTTTTCTCTCATTTTTTTATTTGTCCTTTCTCTTTTTTTTATTGGGCCTTTCTTTTTTTTGGTGGGCTCTTTGCCTTCCTTTTTTTTTTGTAAAGTCCGAAGTCTCATCCTGACTTGTGGGGGAATCATAGTCTCCGTCATCCTTTCCTCACTTGGGACAATGCTCTAATAATGAAGATCATCACACTTTTATTTATTTACAACTCAATACTTGGAACAAAATATGACTCTATGTGAATGCCTCCGGCGGTGTACCGGGATATGCAATGAATCCAAAGTGACATGTATGAGAAATTATGAAGGTGGCCTTGCCACAAATACGATGTCAACTACATGATCATGCAAAGAGCAATATGACAATGATGTAATGTGTCATAATAAACGGAACGGTGGAGAGTTTTATGGCAATATATCTCGGAATGGCTATGGAAATGCCATAATAGGTAGGTATGGTGGCTGTTTTGAGGAAGGTAAATAATGGGTGCATGATACCGGTGAAGGTTGCGCGGCATAATAAATGCTAGCAAAGTGGAAGGGTGAGTGTGCTTATGTCCATGGACTCACATTAGTCATAAAGAACTCATATACTTATTGCAAAAGTCTACTTGCCCTTGAAGCAAAGTACTACTATGCATGCTCCTAGGGGAAGGGTTGGTCGGAGTTAACCATCGCGCGATCCCGACCTCCACTCATGAGGAAGACAATTAAAAGAGCACCCCATGCAACAAATTTGTCACACAACTTTTACCATACGTGCATGCTACGGGACTTGTCAACTTCAACACAAGTATTTCTCAATTTAATAATTACCCAACTAGCATGACTCTAACATTGCCACCTTTATATATGAAAACAATCATCAAGCATCAAATTGATCCTAGTGTTTAATGCACTTTCTATGATAGTTTTTATTATACCCAACTTGGATGCTCATCATTCTAGGACCATATTTATAACCAAAGCAAATACCATGTTGTTCTAAAAGACTCTCAAAATAATATGAGTGAAGCATGAGAGATCAACAATTTCTTCAAAATTAAGCCACCGCCGTGCTCTAAAAAATACAAGTGAAGCACATAGAGCAAAACTATCTAGCTCAAAAGTTATAAGTGAAGCACATAGGGTATTCTAATAAATTCTAAATCATGTGGGTTTCTCCCAAAAGGTGTGTACAGAGGCTATGATTGTGTAAATCTAAAAATCCAAGACTCAAATCATACAAGACACTCCAAGCAAAACACATATCATGTGGCAAATAAAAATATAGCTCCAAGTAAAGTTACCGATAGACGAAGACGAAAGAGGGGATGCCTTCCAGGGCATCCCCAAGCTTAGGCTTTTGGTTATCCTTGAATATCTTGAGGTGCCATGGGCATCCCCAAGATTAGGCTCTTGCCACTCCTTATTCCATAGTCCATCAAATCTTTACCCAAAACTTGAAAACTTCACAACACAAAACTCAACAGGAAATCTCATAAGCTCCGTTAATGCAAGAAAGAAAAATAACCACATAAGGTGCTGTAATGAACTCATTCTTTATTTATATTTCTGTTAAACCTACTGTATTCCAACTTCTCTATGGTTCATACCACTTAATACTAGCCATAGATGCATCAAAATAAGCAAACAACACACGAAAAACAGAATCTGTCAAAAAAAGAACAGTCTGTAGCAATCTGTAACTGTCTAATACTTCTGAACTTGAAAAATCCTACCAAAATAGGAATTCCTGGTAAATTTGTCTATTGATCTACAGAAAAAAGAATCAACGCAATATCACGTTCCTGTGAATTACTAAAATTATTTTCGTGCGTGCAAAGTTTCTGTTTTTCAGCAGAATCAAATTAACTACCACTGTAGGTTATCCTATAGGTTCTACTTGGCACAAACACTAATTAAAACATAAAAACACATCTAAACAGAGGCTAGATGATTTATTTATTACTAAATAGAAGCAAAAAGCAAGGAACAAAAATAAAATTGGGTTGCCTCCCAACAAGCGCTATCGTTTAACGCCCCAAGCTAGGCATAAAAGCGAGGGTAGATCTAAGTAGTGTCATCTTTGGCATTCAATTCATAAGTAGCTCGCATGATAGATTCATAAGGTAATTTAACTTTATTTTTTGGAAAGTGCTCCATGCCTTTCCTTAATGGAAATTGGAATCTAATATTCCCTTCCTTCATATCAATAATTGCACCAATCGTTCTAAGGAAAGGTCTACCAATAATAATAGGACAAGAAAGATTGCAATCTATGTCAAGAACGATAAAATCTACGGGCACATAATTCCTATTTGCCACAATAAGAACATCATTGATACTTCCCATAGGTTTCTTAATGGTGGAATCCGCAAGGTGCAAATTTAAAGAGCAATCATGAAGATCATGGAAACCTAGAATATCACATAGAGTTTTCGGAATCGTGGAAACACTAGCAGCCAAATCACACAAAGCATAACACTCATGATATTTAATTTTAATCTTTATAGTAGGTTCCCACTCATCATAAAGTTTTCTAGGCATAGAAACTTCCAAATTAAGTTTTCCATCATAAGATTGCATCAAGGCATCAACAATATGTTTGGTAAAAGCTTTATTTTGACTATAAGCATGAGGAGAATTCAACACAGATTGCAACAAGGAAATACACTCTACTAAAGAACAATTATCATAATTAAATTCCTTGAAATCCAAGATAGTGGGTTCAATGCTATTTAAAGTCTTGACCTCTCCAATCCCACTTTTATCAAATTTAGCATCAAGATCTAAAAACTCTGAATCGTTGGGACGCCTTTTAACTAAAGTTAACTCATCTCCAGTCCCATCATTATTAAAATTCATATTGCAAAACAAAGATTTAATAGGGGACACATCAATAACTTTTAGATCTTCATCATTATTGTCATGGAAACTAGAAGAACACGCTTTTACAAAGCAATCTTTCTTAGCACGCAATCTAGCGGTTCTTTCTTTGCGCTCATCCATGGAAATTCTCATGTCTTTGTGAGACTCATTGATATCATGCTTAGGAGGAGTAGATCTAAGTTTCAAAGAATCAACATCAAGCGAAAGTCTATCAAAGTTCCTAGCCAAATCATCAACTTTAAGCTATTTTTCTTCAAGCAAAGCATTAAAACTCTTTTGAGAGATCATAAATTCTTTAACACTATTCTCAAACTCACAGGGCATCTTATTAAAATTACCATAAGAATTATTGTAGGAATTACCATAATTATTAGAGGAATTACTAGGGAACGGTCTAGGATTAAAATTTCCTCTATAAGAATTGCTACCAAAATTATTCCTACCAACAAAATTCACATCCATAGATTCGTTATTATTCTCAATCAAAGTAGACAAAGGCATATCATTGGGATCAATAGGAGCACTCTTAGTAGCAAACAATTTCATAAGTTCATCCATCTTTCCACTCAAAACATTAATTTCTTCTATAGCATGCACTTTTTTACTAGTAGACCTTTCGGTGTGCCATTGAGAATAATTAGCCATAATGTTATCAAGGAGTTTAGTAGCTTCTCCTAAGGTGATTTCCATAAAAGTGCCTCCCGCGGCCGAATCTAAAAGATTTCTAGAAGCAAAATTCAATCCGGCATGAAAAATTTGTATGATCATCCATAAGTTCAAACCATGAGTAGGGCAATTGCGAATCATCAATTTCATTCTTTCCCAAGATTGGGAAACATGCTCATGATCAAGTTGTTTAAAATTCATAATAACGTTCCTAAGAGAGATGATCTTAGCGGGAGGAAAATACTTAGAGATAAAAGCATCCTTACACTTATTCCATGAATCAATACAATTCTTAGGCAAAGACGAAAACCAAACTTTAGCGCGATCTCTAAGTGAAAACGGAAATAACTTCAATTTAACAATATCATTATCTGTATCTTTCTTCTTTTGCATCTCACACAAATCAACAAAGTTGTTTAGATGGGTAGCGACATCTTCACTAGGAAGGCCGGAGAATTGATCTTTCATAACAAGATTCAGCAAAGCAGCATTGATTTCACATGACTCAACATCATTAAGAGGAGCAATAGGAGTACTAAGGAAATCATTATTATTGGTATTGGAAAATTCACGCAATTTGGTATTATCTTGCGCCATCGCGACAAGCAATCCAACACACAAGCAAACAAAAAGGCAAACGAAAGAGAGAGGAGATTGGGAAAGAGAGGGCGAATAAAACGGCAAGGGTGAAGGGGGGAGAGGAAAACGAGAGGCAAATGGCAAATAATGTAATGCGAGGGAGATGAGTTCGTGATGGGTACTTGGTATGTCTTGAATTTAGTGAAGACCTCCCCGACAACAGCGCCAGAAATCCTTTTTGCTACGTCTTGAGCTTGCGTTGGTTTTCCTTGAATTGGAAAGGGTGATGAAGCAATGTAGCGTAAGTATTTCCCTTAGTTTTTGAGAACCAAGGTATCAATCCAGTAGGAGGCTCCTGAAAAGTCCCACGCACCTACACAAACAAACAAGAACCTCGGAACCAACGCAATAAAGGGGTTGTCAATCCCTTCACGGCCACTTGCGAAAGTGTGTCTGATAGAGATCATATGATAAGATAAATATATTTTTGGTATTTTATGGTATAGATTGGAAAGGTAAAGATGCAAATAAAAGTAGGTTGAAAGCTTATATGATAAAAGATAGACCCGGGGGCCATAGGTTTCACTAGTGGCTTCTCTCAAGATAGCATAAGTATTATGGTGGGTGAACAAATTACTGTCGAGCAATTGATAAAAAAGCGAATAATTATGAGATTATCTAGGCATGATCTTGTATATAGGCATCACGTCCGTGACAAGTAGACCGACTCCTGCCTGCATCTACTACTATTACTCACACATCGACCGCTATCCATCATGCATCTAGAGTATTAAGTTCATAAAGAACAGAGTAATGCATTAAGAAAGATGACATGATGTAGAGGGATAAACTCATGCAATACGATATAAACCCCATCTTTTTTCCTCGATGGGAACAATACAATACGTGCCTTGCTGCCCCCGCTGTCACTGGGAAATGACACCGCAAGATTGAACCCAAAGCTAAGCACTTCTCCCATTGCAAGAAAGATCAATCTAGTAGGCCAAAACAAACTGATAATTCGAAGAGACTTGCAAAGATAACTTAATCACACATAAAAGAATTCAGAGGAGATTAAAATATTTCTCATAGATAAACTTGATCATAAACCCACAATTCATCGGATCTCGACAAACACACCACAAAAAGGGTTACATCGAATAGATCTCCAAGAACATCGAGGAGAACTTTGTATTGAGATTCAAAGAGAGAGAAGAAGCCATCTAGCTAATAACTATGGACCCGAAGGTCTGTGGTAAACTACTCACAACTCATAGGAGAGGCCTTGGAGATGATGTAGAGGCCCTCCGTGGTCGATTCCCCCTCCAGCGGAGCGCCGACGAAGGCTCCAAGATGGGATCTCATGGATCTGTAAGGTTGCGGCGGTGGAAATAGTTATTCGTGGTGCTCTGGATGTTTTCAGGCGTGGGTATATATAGGAGGAAGAAGTAGGTCGGTGGGCGCCGAGGGGCCACGAGGGTGGGGCGCGCCCACCAGTAGAGGCGCGCCGGGCACCCTCGTGGCCGCCTCCTCTGTTGCTTGACGTCCACTCCAAGTCCCCTGGATCACGTTTGTTCCAAAAAGATTTCTCCCGAAGGTTTCATTCCGTTTGGACTCCGTTTGATATTCCTTTTCTTCGAAACACTGAAATAGGCAAAAAACAGCAATTCAGGCTGGGCCTCCGGTTAGTAGGTTAGTCCAAAAAATGATATAAAAGTGTAGAGTAAAGCCCATAAACATCCAAAATGGGTAATATAATAGCATGGAACAATCAAAAATTATAGATACGTTGGAGACGTATCAATGATGACCCTTGAGCCATTTTCGAGGTGCTCAAAATCCTCAAGGAGTCTAACATGAGCAACTTCAAGCTTAGCAGTTTTAGTTTTAAAATCATTGGCCACCTCAAGATCTTTATCATGAGATTCCTTCACTCTAGATAATTCTAGAGAAAAAGTGTCCTCAAGAGATTCCTTGGTGGTTTGTTCAAGTTCAAGAGCTTGAGAGAGGCCTGCAATCTAATTAGCGTAATCACGCTCATGACCTTCCATTTTCTCAATGGTGACCTCAGGCTCCTCAAGATGAGATTCCAACTCCTCAATATATTTCTTGCCCTCAATGGCAATGGACATGATTTACATGAAGTTGGAATGAGAAATTTTATTTTTATGAAGAGCTTTAAAAATAATTTCCCCCTTAATTTTCAAGGACGCAACATTATCATTCTCTCCATCATTAGCCTCATTATCATTAGCATTAACATCATCATCAAGAGACTATTGGGATTCAAAGGAGTAGATACCGTTGAAACCTTAGCCATAAGGCAAAAATCAATGGAGATAAGAGTTTTTCTCATCCTCTAAAGATAATCGTTGAGGATCCTTTGGAGGAGAAATACCCATATCTACAATTCTCTCTAAGTTTGGGTCCATGACCCTAAAGAGATTAAGCATGCGAATTGCCCAAACATCAAAATTTGTGCCATCAAAACTAAGAGTGTCAGAGAAACCTAATCCCCTAGTCAACATCTTTACTCTCTAGGCGGTTAAGCCTATCGAAGAGAGACAAGGCTCTGATACCAATTGAAACATCGAGGATGTCCCCTAGAGGGGGGGGGTGAATAGGTGCTTTAAAATAATTACAGTTTAGGCTTGAACAAATTCGTAATAAACCTAGCGGTTAATTTGTCAAGAACAAAACCTACAACAACTAGGCTCACCTATGTGCACGAAAAACTTATGCTAAGCAAGATAAACAACTAAGTGATAGCAAGATACATGACAAGAAACAATATGGCCATCACAAAGTAAAGTGCATAAGTAAAGGGCTCGGTAAGAGATAACCAAGGCACGCGGAGACGCACGATGTATCCCAAGTTCACACCCTTGCGGATGCTAATCTCCCTTTGGAGCGGCATGGAGGCACAATGCTCCCAAGAAGCCACTAGGGCCACCGTCGCGCCAAGCACAATGCAAGATGCCGTGATTCCACTAAGGGACCCTTGAGGGCGGTCACCGAACCTGGACAAATGGCAACCCTTGGGGCGGTCACCGAACCCGTACACTTTGGCAACCCTTGGGGGCTATCACCGGTACCCGTCAAATTGCTCGGGGCGATCTCCACAACCTAATTGGAGACCCCTACGATTGCCCGGAGCTTTACACCACAATGATTGAGCTCCGAACACCACCAACCGTCTAGTGCGCCCAAGCACCCAAGAGGAACAAGCTCAAGGGTACCAAGAACCCAAGAGCAATAAGCTTCTCCACTTGTAACTTCCACGTATCACCATGAAGAACTCAAACCGGTGCACCAAATGCAATGGCATGGGCACACGGAGTGCCAAAGTCCATCTCTCCCGAATCCCACCAAAGCAGCTAATGCTAAGGAGGAAAATGAGAGGAAGAACAAGAAGGAGAACGCCAAGAACTCCAAGATCTAGATCCAAGGGGTTCCCCTCACATAGAGGAGAAAGTGACTGGTGGAAATGTGGATCTATATCTCCTCTCTCTTTCCCCCCCAAAACTAGCAAGAATCCATGGAGGGATTGAGAGATAGCAAGCTCCAAGAGGTCAACAATGGTGGGGGGAAAACGTGCTCAGATTTCTTCGGTTGAAGGTGGAAGAAGGGGGTATAAATACCCACAAGAAAAATATGACTGTTGAACCCAGGGCACCCGGACAAAAGTGGTCCGGGCACCCGCACAACCCAGAGAAAAAGCCACTAAACTCCAAATTTGATGAAACCAAGTTTGTTGGAAAGCTAGAGACAAGGGCTAACACAATCTTGATAGAAATATCAAGAAATGTAAATTGAGAAAATACCCAAAATAAAATTGTGAGAACCCTTTCTCAAATAAGACCAGTAAAAACTTCAACACCGAAAACGCAAAAGAAGATGCATAGGAAATCGGTTTTCGATGAACTAGAGCTTGTCATGAAGAAAACTACAAGCTCTAAAACCTCACAAAGAGAAAATCCAAACAAGAACCAAGAAATATGATGGTGCCAAGAATGCAATGGTTTGATCTCTCACCGAACGAAATGATCAAGCTACTCACTCAAGATCCCCCCTTGATAGTACGACTATCGATCCTGTAATTTGGTCTCCCAACTAACACCATGAAACCGGTAAAATAGAAAACCTATCAAGAACAAACCTTTGCCTTGAGCATACTCCATTTGAGCTAGATGATGAAGATCTTGACCTCCTCAACTTGTACCTCCTTCCTTGATTGCGCTAGCTTGATGAAGACTAGTAGATTGCTCCCCCATACTCCACTATGGGTGAGCCACTCCTTGGCACATCTTCACAAGTCCATTGTCACCACAATGGACGGCATGCATCAAGTATGTGATCTCTTCATGATGCTCCACTTGAACTTGCACACCGCAATCTTGATGACGATCACCATTTGATGTCATCCTCTCCATGGGTTGTATGATATCTTCCTCTTGACGCAAGCCCATGGAAACATACCTAACCCCACATAGAACTCTCACGTAGACCATGGGTTAGCACACAAAGCGTAATGGACAATGCTTACCGTTCCATGGGATCACTTGATCCCTCGGTACATCTTGTACGCTTTGTGTGTTGATCAACTTGATTCACTCTTGACTTAGTCTTGATCAAACTTGAATCTTTCCAACTCTCTTCATTTGGATGATGTCTTGAAGGTAGACATGAATGATCACACAATCTTCTTCTCCAAGACATGCTTGCAATAAGCTCAGCACTCACATGAGCAATCTTTGGAGAATTCCTTAATAGCATCTTGGTCAACTCATAAACTCCTTGAAACCAACACATGTACTTCAAGAAATGCCTATGGACAAATCCTTCAAATATAACTCAATGCAACCATTAGCCCATAGAGAATGCCATCAATTACCAAAACCACACATGGGGCACCACATGTCCTTTCAAAGGGGATGGTGGAACGTGGACTCGATGCCAATCACCTCATGATCGCGGACTACACCGTCATCTCAAGGTGGATGGCAAGTCCATGAAAGACATCATCTTCACCTTCAACGAGCAAATCAACTTTCTCGAAAGCCAGATCTATGATCTCCAAAACCAAGTCTTTGAATATGAGGCAAGGTTTAAAGGTATGAGTTTGGCTGCCTGTTGCAGGACTCACAAGACTCACTCTTCTTCCTATGATGGCGAGCCTCTATCATGGAAACCGTAAGATAAGATCGCTACCTCATCTACACCACCACCACCTTCTTCATCACCAAAGGAGACTTGAGTATCGGGTGTGGGCACTCCCCTTGGCTTGTGCCAAGCTTGGGGGAGGTGCCCCGGTATCGTATCACCACCACTATCTTTGCTTTTATCTATCTTTAGTTCGATCCTTAGTTATCTTTTGATCTAGTTGAATAAAATCTTAGTTCAATCCTTTCTTTTCGAGTGTTTTCTTAGTGATCTATCTATGTAATCGTGTGCGAGTTATATAATAAAGATTAGTTCAAGTTTTGCTCTCTACACTTTTATGTTTCAATAAAAAGAAAGGAATAAATAAATAGATAAAAAGATCATATGCTAGTCTTATGGTAAGTAATGACAACACATAAGGAAAAGTATAAGTGGTAAAATTTGTTGGAGATTGACAAACATAGCATTGGTCAATGATGCAACTCATGAACGAATTTAAGGGAAGAGAAGATTCACATACAAATACACTATCTTGGACATCTTTTATGATTGTGAGGCCCCATTAAATATTTTGTGTCAAAATAGTTGACGCTGGACAAGGAAGACAAGGCAATGATTTATGTTTGTTCATTTTCACATAGAAGTTATATTGTCGTAGATCCTTTAGCATGTGGTGCTTGCCCAATATCTTTTCTAGCCAAAAACTCCGCAATAAGTAGAGATACTACTTGCGCATCCAAAAACCCTTAACCCAAATCTTAGTTCAGGAGTCCACCATGCCTACCTATGGATTGAGTAAGATCCTTCAAGTAAGTTGTCATCTGTGCAACAAGGCAATAAAAATTGCTTCTAAATGTGTTGGATCATTTAGTGTAAGAGAAAATTGAGCATTGTACGAACTTGTGATGGCAAAGAATAAAAGCGACGGACTGCATAATAAAGGTTTCTGTGATAAGGGGCAATAGAACGTGATGTCCTTTTGCATTAAGGGATTTGGCATACAAACAAATAAGTGCATGGCAACCTCTTCTTCCCTCCGCGAAGGGCCTTTCTTTTACTTTTATGCAGAGTCAAAGTTTTCTCCCCTGTTCCTTTGTATTTTTCCCCTTTAGCAAGCATCATGTGGTGAGGAAAGATCTAGGCACATATATCCAGTTGGATATGAGTAGGCATGAGTTATTATTGTTGACATCACCCTTGAGGTGAGCATGTTGCGTGGCAAAACTATAAGCCACTATCTTTCTATGTGTCTGGTTGAAACTTTTTGTTCATGGGTACGCTGTGAGTGTTAGCAATAATAGAAGATTATATGATGTTTGAGTATGTGGACTTGCCTAAAGGTGAGTGAGGGAGTCTCGGATTAAGGGGTCCTCGGACAGCTGGATTATTAACTTGGGCCGGACTATTGGGCTATGAAGATACAAGATAGAAGACTTCGTCCCGTGTCCGGATGGGACTCTCCTTTGCGTGGAAGGAAAGCTTGGCGATTCGGATATGTAGATTCCTTTCTCTGTAACCGACTGTGTAACCCTAGCCCCCTCCGGTGCCTACATAAACCAGAGGGTTTCGTCCGTAGGACAACAATCATAATCATAGGCTAGACTTCTAGGGTTTAGCCATTATGATCTCGTGGTAGATCAACTCTTGTAATACTCATATTCATCAAGATCAATCAAGCAGGAAGTAGGGTATTACCTCCATAGAGAGGGCCCGAACCTGGGTAAACATTGTGTCCCCCGCCTCCTTACCATTAGCCCTAGACGCACAGTTCGGGACCCCCTACCCGAGATCCTCCGGTTTTGACACCGATATTGGTGCTTTCATTGAGAGTTCCGCTGCGTCGTCACCAGAAGGCTTGATGGCTCCATCAATCATCTACAACAACGCAGTCTAGGGGGAGATCTTCCTCCCAGGACATATCTTCGTATTCGGCGGCTTCGCACTGCGGGCCAACTCGCTTGGCCATCTAGAGCAGGTCGACAGCTACGCCCCTGGCCACCTGGTCAGATTTGGAAGCCTGAGTTTTGTGGCCGATATCCATGGAGACTTGATCTTCGACAGATTCGAGCCCATGACGGCTATCCCCTGCCACCATGATGAACATGACCTAAATCTGTCATCTGGCAGCGCTCAGGAAACAGCGCCCGTAACCACTCTAGCCCTAGATCCGGAGCAGACCGCGCCGTCCGAGGATGGGAAGCTCAACCCCTCCACGGAAGCCACAGACTCAGCGGCGTTCGAGCTGCACACGGACCCAACATCGAGCTAGCTCGTGTCACCGGTACCTCGGATTCGTCTCCGGCCATAGGTCCTAGACCGCGTGCATCCGCATCCATCGAACCTGATTGGGCGCCGATCTTGGAGTTAAGCTCCACGGACATCTTCCAACACTCACCTCTAGGAGATGTGTTAAACTCATTGAAATCCCTCTCCTTGTAGGGGGACTCCCGGCCGAACTATGTCCGGCTCGAATGGGAAGCGGACGACGAAGAACTTTGTTTCCCACCCACCACCCACTTTATAGCCATTATCGATGACTTAACTGACATGCTTGATTACGACTCTGAAGACATCGATGGTATGGATGACGATGCCGGAGAAAAGCAGGAACCACCACCTACAGGGCGTTGGACAACCACCTCCTCGTACGATATATACATGGTGGATACACCAAAAGAAAACAACGACGACAACAAAAATCCAGTCGAGGATATACCTACTGAGATACAGCCAGAGCACCGATGTCAGCGGCGCCGCTCTAAGCCACGCCGTAGTAAAAACAGCAACACCGTCACTGGAGAAAACAACACTCCGGACGACGCTGAAGACAATAAAGACCCCGTTGAGCCAACCTCCGAATAGGAGGAGTGGGAGGATGGGCGAGTCAGCCATGACGAGCAGGCCATGAATGAAGACTCGGAGGATAGCAACTACCTTCCGCTCTCCGAGGACGAGGTGAGCCTCGGTGACGAAGATTTTATCGTGCTTGAGGACACTACAAAAAAAAGACACATCCATGACATTTTCGGCCGAACGAAATTTTTTTTCTGTCATACTTATGACACTTCTATGACCATAATTGTGACAAAACCCGGTATCATCATAGATGTGGTGGGCTCCTACTTCTATGACAAAAAATCATGACAGAAAATGGGCTTTTCGTCCCAGGCGGGCGGAGACGCAGCTGCATGACATTCTTTGGGCCGTCCATGACGGAAAAAACCGTGGTAGAAGCGAGGGGAGGAAAATTTCGGGAGTTGCGATTCCATGGGAGGTCGGGGCGGCGATCGCGCTTTCTCGTACACGTCGCTGCGTGTGTGTGAGGCGTTGGCTCTAACTGAACCCGAGCGAGGCGTTGGGCTCTAACTGAACCCGAGCGATTGCACTGCAGGCTACGTGTTACTGAACCGGAGCGACCGATCGATGGCTGTTAACTGAACCCGATGGAGCGATTCCTTCGCTGCTGCTGCTAACTGAAGCCGATCGATTGAATGAACAGTGAGCGTGGAGGGCTGGATGAACAAGACCCCGTGGTGTGGAGGGCTGGATGAACAGTAGACGGTGGAGGGGTGGCCGTGGAGGGGTGATTGAACACGACCCCGTGGTGTGGAGGGCTGGATGAACAGTAGACGGTGGAGGGGTGCCCGTGGAGGGGTGATTGAACAGTAGCCGGTGGAGTAGCGCGCGGTGGAGGCTGGATGAACAGGAGCCCGTCGAGGCTGGCGGAGGTCGACGGTGGAGATGAACAGTATCTCGTGGAGCCCCATTTTGCGGTACGCCACACCCCTCCCGATGAACAGGACCCCCGTTTCGACCGTAGCGCTCCAACACAAGTCCGTTTAAGTCCGTTTTGCGTCGCCACACCCTCCCGATCAACAGACCCCGTTTCGACCGTGGCGCTCCAACACAAGTCCGTTTAAATCCGTTTTGCGGTACGCCACACCCCTCCCGATCAACAGGACCCCGTTTGACCGTAGGAGGTCCGTTTCCTCGTTGTCTACGCCAGCCCTCCCGATCAACAGGATCCGTTTCGAACATGGCGGTCGAACACAAGGCCGTTTCCTCCGTTCTGCGGTACGCCAGGCCTCGTTTCCATCGCCTGTTCCGTCCAAGCCCTCCCGATGAACATGACCACGCATTCCGTTCCGACCCAGCCGGTTGGCTCCCCATGAACACGACGACGACGCTATTTCTCTGTTCCGACCCAACCATGTACATATGCGCGAGTAGGCGTTCGAGACCCTGCCCGTATGTACGTACGTGGCCGTATTTTCTTTCTTGCACCCTCGCCGCTGTACGTACGTGTACATGCTACGTGCGTGCCTCTACTACGACACATGCGCGCCTCTACAACGACCAGTATGTACGTACACGTTTACGACCAGAATGACAACCTACGTACGCTTCGACCAGGTGGGTCCCGACTGTCAGGCACTTCCTTGCCTGCGAAGATGTTGCTGGTGGGTCCCAGCAGTCAGGGGGGCTGTCGGTGTCAAACCGGCGGATCTCGGGTGGGGGGTCCCGAACTGTGCGTCTAGGCGGATGGTAACAGGAGACAAGGGACACGATGTTTTTACCCAGGTTCGGGCCTTCTCGATGGAGGTAAAACCCTACTCCTGCTTGATTAATATTGATGATATGGGTAGTACAAGAGTGGATCTACCACGAGATCAGAGAGGCTAAACCCTAGAAGCTAGCCTATGGTATGATTGTTGTTCGTCCTATGGACTAAAACCCTCCAGTTTATATAGACACTAGATAGGGTTAGGGTTACACAGAGTCGGTTACAATGGTAGGAGATCTACATATCCGTATCGCCAAGCTTGCCTTCCACGCCAAGGAAAGTCCCATCCGGACACGGGACGAAGTCTTCAGTCTTGTATCTTCATAGCCCAGGAGTCCGGCCAACGATGATAGTTCAGCTATCCGAAACCCCTAATCCAGGACTCCTCAAGAGCCTGAACCAGGCTTCAATGACGCATTTAATCCGCACGCATATCGTCTTCGGCATTGCAAGGCGGGTTCCTCCTCCGAATACTTCATAGAAGATTTTGAACACAAGAATAGTGTCCGGCTCTGCAAAACAAGTTCCACATACCATCGTAGAGAGAATAACCTTTCCACAGATCTGCTGACGTATTCCGCAGCGTGACATCACACCACGGCCAGGCCTTTATACGAATCATTTTACTGTTCCACCTCAGCGCATTTAGCGAGGCGGTTTCTTCGGCACGTCTTATCAGAGCGGAGATCGTGCCCCCTTATTCTGGGGTCCTCATCAATACGGGCGTTGGTAACCCAGTCGTGCCCGTTGGCACGCCTCCTCCATCGAAGGCGAGTCCCGAACGGTCACGGGGAGGGCTCTTGGTATTCAACCTCTTTATAACGAGACCAAGGCCCGCTCCTTTCTTTCAATCTCAATCGAATCCGCCCCTCGCCTCGATTCCAACTCCCAAAGCTCCAGATTTAGGTGCTTTGGAACTTCAACGATGTCTGGCTCCGACCTGCACGGCCGGTGGATGTCTTCCTCCGTCACGGAAGAAGATGTGCTAAAGCTGAGAGACGCCAGGTATCTAACCGGCGAAATTTCGCATAGGCTGCCTGCCCAAGGGTAGGTTATTCCCACTCCCGAGCCTGGTGAGAGCGTCGTATTCGTGTCTCACTTCCTTCAGGGTTTAGGCTTCCCGACGGAGCCCTTTGTTAGGGGGCTCATGTTTTATTATGGGCTGGAATTCCATGACTTGGATCCAGAGTCCATCCTCCACATCTCGTCGTTCATTGTCATATGTGAAGCCTTCCTCCGCATTACACCTCACTTCGGATTATGGCTCAAGACCTTCAAAGTGGAGCCGAAGATGATAAGGGGCATCAGGCAGAGTGCGCAGGGGCTGTTATAAGCAAGAATGCGGACGCTCCATGGCCCGAGGGATCTTTTCAAGAGGAGCTCAATTTATGGCAACAGGAGTCGTTTTATATCACCGCTCCCAGGGGCACCAAATGGGCGGCGCCACATGCCTTCCGCTCGGGTCCTCCACTGCGGCGGGCGTCATGGGTCAATGAAGGGCTCGACTGGGGACCGTCCAAGGACGTACCTCTGTTGCAGGGCCATATTCGAGACCTCCAAGAGAGACAGATCAATCTGGTCGTAGTAGCGCAGGTCATGCTGATTCGTCGCACCTTGCCCTGCAAACGTCGCCCCCTCCGCTTGTGGGAGTTTAATCCAGAGGGACCACGAGCTCTCCAACATTTTATGGGCGCAACGCCCGTGGAGATGTACCAACTGTTCTTCGGATCACAAGCAATGTGTCCGTACTTAACCGAGGACGCAGGTCTGAGCTGCAATCGCAGGGATACTCAAGTAAGTAGTCATGTACCCGGACATGCTATCCGCATATTGATCATAAACTTGCCCTTAAAAGAGCTATCCTTTAAATAGGAGTGGATAGCAAAAGCAAAACTGATCAGGTGTCCGGCCCCCCTCCCTGAGACCACGCCGGATCCTGTATTAACCAAGATGCTAGAGGCTGTGCCATTTGAAGAAGGTGAAGGGGGGAACAAGGGAACTACTACCTCCGTGAAGGAGGCTATCAAGAAAGGGGGGATCGAGAATCCCTCCCTCCAAGGGGAGAAGAGGACCGCTTCTGAAGATCCGGAGACCAAAGCCTCGAAGCGGGGGAAGAAATCTTCACTAGAGGGTCCTGCGGCGGGAGATGCCCCGGCCGCAATATTTCCCCAAGGAGATCAGCCCTCCAGCGAGCCGTAAGTAAAGGGGGGCGTTTTTTCTTTTTAAAAAGAGATACATCCCCGTTTTATTCCTGAAGGTAACCGAAAGTTTACCTTGTAGTTCGGATCTCAGTCCTTCACAGCAGAGCTCGTCTTCAGGGATCTTGGTCCGAGATGATGGAGAGCGAACGCCTCACTGTCGTATCGTTATGCCAGCGGACGACCCGAGGTGTCGCCGCGAGGGCTTCTCCGAATCTGGCGGGGCGAAGGCGTCGATGTCCCTCAAAGCCCTCGTGTCCGGCCTTCGAAAAAGGCCACCGGACGAGTCCGGCACCAACGGGTGTACGGTCGGAGGAGCTGAAGGATCTGCTCGGGCGAGCGTCTATCTCGGAAGATCATTGTACGTTGATGGGTACGGTGATTGAAAGGATTTCATCCACTGAGAGCGGATTGTATGAAGCCGTCGTAAGTTTACTGACGGGTTTTGAGGTACGCAAAATGATGTACCTTCTGACAGTTTTGGATATAAAATGCGCCCTGTATAGATAGTAGCCCCTGAGACTTGGTGCGGTGTCAAAAATGACGGCGCACCGAGGATCATAACCCCAGGTATAATATGCGCTCTTCCTATGTAGGTGGCGAAGCGTCCGGTGGCTAGCCGGGCTGATGAATTTGCCGAACTGAAGCGGCAACTTGACGTGGCGGATGCGGACATCACGCTTGTTAAGCGGCTTGACGAGTCACAAGTTATGCAACTTCTCCGTGGACACCTGGTAAGGGATCTTGACGCCCATACCTTACAACATGTATGCTTAATGCAGATGGTGCCGCTGCTATGGAGAACCTTCGGGCGGAGCTCGCCCGAGCCAAGGAGCAAGCCAGAAAAAGTGATGCGGCTGCCTTAAAGGCGGCCGCAGATCTAAAAGCCAAACAGGCTGCTCACTGCCGAAGCAAGAAAGAAATGGCCGAGATGGCCGTGAAGTTGAAGAATGCTACAGACCGTTGCGAGCTTCTTGAAAAAGAAGATCGAGCGAAACAAGAGGTCCTGAAAAAGGCCGCCACCGAGGCCAAGGATACTCGCTGTGTGATGAGAGCTATGAAGGAGGAGCTACGTCAGGCCGGAGATATTGCGGCTGGAAAGCCCTTTCTGATGTGGAGGAAATTCACAGATCCTAAGTACGCTCAATTGGACCGGCTGTTGGGTGCGGAGGATGATTATCTGGACTTGGCGGCGAGTGCCGCAGACGCGGCCGCACACTTCACAGGTCAAAACGATCACGGAATGGAAGATCTTTTTTGGTCGCAGTTCCATAGTCCGAAGCGTCCACTTTCATTAACCGATCGTTTGGCCGAATGGGCTGAGCTGAATAGGTTGTCCGGACTTGCCATGAAGGCTGTCGTGACTCATTTGTGGCCGAAAAGGCCCGAGCCGAAGAGTTATTTTGGCTTGGTGCAATAGTTCCTTGTGCGGTGCCACATATCGATGCAATGAGGCGGTCAGCATGCATAGAGGGTGCGCGGATGGCTCTTGCCCGTGTCAAGACATACTGGGTGGAGATGAAGGCCACCGACGTTGCATCCCAAGATTCGGACAGAAGCCAAGTACCTGCCGAGCACTATTTTGAGGAAGT
Source organism: Aegilops longissima (assembly GCA_021605205.1). Classification (NCBI taxonomy): domain Eukaryota; kingdom Viridiplantae; phylum Streptophyta; class Magnoliopsida; order Poales; family Poaceae; genus Aegilops; species Aegilops longissima. Next base: position 52,948,342 of record CM038681.1, on the reverse strand, counting down.
CCTGTAGGGCGCTCGTTTAATACAGACACAGTGCTCGAAGGATATTATGTTTTAATGACATGTATGATTTGTGAAAACAATGTTTCTGTCGGATTTCGGGTTCCGGCAGACCCTTAAGGTTCGAACTCTGGGGTGCGCGCGGAGATCCAACCCTCCACCGTCTCGTACCTCGCCGAATCGCAGGGACCTAAACTACTAGCAAGAACAGCACAAGAGACACGAGATTTATACTAGTTCGGGCCACCGTTGTGGTGTAATACCCTACTCTAGTTTGTGGTGTGGTGGATTGCTTCTGGGGCTGATGAAGAACAGTACAGAGAAGAACAGCCTCGCGAGGGTCTGTTCTTGGTGGCTGTGATGAACTGCTAAGTGGTGTCCCGTCGCTCTAGCTTGAGGATCGGGTCTCTATCTCTATCTCTCTGGATTCCAATTGCCGGATCCTTCTCCCTTCTTCCCCCCCCCCCTCCTACTATGGTGGCTAGCTCTACTTATATAGACGAAGGCCATGGGCCTCTTCCCAAATATTGAGCGGGAAGGTCGCCAACAATTGGCCATTTTGAAGGGGAACAGTGGGTACACTTATCCTAACTAAAGTTGGTCCTCGCCAAATAAAGGCTCGTGATGACGCTTTGCTTGGGCTCCACGATGACTCCTTCCAAATTGCTGGGGCTGGTCTTGGTCTTGTTGCACCGAAACGGATGCCTTTGCTTGATGCTCTCACCTGCGCTTGCTCCCTTTGCACCAAAGAGGAAAGGAGGACGCTGCGCGGCTGGCGCCCGACTGGCGCCCTTGGTCGTCATGGCTTGCGTCATGGGCACCTCGCGAGGTACCCTGCCTTGAACTCTCCGCCTCCTCATGAGCCAGCCTGACGAGGCCGTGCCTGAGGAAGCTCCTGGTCGTCCGCCCCGCGAGGCTTGGCCCCTCACGAGGGTCTTGAGCTTGCGTTGATGAATATGGGCCGTCCTGGGCCTCCGTTGAGCCACGCCGCAGGCCGCAGGCAGGCAAGTCTGGGGACCCCCGTTCCCAGAACGCCGACAGTAGCCCCCGGGGCCACGGCACGCCCGAACTTGGCCGTGCAGAGAGGCGAAAGGGCAAGTGCGAAGCATCGTGGGCCCTAACAGCCTGCAGCCTTGGGCGCCACGTGGCGGTTGATTGGACGTGGGGGCCTCTGCAACCGCGCGGGTTGATAACAGGGCGGCAGCTTCCTTGCCTCCTTTACTTTCTCCAGTTGCTGCTCAGATCCCCTTTCTTGCGCCTCTCCTCCCCGCTTCCAAGACCTTTAGATCCACTCAGCCTTCATGCCCTAGCCAGTCATGGCTCCTCGCCAAACCCCGGCCGAAGCCTGGTATTCTCCAGCCTTGGACCCGCCAAATGTGTCAGGGGCGAGCCTCGCCCTGCTGCACCAGTTGGCGGAGGCGCAGGGCGTCAATGGAACGGCGGTGTTCAAGGCCGGCTCCTCCGCCCCTGAGGGTCGGGGGAGTACCTTCTACCCGTTCTTCGCGAGCGCCATCATTGCTGGTCTGGTGCCTCCCTTCTCTGAGTTCTTCTTCTCCGTCCTCCGTCACTATAACATCCAAGCTCTGCACCTCCATCCCAACTCCGTCCTTCTTCTGGCAATCTTCGCCTACTATTGTGAGGCCCATGTTGGGGTGAAGCCCTCGGTGGCCTTGCTGCGCCACTACTTCTTCCTCCGAGCCTCCCGTGGTTCCGCCTCCGCGTGCGCGACCATCGTCGCATACGGCGGGGCCATCGCCATTTCAAACCCTGGGAAGCGGATTGAGGGCTTCAGGAGCAAGTGGATCTTGGTGGATGCTGGGCGAATCCACCCTCGGCTGATCCTGCCCACGAAGCCCGCCGAGAGCTCCGACGACTGGTCCCGAGCGAAGCTTCGGATCCCATTGCTGGTCTTTGGAGAAGATGGATGCAGATCTGAAGCCGGCCGACGCGGCGGCGGCGAGGCTGACTGGTGCGTCGCTGCTGAGGGAGTTCCTCGAGCACCAACTGGCTCCGCTTCGCCCGTACTCGCTTCCGATGTGAAGGCCTCACCCGAGCACGGTGGCCCTGGCCGGCGAGGATCTGGCGACGGCCCTCCAGTCCTTGGTTGGGGGCGATGTGGCGAGACCGGAGGGCGCCCCCGCGCCCCTGTTCCTTCGCGAGGATTGGGAGCAGGTTGTGGGGTCCATGCCCGCCTTCAACGGGGACAGGCTCGTGCCCGCGGAGGCTCCGGAGGACCTGGTGGACGTGTCCTCTTCCGACTCCGGCGAAGAGGTGGAGGAAAGAGAGCCAGGAGAGGGGGTTGATTCGGGGGCGGAGTCAAGGGCTCTCCCCCTGCGGCGCAGGCCCCGCGTTCTCCGCCTCCCCGAGAGTGACGAAGATGAGGATGTGGATGAGCGGGGAGGCAGAAGCCTGCCCCCGATCCCGAAGAAGGACCGGACTGGGCTGGTCCCAGCAGGTCCGCCCGCCCCGGGGCGATCCGCTGACACGCCTCCTGCTCTTGGTCCCTTGAGGCTGATCCCTGCAGCCGGCTCTCGGGCTTCAAGTATGGCGGAGGCTGCTCGAGTCCACCAGCGACGACACTGTAAGTGCACGCTTCCGCCTTGATTATTGCTCTGTGCCGAGATCTGACGTCCATGTTCTACGGCCAGGCCAGCGCCCGCGGCGAAGAAGCTGAAGGGGGCCCCTGAGGCCCCATCCGTGACGGTGCCGCTGCCCGAAAAGGAAGATGATCCTGACGCCCAGGCCTCTCCTGCCCGGGCGCCCTCGCGAGGCCTGGCTGAGCCCGCTGGGGTGAGCTCAGCCCCCTTGGCCCAGGCGACTCCCGAGGTGGCCTTGCTGGGCGCTGCCTCCACTGTTGCCGTGGCGCCGCTGGTTCCGCCTCAAGGCGCAGTGGCTGCACCGCCGCCATCTCCTCCTCCTCCGCCAACTGTTGTCTCTCCGACTCCTCCCGCTATCCTGGATCGTGCTGCCGCTGAATTGGATCGGCTGCGGAAGGATCTTCTGGGCGCCGACCCTCGCTTGGTGGCCGGGCGCTTGGAGCTGGCCTCTGGCTAGATTCGCGCCAACGCTTCGATTCGGGCGGCGCTGGTCCAGGCCTCGACGGCTTGTGATGAGGAGAAGCAGGCTGTTCATGAGGCAAAGGTAGCCCGCGATGCTGCCCTGGGGGAGGCAGCCAGCATCCAAGGTCGTTGTGAGACGCTGGAGGGCGAGCTGAAGGGCCTGCAGAACCAGCTCGCCGAGGAGGCCCGCCTCCGCCAGGAGCAGGAGGAAAGCATGAAGGCTCGCGAGGCGGCCGCCAAGGACCGGGAGGCCAAGCTGAAGAAACGTCGTGACCGCCTAGACGCGCTGGAGCAGGAACTGGAGGCGAGGAAGGTCGAGCTGGATGCCAAGGCGCGGGTTCTTGCCGAAGATCGCGTGGCCTTCATGGATATGGAGGTGAAGGCTCGCGCCTTGCTGAGGGAGCTTTATGATAGCGGCCTGGAGAGCCCACTGGCCGGCGCAGAGGACGGCCCCGCCAAGCTGCTTCCCTTCCTGATTCGTGCTCTTGAAGATGTCTCCCTTGATCTTGGCCCTACGGCTGAGGCCGAGGCGCGTGTCTTGTCTTCTGCGGCACTGACGCGGATCCTCACCCACATCTATCTTCGCGATCCCAGCGTCGACATGGACAGCCTGCTGGAGCCGGCAAGCGGCGAGCATGCAGCTGCCGCTGCCGAGGCTGTGAAGGGTCGCGCGGAGGCTCTGTTGGGGAAGTTTCGGGCCTTCAGCACCAAGCCGAAGCGAGGCGCTGCCGGCCCTGCTGCTTCACGAGGCGAGCCCACTCCGCGCTGCTCCACCACCGACAAGTGACTCCGTTGTGGCTCCTGTCTTGCTTTTAATTCCTGCACGTGTATCATGCCTCGGGGAGGCGTTTAAACTTGCGTTTGGTATTGCGATAACAGTGTGGACTGTAATATTTGCTTTTGAATTCCTTGAAATTTGTGCTTCCTACTTGCTTATGTTCTACGCCGGCAGAGCCCGGCCCCGCGCATACCTCAGCCGCCGTTAGCCCCGACCGGAAACCAGGACGGGACCAAGGAGTGAGGGGCTACGTGACAAGTTAGGCTCCTGAGTCGCGATGCTCAGGAGTCCCCCTTGGCGCACGAACAGCAAGTAGGGAGGTGAGACGCGGGCGGACCCACCGTTCTACGTCTGCAGAGCCCGGCCCCGCGCATACTGTAACGCCCCGGTTTCGATGCGCCAGGTGTCTGCCAGTTATTCGCCGTCTTTGCCATGTCATTTGCTTGCGTGTTGCACTTTGCCACATCATCATCTGCATTTTTATCATGTCGTCATGTGCATTTCATTTGCATACATGTGCGTCTCATGCATCTGAGCATTTTCCCCGTTGTCCGTTTTCCAATCCGGCACTCCTATGTCTCCCGGCGCCCTCTTTTACCTCTTTTCGTGTGCGGGTGTTAAACGTTCTTGGAATGGACCGAGGTTTGTCAAGCGGCCTTGGTATAGCACCGGTAGACCGCCTGTCAAGTTTCGGATCATTTGGAGGTCGTTTGATACTCCAACGGTTAACCGGGTAACCGCAAAGGCCTCTTTTGTGTGCAGCCCAACACCCCTTCCAAAGTGGCCCAAAACCCACCAAACTCCCTTCCATGCTCTCGGTCGTTCGATCACGATCGCGTGGGCGAAAACCGCACCTCATTTGGACTCTCCTAGCTCCCTCTACCTATAAAATTAGGTCCTCCCCCTTCATTTTCGCGGATGAAATCCCCCCCTAAACCCTAGAAATCGCCCTCCGCCGCCACCGAACATGTCCGTCCCAGGCCGGACACGTCCGCCGCCGCGCCCCAGCCGCTCCCGGGCCGCCACGTGGCACGTCGCCGTCCTCCACTGCCCAGCGGCCCTGGGCCCGGATCGGATCGCGCCGCCGCCGCCGCCAGCCCGAGTTCTCGCGAGCTCCCTCCGCCGCCACGTGCTTCACCTCCGCCTCCGGCCGCTTCCGTCTCCGGCCGCCGCCAAGCAGCAGCCCAGCGAGCAGCCCCAGCGACCCGCTGCTCCCCTGCGCCCAAAAGCCGCCCTGTCAAACCGTCCCCGCGCCCAGCGCCCGATCCGCCAAGGCCGGACGCCCTGCTCGCGGAGGTCCGCCTCCGCCAGAGGCCTCCGCCGCCCGGCCAAGCTGCCGCCGCCCGCCTGCCCTGCGCCGCCGGCGAAGCTCCTCCGCCATGAGTCCCGGATCCGCCCCGCGCCTCCTCAGGCTGCCTTCCCCTCCTTCTCCGGCGAGACGCCAGCGAACCTCGTGTTCCGCGTGTCCCGATCCGGATCGGGACGAGATCCACCACTCCGTCCATCCAAACGGCTCCCCCGATCCCGGATCTCCTCGTCCCGCACGCCTCCGTCCCGCGTTGACTTTCGCGGAGGTATAAAATCCACTAAGTCCCCGAAATTGTTGCATATTTTGTTGCATTTTCATTGCATCATAACTCTGTCATCGTTGCTCCGTTTCGTGCGTGTAATATGTCAAAATGTTCGCCTCGAGGAGTAGATCATTTCATCTCATTGCAACATTTTAATTTGAGTTCATCTTGATGCCCGAAATGCTGTTGGAAGAGTGCTATGTGATGTTAGTTTCTGTTTCTTAACAGAACATGCACTTTTGTCATTTTTGTCATGATTGATGTGTGCATCCTATGAACTTGAGCCCTACATGTGTTTTGTAATATGCCATGCCATCTTTCTAGGGGTGTATGCCATGTATTTTTGTGATCTATGTGGTGACTAGCACAAGCATGCAAACTAGGCTTCATGATGTTGCTGATTTCAGCCCCTGTTCTGCTGATATTTTTATGCCATGTTAACTTGATGCTACAGAGAGATCCATGCATATTTTGAGATACTTAAGTAAGGATGTTTTGTTATGCATATCTTGCTATATCCATCCATGCCCTTGTTTGCAATTATGGAGTGCCATAGCTTGAGTCAATCGAGCTCTACTTTTGCTATAAAATGTTTCCTGGCAGATTGTTTACATGTTATTCAATTTTGCCAAGGTTGTTGTAGTTGATCCATGTATGCTATGATGTTGTTCTTGCCATGTATAGCTTCTATGCCATGTCTTCTTACTGTTGGTTGCCTTGCCATGCCATGTATTGCTCTGTGGCGAGTGGTTCAAGCTCACCAACATGCCTACTTATTGTTGTTTCTGCCATGTATGAATCTGTAATATAACTTGCCATGTTTACATGGGTGCCATCATATTTTCTGATCCTTTTTGGCTTATGGTCAGTAAGGGACTTTTGTTATATGCTTTGAGTAGATTCATGCCATGCCTTTGTTTGCCATGTTAAGTTCCTGTAACATGTTGTTTCATAGCTCTAAACATTGCAACCTGATGTTATTTTCTGCTAAGCCTGAAAATGTTATTATTTGCAATCTTGCCATGTGTTTTTGAGCATGTTCTAGTGATTTCTGGAGATAGCTCAGTGTTCATGTTTTGTAATTCTTTACCTGTACATCATGCCCATGCCTTTTGTTTTCTTGTTGAGGTCCTGTAGCATGTTGTTTTGATGCTTGCAATATGCCTAGTTGCTGTTTTGGGCAGATTGTTGTCATGACTTGTATAGAGTGTATGTGTTGAACCGTTGCTCCGTTTTGAGTGTGCTATATATGAAACTTGCTTAGAATTACATGTAGTTTCATATTATCATGTTGCCCCCTTGTTTTGAGGTGTTTGCTTGATGTTTGTATGCATTTTGCATCAATGCCATGTTTAACTTGTTTTGCTCATATCTTCTAGCCCGTAGCTCCGAATCTAATGAACTTTATATGTAACTTGACTAGAATTTCGTGTAGATCATCGTGGTGCGTCTTAATTGCTGTTTAACAACTTGAACATAAGGGTTATTCAGATCTGGACCAATTTCGAAATTTGCATATGAGGACTTACCGGAATTGTTATATGTTGTTTCCGGCCTCATTTAAACTTGCTTTGATGTGTTGTTCTTGTTTGCATCATCTCTTGCCATGAGTAGCTTCATGTAGCTCTGTCATGCATCATGCTTGTTTGTGCATCGTGCCTTGTTCATGTGTGGTGTGTTTACTTTGTTGTGTGCTTCTTCTTGTTAGTTCCTGTTTCGTTGCGATCGTGAGGATTCGTTCGTCTACGCTTGGTTCGGCTTCATCCGTTCGTCTTCGTCATGGACTCGTTCTTCTTCCTTGCGGGATTTCAGGCAAGATGACCGCTACCCTGGATCTCACTACTATCATTGCTATTCTAGTTGCTTCGTTCTATCGCTATGCTGCGCTACCTATTACCTGTTTATCACGCCATCCCAAATTGCCATGTCAGCCTCTAACCTTCTGCACCCTTCCTAGCAAACTGTTGTTTGGCTATGTTACCGCTTTGCTCAGCCCCTCTTATAGCGTTGCTAGTTGCAGGTGAAGATGAAGTTTGTTCCTTGTTGGAACATGGAGATGTTGTTCCTTGTTGGAACATGTTTACTTGTTGGGATATCACAATATATCTTATTTAATTAATGCATCTATATACTTGGTAAAGGGTGGAAGGCTCGGCCTTATGCCTGGTGTTTTGTTCCACTCTTGCCGCCTAGTTTCCGTCATATCGGTATTATGTTCCCGGATTTTGTGTCCCTAACGCGGTCGGGTGATTTATGGGACCCCTTGACAGTTCGCTTTGAATAAGACTCGTCCAGCAAGGCCCAACATTGGTTTTACCATTTGCCTCACCACCACCTATTTTTCCCTGGGAGTCGCTCTCTCGAGGTCATCTTTATTTAGCCCCCTGACGGTGCTTCTCTAAGTGCTGGCCCGAACCGAGTAGATGCGGGGCCCTCGTGGCAACTCGAGGTTTGGTTTTACTCATAGGATGTCTCATCCGGTGTTGCCCTGAGAACGAGATATGTGCAGCTCCTATCGGGATTGTCGGCGCATCGGGCGGCTTTGCTGGTCTTGTTTTATTGCTGTCGAAATGTCTTGTAGCCGGGATTCCGAGGCTGATCGGGTCTTCCCCGGGAGAAGGAATATCCTTCGTGGATCGCGAGAGCTTATCATGGGCTAAGTTGGGACACCCCTGCAGGGTATAAACTTTCGAAAGCCGTGCCCGCGGTTATGTGGCAGATGGGAATTTGTTAATGTCCGGTTGTAGAAAACCCGAAGTTGATCTCAATTAAAATACACCAACCGTGTGCGTAACCGTGAGTGTCTCTTTTCGGGTTGATCGAGAGGAGAACACAGTTTCGGGTTATGTCGGCGTAAGTAGGAGTTCAGGATCACTTCTTGATCATTACTAGTTGACGACCGTTCCTTTGTTTCTATTCTCGCCTCATTTTATGTATGTTAGCCACCATATATGCTTAGTCGCTGCTGCAACCTCACCACTTTACCCCTTCCTTTCCCATTAAGCTTTGCTAGTCTTGATACCCATGGTAATGGGATTGCTGAGTCCTCGTGGCTCACAGATTACTACACCACCAGTTGCAGGTTCAGGTTTGCGATGATCATGGCGCGAGAGCGATGTTTACGTGTGTTGGAGTTCTTCTTCTGCTTCTTCTTCGATCAGGGGATAGGTTCCAGGTCGGCAGCCTGGGCTAGCAGGGTGGATGTCGTTTGAGTTTCTGCTTATGTTTCATCCGTAGTCGGATGTTGATCTTGTATATGTTGTTGATGTATTCTTGTGGCATTTGTGCCTTATGTATGTATCCCCATCTATTATGTAATGTTGATGTAATGATATCCACCTTGCGAAAGCGTTTCAATATGCGGGTCTATCCTTGGTGGGACCGTCGAGTTCCTTTTGGATAGGGTCGCATATTGGGCGTGACACATACCTCAACCGCCGTTAGGCTTTCGGAACTAAGGGGTGAGGGGCTACGTGACCAGTCAGGCTCCTGAGTCGCGATGCTCAGGGGTCCCAATTGACGCTCAAACGGCATGCGTACCTTGGCTCCGCTCGGGGAGTGACGTGCGACGAACCAGGACCGAGGAGCCTGGCTGGGTGGCGTGCGTCTGGGCGTGACCCAGGCGCAGCCCCCGTGCCCAGCCCCCTCGCGCGGCGCTCCCGAGGGGAGGCGTTGCGACAAGGCCAGACATTGAGCTCTGGGCTCCCTGAGGTTGATGCGACCCGGAGGCCACCCTCAGTTGTTTATCACCAGCGCGGAGCATAGTGCTTCCGCATGCGTACGGGCATAGCCGCTCCTCTGGAGTGTCGCCACCAGCTGAGCATGGTGCTTCCACCGAACGTGGGGGGGCTCCCCTCCGGGAGGAGCCCTCGGGGCGTATACAGCCCCACCCTGACACGTGGCTGGCACGGTAGGGCTGGACGAGGTGTATCTGGGCACCCGTGAGCCAGCGGGACTCACGAGGCCCTACCTCAAGGCGGGTTGCGCCTGGCTCTGGGCCTTGTCTTCGAGTGTGTTCCTGCAAATTTGGCCAGATGCCGGTGCTCTACGTCTTCGGGTCCCGGCTCTCAAGCTGGTCTCAGCCGTCGCTGGCAAGCAAGGTCGTGATGCCATGGACAAGACCAGAGGGTGAGGGCCGGAGAGCCGGTAGGAGCCCTGAGTTGCGATGCTCAGGCACCGCCCCTTTAACGTGCAAGCTGGATTAGATGACGCAAGTCTACGCCCTCGGTCCCGGCTCGGGCTGGTCTCGATCCGGCCGCCGCAAGCCAGGTCGCGATGCCATGGACAAGACCAGAGGGTGAGGGCCGGAGAGCCAGTAGGAGCCCTGAGTCGCGATGCTCAGGCACCCCCCTTTAACGCGCAAGCTGGGTCAGACGCAGCAACCCTCGCCCCGGTCCCTGCTCTCGTGCTGGTCTCACCGCCGCCGGCAAGCCAGGTCGCGATGCCATGGACAAGACCAGAGGGTGAGGGCCAGAGAGCCGGTAGGAGCCCTGAGTCGCGATGCTCAGGCACCCCCCATTTAACGTGCAAGATGGGTTAGATGACGAAACTCTACATCCTCGGGTCCCGGCTCTCGGGCTGGTCTCAGCCGTCGCTGGCAAGCCAGGTCGCGATGCCGTGGACAAGACGAGAGGGTGAGGGCCGGAGAGCCGGTAGGAGCCCTGAGTCGCGATGCTCAGGCACTCCCCCTTTAACGTGCAAGATTCCGCCACCCAGGAAAAGGCACCAAATAACAAGCATGGTGGAGCGAGAGCATAATCCTAAGGAAAAAGCATGAAGGATACATGCCGCTGGGACTGGCCCGAGCGGCTTGGGGATGATGCAGCCCGAGGGGCGCCCCCAACAGGATAGGCTAACGACATGAAATAAAAGGGATACATGCCGCAGGGACGGACCCACGCGGCTTGGGAATAATGCGTCCCTGAAGGCGCTCCCAGCCGGAAATAAAACTTAAAGATGTCACCTGGTGATGTTGGGGATGAAGGGTTGTTGATGTAGAAGACTCGGTGGGCTGCGGTAGCCGATCCTCACGAGCCCCCAGGACCGGGGGCCTCGGGAGGCTCCGGAGGCGCTGGCGGCTCCTCATGGGCCATCTCCATCTCCGCTAGGGCTGCGGCGTGCCTGACCTCTTGAGCCTCCAGGATGGTCCTCATGAGACGCTGGTATGCAGCAGCCGCGTTTGGCAGGCCATAAGGCATGCGTACGTAGCTGGGGCGGACCTCGAACGCCCCACTCGCGAGGGCCAAATGCGCTTGAGATGCGGCTCGGTTGAGCCCTGGTATGTCGATGCAGACGCGCAGCCCACCATCCTCGCCTGGATGGGGGCCACAGCGGTAGGCGGCGGCTGCCCTCATGACCCTTGACTCTCAGAGCTCCCGAATGGCCTTGGCTGATGAACTCTTGAGGGTTCTGTCCTCCCGGTCTTGCTCCCGCTTGCAGGAAACGTGCTTTAAACACGCCTCCACGTGGTGCCCAAGCGCCTCCCTCGAGACCTTGGCGAGGTTGGTGGCCCTCCAGGGGAGAGCCCCCGAGCCCTGCCTGAGGAGGGCGCCAGGCGCGCTTTCCTATGCGATGGAAGGAGGCTCCCCCTGGCCCGGTGCGGACCCTGAGGGGCCTGTCTATTGAAGAGCTGGGCCGGTCGATGTCTTCTTCTTCTTGGGTGCGGCCTCGGGAGGCCTCTTGCTGCTGTGGTCTGGGTCTTCCAGCGATGCGGCTTGAAAAGCTCGCTCCTGGGAGCACACTGCATCTCTCTCTTCACAGGGCACCGTGATGACTCCGCCGCTTCCTGGCATCTTGAGGATGTTGTAGCCATGGTGAGTTACGGCCATGAATTTGGCCAACGCTGGGTACTCGAGGATGGCGTTGTACGGCAGGCGAACGTGGGCGACGTCGAAGTCGATGAGCTCCGTGTGGTAGTTGTCGCGGGCCCCGAAGGTGACAGGAAGGCTGACCTGCCCGATCGGGACCGTGGAGCCGTCGGTGACTCCGGAGAAGGGCTTGGTTGGCTGAAGCTGACTGTAAGGCAGTTGAAGATTGTTGAATGTCTCCACGGATAGGACGTTGAGCCCGGATCCGCCGTCGATGAGGGTCTTGGTGACTAGCACGTTGCTGATGATTGGGGAGCAAAGCATCGGGAGGACTCCGGCTGTGGCTGCGCACTTGAGCTGATCCGCTGAGCTGAACGTGATGGCGCACGCCGACCACCTGAGAGGGCGCGTGGACTCGAGCTTGGGGAGGACTGCATTCACTTCGCGGGCGAACTGCTTGAAGATGCGCTGAGAGGCTGGGGCTTGTGCTCCGCCAAGGATGCAGGCGATCGCACGCGCTTCCTGGAAACCCCAGCCCCCTCGTCCTGATGATGGCCTTCGACTCTCCTTGGCGGCGGCGGCAGCGGAGGGAGGCCTGCATTCCCCTGCAGGCGATCCTCGCGAGGCTGATCCCTCCAGCCCCCCTCGCGAGGTGGGTCTTGCCAGCGGTCCTCGCGAGGTTGGTCGCGCCACCCTTGGCGCGGGCCGCGGTCTTCCCAGCGTCCTGCATTCCTTCCTCCTCCTCGTCAGAGCCCTTGTCGCTGCGCTCGGGGCGCTTGCCGACCCTTCCTTCGCGCACGGCCCGGAGCTCTAGACATTCATTGCTGTTGTGGGTGGAGGTCGTGGTACACGCAGCATCCGCTGCCCTTGGAGGACTCGGGCTGATCTCTCGCGCTTGGTGTCTGGTTCGCCGCGAGTACGGCAGCCCCTTTGCGCTTCACGCCCTGGCCTTGGGCTTCTTCTTCGGGATCCGCGCAGCAGCAGTTCGAGGAGGGAGAGGCGCCCTCCGCCTCGGGCGCACTTGGTCGCCAAGTTGAACAGCTCCTCGAGGTGCACAGATCTTCATGCATCGCCAGCTCCTCCTTCATCTTGACGTCGCGCACGCCGCCGGAGAAGGCAGAGATGATGGCCCCTCCGCTACCCCAGGGATCTTGAGGCGCGTTGTTGAAGCGCTGGATGTACTTTTGCGGGTTTCCCCTGCTGCTTGATTCGGCGATGTCGCCACGGCGGGTGGCCGGTCGCGAGTACCCCGGAAGTTGGCGATGAAGTGGTGCGCATCTCGCCCAGAAGAGATCGTGCTCGGGGCCGATTCAGAGCCAGTGCGGGCTCCGTCCTTGAGCGCCATGGGGAACCAGTTCGCCATGACCTTTTCATCCCCGTTGGCAGCCTCGATGCCCAGCTCGTAGAGCTGGAGGAACTCCGTAGGGTCAGCTGTGCCGTCGTAGCATGGAGGCAGGTCTGGCTTGAACTTGGCGGGCCACGCGACGCTGTGCAGCTCGGTGGTGAAGGCGCGGCAGCCCGCCGTGGCTGCGGGGGGCCTCGGAAGGCAGAGAGCTTGGTCTTGTGGGCCTCCCTGCGCCGCGGCTAGGGGCAGCGCAGGGTCTTGACGTGCTGGAGCGGGGAGCGCCGGGCAGCTTCTGCGGGCGAGGAACTTTGGCAGTTTCGCTTGCCGCGCCGGGCGCTCGGCGAACGGGTTCCGCCAGGACCATGCGCTTTAGCCAGGGCGCCGCCTTGAGGAAGAGGCGGCCGAGGCGCCCGAGTTTCATCGCTGGGGGCGGTGCGGTGCAGCGAGACGGACGGCGCGGGTCGCCTCCTCCAGCCGCTGGATGAGTTCGGCGGCTTCGGTCGAGCCATTCTTCGTAGACGCTGCCGACCGGGCGGTAGCGGAGGAGCTCGTTGGCCGCGATGAGCGCAGCTCAGTTTCCATGGCCTTGCGCTGCCAAGCGTGGACGGCGAACCAGCGGGTGAGCGGCGTGGCGGTGCGGCGGCCGCCCCGCCATGGACGGGTGCTGACGACGCTTGTTGCTCGTTTCGCTGGGCCGGTGGCGGCGTTGACGGCAAAGCGACGGGAACGACGAGGGCGCCTGCCCGACGGGAGCCGCTCAGGCGATATGGGAGGCGAGGGCGGCTCAAGATTCGCACGGGCCCGACGAGCGCCGAAATGGTTATGTGGTCGAGGAAGAACGAGGCGACGAAGCAGAAATTCGCGCACTCTACCGGGCGCGCTAAATGTCGATTTCGGGTTCCAGCAGACCCTTAAGGTTCAACTCAGTGCGTATGGAGATCCAACCTCCACCATCTCGCACTCGCCAATCGCAGGGATCTAAACTACTAGCAAGAACAACACAAGAGACACGAGATTTATACTAGTTCGGGCCACCGCCAGGTGTAATACCCTACTCTAGTTTGTGGTGTGGTGGATTGCCTCCGGGCTGATGAAGAACAAGATGAGAGAAGAACAGCCTCGCGAGGGTCTGTTCTTGGTGGGTGTGATGAATTGCTAAGTGGTGTCCCGTCGCTCTAGCTTGAGGATCGGGTCTCTATCTCTCTCTCTCTGGATTCCAATTGCCGGATCCTTCTCCCATCTTCCACCCCCTCCTACTATGGTGGCTAGCTCTACTTATATAGACGAAGGCCCCAGGCCTCTTCCCAAATATTGAGCGGGAAGGGTGCCAACAATTGGCCATTTTGAAGGGGAACAGCGGGTACACTTATCCTGACTAAAGTTGGTCCTGGCCTGCCAAAGGCTCTGGTGATGACGCCTGCTTGGGCTCCACGATGACTCCCTTCCAGCCGTTGGGGCTGGTCTTGGTCTTGTTGCACCGAAACGGATGCCTTTGCTTGATGCTCTCGCCTGCGCTTGCTCGCCCTTGGTCGCCATGTCTTGCGTCACGGCACCTCGCGAGGTACCCTGCCTTGAACTCTCCGCCTCCTCATGAGCCAGCCTGACGAGGCCGTGCCTGAGGAAGCTCCTGGTCGTCCGCCCGCTAGGCTTGGCCTCGCGAGGGTCTTGAGCTTATGCTGATGAAGATGGGCCGCCCCTGGCCTCCGCTGAGCCACGCCGCAGTCAGGCAGTGCAAGTCTGGGACCCCTGCCCTGCAACACCGATAGTTTCAATATAATATAAGAGCTTTTTATACTTGTGCGCTCAAATATTAAAACACCTCATGTGCGGCCGCTGATGTATATGTGTATATAACCTGAAAGATGGCAGTTCGCTTCAGCCCCGGGCACATAGTGCGGGGTGTTTTCAAAAGGCGATTTTCACACTTAATCCAACGCCTTGGTCCTCAGAAAGGAGGTGATAGCGTAGCAAACTAGGCAACCGGACTGTAATGCTTTATCACTTTCACTTAGCCATAGGAGTTCGATGGTGGGGCTACTATATAGCCCCTAGGGGCACCGCGCCTCCCGACCGGGCGCCAGATGTGCCCGACCGAAACGGTCCTTCGTTAATGCGGGGGAATTCTAAACATTCTGGTGGGTCATCGAGTGGTTGACCAGTCTCACGCTATATCATGACAGTCAGTTTTCAGCATTCTCTACTGAGGTGCTCACCTGGCCGAACCGGGGCACAATGGCAGTAGTTCTCCTGGTGCCGCGTTAGCCGATAGAACGGAACGTAAGGCAGCAAAACACAGGAGCCGGGAAAACCCAACATTTGACCAAAGACATGATTCGGAGCTGATGCATATAAGGCCTAACTCGAGGTGCCGAACACTCCCTAAGATATTCGGTCTTTATGAAAACGGGCAGAATAATACCCTAAGCCCCTGGTGTCCAGGTACGCGCAAAAATTCTGGTGCGGCCGATGCCAAAACGCCAGCCTCCTCCTCATTTATAGCAAGAAACCGGGGGATGTGTATCAACAAGAGACAGTAAAAAAGGTTTACGAAGGGTCTTAATCTGAAAAGAATCTTGCAACGGATCCCTACTACACGCCTCGCGCCGTGTGTTCCGCGCAGTGTCGTGTCTCGGACGGGTGTAGCACGGTGTTCATCTGTAAAAGAGAAGAACTGAGTTGAAAAGAAAAAAGATCGTGCGAAAACTGTACTTTATATTAAATAAACAGAGTACGGTTCGAAAAGTCAATAAAATTGAGCTTTATTGTCTCTGGTTGTACATGTGTGCAGCCCCTTGTACGGGGGTATGCCGCTAGTAGGCGTTTATATGTTTACGCCGGACTCGCCTAGCCATGTCCGGGTCCGAATGACCTATTCAGTGCTTTGATTAGCGGAGCCGGATTAGTGTGGGGCTGTCAAGGCAGTCTCACGCTCTCCAAAGGCTTCGAGTAACACTTGATACTCCTTTTAATGAGATGATGCCGCGTGGACCGGCATTTTAAGTGTAAGAGATGAATAATGCGGTATTATGCGTTAAAGCGGCGAAAGCTTCACGCCCCAGAGTGCTAGATAGCTACTTTAATGGGGCGATATGGAAGGTTAACTTTTCGGCGGAAGTTGTCGCGTGAGCCTAACACAACTTCTAGCAGAGGGAGCCCATACAATGGGCATATAGGCCTGGCATTACCCCTTTGAAGGAGGTGTTCTATGGCGTAATTTTAGTTGGGTTTATCCCCATTTTATGGATTGTGTCCTGATATAGCAGGTTTAGATCGCTACCTCCATCCATTAGGACTTGTGTAAATTGGAGTCCGCCGATTATAGGATCTAATATCAAGGCAGTCCATCCTGCGCTCGATACTTCCGAATAATCCTCGATGATCAAGGTGATTGGCTTTGACAACCAACGTTGGGACTCGCTGGATAGACCGTGGGGCGCGTGTTTCTATGGCCGCCGCTCTGTATTTCCCTTTTGTCACTTGAAGTGAGTTCACTGTTTTGACTTCTTGTGGGAAATTCTTTTGTTTTCCGGTGCTCTGCTTGTGGGGTTCGTCATCGTCCTCGCTTGGTGTGTCGAGCCCCTTGTGTTCGGCATTGAGTTTGCCGGACTGCTTCAAGACCCAGCAATCTCTGTGGGTATGGTTTGCAGGCTTCCCGGGAGTGTTGTGGATGTCACGACCGGTTTTTCAATAAAAATATTTATTGAACAACCGACCTATGAAGTCCAATATGAGGAAAATCCTTCATACCGGTAGACAAAACTTTGATACAATAAGCCAGTAGCAATACAATATTACAGGGTCGGACTGAAGATGCCCAACCAATTATTACAAACACGCCAATAATTAGACATGATGGCGGACATGACACAATGGTGTGGGGTGGAAATAATACTGACTCGAGATATGAGTGGTTGGTGGAATAACACAGTGGGGTGGTTAATAAGTCTACTGCACTGGCGGCTCATCGAGCGTCTAGGTGAGGCTCGATGAATTTATTTGGGTAGCGGAAGCGGATATATCACAAAGACTAATCCAGGGGTCGCATGAGACTGACTGGGATTCCTCTAGGCGTCGGACTCGCTATCGAACTCTTCATCCATGAGATCGCTTTCACAAGATCCGCCAAATCAACAAGCTAGGTGAGTACTTTGAAAGTACTCGCAAGACAGTTCGGACAAAAGATATAACAAATGAATGCATGAATGCGTCATGATTAATATTAACAAGGCTCAATTTAATCAGTATAGCAAAGTAAAAAAGAAAGGGGATCGGCGGTAGTCCGCTCGAAAACCCAAAGAAGATAAACTCAAAACCGATCGAGTGTCTGAAGCGACGCCTCGAAGGGGTGAATAAATAAGTAAAACATGCCACAGTCGGGCGTCTGGGCGACACCTCATAAAGGGCTTATATTGAAATAAAAATACATGCATGCAGCAATGGACGTCGAGCGACATCACGTAAAGGGCTTATAATAAAAGTAATAATAACAATGCAGCAGTGGACGCCCGAGCGACATCACGTAATGGGCTTATAATGAAAATAAATAACAACAATGCCGCAATGGACGCCCGAGCGACATCACGTAAAGGGCTTATAACGAAAATAGATAATAACAATGCCGCAGTCGGATGTCTGAGCGACATCGCAGAAAGGGCTTATAATGAAAATAAATAATAACAATGCCGCAGTCGGATGTCTGAGCGACATCGCAGAAAGGGCTTATAATGAAAATAAATAACAACAATGCCACAGTCGGACGTCTGAGCGACATCGCAGAAAGGGCTTATAATTCATTATTCATAACTGACAAGTGTAGTGCTCACGGAAAATGTTCATCACCAGACAATAAGCGGGTTAGTCCATTCACAGGAAATAAACATTTAACACCCAAGTAGTTATCGGGAGTCTCTGTCACCGAGACTGATATCTGACAAGATAAGGTGAACACGGTACCCGGACATGAATAAGATGAATTCAAGAATTTTGACTCTGCAGAGTTTGTACCAAAATTGTCCACAGCCAACAGATTCCCGTAGTCAGGAAGGACTAGTTCCGTTTAAGGTATTTCAGAGGAAACACAACTAGCTAGTACACACCCATCATACCTCACGTTGCCAGGAATCACCCTAGACAGCGATTAAGAAAAACTTTGAGACGGGGAGATCACAATCTCGAATAGCATGGGATCAAATTTATATACGCCAAGACTCTAAGGGTTCCCCCTCTCGTCCCAACCGAAACACCCATGCCCCTGACCGGATGAAAGGCTTTAATCCAGGGCCATGGAACCTTCATCCCGGCCTCTCGATTTGGTGTGTACCAGGAAGTGGTTTGCAACCTACTAAGCCGTATCCCTTGCGGGAAACAGGTGGTAGTACGGAAGGGAAGACGGACGGGAATCTGACCGATTTATGTTGACACTAGGTCAACGATATGGCATAAGCCTGGCAGGCTACAACACTGCCATCTTACCCATACTCATGCCAACTCATGGCCATGCAACAAGTTTCCAACAACTCATGGATTTACCGAGCTCATTTGCCTCAATGCTCATGAGATAAACTATCATCGAAATGCTCATGAACGTGCCATGATACAAAAATAATGCAAACATGCCCAAACACTCATCATATCAAAAGTTCAAACATTGCTTGCCTGGTTCAGAGTAGTCGGGGTCTAGCTCGGCGAAGTTCGCGGTTCCGTCACCTCCTTCGGTATCTACGGTACACAAAAATACACGCGCTAACATAAATACCGTGGGGTACAGAAAGTTGATCCAAATATTTTTCAAATAAATATGATAAAAAACTAGACAAAAATTTGAAGAGGGCAGAAAAAGAATCACTCAAAAATTCCTTTCTGTTAAAAAGTTATAAGGGTTTTAGTCCAAGGACCCATCTGTAATGAAACAGAAAACTTCCAGGGGGCTTTGCGAAAAGTCCAGAAAACGGTTCAGAGGGAAGCGTGATTTGCCAAAGGACGCTTTCAGAAACGATTCAAAAAAACAAAGAGAGGCTGACGGGCGGGTCCCACCCATCAGGTTTGAAATTTCAAACGAGGGAGTCGGGCTCGTCGGCTCCCGAGAGTCGCGTGGTCGCCGGGCGATCCACGGCGAAAGGGAGATCGGAGAGTACCTCCGTGTTCAGGAGCCATTCCGCCCTGTGGAGGTGGTGGTGGTCGCCAAGAGTACCACGTCGGCGGTGACGCTTGCTCCGCGGACGGCGATTCGGTGGTCGGGACCTCGCCGAGAGAGTCGGAGGTGGAATTGAGGAGGGGTTAGACTCGTGATAGCATGAGAGGGTATCCGACGAGGTTAGGGCGCCGAGATGACCTCACCGAGTGAATCGCGGTGGAGGCCGAGGCGGAAGGAAGCGGCCGAGTCGAGGAAGAAGAGCTCTCGTGGCCCTTCCAGGGCTTGGCGAGGACTAGAGAGGTGGTGGAGGGTGCGGGCGAGAGCAAGCTCGGGGAGCTATTTATAGCCGCCCTGAGGCGGTTGCCGAGAACGGGTTCTCCGCGGTTTACAGCGGCGCAGGTGTTGATCGGGAGGGTTCAGAGGTTGAGCGTCGCCGTGGGGTTCCTGGTTCCGCGAGGTGCTAAACGCGTCGGGTTAGGTTGCTTAGGGGAGCTCGACGAACGGGCGCGCGGGCCTGCGGCTGCAGGGAGCATGCATCAGGCTTGCCGTGCCACGGCGACGGTGCTGCATGCGCATACCGGCAGGGAAATGGCCACGCTGGGCTACCAGAGGTTTAGGCGGCGCTGAACGGCGTTATGCCGCCGCTCGCTCCTCGTCGGCCGCTACGGTGGTTCTGCCGCCGCAAGACACGCCGGCGCAGGCGGCCAGGGTGCCACCGACGCCAGGAACGCGCCAAGCACACGTGTGAGGCTCTGGACAAGCAGGCTAGGCCGCGAGCAATGTGCCAAGTGCACTGTGAGCATGTGACTGAAATTCTGACGAAGATCGACACTGAATTCTAAACTTAACTGAAGATGAACAGAAACAGTGCATGCAAGGTGTTCGACAGAATGATCTAGGCATGTAGGGATTTTTTCCTTGAGCTGGTTTTTGGTGGAGGGGCCTCTCATTGCATCTAGAGGCTGCCTGAATATTTGTGGAATTTTTGGAGAAGGGTAGATATGAATTTCACCAAATTTGGCAAATCTGGTCCAAACTTGCAGAGACTATAATTTGAAATTTTTGAATAGAAGAGGAGTGGATCTTGATTGTTCTAGGTTGTGGGTACCAAGGACTATCCAAGGGAGTTGGTTTGAGGTCAAAACTCAAATGTACTTCGGTACTTGCTTTGCAAACTACCTAGGCTCAAAATAATAGACAGAAAAGATTTGGGAGAGAATTAAATGAAATAAAAATTCAGAAGAGGGTTGAACTTGTTGAGACAGAATGTTTGGATTGCCCAAAGTGGAAGGAGATATTTTTGGGAAGATTTTACCATGTGGTGCATGGCCAAATCATGAATGGTTTCAAATATGGGAGAGGATGAAAAACTCCTATAGTTTCTTTTTGAAAGAAAATAAACTCCAACGATTTTTCTTGGAATTTTGAGAAGAGGGCAATCAGAAGAAAAATTTTAAAAACCAAACACCAGAGTTGAAGGAGATGCAAAAATATTTGCTAAAGGGAAAAAAAGCTTTTGAGAGAGATTTTGGAAGGGTTTAGAAGACCTTCTTCAACTCCAACGAAATTTTTGAAGAAAAACCAAAGGAATATTTTTGGAGTGTCACAGTGGATTTGGCATATTTTGTCCAAGATTTTGTTTAAGTTGCATAGCTCATCGCTGTTATCCTTGAGGGGCAGTTTTTTTATGGTTATGTCGGGAGCTTCTGAATTCGGCGTTGACTGTTGTGCTCTTCGGGTTGTTTGCCATTGTCGGCGCTGGTCTTTGCTGCGTCGTGGTTTTCCATTTCCATCCCTGACTTCGGATGTACTTGGGTCGTTGGTACTGCATCTTGCCAGCCAACTATCCTCTCCCGCGCAAAAGCCGGTCATGAGGCTTGTTAATGCAGCCATTGTTCTCGGCTTCTCCCGGCGAGATGTCCATGAGCCATTCGTCTCGGACGTTGTGTTTGAAAGCTGCTAAGGCTTCGGCATCCGGACAGTCGACTATTTGGTTCTTTTTGGTGAGGAACCTGTTCTAGAATTTGCGGGCTGACTCTCCGGGTTGTTGAGTTATGTGACTTAAATCGTCTGCATCTGGAGGGCGGACATAAGTCCCTTGAAAATTTGCCCGAAAAGCATCCTCGAGCTCTTCCCAACTTCCAATGGTATTTTCAGGGAGGCTTTTGAGCCAATGCCGGGCTGGCCCTTTGAGCTTGAGGGGTAAATATTTTATGGCGTGGAGATCATCTCCTCTAGCCATGTGTATCTGGAGGATGTAATCCTCAATCCAGACTCCAGGGTCTGTTGTTCCGCCGTACGCCTCTATGTTTACGGGTTTGAATCCCGCTGGGAATTCCTGATCCAGCACCTCATCGGTGAAACACAGGGGGTGTGCGGCACCCCTATATTTTGGTGTGCCGTGATTTTCGGATATTTGGCGTGTTGCATTGCTTGGAAGAGCTTGCTTTCTCGGCCCATAGATGGACCTAATCGCCATCCTTTGATGCGAATCCTTATGCGGATCGCGTGCCGGCTTGTGTGCGGCGCCGCTTGCCGCTCCATGTTTGCCATGTGGTCATCTATCCGACCGGGCGGCCTCTTTGTTCTTTGATTGCGGGGGCTCTACGGCCTCCTCATCGAATTCGGGCAGTAATTTGCGTTTCGGGTAGCTCTTTGTTTAGAGCCTGTCGCCGTATTTCTCTGCGGTGTTGAGTACTTTGCTCCATCTGATTCTGAGTGCATCTTCCGCTATTTTGAGCTTCCGCTTCTGCTTTTTCAGGCTACGCGCAGTGGCGACGAGCCTTTTGTGGAGGTTCTTCTACTCCAACAATTTGTCCGGCGTGAGATCGTCTGGACTGTTATCTTCGCCGGGGACCGGTTGTTTATCCAAGTTGTCCTGTTCGGACGGTTGCTCGATAGCATGTTCGTCGTCCACCGGTTTGCCCTGCTCTATGGCTGGGTCTGTGTGGCTGCCGTCTCCGTCGAGGCGGGACTTGGTGCAGCGTTTACGTTGCCGTTCTGACTACTTTTCGAGGGATTTATCCTTCGTAGTGTCCCGTTGTTCCCCGTCGTCACTTCCTTTAGGTGTATCCACCATGTATACATCGTGGGGTGAGGTAGCTGTCCAATATCCTATAGGTGCTGGTTCATGGTTGTCTCCTACATCGTCGTCCATACCGTCGATGTCTTCGGAGTCGAAATCGAGCACGTCGTTTAAGCTTTTGACAGTGGCTACAAATTGGGTGGTGGGTGGGCGTTGAATTTATTTGTCGTCCGCATCCCAACCTTCCTGGCCGTAGTCCGGCCAGGGCTCTCCTGATAAAGAGAGAGACTTTAGTGAATTCAGGATGTCGCCAAAGGGCGAGTGCTGAAAGATGTTCGCGGCAGTGAACTCCATAACCGGCGCCCAATTGGATTCGATTGGCAGGGGCACAGAGGGTTCGGAGTCCGGAGAGGATTCTGGCACCTTGGAGTCACAGTGTTCGCAAAGGACAGGGATGGAGTTCGGCTCAATCGCCGTAGGGATCGTAGCCCCTGAGGCGGTATCCAACCACTCGCCCTCGATCGGCGGAGTCGGCTCCGAGCTAAGGGTCGAGCGACGCTGGTGCGCCTCGTGGCACTCGCTCGCGGCAGAGCTAGATCGCGCCTATCGAGATAGTGCGCGCTATTATGGCCCGAATCCGTCGAAAATCAAGTCTCCGCGATGTCGGCCGTAGTTCAAACTCTCAAATCTGACCTGATGGCTGGGCGAGCTTCGATCTGCTCCAGATGGCCAAGTGAATTGCCCGCAGATGCGAGCCGCCGAATACGTAAGATCTGTCCGGGAAAAAGTCTCACCCTGACCGCGTCGTTGTTGATGATCGAAGGAGCCATCGGGCCTAAGGATGATGACACAGAGGAACTCTCAATGAAAACACCAATGTCGGTGTCAAACCGCGGATCTCGGTAGGGGGTCCCGAATCAGCGCCTAGGCGGATGGTAACAGGAGACAAGGGACACGATGTTTTTACCCAGGTTCGCCCTCTTGATGGAGGTAAAACCCTACTCCGCTTGATTAATATTGATGATATGGGTAGTACAAGAGTGGATCTACCACGAGATCAGAGAGGCTAAACCCTAGAAGCTAGCCTATGGTATTATTGTTGTTCGTCCTACGGACTAAAACCATCCAGTTTATATAGACAACGGATAGGGTTAGGGTTACACAGAGTCGGTTACAATTGTAGGAGATCTACATATCCGTGTCGCCAAGCTTGCCTTCCACGCCAAGGAAAGTCCCATCCGGACACGGGACGAAGTCTTCAATCTTGTATCTTCATATTCTAGGAGTCCGGCCAATGGTGATAGTTCGCTATCCCACACCCCTAATCCAGGACTCCTCGGGGCTTAATCGTTTTTTTGCCCGGACGCACTTCCTTGCGTGCAAAGATGTAGCTGGTGGGTCCCAGCAGTCAGGGGGAAACGTTTTTTTCGTGAAATATGGTGGCCCGTCTGGTGGGTCCCCACTGTCAAGTGGAGGAATAATTATTTTGCGCGTAATAAGGAGGCACTTCCTTGCTGCGGCCGTGGACCCAGCTGTCAGCCTCTCCATGTACAGTCAACATCCGATGGAAGCCATTCCTTGACCACGTTGACCACGCCGTGCCGAGAGCACCAGGGCAGTGGACGACGGCGAGGCCTAGGAAGGGAACGACGCGGAGCCGGGGAAGACGCGGAAGTGGATGCCCACGCGTAGAGGAGTACGAGGGTTCACTGGTTCACTGCGGTGTGAGGCTTCCGTCGCTGCAGAATAACAGGGGGTGTGGGTCAGTAGAGGGATGGCCTGGCCAGCGGTGGGAGTAGGAGGGGGTGGTGAGGCCTCTGCCGCATCGCAGCCGGCCACGGGAGGCAGGAGCACGAGGCACGATTGGCGCTGGTTTGGGCAGCTGGAGCAAGAAGACCAGAAGTTGAAGAAGCACTACGGCCATTTTATGGTGATCGTACGGTCACTGGAGCTAGAATCGTTCATATTGACTAAGTTGACAAAGCCCTCCGTCCCCGTCAACTTAGTAGGCCCACAAGTCAGCCTGCCACTATACTGGGTCCCAGCTAACAGGGGGAGTATTCATTTTTTTGTGCGTAATAAGGAGGCACTTCCTTGTGTGCGAAGATATAGCTGGTGGGTCCGAGCTGTCGCAGCGGTAACGTTTTTTCGCAAATCTGAGAGGCCCTTTCGTGGGTCCCGATGTCGTGGAGGAATCATTATTTTGCGCGTAATAAGGAGGCATTTCCTTGTGTGCGGCCCTGGACCCAGCTGTCGGCCTCTCCACGTACAGTCCACTTCAGATGCATGTCGGTCGTTGACCATGTTGACCAGGCCGCGCCGAGAGCACCAGGGCGGTGGACGACGGCGAGGCCTAGGAAGGGAAAGACACGGAGGCAGGGAAGACTCGGTAGTTGTTTCGCACGCTGAGGGGAGTACGACTATACGAGGGTTTACTGGTTCGTCTACCGTCGCCGGATAATAACAGCAGGTGTGGGTGAGTAGAGGGATGGCTAGGCCAGCGATGGGAGTACGGTGGGGCGGTGAGGCTCATGCGCGACAAAGACAATCGGCCATGGGAGGAGGAGCAGTAGTCCCGCCGGCGCTTGTTTGAGCGGCTGGAGCAGGAAGAGCAGAGATTGATGAAGCACGACGGCCATTGGATGGACATCCAACAGTCACTGCTTGTGCGTCAACCTTTTTTTAGGAAAGCCTCAAATCTATGGAAAACAGCATATAGCCCATCTGCCATTATTTCTAATAATTTACAGCCCATTTGCTAATTCTTAAGATTTTTTTGGAGCCCATATTCTTTTTGTTAGCACTAGCAAAAAGGCCCGTGCGTTGCAACGGGAGAAAAAAATCTCTCATTTCTCTAGCTGGGTCAGTTGGACAAACTGTGCGTGGCCGGTTGGCAGGTTATGAGATCGAACCCTCCCATCGGTAATTTGATTTTTTGCCAGCTCTTCGGACATGGGCCTCAGTTTGCGGCCAGGTGGGCTTTCTTCGTTGGGCCAAAACGGGTGGCAAGTAACAAAACCAAATAGCGTACGTGAAAGTAATTTAAGCGGGACCAAACAAAGCGGGACAAAACCAAGAATATCACCTCCTTTTAATATTAGTTATAGGTATAGATTACAGCCCATATTGTGGCCACGGTTAAAAAATTATACGAAATTTTGCATATTTCGGTGCGGTCCGAACTGTTTTTAATCCCGAAATTTCGACTCACATTCAAACTGATTTTAAAAATAAATGTATATCAATATAAAATCCAACAAATTCTCCATGCATAAAAATTAATGTAATTTAAAATCTCGAAATGAAAAAAAGATATTTGAAACTAATTGCCGGTTTGATGTGTTTTAAAAATGTACAGCCCATTTCTCATTACTGATAGGCCATTTTCTCGGCCAGCCGAATGAAGCTCTCCTCGTCTTGAAAGATTTGCAGCCCAATAGGCCTGACAAAGCGACTTACTTGGCAAATCACAAAAAAACTGGGTTGTGGCCTTGGACCCAGCTGTCGGCCTCTCCATGTACAGTACTCTTCCGCTGGAAGTCGGTCGTTGACCACATTGACCACGCCGCGCCGAGAGCACCAAGGCGGTGGACAATGGCGAGGCCTAGGAAGGGGACGACGCGGAGCCGGGGAAGACGCGGCAGTGGATGCCCACGCGGGGAGGAGTATGAGGGTTCACTAGTTCCGCTGCGGCGTGAGGCTTCTATCGCCGCAGAATAACAGGGGGTGTGGGTGAGTAGAGGGATACCCTGGGCCAGCGGTGGGAGTAGTAGGGGGCGGTGAGGCATACGCGGCATCACAGCCGGCCACAAGAGGCAGGAGCACGTGGCACGACCGGCGCTGCTTTGGGCGGCTGGAGCAAGAAGACCATAGGTTGAAGAAGCACTATGGCCGTTGGATGAACATCGTACGGTCACTGGAGCTAGAATCGTTCATATTGACTAAGTTGACAAAGCCCTCCGTCCTCGTCAACTTAGTAGGCCCACAAGTCAGCTACCCACTATGGTGGGTCCCAGCTAGCAGGGGGTATTCATTTTTTGGTGCGTAATAAGGAGGCACTTCCTTCCGTGCGAAGATATAGCTCGTGGGTCCGACCTGTCAGCGGGGGGACATTTTTTTCATGAAATACAGAAGCCGTTCCCACGTACAGTGCATGTACAGTGCGTAATAAGGAGGAACTTTCCTTGCATGCGACCATGGACCTCGTGGGTCCCAGCCGTCGAGCTTCCACGACAGATCCTCTTCCGATGACTCTCGATGTTGACCACGCCGCCCGAAAGCACCGAGGCGATGGATGACGGCAAGGCCCCTGATCGAACGACCGGAGATGGGGAAGACGCGGCAATGGAGTCGCAGACGGAGAGGAGGGAAACTTGACTGGTTCAAAAGGGGTGGGCCTACACTGGCAGAGAATAACAGGAGGTGCGGAGTGGAGGGATGGCCTGGCCGTCGGTGGGTAGCGTTACCGAGGAGCGCAAAACAACGCCACTGGACGCCAAGGCTGGAGCAAAGTGTTCCGCAGCGCTGGGGAAGAAGACGAGAGATTGAAGAAGAATGTCGGCCGTTGGATGTAAATCCAACGCCTTCTTAGGCTTCACCTCATCGCCCACATGTCAGCCAGTCCATTTGTTTTTAGTCCATTTGGTGGGCTGGGTGAAACAATGATGTAGCATCTATGCAGCCCGCTTAAATCCCATTTGCATTTTTCTCAAATCATGGACTTGCTGGGCTGGGTGAAAATATCATGTTGGGCTAGACGAAGAAATGTTATAAAACATAAACACATGATTGCACGTCAAGAAAATCTTTGCAAGCTTATGTACGCAATCACTAGGAGTTAACTTGGCAAGTTATATATAAACAATTATTATTATTTTGTAAGAACTTTCAACTTACGAAATAAAATATCATTTTAATTTGATGAGTTAATAGTACATGGGGTATTATTATTTTTAGGCTAGACGGGACAGTTGAGTTGGTTCTAGGGAAAGTCTCGGGAGAAAACTCAGTTTACATCGAAAAAGAAAGTGGGAGAAAATTCAGAGACCTGCTGGGTCCACCTGAGGAGAGGAATATGTTGGGAGGAAGAAGATTCAAAGCACGGCAGCCGAGTGAACTAGTTTTTTTACGGACAAGTGAACTAGTTTACATACATAAGCAAATAGCCATTAAAAAAAGCAATCAGGTTAATGGGTTCTTAAAAGAAATATTTTGGACAAAACAGATAATTACGACACATAGGCTAATGCATGAAACAATCAGATGATAAAGGTGCTTATAAATAGATAAAGTACAACATCTAGACCTTCCTGGCACGCTTGATCATGACGCTGCTGCTGTCCGTGTACTCATCGATTATGGGAAGCAGACACGCCCTCATGTCCAAGATCTGCCTGTACATGTCGTAGCATGCGTATGCGTCCTTGGCCGTGTAGGTTATGTAGGCAAGATTCAGAGGTACCTCCCACGTGTTCAGGTCGTCTTCTTTCATGTTGGCGTATCAGGGGTCGATGATGGTCTCAGCGAGGTCAACCACGTAGTCCTTCTCCTGCCCGTTGCTGATGATCTTGTATTGCTTCTGGATGTCGACAAGCTTGTTGCACCAGATGGCCGAATCATCGCGTTCTTCCTTCTCTCCACCATAGCGGAGGTGCAGTTGGCGCTGCCGATGAAACGGGCGAATGCTCCAGAACCTGGTGCAGCCATAGGACTGAGGCGAGGTAGAGCTTCACCGAGTCCGTATCGTTGGTGTACATCACATTCAACTTGGTGCAGCCATAGGACTGAATGGCGAACTAACTCCTTGCTGAAGTCCATATCCAGCAGGCTCACCCCTCGGATCGCCATTGGAGTCTCTTCGAGTGAACGAGTGTGTAGGCGGCGGCAGCAGTTCATTTTTCAGCTCTTGGGGAACTGGATTCAACAGTAAGCTGAGTGTGTACAGGCGACAACAGTTACTACCCCTCCCTCGTCCGCAGCACGCCCGGCAGAAGATGCACCCTCGGCGCATTCAAACGCCTCCATTAAGAAACCTACTCCGGCCACACGTCGGTTCACGAGCGGGTCTGTATTGGTACTGTAATAACAGGAGTTAGTGGTCACTTTACTTAAATTTAATTAGCTTTAATAGAAATTTATACTTAAAACAAGCAATGCATTGGCTCGTTCTATCAGTGCCACGGATCAACATGCACAACAATTAGAATTATTATTCTCAGGACGCACACGATCAACACATTTGTCGCACTTTCACAAAGATAATACTACCAAGTTTGAACTGTTTGTTATGGTTGTTGTCCTCTGCATCATCATGCCGTGTTTCCCAGCTTGCAAGATTCATAACCAACAAATAAGATCCAAATAATAAGTACAACAAAGATGCCTACACATCTCATTGATTCCCAGCTTGCAAGATTCAGAACCAACAAATAAGATCCAAATAATAAGTACAACAAAGATGCCTACACATCTCATTGATTCCAAGCTTGCAAGATTCGTAACCAACAAATAAGATTCAAATAATAAGTACAACAAAGATGCCTACACATCTCATTGATTCCCAGCTTGCAAGATTCGTAACCAACCCATTAGAGCCTTTTGATAAAGTGAATATCGGGATTAAATCCATCTTGGCTAGCCATGTCATACAATCAAGAACTTGGCGAATGCTCTTGACCGTCACAACATCTGTAGTTGAGTATTCCTTTTGCACAAAGATGTTTGCACAACACAAACAAGGAGACAGGAGAGCATGATTTCGCTTTAATAGCGGCCTCCTTGAACTCAACCTCCAGCTCCACTAGGATGAGGTCTGCCTCGAGTTCCATGATTCAATTCATGCGCCTTTTTCTGCGGTTCACCTGAAATGAAGCAAAGATTGCATCATTCAGCTAGCAAGAAGTACTTGCTCTTGTGAGCTGGCAGGTTCTTCTTTAGTAGTTGCACTAAAATTGAGGAACATTAAGGTTGGCTGTCCGGCTCATGTAAGGTGCAACTATAATTTTCTTATCCTTTTGTGCAGTTCCACTAAAATAAAGTGCCATTGTGGTGACAGTGACGGCTCCATCTTGCAAAGGCTAATAAAATGTTGCACGAGATTACCAGCAGAACTTGACGGAGATTTTGGAAACTCCAATCACCATTTTGTGCAGTTCCACCAAAATTGAGAGATGTTGCCCACGTGACATTTTAGTTGAACTGCACAAGACACTCATTCCAAAAAAAAGTGTTTTGTGCAGTTCACCAAAAGGTCACAATAGCAACAAGGTGAAATGGATATCCCTATCTGCACAAAATGATAGAAAGTAAACAGTTGCTGGTCAATAAGAATATACGAAACATATACAAAATGAAAAGAAGCATCTTAATTATGTTCATGGCAATCACGCAAGGACAGTAGAAATTTTAAAACGTCAGCAATGCTTCATGTTACCAGAAGCATTACGATCAACAATGAGATTCCTCAGATATGGGATTACTTTAATGGTGGCATTGCTTGTTTACCAGACACAGTAGATCAACAGCAGCTAAAGAGTTGGTTTAAGGGCATGGGACAGTGGGGACACAATATACTCAGCAGCGTAAAGGAGCAACTTACTTATCACACTGGG
The DNA here is from genome assembly GCA_021605205.1 of Aegilops longissima. Classification (NCBI taxonomy): domain Eukaryota; kingdom Viridiplantae; phylum Streptophyta; class Magnoliopsida; order Poales; family Poaceae; genus Aegilops; species Aegilops longissima. Next base: position 52,919,017 of record CM038681.1, on the reverse strand, counting down.
GAAAACAGCAGGAGTGCCATTTGTAACACAGTTTAATTGCATCTTATCACTGGAGGCATTAGATTAACAATAACACTGGTTAGACATGTCCCTAAGGTAACAGTGTGATCACTTCATTTTACATGCGCCCTTACATTAACAAGGGAAAAAGGTTGGTATAAGGACATGCGACAGTGGACGCATCAGCACAATGTACCTACAAGGAGGCATAAAGTGGTGATGCCGAGCTTGTTCACGCTATGTGAGGGCAGCAAACCTAATCCTGGAGACCTTTTACTATGTGAGGGCAGCAAATCTAATCCTGGAGACCTTTTACTATGTGAGGGCAGCAAATCTAATCCTGAGACCTTTTACTATGTGAGGGCAGCAAATCTAATCCTGAGACCTTTTACTATGTGAGGGCAGCAAATCTAATCCTGAGACCTTTTACTATGTGAGGGCAGCAAATCTAATCCTGGAGACCTTTTACTATGTGATGAAGCAAATCTAATCCTGGACATACTCTATTGACTTGTCCACCTGCCGCCACTTTCTATCCTTTTTAGTTTGTACTGCGTTTTCCCATTATTTCCCTTTTCAACCAAGAGACCGGTTGGGTATCCGGTCTCTACTACTTTCACCATATTATTTCCTCTTTGAATCAAGTCCTAGATTCATGCTACAACTTTCCCCCCTTTCTTCTTGTTTGAACAAAGCCCTAGATTCGAATGCATGAAGTAGCTTTACCTCTAATAATACTAAAAATTTAGGTGGCTTTGGAAGAGCGATGGGAGTAGAAAAAAGATGCACATGCAGAACGTGGGGAGCTGGGGCAGTAGAGCAAGGCCGCTTTCGAAGAACTTATACCTGAGGGTCGCCGGGATGTCGGCGGCGGCAAGTCGGATCTGCGGACAATACGGCAGGGAGGAAGAAGGGTCGGAGGACCTCCTGAGCCGGCGCTATGTCGGAGAGAACGGCACGGGCAGAGGATCGGGCCCCTCCGGCAGCTGTGGGTTTCCTCCCTCGGCGGCGATGACCGCGTGAACGATGCACCTAGTCCTCTACACACACGGCCAAGGGATCCGCCGGATCTGTGACCAGCGGTGAGCGGAGAAAAAATGTCGCTACCGCTGTCTTGTTTATATCTGGAGAGGATGAGAGAATGAAGAGAGCAACCCTAGTAAAGCAAGCGCTCAGGCCCCTGCGTCCATATATAGTGGAGTGATTATCTTTTTTCTCTCCACAACAAGTGTTTCAATTTTTGTACGTGGCATTAAAGAAAAGAAACTCTCTATTTAAGGTGACGAATCTATGACTCCTAGTTATTACTACATTTGTGCTCCACGCACCTCCATTCATTGAACAACCCCACGGGTGAATAAACATACAGTAAGTACTGTATTTATATAGAACGAACAAGCTCGAACTATTTTCGCGTAGTTAAAAGTTGAGGGCGGGGCTTTTCCAGGGCAAGACGCGCGGCAGTTTTCGGGTAGGCTGTTTGACAGAGAGGCGAGGAGGGTGAGCGAGTGGGGCTGTGCAATTTGACGGCGTGTTACTGCTGGAAAGACTTGTGATATGACCACTCACTATAGTCATGAATTACTGGCGCTCCGGTCGGGGTGATGACCCCCTTCCGTTCCGCGCTCTTATCTGGTGCATGACACGTCGACCCAGATGCTGACTCTCCCACATGTTGGAGTAGTAAGAAGGAGCAAAGAATGATGCGGTATATATACTACTCCCTCTGTTCCTAAATATAAGTATTTGGAGAGATTTCACTATGGACCACATACTGAGAAAAATGAGTGAATCTACACATAAAATGCATCTATATACATCCGTATGTGGTCCACAGTGAAATATCTACGAAGACTTATATTTAGGAACGGAGGGAGTACTACTTACATCGGAGGAGTGCGAACCACGGCGGCCCAGTGAACCATCCGTGCGAACCACGGTAGCCCAGTGAACCAGCAGTAGAAAACAATGTGGTGATATGGCCATAAAAAACAGCGTGCTACGGTCCACACTGTAGCATGTACAGTAACACTCCTCTTTCTGTGGATCCCTGAGTTAGAGCTAGTTTGGGTTGAAATAGCCTGAAATTATCGAAACAAGAGGGGTTAGTTTGAGCTAGTTTGCTCTAACCCAGCTAAAAAAACTAGCCCGGTGGAGAGGTTCTAATTGGGTTAGTTATCCTCGGCCCACTAAAAGAGAACTAAAAAATCTCACCCGCCCGCACTGATCGCCCCCCCCCTCTCGCACGACTCCTCTCTGTTCCCCATAGGGCCGCCCGCCCAAGCTCCGCCGCCTCTCTCTCCTCGGCCGCCTCTCCTTCCGGCCTCACCCGCCCTACTCCAGCCGCCTCTCCTCCAACCTTGAAGGTCGCCCGCTCCCCCTTCACTCAGTCATTTTTCCCTCTGTCGTGCTGTGGCGGTGGCGCATCTACCGTGGAGGCCATGAGAGGGTGAGTTTGTTCGTTCCTTCTCTGTCTCACGGCCATATCATTGATCTTGCTTGCTCTAGCGCTAATTCTGATTTGGAAAAGTAGATCCTGATCAAACTTGCTATAGATTTGTGGTGCACGCATGGAATTGTTTGATGCTGCTTGAGGAGGTAATAAATCTTTCTAGAGGCCCAAAGATTCAGGTCACCTTTCTAGGTATTTCAATTTCAGGCTTGCATTATTTGTAGAGGCCCAAAGATTCAGTTCACCTTTCTAGGTATTTCAATTTCAGGCTTGCATTGTTTCTAGAGGCCCAAAGATTCAGTTCACCTTTCTAGGTATTTCAGTTTCAGGCTTGCATTCTTTCTAGAGGCCCAAAGATTCAGTTCACCTTTCTAGGTATTTTAGTTTCAGGCTTGCATTATTTCTAGAGGCCCAAAGATTCAGTTCACCTTTATAGGTATTTCAGTTTCAGGCTTGCATTATTTCTAGAGGCCCAAAGATCCAGTTCACCTTTCTAGGTATTTCAGTTTCATGCTTGCATTATTTCTAGAGGCCCAAAGATTCAGTTCACCTTTCTAGGTATTTAAGTTTCAGGCTTGCATTATTTCTAGAGGCCCAAAGATTAAGTTCACCTTTCTAGATATTTCAGTTTCAGGCTTGCATTATTTCTAGAAGCCCAAAGATTCAGTTCACCTTTCTAGGTATTTTAGTTACATGCTTTCATTATTTCTAGAGGCCCAAAGATTAAGTTCCCAGTCGGCGTCAAGCGGCCCTGCTACCCATGCCGGTGTCGACCTCAACTCGCAAGGGCTGGCGTCGGAGGGGTTCCCGGGGCTTGGGCTCTATAGAGCCTTCCTCCAGAGCGACGATGGCGAGCTCCTCCCTCGGTGCGTGAGGGGCTCCTGCTCCCTCCCTATCGTGAACGACTTCCATGATGAGTTAGCTCATTCTTTGTTTCATGAAGTGTTTTTTTATTTTGTGAAGCTTGATTGACGACTTGTATGTTTAAGTGGGATATCTCATTTGTATGGACAAAGTAAAAATTATCATGTTTTGCATGCTTGATTTGTATAGATGGTTCGCTTATGTCAATTGTGAGCGGGAGGAGGCCACAGAAGAGCCGCCACACCAAGAGGGTGCTTGGATCCAAGGGACTTATTTTAGTCGACTAAAATAGGGTCCAAAGTAGTCAAATGATTGAGATAGAGCATTTATTGCCAATCTAACCCTGCCATCCATACACCTCTTTGGTTTAGAGTTAGTTCAGGGTTAGAATCTAACTCTAACCTCTAACTAAGCTAGAGTTCTCCTCGTCTCGGTTCATCGCCATCATACTTTACCCATTCCTGTGTTTTCAGTATCCTGCGAATCAAAGAGGCCCTTTGTTCAGGAAAAATCAAAGAGACCCTTAGACTGGTTTAGGTCCGGTCATTTTTATAAATGTGTTATGTCCAAAATTTAATGAACGTGCTACGGTTTCCATGAAAATAATACGGTTTCATGTAGTATTTCATTGATTTATTTATTCTTCTGCGGGGGGTTTGCATGTAATTCGTGAGGTCTGAAATGTAAAGTACCCCGACATATGCTCCTAGTCGTGCATGCACTACAACCCAGATGCTCTATGTCCCACATGTCGGCGAATGGGAGCACGTGGAAATAGCCTAGGAGTACATATAGGAAGATAAATGCGTGAAAAAATGCGTACTGTGAAGCGTAGCCGCGGTTTGAAAAGGAGACCTAAAGTGATGACAGCTATAGGTCGCACGCACCCAACTAGTGGTACTAGACATACGACTAATTTTTCCCTCAAAAAAAAGAGGCACGGGTGCTCAGTACTCCTATTCTATAAACACGAGTTCCATCTAACAACAGCGTCCGTGCTACATCTAGCTCTCCTCCCTCGTTTCTCTCTTCTAATTCTAAACTTGGCCGACGCCCGGTGGGTGGGGTGGGTTTGCTCAATCATGCCCCACCTCACAAAGAAAATGTTACGACGAATAAAAATGCCATATACTCCCTCCATTCATAAATATAAGCCTTTTTAGATACTAGTTCAAATGGAATACAGCATACAGATGTATGAAGACATAGTTTAGAGTGTAGATTCACTCATTTTGCTCCGTATGTAGTAGTCACTTGCTGGAATCTTTAGAAAGACTTATATTTGGGAACGGAGGGAGTACTATACTAATAAAACATTAAGGCCACGAGGTGATGCAGTGCTGGTTACAGGAGGCAAGAAGAAGAGATGCATCCATCGACGACGTCCACCTCCTCGACTCAGGGCACCGGCCCACCGAACGGCGCATAAGTAGAAGCGGCTTTCGTGGCCAGGTCGACGTGCTTCTGAACAATGGCGTCCAAAAATACCAGCCGCTGGAAGAAGGCCAACTTCTTTCTGTCCTCGCTTGCCTTGTAGTGGCCTATGTAGACGATTTCCTTGTAGATGTGGATGTGCAGGTCGACGGTTTCTTGCATGGCGAGGCACTGCGCGGCGAGCGCGGCCTCGAGATGCACATTCTTTGTCGCGACCTCCGGCACCTGCAGGGCCACCAGGGCTTGAAAGAGTTCGTCACCATGTAGGTCGATGAGGGTGGTAGGCAATGAGGAGCCTGGGCGCGCGGGCTGGAGTAGTACGGCAAGATCGTCAGCGTGCTTCTTGACGGCGGTGAACTTGCGGATGGAGTTGACCATCATGTCGTCCATGCGAGAGGCGAAGCCGGCGTCGGCGAGGGCTACCATGCCTGCGGTCGCCAGCACCGTTTGGAAATGTTGCGCGGTGCGGGGCCGCAAGCCGGCGCCTTGGATGATTTGGCACACCGATCGCCGCTCGCGTCCATCGCCTCCATAGGTGCTTGTGGCTTCTGGTCACTTGGTCTTGGATTGGAGTGAGCAGTGTTGCGCAGAGACTTGGAAGTAGTAGATGGATTGGAGTGGTGGGGCGCCTTTATTATATGAGAGTCCAAACTTTGTTGCATTCACATCATGTCGGGCTCTAGTCTGCTTCTCCAATTAATTCCTCTGCATGTAATTGAGGATGCATCATTGACCGCTCAACGCTCGGAACCGCTACCCTCTTCCTCCTTGGCATTCAAGCACCTATGGACCCGTCGACGACGAGGTGCCTATGGTGACTTCATAAATTTCAAGATGATAGTGTCGTGCGTGTGTGCGTTCATAGGGGTGAGTGTATGCGCGTGTATATGAGCGCTTGCGTCTGTACTGTGTCAAAAAAAACAACGTAAATGCGTGTCAAAAAGAGACTAGTCAGTATACTCAATATTGTGCACCTCGGAGAGGAAAACGATAGAACTAGTACGTATTTATTTACGGTGCAGATTCACTCATTTTGCTCCATATGTACTCCATCTCGGTGTAGTCTAGTCACTTGTTGAAATCTCTAGAAGGGCAAATACTCCTTTCTGGTTTACAGGGCTATACTAGCAAGTAGTTGTACGTACTAGTACAATAGTGGGCTCACATAGCAATTTTGTCTCATGCAAGAGCCTGGCTATATGTGTGCTCCAATTCGCAACTGCAACGTTCGGTTTGCGCTTGGCTCTTCGCTCCTTCGAGAAGACGAACAATGATGTTACTACTACTACTTCTACAGTGTCGAATCCACAGCTGCATGTCCGTCCACCGCGAGCGGGATTGATAGCTTGTTGTAGCCTGTCCTCGTTTGCGAGCAACAGCGCGCATGGGCGAGGGAGAAGGCGTGTAGTAAAATCAAGCTTCTCCTCGTTCTACGAGTTGACGCGACACATCATAGCACTGGCCCCACATGCTTGCCTCTAAACTTGGCTGAAAGACCCGCAGTGTACAATATATTTGCTGCAACCTCTAACATTTACCCACCACAAATTAAAATATATGTGGCCGTATGCATCGTTCTGATGCAGAGGCCGAGGAGTCCCCCCTTTTCAAAAAAAAACAAATTAAAATATATATTCCTGTCTTGACCAGATGAGCGTGCAAACTACAATCACCAGGGTGACAGGTAGGGCCAGAAGACTATTTTAATTTTAAAAAAAACTTCGAGACGGCCACATAGCATGGAGCCGACCCCAACGATTTTAAGCTTACAGGCACGGTACACGCTATCTAGACTACTCTACACATGAAACTGCCACACGAGCGTCCGGGCTGCGCTTGGCTCTTCGCCTCTTCGGGAAGTCGAACAATGATGGTGTACTACTGCACTGGAGGAATACTACAGTATGCTTCTGGCCATCTGACACCGATTGAACTGCTGCATGTCCACCGCGTGCGGGAGGGAGAGCGTGTAGCGAAAGCTTCTCCTATTCTTGCAAGCCACCACGCTCATGGGCGAGGGAGGGACGCTCCTGTCTTTGCGTGTATGACAGGTGGGCCCGACAGGTGTGTGGCCAACCTTTCATACAGCCAAAGGCAGGTGCAGTTAAGTCCGCGAGGGAGAGGATAATCAAACTTCTCGTTGATGTACGAGTTGACGGGACACATCAAAGCACTGCACTCGATATATTTCAATAATTTGCATTTACCAAGGCATTAATTACAACACGTAATTTTAGTTCTAGATACATCCATTTCTGAGACAAGTAATTCCGAACGGAGGGAAAACATTTAGGAACGGAGTGAGTATAAAATATGTGACGGTAAGGTTTGTAATACCCCGGCCCAAGTCGAGAGATGGTTGTGCACGAGGAGGGCGAGATCACTCAGACCAAACAGGAACAAGACCCGACGATGGAGCTCTCTAAGGTCTCGATGGACCTCACCGTGCTACACTTCCCCGTGTGCCTCTGCCCCTTGACACCTCCAGTGTATGAGGTTCGAATACACCTCGTCCGTTCGGCTGATTGAGCAAGGTGCAGGTTTCTTGATTGATGTGCTGTTGGATTGATTTCTGAAGTGCAAGGGAGGGCACCTGGCCTGCGCGGACTGCCGCGTCGAGCGCCCCGGGAACCAGCGGCAGTGCCAGAAGTGCGAGCGCGGCGGTGGCTTCGACGTGCGGAACATGGAGGTGGACTCCGTCCTTTCATCGGTGAGGGTGGAGTGCCCGCACGAAGGCTGTGGGCTCTACGTCACTTACCACAAGCTCGTCGATCACCAGAGCGTGTGTCCGCTCGCGCCCTGCAAATGCACCATGCCCGTCTGCGGCTACGAAGGCCCGCCGCCGGCGCTCTACTACCACATCAGCACCGCGTATCCCATGCCCGTGCACAGGATCTAGTACGACAAGGTGCTCCAGTTGCAAGTACCACTGTCGGAGCCACGGCTCTTGCTGTTCACGGAGGAGGACCGCCACATGTTTTTCTTGGTCGGCGGCGTGCTCAACATCGGCGCGCCTATCGGTGTGTCGGTCGTCTGCATCAGATCGGGGGCGTCCCCACTGCCGCACTACTTGGCCAAGCTGTGGGAAAACGGCCCGCCTGGGGAGGCCAAAGGCACGACCGACGCCGTCAAGGTGGAAATGGAGGTGACAAGCAGCAAGGATCCCGGCGACATCGACGTGCAGGAGCTGACCTTCTTGACAGTTCCGCCCAACCTGCTGGCCAGGGCTAAGCTAGTGTCCCTCCACATTCAGATTGACAAGCTCACATCCTAAATGTTTCGACAGTGCCTTCTGTTTATCTTAGTAATATGCTAATATAGGGATTACCTTGGTCTACTTTAGCTTAAGAAATGGTGGGTTTTGGTGGCGATGCAGCAATTACTTCGACATCAGATCAGTAATTTCCAATAGTCGAACGGATATTTTGTGTCTGTTGAATATAAAGTTCCTTTGGGTAAGAAGTACTACTTGTCATCAAAATGGATAAAAGGAGATGTATGTAGACGTATTTTAGTTCTAGATACGTCCCTTTTTATCCATTTTGATGACAAGCACTCCCTCCGTTCCACAATACATGCCTTCCATTTGTCAAAATATAGATGTATCTAGACATGTTTTAGTATATAGGTACATCCATGATAGAGCCAATCGGATGGTTGAGAACACTATAATTCGTAGCTACAGATGCGTGTGTGACTCCCAGATGCAGAGGCCGGGGGTCATCATCCTCCTTTTCGAGAAAAAATAGACGCGTGTGTGAGAGGATGAGTGTGTGCGTGCACCTCTTCTCTTCCTGTATAACGTACTACTAAACTCAGAGTACTACAACTTTTTGTGGGTGGCACGATGGTGCGTGCGAGAAGTCCCGAGAGATAGGTTTAATGCGTCTCAAAAAAGGACTAGCCTAGAGCTCGCCACGCGGCTATTCCTGTCGAACGCCCCATTAACCATAAGTTATGTATACGACGGTGCCAGTTATTGCATGTACACAGCAGTACTCCCTCCTTTCCGGTTTATGGTGAGTGGTGGAATATTTTTTGTAGTTTGCAAAAGCACATAATTAATGCTCTTGTTTTTCTCAAAAAATTATGTTTATCAATGCATTAATTGCAATGCATGCATGCATAAAGTACATGCATTGGTCAATTTTCTCTTAATACTTGCATGCAATGATTTAATGCACCTTGGAATCTGAACATGTGTTGGGGAACAACCAAATTGAGCCTTATAAAATGGAAAACTAAAATTTTGAGATAAGCCCTATAAAACCGGAAAGGAGGAGTAGAAAAGAAGTACTCCATCCGGGAATAGTGTCGCACTTCAAACTAGAACCGCTAACAAATTTTGAGCTTGCGTCTCGTCACATTCCAAATTACTCCATGCTATATTGAATTGCAAACCTGTTCACACCGATCACAACCTAAACGGTTTCCCACTTAGGAGCGTATTAGTACCACGCTATATTGAATTCCAAACCTGTTCACCCCGATCACAACCTAAACGGTTTCCCACTCAGGAGCGTATTAGTACTCGGTTATAAATACTAGTATGCCAAGATGACTGCACATTCCTCCTCAACTCCTCATCCACAAAAACAAACAAGTCATTCAGCATCCTTCCCTTGCGTCTGCCATGGCCAGCGTGAGTTCTGGGTCGAGAGGTTGCCACCAGGGAGAGGCGAGCATAGAAGCGGAAGCACGAGAGATGTCCCGCCTCGCTGCGAGAGCACCCGACATGTCCCGCCGCACGGAAGTAGTAGCACAGAGGTCCCGCCGCGCCGCTGAAACAGCATGGAGGTCCCGCCGCGTCGCTGAAGCAGCACGGAGGTCCCGCCACGCCGTCGATGCAGCAGACTGGTTCGGCCGCGCTGCGGAAGCAACAGAGATGTCCCGCCGCGCCACGAATGCATCAGAGATGTCCCGCCGCGCCGCGGCGGCCTGGTAAAATTTCTCGCGGGCAGGCGACGACTATTACAGGCGCATGCATGCGATCGTCCATAGCCAGATGGATCTGATCTCCGGCTTGGCGAGGTTGCAGGATGACGTGAAAGCCTCGTTTGAACAGGCTACCGGCGTCATCCGGCAACTAAGGGAGGGCAATGAGAGGCTCCGGGCCGAGCGCGACCTACTGAGGGATAAGATCGTCCGAAGTGAAGACCAGCAGGAGGAGACCAGTGCCTTGTTGAAGAGGACCGACGTCGTCGTCAAGAAACTTATGGACGAGAATGACATGCTCCGCAACGAGCACCAAAGGCTGGTGTAGGAATTCGTGGATGTTCTCAAGCAGCGTCTTGAGGACACCAAATAGCTCATCGCCGCTCGCCGCGGAGACTAGTTCCCGCGGCCTGCAGCAACGCATCAAGAAAGTAGAGATCAGTGAGCCAGATCCTTGTCTTCCTTCTTCTTTTGCCCTTGTGTATTTTGGGCATAGCCGCATGTGGCTTTTTTAATTATCATTCTAATTATGTAAGACAATTAATCGTCCTTATCCTTCTGTGGAAGATCAATGTTGCGAGGCTGGAATGAAGAAAACTCTTGCTATGATGACCCTGGCGTTGCTGTTCTTCTAGTTGCTGCTGGGCTTCCTTCAGTTTCCTGGTTTCTTTTGATGTAATAATCGGTTTAGGATGTGGATTGTGTCATCGGTTGTGAAATGTTGGGTTCTAGCGTGGATGTTTGGCCTTTGTTGGCATCTTGGGATGTTGCGATTTCAATCTGGTACGTAGCTTTTAATCCTTCGTGTTAGGCTGGAGTTGTGCTGAACTTCTTGTGAATTGTGGTGGCTTTCAAGATAAAATCGGAAGGGCAAGCCCTTCTTTGATCAAAAAAATAAAAATTGTCCTTATATATTCATCAGTCTTGCTATAAGTCGCAGTAGATGCTATATAGGTCCGTCGGATCTTACATCAAGATCCGTGCTTTGAGATTTTCTTTTCTCTCTCTTAAATCTCAGTCGAGTGAGACATAGCCACGCCATTAAACAGAGGCTCAAGCGCCATTAATGGAGACCTTGGGAGAGAGGTGGACGTCAGATGGAGGTCAAAGGGCACTCCTCCCGATAAGCACGCGCAGGGGTCTGATCGCACGCCTCTCGTACTCAAATAGCTACCCTGCACGGCGCCTTGTAGCTAATAAAAAATGGGGACACATGGCGGCACGTAAATGGTAATAGTAAGTAGAACGCCCACGGTTTCAATAATACTTGTGTTTCCGATTGTAACGTGACAGCACTTGTTCCAAAATGACTTTGTTGATTGTTAATGTGTGCGCCTTCGCAAATCGGACTGCAAATTTACTACAGCATGTTGGTGCCATGTCATGGCACCAAGCCAAGTTTCATTATCTTCATGCGTGTTTTGGATTTACAGGAATTAAAAAACTAAGTTTCTCAATGTTTCCAACCCAGCCACGACGCCTAGAATTTTGAATTTCATTCCCATTTCTTGCATGGAACCTAGAAATTTACCCGAGGACACACATGTAATTTTTGAACCAACTTTGGTGCACTGGAACATGTGCTTGTATTTCAAATTTCACTTATGCACACAAAGGTGACACGTTCCCTCTGAGAACCATGAGCCTTCTTGAGAGAAGCTCCGATTTGCAAGAAGCTTATACCAAAATTTGTTCCTATTTGGCCAATTTTTTTTACCACGGCATGGTACTACCATGACATGACACCATGCCAAGTTTCATGATTTTAAAACCAAGTTTCTCAATGTTCTCAACCGAGCCATGATGCCCAGATGTTTGAATCTTATTCTCATTTTTTGCACGGGAGTAGAAATTCACCTGAGGACACAAATGTGATTTTTCAACCAACTTTGGTGCACGGGAGCACGTGCTTGTAGTTCAAATTTGAATTATGCACATTAAATGACCAAAAACTCAATTAATGTGTAAATAAGGCCAAACGGCCGGAATAATTCCAAAATTTAACAGGCACTCATGTAGTTCTATGTTGCCTTTGTAAATAAACTCAAGGGGACAACGATATCGTTTAGCACTCAAAGGTGACACGCTCCTCTCGTAACCACGAGCCTTCTTGAGAGAAGCTTCGGTTTGCAAGAAGTTTATACCAAAATCTGTTCCTATTCGCCTTTTTTTACCACAACATGGTAGTACCATGACATGACATCCATGCCAAGTTTCATGATTTTCAGACGTGTTTTGGATTTACAAGAATTTTAAAACCAAGTTTCTCAATGTTCTCGGCCGAGCCACGATGCCCAGATGTTTTAATTTTATTCTCATTTCTTGCATGGGACCTAGAAATTCACCCGAGGACACAAATGTGATTTTTCAACCAACTTTGGTGCACGAGAGCATGTGCTTGTAGTTCAAATTTGACTTATGCACATTAAATGACCAGAAACTCAATTAATGTATAAAAACGACAAACGAACCCGGAATAATTCCAAAATTTAACATGGCACTAATGTAGTTCTATGTTGCCTTTGTTAAGAAACTCAAGGGGGGCGCGCGATATCGCTTCACACTCAAAGGTGGCACGCCCTCTTAGAACCACAAGCTTCCAAATCGGCCCAATTTTTACCACAACATGTTAGTGCCATGACATGACACCATGCCAAGTTTCATGATTTCCAGCCGAGTTTTGGATTTACATGAATTTAAAATCTAAGTTTCTCGATGTTCTCGGCAGAGTCATGACACCCAGATGTTTGAATTTCATTCTCATTTCTTCCATGGGACCTAGAAATTCAACCAAGGACACACATGTGATTTTTCAACCCACTTTGGTGCACCGGAGCATGTGCATGCAATTCATATTTAGATTATGCACATTAAAAGTCCAGAAACTCAATTAATGTATAAAAGGCCAAATGAACCCGAAATAATTCCAAAATTTAACAGGGCACTCATATAGTTCTATGTTGCCTATGTAAATAAAATCAGGGGAGGCAGCGTATATCGTTTCGCACACAAAGGTGACACGCTCCTCTCGGAACCACGAGGCTTGTTGAGAGAATCTCCGGTTTTGCAAGAGGCTTATACCAAAACTTGTCCCAATTCAGCCAAAAATTATACGTATGAAAACAGGGTTTAGATTATCCCGAACATCTCGCTACCTAGACCAATAATGTACTATGATTTGAATTCAACATAAAATGGATACAAATATTTGAATTGGAGGTGTATGGTACATGTAGTTCATAGTGAAATATGATTACTGCTATATGCATGTCTTTTGTTATCAAGATAATATTTAAATTATTGTATAACTTGACAACAATCGTATTCAAATAAGAAAAATTGATTCAAATTTAGTCCATATGGTAGACGACAATATATATGTTCACATGGTGGAGTAAAATGTTCATATATGATGGAAGATCAAAATTTATGACTACATCAATTATAAACCACAAGGTCACCTAATGATATATTCGAATTCGACATAACGTGGATTCAAAAATTGAAATTCGAGATCATGGCATCTCTAATCATATAAAAAGGGACATTACTCTTTCTTTGGTGGGAATTGATTTGTTTTTTGTTGTTGTTGAGGGAAGTGCAAATCGATTTGGTACTGTGCAGGGTAATCTTGTTCTCCCGATTTTTTTTACATTTTTCTTGTAGTTTTCTCAATGGCATCTATAGCAATATAGTAAAAGGGGACATGACTCTCTTGTGTCTTGTATGATTTTTTTTACACGTTAAGTTTGTCCTGCCGAACAAGGAATCCGCACCTTGTTATCCAGAAATTTTCAAGCTCGAGTATCTTTTGTCTCACCTGCTTTGAAACTCCCGCTTCTTCAACCTGCGCCGCGCCTTGTTATCCCGAATTTGACGCCACGAGAACTCCCTCCTCATCCAAATCGCCTCGCAGCCCGACATGCGAAATCCCCTTCTACCCTCAGCCGGAAATGAAGCTCCACGTCATGTGTCAAAACGGGGGGTACGCTGGTAACTTACCCTACATTTCGGACAAGCGCGTCCCTAAGCTTGGCTCCCCTCCCCTTCGCCCCCCATTCGTACACCGAGGCCGCCAAACCTGTGAAACCCCACGCCCTCCGTCGGCCTCCCGACCGCGCCCAGCCGGAGACTCTTCCCGACTCGCCGCCCACCGCAACAGCTCGCCGTCCCTCATCCACCGCACCGATGAGGATCCGTTGTCGATCTCGTCGTCCCGCCGGATCAGCCGCCCTGTCCTCCACCTCCAAGGAGCTGCCCCGACGTTCGCCTCGTCTATCGCGCCACCTCAATCCCCACAGCATCGTCTTGACCTGCCCCACCAGAACCGCACCACCCTCACCAATTCCTCCGATGAAGCCGAGGCCAACTCGGCTCGGCGCCACCAAGGAGGTTCTGCACTCACCGCTGCATTTTATCTTTTATTCGATCTCACGGGGCTGCCGGTGCTCGATACCGAGCAGACATGGCGTCTCCATCGATGGTGCCGTCACCGGCCACATCATCCATGGCGTCTCTCCCCCATGTCATTGCTTCCTCGGCGGCGACTTCCACAACGGCACTAGCTGCAGCTGCTCTGGCTCTCGCTTCGCCGCGGCTCGTTTTCTGCTTGTCGGTCGCTGCTGCTGCACTGCTCCTGCTTTCGCTCGTGCTGCTGCTCTACTCTTTCTCTCGCTTGAGCTGCTGCTGCTATCGCACGACCTCCGCAGCTACAGGAGTTGCTGCTTTAGCACTCGCTCACGGTGCTATTGCACGACTTGCTCTCTGCTAGTGCTCCCTGCTCGAGCGCTCGCTGATTTAGATCACGCTTCTCTCGCTACTAGTGCTCGAACGCCCTAAACATCTATTGCAATGCTCGTTACTAGTTCAATCAGTTTGACAAGAAAATTCAGTTTCGATGTGAAGTTCATTTTCTTCGCTTAAGTTCAGAGTGAACAGTACTTACAAGATCTGTCGGAGCGGCCGTTATGCCGCTGATGCGCTTTACATCTAGCACTTTTGGTGATGTATTTTACATCATCTATTGCAGATGATATTAGGGTCCCACTTCAGATTAAAGTTGTCTGTCTTGTCATGCTTCAGCCTCGTCATTGTACACCTTAGCGGAGCTGCTCCAACGACGGAACCGCCCATCACAGCCGAGCAAGTACCCTCGGCGCCGCTTCCAGAGGCCTCGGATCTTCTTCCCGCCTCGACAAATACACCAGCATCATCACCATCCTCCACGCCCAACCCAATGATGCTGAGGTCCACAAGGCTATGCCAAAGAGGTTGTACACTGTCGCATCACTTTGTTTCTCCATTCCTCTGTTCTTCCAATTCATGTGAGCCAAACACCCAGGTTGACTGAAATCCTATGTTTCCAAATGCTCTGTTTTGCACGTGCATTGTATCCTATTCCTGTGTTTTTCCTCTCGCTGCGTTTATAGAATCCTCCAATTCTAAGGAGCCCTTACAGATTTACTTCATTTTCAGATTGGCCTCAAAGAAAACTCTGTGTGTTATGTCTTGCTCCTGCCGTGCCGCCATCCACCCCACCGAGGTGCACCATCGATGTGCGCTCACTGCAGCAGAGATCCCCCGCAGACTTTCTTTCGCCGCCTAAGATCATCTTCCCCGTTGCCGGCAGCCACGCCAACTGCATTACCATCATTGACTGAGTAGATGAACCTGAGGACTAGACAGTTCCGGAAGAGAGGTCACAGTCTTTCGTGTTTGCTTACGTTATACATCGGTTATTATTACCTGCTACTTTATCGTTCAATCTTGAGTTTTGAATTGCCCATGGGTCTCATATCGAGCCAGCAACAAATAGTATCTGTCTACTATCTGGTTCATCTGGGGTCTTCTATGTGGTTCATGTTGGGTGGGCAACAAACAATAGATGATCCATTGTCTATCTTTTTAAACTGAAGCTATAATCTACCTGCTATCATTAGTTTTGGATCCATCCACTCGTTTGCTACCATCAGTCTTGATTTTTGCATGCACCCCTTAGGCCTTACAAAATCTAACTATTTTTTTATTATGCATGTCAGATATTGTACACAATCGTACTGAACATGTAGAGAAAAAGAGAAGACCATTGCGTGCGAATATAATGTCATGCAGACGCTGCTCCATGGTGGGCGAAGTGCCCCCCCCTCTCCTGCATTTCCAGATTGTATTCCAGAGGAAGATAACTGCTCGATGGAGATTCGTATGGAGCCGACCATGCCTGCTTACCACCGAGGTGTTTGTTTAACTCGACATGCCGATGTTGGTCATATCATGCATATGGCGCCTTGCATTGCTTACATTATACATCTTATATGTCATCAGCTTAGTTTAGATTTGCTTTGTGTGAATGCCACCTGTTTGGTTTCTATATCATACTCCACCATTCCTAATATTTGTCTTTTAGAGATTTCAACAAGTGACTACATACGGAACAAAATGAGTGAATCTACACTCTAAAATATGTCTATATACATCCGTATGTGGTAGTCCATTTGAAATCTCTAAAAAGACAAATATTTAGGAACGGAGGGAGTATATGGGAGTTATGCAATGCCTTCTTCTTTAGCCAGGCATCATATACGTGAATCATGCAATGCCATCCTGTTTAGCCACCATCGATATGTGAATTGTATCGTGCATATATTTTTCCATAATGTATTCCATTTGTCAACAATGTTTATACATTCATCTACTCTTCCCATGCATCAGCCATTTGAGTCGGTCATGGGAAAATCTGGAGTGAAAACAAGGTCTTCTCGAGCGATCGATGCTACCGTCGATGCAGATTTCTTGCTGGTTACAGATAGCTCCTCAGAGGAGGATTCAGAGAGAGATGACCAGTCGTATCCCCCCCGAGGTGCATGCTCTAACTTGGCTGGGTTATATTGCTCATATCATGCATATGGTGTCTTGCATTGCCATGCCATCTGCTTAGATTAGACATGCTTTGTGTGAATGCCTCATGTTTGCTTTCTGTATCAAATATGTGAATTATGCAATGCCATGCTTTTCAGCCAGTTATCATATATGTGAATTATGCACCGCCATGGAGCTAGGAATCAAATGTGTGAATTATCTCATGCCATCTTTTTTTTCATTACGTATTCCATTTGTCGACAATCTGTGTATATTGAACTACTCTTCATGTGTATCAGCCATTTGAGCCGGTTATGGAAAAATCTGGAGTGAAAACAAGGTCTTCAGAGCAGGCAATGGTACCTGTTGAAGCATATATCTCGATGGTTACAGGGAGCTCCTTAGAGGAGGATTCAGAGATAGATGACAAGTCCTATATCCCACCTGAGGTGTATGCTCTAAGTTGCAATGTTTATATTTCTCATATGATGCATATGGTGTCTTGCATTGCTTAGTTTAGACATCATATGCACAATATTGAATTCTATCTGCTTAGTTTAGAGATCATACATGCGAGTGCCAGCTGCTTAGTATATGAATCAATTATGTCAATTATATCATGCCATCCTGTATACTTAGACAACATGTATGTGAATTATTTCATCCCAACCTATTTTAGAAAGACATCATATAGTTTTGTCATGTCATCATGTTTAGGTACTCATCATATGTTGAATTATGCCATTATATCCTGTTAAGTTATCCATCATATATCTGAAACTGTGTCATGCTATCCTGTTTAGTTAGGCATCATATATGTGAAATTGTGTCATGCTGTCCTGTTTGGTTAGACAACATATATGTGAATTACCACATCTGTCTATCATACAATGTCTGTATGTTCAATTTCTTTTCTTGTTTATCAGCCATTTGAATTGGAGGGGGTGATGGCAGTATCTAAGGGAGCAAAAACCCGTTCTTCACATAAGACAGTGCTACCCGTCGATGCAGATAGAACCATGGATGTACTGGCCCACAAACTAGCCCCACCACACATAATCGAGACTCTTCCAAATTGCACACTTACACCGTTGGGCAGAGAACCAGCTACAACCCATCTAACTGCAACCCCAGCAGATAGTAACCCACTTATAGTTGACAAAGCACCATGGCCACCACAGAGTACCCCCACACGAGCAGTTTGTAAAGCTACTGCAGTGCTCAAAGCACGAAGACCACCACAGCTAACTCAAACTCCATGTTTAAAGTAGAAGAGCAACTGTTCTCAGGTCAGAATCCGTAGCTATGGTCCATACTCCTTTGCTGTTGCATCACTGTATTTACTCATACCAACTACTTTCGAATTTGAAGGATCCAATTGAAACTCCAATGGCGCAACAGGTATGTTTTAAACCTATTTCTTTAACTGGATTGCTGTTCTAACTTCTTGCTCTATGTTGATTTCAGTTTAAGTTGTATAAACAGTTATGTTCTCATGTGATGCACATTACAAGTGCTGCCAATGTTGTGTAGTTTCTCACACTTATATTATGTCTATGTTGTTGTGTCTTAAAAATATATGAGTTGAACTGTGTCTCTATCTTGATTAGGGAATATAAACTAGAATGATATGGACAATACAGTGACCATAGTACATAGATATATGTTTGTTTCATGCTGTTATCCTGTCCACCTTACTACTGAACCGGTTTACCAAAATGAGTTTAGTATACTACAAGCTAAACATGTGATGTGTCTGCTTGTTTCTCTTGTAGTATGCAAACAGAATATTGGAGAAGAGCACCCCACTATGCAATGGTAGAGAAAGTAATGGAGATAAGGTTCAAGATAGTGAGACAACCCTGTTGGTCTCCAAGAAAGGTGATAAAAACGATCTTGTAGCCAGTGAGAAAACCCCACAATCCTGCGTTGATGTAGTGTTCGAAAGTTCTCGCCGATCACCGCACAAGCTCTTCGAACTCGCTCCCTGAATCACTTTGGCTTCTTCAGTCTCAGCTACAAGCTGAAAGGCATCAGTCAGCTGTGTTGCGGCAAGAAGCCGAAGGACTGAGGAAGTCCCTGCAGAATTCAGATGCGTACTTTCTTGTGCAACAGCGAGCGCTGGAGGATTTAAGCACCAAATAGGAGAAAGTTAATAAGCTTGCTAAGCATCTTGCCAGCATTATGGGTACCCAGGATATTGTTTCTTGAACTCTTCTGAAGTGGTTTCAGTTCAGGACTTGTTTTCCTGCGGCGGTTATATGCTGCTGTGTTCCCTATATTTGCACTGGTGGTGAACTTTGATGCCCAGTGGATGTAATATGTGTAATAGCCGTGATAGCCTAGCATAAGTTGCTTGCTTATTTATTTCCTTGTTGTCCTGTTTATTTGTTTGCTTGTAGTCAGTGCAGTTCTTTTTCCGCGGTTTGCTAGTGGCTGCAATAACCTATTTTTTAAAACTAGGCCACAATAACCATGGGCTAATATTTACTGTAGTGATAGTGGGCCTCCTACGGGTCATAGAAACAGTGGGCCTTCTACGGGCCGTAGAAACAGGAGGCCTTCTACGGGTCGTAGAAACATTGGGCCTTCTACGGGCCGTAGAAACAATGGGCCTTCTATGGGCCGTATCATCAATAGGCCTTATACGGGTCGTATGATCGATTGGCCAAACATGGGCCAATAACAGGCCGCATTATGGCCGTAAACGGGCTAGAGTTGGAATCGTCCGTTCATGGGCCGACCATAACAAGCCATCGTTAATAGGTAGTATTTGATGACGCTATGAAAACGGCACAATGTATTAATGGACCACAAACGGGCTGACTGTAACCATGGGCTGAATTTGGCCTACAAGCAGAAAATGATAGTAACGGGCCGTAAGTAAACGAATGCTCGAAATGAGCCCAAGAATGAATGGGCTCTGAGAAGGCCGAAAGATAACATGGGCTGGAAACGGCCCAACTGAATAATGGGCCCTTAATGGGTATAAAGTGATACACTGTTCATTACGGGCCAGTTTCACCACGGGCCATTAATGGGTCTAAAGTGATACACTGTTCATTGCGGGCCAGTTTCACCATGGGCCGTTAATAGGACAAGAGTTACATAGGGCCTCATATGGGCCGAAAGACGTCATGGGCCATACATAGGGATGTAAATGGTACGGATAATTTCCGCTCCGAATCCGCATCCGTTTTTGAGGATATGGTATGCAATTTTGTGAATCCGCCGGATATGGATGCGGATACGGATATCAATCAATCGGATATCCGGCGGATATGATAGCGGATATGGTATCCCTAGTATCCGGCGGATGTGGATTATCCGCTATTTTTTGCGGATTATCCGAGGAATGGAAATTGGATTATATCCGACAAAATAAGCCCAATCGTCCCGGACTCCATGTCCATATGTATGCCCATTTAACTTAGTGATTGTAGATTTGCAGTCACCCCATATACTCTACCATAATCTCGTACGCAATTAAGGCATGCAAAATTGGTAGCATATCCGTGATAGCGCATACATACCCTTCCCTCCATCGCCATATTGCATTTTTGGTTCTCCTGGCCGCCGGTTGCATCTCCGATCTCTCCGTAGTCTGGTGGTTCAACCATGGTCAAAGATGTTCGTGGCCAATCAGTTGGTCCCAACAACGAAGGTAAGTGAATTCGTAGATGCAGAGTCCTGTGCAAGTTTAGAGCACCGATGATCTGTGATGCAGAGTCCGGCTGTCAGTGGACGTCGTGAGGAGCCGCACGCCCGCACCACGACACCAGGCGCACCAACATCATAGAGTCTCGACGGGCGTGGCCGACGCTTCTTACGCCATGATCGGCAGCCCGGACACGACTATGGGCAGCGCCAGCCCGCGCGACCTGCGCACATAGGGACGATGGTCTGCCATGGATCCGACGGGGTTTGTGTCGACGCGCCGAATCCGATAGGAATCTGTACTACTAGCGCAGCACGCACGCATCCTCTAAACTGACCAGATTGAAAGCAACGAATCTAGTAGCTAGCTCTAGAAATCAATCTAACTGCTTGCTTTACCAGGGCCTTGGGTTAGCTTCTTCTGCGTCTCGCCGAATCCATGTAACTATGTGGTCACACCCTCTGTCTCTCTCGTCTCTGTCTATTTTCTTTGGACTCACACACATGCTGTGATTCAGAAAGATTGTCTGCTTCAGAGTTTCAGAGAAAAACAGGGGAGACAGACAGAGACAGTAGTATCTAGTTCCGGGCAACACATGCCATTTTCTTCTTCTATTTCACTAGTAGAAAACAGGGCTTTCGTCCAGGCCAGTTTAGCCCATTAGTCCCGGTTCAATCCAGAACCGGGACCAATGGAGCTATTTGCCCCGGTTCGTGAGCCTGGGGGCGGCCGGGCCACGTGGGCCATTGGTCCCGTTCGTCTGGACCTTTTGGTCCCGGTTGGTGGGACGAACCGGACCAATGGTCCTGCTCTGGCCCACCACTATTGGTCGGTTGGTGGCATGAGCCGGGACGAAAGGCTTCCCTTTAGTCCCGGCTCATGCCACCAACCGGGCTAATGGTGCTGCCTATATATAGCCCCTCACAGCAAGAGCAGAGCACACTGCTCTGCTTTTTCCGCCGAGGGGAGAGGGCTTGGTGGTGCTCTAGCTCACCTCCTATGCACACAAGGTGTTCGATGGAATGCCCGAGCCACACTACTTAAGGTTTCTCCTCTCCAAGCTCGACCGCCAAGCTCCATTTTCCTCAATATTTATCTAGGTTTAGCGGTCCGTCACGCCTGGCCCCCGCCTTCATCGCCGCCGATCACCCGGCCGATCTCATCACCGGCACCACCGTGGTGAGCCTCTTGTTCTTATCTTCTTTCTCGAAGGAAAAATATTATTACTTGTCTGTTTAGATAGATACTTGTATTATTTTCTTACTTTTATTATTGCATCTTATATAGTGCGATGGTTTTGGTATCCGCCCGTCGGCCCTCGGCCCTGCCTATGATTCGGATGTGGTATATATTATCTTTTCATAACTATTGGTTCATTTATTGTTTATGAAAATTATGCCACCAGCATGACATAGATTTTATTTATCTAGGAGGTTGTTGAACTGAAATTCCAACCGACCCTATTGTCGAGAGGTTAAATTTAGTTGAATAAGAAAACAATTTCTTGAAGGAAAAATAAAAAACTTGAGGAGGAGAAGATGATATTGGAGTTGCATGTTGCGGATGTCGCCGATGATCACAAGATCAAGATGGATGCAATGCGCTTTAAGATGAGAAAGATTAGAAAATATGCCATTCATACCGAGGCTTGGTATCATTATGCCGTTGGATCAGTTGTTACCTTGGTTGCGATTATGATCGATTTGTTTTCGCATTGAAATGTTTTACATAGTTTAAATGTATGGTTTAATTAATTTAGATGCTCTGCAGAGCTTTATGTTGTTAGATGAGAACTATGTATGTACTTTGGTTTTATGTGATGATGAACTTCTATTAATTTGGTCACTTAATTATCTATTCATGATGTTCAGAATGATTTTTGACACACTTAATTATATATAATGCACGCAGATGAACCGCAATGGATGTACGGTGATGACACACCTCCGAGTACATTAAGGGCGTGCATGATTTTCTCAAGTGGCTGAGGCAAACAAGCAGAATTGTTTTATGTGTTGTCCATGCCCTATATGTGGGAATACGAAGTCTTACTCGACCGGAAAATCCTTCACACCCACCTGCTTTACAAGGGTTTCATGCCACACTATAATGTTTGGACGAGGCACGGAGAAATAGGGGTTATGATGGAAGACGGCGAGGAAGAAGAGTACGATGACAACTATGTGCCCCTGAATACGGTGATGCTATCGAACATCAAGATGCACTGCACGATGTGCACGATGGTGCTGGAACGGGCTAAGCTGCTGAAGATCAAGAGGAACCGACGATGTGCCCGATGATGATGATCTCCGCCGGTCATTGTCGATGCAAGGACACAATGCGAAAGTTAAAAGGAGAAGCTGAAGTTCGATCGCATGTTAGAGGATCACAAAAAAGGGTTGTAGGCCAATTGCGAAGATGGCAACACAAAGCTCGGTACCGTACTCGAATTGCTACAGTGGAAGGCAGAGAATGCTGTGCCTGATAAAGGATTTGAGAAGCTACTGAAAATAATGAAGAAGAAGCTTCCAAAGGATAACGAATTGCCCGACAGTACATACGCAGCAAAGAAGGTCGTATGCCCTCTAGGATTGGAGGTGGAGAAGATACATGCATGCCCTAATGACTGCATCCTCTACCGTGGTGCCTACAAGGATCTGAACGCATGCCCGGTATGCGGTGCATTGCGTATAAGATCGACGAGATGACCCCGTGATGTTGACGGCGAGCCTCCCAGAAGAGCGTTCTGCGAAGGTGATGTGGTATGCTCCTATAATACCACGGTTGAAACGTCTGCTCGAAACGGAGAGCATGCCAAGTTGATGCGATGGCACAATGAGGACCGTAAGAAAGACGGAAGTTGAGAGCACCCACGACGGGTCGCAGTGGAGAAAAATCGAGAGAAAGTATCGGGATGAGTTTGCAAAGGACCCAAGGAACGTATGGTTTGCTTTAAGCGCGGATGGCATTAATCATTTCGGGAGCAGAGCAGCAATCACAGCACCTGGCCCGTGACTCTATGTATGTATAACCTTCCTCCTTGATGTGCATGAAGCGGAAGTTCATTATGATGCCGTTCTCATCCAAGGCCCTAAGCAACCCGGCAACGACATTTATGTGTACCTAAGGCCATTAGTTGAAGAACTTTTACAGATGTGGAATGGAAATGGTGTACGTACGTGGGATGAGCACAAAAAGGAGGAATTTGACCTAAAGGCTTTGTTGTTCGTGACCATCAACGATTGGCCCGCCTCAAGAACCTTTCGTGACAGACAAACAAGGGATACCATGCATGCACGCACTGTTTACTTGACACCGATAGTATATACCGGAAGCTGCAGGAAGAATGTGTACCTGGGCGTCGCCGATTTCTTCCGACCAACCATCAATGTCGAAAGAAAGGCAAGCATTTCAAAAGCAGGCAGATCACCGAAGAAGCCCGCCATGCGTATCGGTGATCACGCATTTGCTATGGTCAATGATTTACACGTAATCTTTGGAAAGGGTCCCGCGGACTAGCTGTTCGAATGACGCTGAGAATCACGCACCCATGTGGAAGAAGAAATCTATATTTTGGGACCTACCCTCTGGAAAGACCTAGAGGTCCGCTTTTGATCGACGTGATGCACGTGATTTAAGAACCTTTGCGTGAACCTGCTAGGCTTCTTGGGCGGTATGGGAAGACAAAAGATACACCGAGGCACGAGAGGACCTGCAACGCTTGCACGAAAAAAAGAGGGCATGCCTCCGAAGCAAGATGAAGGTCCTGCCACTACGCCTTCGAAAGAAGAGAAAGAAATATTCTTTCAATGCCTGCTCAAGATGAAGGTCCCGACTGGCTTCTCGTCGAATATAAAGGGAATAATAAATATGCCGAGAAAATGTTCCGAAACCTAAAGTCTCATCACTGCCACGTGATTATGACGCAATCGCTTCGGTTGCATTGAGGGGCTTCTACCGGAAAACGTCCGATTAGCCATTGTGAAGCTATGTGCATTCCTCAATGCAATATCTCAGAAGGTGATCGATCCAGGATGTGGTGCAATGTCTTGTCAGTTTCGAGCTGGTGTTCCCACCATCCTTCTTCAATATCATGACGCACGTCCTAGTTCATCTAGTCGACGAGATTGTCATTCTGGGGCCCGTATTTCTACACAATATGTACCCCTTTGAGAGGTTCATGGGAGTCCTAAAGAAATATGTTCGTAACCGAGCTAGGACAGAAGGAAGCATCTCCATGGGCCATCAAACAGAGGATGTCATCGAGTTTTGTGTTGACTTCATTCCTGGCCTTAAGAAGATAGGTCTCCCTAAATCGCGGTATGAGGGGAGACTGACTGGAAAAGGCACGCTTGGAAGAGACTCAATAATATGCAGGGACGGATATTCTTGGTCTCAAGCACACTACACAGCTTCTACGAACTCTACCTTGGTGACCCGTATGTCGATGAACACAAGAACGATCTGCGCTCCAAACACCGGAGCAAAGGCGACGATCGGATTACATGTGAACACATCAGACTTTCAGCAGTTGGTTGGAAACACGCCTCGGAGGTGACAGCACTGTTTGTGATGAGATGTACTTGTTGTCCAGGGACCATCTTCGACTGTAATGATTTGGAAAGGATACTGAGATAAATGGGAATACATTTTACACGATCGACCAAGATGAAAAGAGCGCCAACCAAAACAGCGGTGTCCGCTTTGATGCAGCAACCGACAAGGAAATGACACATATTATGGTTACATAGTAGACATATGGGAACTTGACTACGGAGTAGATTTTAAGGTCCCTTTGTTTAAGTGCAAGTGGGTCAATCATCGAGAGGCGGGTATGTAGACCCACAAAGACGGAATGACAACAAGGGATCTGAAAAATCTTGGGTACACCGACGAACCGCTCGTCCTAGCGAATGATGTGGCACAGGTTATCTATGTGAAGGACATGTCTACCAGACGAGGAAAAGAAAAGATAAGGAAGCGAATACATCATACAATGAGCCAAAGCGCCACGTAGTTCTTTCAGAAAAAGGGACATCCAGGGAGTGGAGGGCAAGATGACATGTCTCAAGAGTATGAAAAGTTTCATGAAATTCCCCTTCAAAGTCAAGGCTGACCCAAGCATCCTGATAAACGATGAAGATTATCCATGGTTAGGGCGCAATAAGCAAACGACACAAGCGAAGAAAAAGTGAAGACTTTCTCCGCAACTATTATGATGATACCATGCCAACTTTGTAATGCATTTAGTATGATACCATTGTCCGCTTTGTACATGCACATGCTATGCCAACTTTTTCAGAGTTCATTTGAAAACTATGAATTTGAAAACCTCGCCAACCAAGGGCGCCACACCGTTTATAAGCCCGCCCCTCTACACACCGCTTTGTTGTAAGCGAAACAAAATAAAATAAATAAAGTAACAAAGAAAACAAAAAAGTGTTTTCAAATTTGAAAACTAATGGCACTAACAGAAAGTTTATAATTTTCTAAAACTAAAAGCAAAAAGAATTAAAAATTAAAGAAAAAACAACAAAAAATAAATAATGCAGAAAACAGAACAAAAACTGAAAAAAATAAAAATAGCAACAATAAGTATTTTGTTGTAAGTAGAAACAAAATAAAATAATAAAGCAACAAAGAAAACAAAAAAGAGTTTTCAAATTTGAAAACTAATGGCACTAAAAGAAAGTTTATAATTTTTCTAAAACTAAAAGCAAAAAGAATTAAAAATAAAGCAAAAAACAACAAAAACTAAATAATGCGAAAAAAGTAACAAAAAAACTGAAAAAAAAAAATAGCAAAAATAAGTATTTTGTTGTAAGTAGAAACAAAATAAAATAAATAAAGCAACAAAGAAAATAAAAAAGAGTTTTCAAATTTGAAAACTAATGGCACTAACAGAAAGTTTATAATTTTTTAAAACTAAAAGCAAAAAGAATTTAAAAATAAAGCAAAAAACAACAAAAACTAAATAATGCAGAAAACAAAACAAAAAACTAAAAAAATAAAATAGCAACAATAAGTATTTTGTTGTAAGTAGAAACAAAATATAATAAATAAAGCAACAAAGAAAACAAAAAAGTGTTTTCAAATTTGAAAACTAATGGCACTAACAGAAAGTTTATAATTTTTCTAAAACTAAAAGCAAAAAAGAATTAAAAATAAAGAAAAAACAACAAAAATAAATAATGCAGAAAACAGAACAAAAACTGAAGAAAAAAATAAAATGTATACCCCTCCCGATAACATTAATTTCTCCTGTATGTATCTCGTCGCTGTCGATATTACCCCTTGAAGCGTTATGTTTATATTATCCCGGTCGAGGGTTCTAGGGTCGAGGATCGAGGTTCCAGGTCGCCTAGGGTCGAGGTTCCGAGGTCGTCGAGGGTTCAAGGGGTCAAGGATCGCCGAGGGTCGAGAGGTTCCTAGTGTCAAAGTATTGAAGAAATCCATGGCTTCATCATTAGCGAGTAACCATGGCATGATGGTATTGAGTCCTCCAAAGTTATTACGAATGGAGTCCCTGATAGGATAATTTGCCTTTTTGTACAATTTCAGCAAAGGCCTTCCAAATAACGATATTCGGAAGGTTCTTGCTGAACTTTGTACCAAAAAGCTAATTATCCTATCTCGGGACTCCGCTTCAAAATAACTTTGGAGAGCTTCACCATCATGCACCACATTACTAATGATGAAGACATGATTTTGTTGAACTTTGACACTAGGCAACCTCCCGACCCCCTCGGCGATCCTCGACCCTTGACCTCGACCGCCGGGCGATCCACGACCTCTACCCTCTACATGGCGCCGATGCCCACGCCACTTGTGGGACATAGATGTAGTGTTCAACGCCGACCCCTCCCGATAGCTTCAACACGTGGGGGAGGGTCGATATTACCCCTCCTAGCTTGAAGCGTTCTCGAGGCCACCCCTAACCCTTGAAGCGTTGTCGAGGCCACCAAACCCTAGAGAAGCAGCGTCGAGGCCACTAATATGATTCCTTATTGTGATTAGCTAGCTAGTTCTACGCTTGCCACTAATATATCCATATCTGTCATGTTTGAATAATAATTGCCATGTTGTAAATATTTGTAGAAACTATGGACACCCCCCTGACGAAGCACAAGAAGCGTTGTTGAGGGACATAATCGCACAAGGAAGTGATGTCGTCTGCTCGTTGATGTTTCCCAACGACAATGATGGTCTGGAAGGAGAGGTGAAGAAGCAGCTGCCTATGATTTACATGGTCTCCGATGACCCAATGCGGTGCAAGAAGGAGAGGGTGAAGAAGTAGACCGTGAGGACGGCTCGGTGATCACCAAACCGAGTCCGCCAGGTATATATATTAGTTAAGCTGTGCTGACTAGCTCGCCTCTTTGTTTTGGTATGTACACATATTAATTAACTCTCGTCTTTGTTCTTTTTCTAGCCCTCGGATCGAGCACAACTTCGTAAAGAGACGAGGCCCAAGAAAAAGTTGAGCTCGGATGAAAAGTTTGAGATCATACAAATCGCGCGACGCCAACCGATTGAACCCTACCGGACAAAGAAGGCATTTGTTGCTCAAAGTCAAGGGGTTCTGGTTAGGGACAAGATCTCGATCAGCATCCACCAATGGTATAAGCTCAAGAACGAAGACCCCGAGGTGTCTTGTGTCAATGATATGCAGAAAAATGATCTTTGGACCGAGCTGAAGTCAAATTTTACCCTACCGCTAGAGGATGATCCGGAGAAGCCAGAATAGAGCCATTAATCAAGTCTTTTGCTCTTAAGAAGATGGCAGAACTATTCAGGAATTGGAAGAAAGAACTCAATACGTATGTCGAAAAAATGAGACACCAGAATTCAAGGGCAAATATGAGAAGATTAGAGATGATCGACCGCATTTGTGGCCTACAAGACATCGGAAAAGAGTAAAAAGATGTCGGCGATAAACAAGAGAAATGCTACGAAGAAGAAGCTTCACCATCGCACGGGGTCGTGGCTACCTCGTAGTCCGCCTAAGTGGGCCAAGGCTGAGAATGATCTGCTTGATAAAGGGATCAAACCGAGAGACAATGAACTGGCCGACCATTGCGGACTTGGTTCTTCGGGCGGCGGATCCTTGGACCCTATAACAGGAAGTGCATTTGGACGGACGAACAATTGGACATACCAGTCAAGAGGCTTCAGCAATATATCGAAGCAGCGCAGCAAGGGAAGTTCGTTCGAGCACGGGAGAAGGACGAGCTCACAATGGCCCTCGAATCTCGAGCACCACGGACGGACACGAGGCACGCCAGTTCCGTTTCATGGAAGGCTGGATTTCCGACGCAGGGGTTACAAAACCCATGAGAGGAGGAAGAAACCGAGCAGAGCCTAATGCAGGCGCTGCACGAAAGGGCAATGGGGCTAGAGGAACGAGAAGAGGAACGAGAAGCAGCAGATCACAACCAACGACCTGCCGAAGCTTCCCCCAAAGCTACCCCGCCATTTCAGCGGAGAAGCAGCGTGGCTTCCACCGAGCTGCTTCAGCGAGCAGCAGCATGCCTTGACGGCTCCTGCCAGCTATCCCGTGGATGCTATCACGGATGCTGAAAATTGCCACCTTATGGCGCAATGGAGCAATTTGAAGGTCAAGGCGGCTGTTGGCTCTGTTTATCCAACTAAACCCGACTCAACTTTTCACCGCCGCCGATTCGGAATGATATGCTAAGGTGATGGTCGATGAAATAACGGAGGATTTGAGGACCTCCGGCTTGACCACCCTACCGGTGAAGGGAGTATCGGCTGGGTTCTCTCTCAAGACTCCATGCCTATGGCGGAAGGATCTCATCAACCTTCCGAACTGGGCGCCTCCGCCTCCTCCTCCTCCTCCGGCGAGTCAGGGCACTCCGCCTCCTCCACCGCCTCCTCCTCCGGCGAGTGACGATGAGGGCACTCGGCCGGCTCCTTCTCCAGCGCGTGGCGGCACTCCGCCTCCTTCTCCGCCTGCACCGGCGCGCCCGAGCAGCCAGCCTCCTCCTTCTCCGCCTCGTCAGCAAGGGCGGAAGGACCCGCCGCCGCCCGGTGCTCCGCACGTCGTAGTCCTTCTCCTCCGCCTCGTAAGCAAGGAAAGAAGACATCCGCCCGTCGCTCTGCCGGCGTCTAGCAGTACAGCCAAAGGCGGAGGAGATACAGATTCGTCCTTCTCAAGACTCGGAGAAGTTAACGTCTGACGAGAGGAGCGAGGAGGAAAACGCGAAGATCGCGCAGACCGAAGTGGATGACTGGTTTCAAGGGTTGAAAGCAAAGAGACATCCACCTCCGGAGGAGAAGGTAGATCCGGTCAAAGCGAAGCGCACTCTGGCTGCCCTGACAAAACCACCCAAGTCTCCGTCGATAGGCAACTATGAGCACATTATTGGAAAGGCATTTGCCGAAGCGGAGAGGTCGGGAAGTACTGTTAGTGATCAAAGGATGAAAGAACGACGAGCTGGGAAACAAATTGCCCAGCTCGGCGAACAAGCGAAGCAATCGTGCCCCCCGCTCAAGGTGCCTGCTAGCGACATCGTCGATCCGAGGATGGTGCCCGGTTATGGCAATCCTGCAGATTACCTGCCCGACGATGTACATTATTATTTCTTGGAGGTGCAGATACAAAGATACGAGTACGGGAAGCCTCTCATCAAAGATGAAAGTTCTCTATCAACGATGATGCGAAGATTGCATGATTGGTACATGAAAACCTGCAAAGAGTCCGAGGGAGGAGTACTTTGTATGTGAGAGTTAAAAGGAGCATGACCCCTTGGAATTGAACTGTTGCCTATTCCATTTGAGGAGTTCTATCAGTTTTTCAATCAATTGGCCCTCGATAAAGCAACGGTCACCTGCTATCGTCTGTAAGTAGTACTACTTCTGTCATTAAGTCTCTATATAACTCAGCCCTTTCATTGCATGTATTTATAATTATCCTCACTATATTATGCAGATTGAAGATCGCGAATTGAAGAAAAGACAAGTGGGTGATATTGGGTTCATTAACACATATCTCATAGATGCAACTGAGGTTAAATTTCGTGCGAAGATACCGAGGCCAACTTGCTACAATCGTTGGTAATAAATGAACACAAAGATATAATACTCTTTCCTTACAACTTCAAGTGAGTGTTACTGTCTTGTGGCATATTCGGTTTCCTTATTAGTCCAGGTTATAGTAATGTAATATTGATGAGCTATGCATGTGTGCGCAGCTACCACTATATTCCCCTAGAGATTAAGCTTGAGAAGGAGTAGTAACCGTCTTAGACTCCAAGCTTAAAAGATCCCAAGGAGTATGCGGACATGACTGAAATGCTCGAGAAGTAAGTTAAATCGATCATTATCCACCATATCAGCAACTTTGTTCATTTCTGATATAAAGTAATTGTTTTCTTTGTATGGCAGGGCTTGGAGAAAATTCACCAAAAAATCTCCGGGACTACCGAAGAAGCTGCAATTTAGACACCCGAAAGTAAGTACTATATAGTAGCATATTCCACGTGCATCTCCTAGTGATTCAAGCGCTAGTTTCATCAATACCATTTAGCATGCTTGCTAATTATCAGTTTGATTGACCTCTGTTTCTTGTAAAGTGGTTGTGGCAGGAACAAGGGAATGATTCTGTGGATACTACGTTTGCGAGTCCATCCGCCACATGACCTGTGAGAGGGGCTACTCCGACAAACAATATGAAGTGCGTAAATAAAAATATTCACAATTTTATTTTATTACCATCATTTGTGTTGAGTTTCATTCATTCATATATATATATATATATATATATATATATATATATATATATATATATATATATATATATATATATAAAATACATCCTACCACCTAGTGGTAGTTACCCCATGTCGATATACTACCATGTGGTACTATATATACTACTTTATCACTCTAAATATGTTCATACACTATATCTAAGATATTTAAGCATAAGTTACATGAAAAAATTGCATATGAGCCCATAGTTTTTGTTATATTTATGAAATACGTACATATTTACACGTAAAACATACAACTTACCAAACGCATGGTACATAACTACCACCGTGGTAGGACAATGTTTCCTAAAGCAGTGGTAGTTACCACCACTTGCGCTTTTGTATGTTGTATGTAGTATCTGTCAAAACCTAGAGTATGTACGTAGTATGTAGTATATAACAATGATTAGGTAGTATATATACTAATTTTTAGGTAGTATGTACCTTTTTGAGTATGTTTTTTACGCATAAATATGTACGTATTTTACAAATATAACAAAACTATGGGCTCATATGCAATTTTTTCATGTAACTTGCTTTGAAATATCTTAAATATAGTATATGAACATATTTAAAATAATAAAATTGTATATATAGTACCATATGATAGTATATGAGACATGTGGGGTAACTACCACCGGGTGGTAGGATGGATTTTCCCTATATATCTTAAAATTAGATGTTTCGGAAGCGGGATGAACTCCTAGCACCAGATCGCATGCGAGCAATTCAAGAGGAATTGGCGGCATTCTTTCTTGACCACGTGATCGCTGAAGACGGAGAATACTATGTGGACCACGCGTCCGTATTGTAAAAGATAATTATTGTATATATGTAGCCGGTAGTGTCGGATAGATATACGAGAACTTGTTGTTCGACCAATCTCTCGGAGAAGGAGAGGTGGTCGATATCACTTCTCTCTGTATGCATATATGTTCATGACGATCTTCTGTTTGCTTAATTACTAGCTAGCTAGCGTGTCTAGCTAGTCCTCTCTATACGTATGTATAGTACGTAGCGCCGACCAAGCACGGACAAAAGAGAGGACACTTTTCTCTATTAATTAGCTAGCTATAGCACAATATATGAAACACCTAAATTAACCCCCAAAACCCCCAAACCCCCCTTTTCAAAAAAAACAAAAACCACAGCCATAGAAATGCTGACGCGTGGATGCCTATTGGTCCCGGTTGGTGCCACCAACCGGGACCAAAGGCCCTCCTGCCTGGGCTCAGCGGACAGGCCACGTGGAGGCCCATCAGTCCCGGTTCTGGATTGAACCGGGACTAAAGGGCCAGGTTATTAGTACCGACCCTTTAGTCCTGGTTCATGAACCGGGACTAAAGGCCCTCACCAACTGGGTCAATAGGCCCCTTTTCTACTAGTGTTTTCAGTTAGCCTTTTCTGTACAACAAAGTCCATACAAGATCTAGTTGCCAACACAACCTGACTTAAACACTAAACCGACGCACCCAGCTGGTTCAACTCAGCAGGATTGAAAAACATTCTGGCACATGTGCAAGTTGGCTTGAGTTGCAGGCAAACGTAAACACTATGAATATATGTTGTTTAATGTCTTACTTGCTGCAGCTTCTAATATAGTCATTCCTTTGATCAGTAAAAAGTGACTGATTACTTATGCATTGTATTCTTTTTAGATTTTGTGAGAAAGATATCGGGGAAAAGGTCTACATCTACAAGAACAAGTGCAAATGTAGTGTTGTATCACCCCCTACTGGAAGTCAAAATGAAGAGCCTCTGAATTTGGGCAGCGACAATTAAGTTGCAAATGAAGTGATTGATCTGGAGGGTGCGAATGAGGATGCAATAGTAGATGAGCCTACAAGGAAGAAAACGAAGAAGATCACATCTGAATGTTGGGACCATTTTGTTAAAACTTACAAGACGGTGGTGACAAATGGACAGAAAATTAAGAAAGCATGGGCCAAATACAAGTACTGCACTTATGAAACAAAGAGAAATAGCAAGAATGGGACATCAGTCTTCTTGAACCATATTAAGATGTATAGAGAAATAGCAGGTATGTCTGATTACCTGTTGATCATTACTGGTATTATATTTGTGTAAAGCGACATTTTTGTTCACAAATTTCCATGCTGCTGGTACATAGGGCAATCAAGGAATGGATATTGAATAAGTGGTTGATCAACTACTTCAGGAGCAAGAAATTTAGGTATGCAGTTATACCATCAATTCGCTAATGTATATTAGTATATACTTACCTAGATTCTATCTTTTTTGCACATATATATTAATTTTACTAATATATGACCTACTTGTTCCTTGAATATGTGCGTTGCTAGTTACCGATCAGATTTTACAAATATAATTTAATTATTCATGCATACTCTCATGCTAGTTTTTGTTGCGCGTGAGAAAGCAAACAAGATATAAAAGCCATAAGTACATGCATGTTGTGCACATACATCAATACATGCATATAGTATGTGCATATAATACGTGATGCCTCATGTTTCTCTTCTCTCTATATATAAACGCACTAAAAATTTGCATATTAAATCATGTGGACACATACACCTCACTACCTTAGAATTAATGTGTGTGTGTTCGAACTACTTAGTTCACCACAACTAATTATAACTTATTTTTTTGATTGTCAAGTGCGGCGTCTAAATATCTTCTATCACTCTCACAGGATGTTGCAAGTGGATTGGTTGAAACACCACGTCGAGGAGAAGTCAAGGATGTGTTATGGACTTCTACTTGATCGACTAATTTCCTTTTATAATAAATAAAAACTTCAATAAACCTTTGGATAAGTATTTCTTAAGTACGACCAGTACTGTTTATTGTTGCGATAGAGTTATGACTTTTAAAAGCTTGGCCACTCTCTAGTGTAATGTGGTTGGATAAAAACATGTTTTCATATTGTTTGCAAAGTAGAAATAAGTTCATGTTTCTTTGCACATATCACTCGATATTTTTGTCCGTTTCCGGTCCGAGTCCGTTCCGAATCCGCCCCGACTCCGTAGTCCGATATAATCCATATTCGAATCTGCATCCGATCAAGATCCGCTCCGCTCCGAATCCGACAAAAAAATATTGTAAAGGATATGGTAAAGGCATTATCCGATCCGATCCATTTACATCCCTAGCCATACATGGGCCAGAAGTGAAAACGGGCTAGAATCATATTGGATGGCCCAGATGACGCTACTGGGCCTAATTCGTATAGGGCGTAACGGGCCTTGGGTTAGCGGGCTGTAAATGGGCTATATGCGAACAGGCCGTTAACAGGCTTTCCATGGGCCGGCCCGTCACCTTTTGACCAAGTCAAACGGGCCGGCCTTTTCACAGGAATGGGCCTCTGTTGGGTCGTGCCACGTGTCGACGTATCATAGGCGCCTTCTGTCCAATGAGTGGATGACATCTGTCCCAACAATGAGCCGACACGTGTTTCCTCCAGCCAATGATGATTTTACACGTGGAAAATCCCCATTGGTCGGGGCTGTTAACGGGTTATCGGATCCAAAACCCGACCCGATAGCTTAACGGCGTTCCGTTACGGTGGATGCCACGTGTTGGTCACCCTTGACGAAAGCACTTCTGTGACGCGCGATTTATCATCATGGAAGTGGACACTTCCGTGATGATAATTTTGGTAATGTCATGGAACACTTCTATGACAGCACAGGTATGACTATCTTCATTCTGTCATAAATTTGTCATGGATGTACATGCATGACAAAAAACGCGACCTACTGTGACAAACACGTATCATCACGGAAGTGTATTTTTTTTGTAGTGGGAGCCCGACGAACAGGAACACTTTAAGTGTCGGCTAATTGCCACTGCAAGGAGCCTGAAAAAGAAGCAGCAGCAGCTTCAAGCTGATCAAGATCTGCTCAACGAAAGATGGACTGATGTCCTGGCAGCCGAGGAATATGGCCTCGAGCGCCCAACCAAAAGCTACCCGAAGCGCAAACTGTTACCACAGTTAGATGACGAGGCGACGGAGCCCGTACTACCAAGGCATAATGCGACTGACCGGCCACCACGTGGCCGAGACAAACCGGCACCACGAACCGAACACCAGCCCGCACTACCTCGCCATAGAAACGAAAATACAACAGCTCGGGGATACACACATGACCTGCGGCGTGACTTGGAAAACAGAGCAGGCTAGATAAGATCAATCTATGGATCGCGGGGGCGTCCCCCGATGCGCGACAATGGCCATCCGGCCGAACTTGACAAACATAACCACGTCCATGCCGAAAACCGCAGACTTGGCCCGATATAGAGGCGCCGCACACCCCCTTTGCTTCACTGAAGAAGTAATGGAACATGAACTCCCAGAAGGGTTTAAATCTGTGAACATCGAATCATATGATGGCTCAACAGACCCTGCGGTATGGATTGAGGATTTTATTCTCCATATTCACATGGCCCGCGGTGATGATCTTCACGCCATCAAATACCTCCCGCTCAAACTCAAGGGACTAGCCAGGTACTGGTTGAACAGTCTGCCCGAAAACTCCATTGGCAGCTGGGAGGATTTGGAGGATGCCTTCCTCGACAACTTTCAAGGCACATACGTCCGACCTCCGGATGCCGAGGACTTAAGTCACATAGTTCAGCAGCCCTGAGAGTCAGCCAGGAAATTCTCGACTAGGTTCTTAACTAAAAAGAACCAGATCATTGACTGTACGGATGCGGAAGCCCTAGTGGCCTTTAAACATAGCATCCGTGACAAATGGCTCGCCCGACACCTCGGCCAAGAAAGGCCGAAGTCCATGGCGGCCCTCACGACACTCATGACCCACTTTTGTGCGGGCGAAGACAGTCCAGAAACAGCAACAGCAAGCCCCGACGCAATAGGCACAAGCATCAAAACAATGGCGATAACGCCGAAGGCACGGCGGTCAATGTAGGATTCAGTGGCTCTAAGTCCGATTAGCGGAAGAAGCCATTTAAGAGAAACAATCCGGGCCCGTCCAGTTTGGACCGCATACTCGATCATCCATGCCAAATCCACGGCACTCCTGATAAAACAGCCAATCATACCAACAGAGAATGTTGGGTCTTCAAACAGGCCGGCAAGTTAAATGCTCAGAACACCGAGAAGGGGCCGCAAAGCGAGGACGATGATGAGGAGCCCCGGCCACCGAACACAGGGGGACAGAAGAAGTTTCCCCCCAAACTCAAAACGGTGAACATGATATATGCTACCCATATTCCCGAGAGGGAATGCAAGCGTGCACTCAGGGACGTCTATGCGATAGAGCCAGTCGCCCCAAAGTTCAATCCATGGTCATCCTGCCCGATCACTTTCGATCGCAGGGATCATCCGACCAGTATCTGTCATGGTGGTTCAGCCGCACTGGTCCTCGACCCCATTATTGATGGGTTCCATCTGACGCGAGTCCTCATGGATGGTGGCAGCACTCTGAACCTGCTCTATCAGGATACAGTGCACAAAATGGGTATCGATCCCTCAAGGATCAAGCCTACAAAAACCACCTTTAAAGGTGTCATACCAGGTGTAGAGGCCTGCTGTACGGGCTCAATCACACTGGAAGTGGTCTTCGGATCCCCGGTTAATTTCCAAAGCGAAGAATTGATCTTCGATATCGTCCCCTTCCGCAGTGGCTATCACGCACTACTCGGACGAACCGCATTTTCTCAATTCAATGCGGAGCCACATTACGCGTACCTCAAGCTCAAGATTCCCAGGCCACGCGGTATTATAACAGTCAATGGAAACACGGAACTCTCCCTCCAAACCGAGGAGCACATCGCGGCCCTTGCAGTAGAAGTACAGAGCGGCCTTTTCAGGCATAACCGCAATTCAGTGGCCAAGCTCCCGTACACTGTCAAACGAGTCCGAACTACCCTGCAGTAGGACGGTCCAGTTCGTCAAGAGCTTGACTAGCAATTCGGCCTCCGTCTGAGTCCCAACCAAACAGCGGCATTTGTGCCACGCGTACATAACTTCGCACTCAAAATACCATGGGCATAGACGGAGGTACAGCTAGACCGTGGTCCACAACACGGCTCAACCGCTCCTGGAGCCGCATACTTTTATTATTTCTCTTTCTTTTCAGGTTTCTTTTTTCCCCCGGGCTTTCTCCTGATAACCTGATCATCGGACCTATGAAGGGACGGATACACCAAGAAGGCAAGAAACTTTGACGTACAAGGGAACACCCAGGTGGTCTCTGCTAACGATTGTTATACCTGTTTTAAAAACCCGCATGTAGCTCGCCCTTGGTCGTGGCATGTCAAAAGCCCTATTTGCTTATCGCATTGCTTGTACAAATATGCCTTGACGTATTCATCGAATTACAATGGAAAATAATGTGTGGCTCATTGTTTGCGGCATCAGCTTATTACTTGATTTTTTTCCTTTTCTTTATATTTTTTGCGCCTGTACACTTTTGTACGCCTTAATTCGCCAGGGGCTTCATCATACCCCACAATACGGCAATAAAGTCCGAACACTTTTACAGTACAGTTCGGCACCTCAAACTTATAGCATTACATGCATCGGCTCCGAATCATATCTTTGGTCAATAGTTGGGTTGCCTGACTCCTGTGCTTACTACCTTACGTTCCGCTATATCGGCTAGGGTAGTAAAGGGAGAACTACAGCGATTGTGTCCCAGTTATTCCGGATGAGCACCTCAATAGAGAAAGCCAAAAACTGACTGTCAGGATGCGGCGAGAGCTGGTCAGCTGTTCGAGAGGTTACAAATTTTTAGCGATTTTTCCGCATTATGCGATGAATCGGTTTTTATCCGATTAGGCGTGTATAGCGCCCCAAGTTCGGACTTCCGAACACCAGGAGCTGCGCCTATTTTTTTGTCAAAATCCTATGGCTAAGTGAGAATAAAGGTGCATAGTCAGATTGCCTAGTTTGTTGCGCTAAACACCTCCTTAAAGGACCAAAACCATGGATAAAGAGTGTTAAGATTTATCCCGAACACCCCCGTACTACCTACGTGGGGGCAGAAGCCGACAACTGGACAACTCTCAGATTTAACACAACGGCTGCACAGGAGGTAAAATTTTAAATAACAGACATTATATTACATAACGGAACTGTTAGTACATGACAGGATAACTTGAGTGTATTCAGGGGAATAGGATATCCTTAGCACATTGCTCCACCACAAGGCGGGATCCCTCCAGAACATTGCCAAAATACAGTTAGGGTGTGCGGTGCTCCTTGCCCATAGGCGGTCCCTCGGTCATCAGCTTCGTGGCATCCATCTTCGCGCAATGCATCTTGGCACGGGCAAAGGCCATTCGCGCATCTTTGATACAAACCGACCGCTTGACGGCTTCAAGCCGAGGGCAGGCGCTGACAAGCCGCTTCACGAGTCCGAAGTAGCTGCTCGGAATAGCTTCGGCAGGCCATAGCCGGATTATCAAATCCTTCATGGCTAGTTCGGCCGCCCTATGCAGCTTGACCAGCTGTTTCAGCTGATCGCTAAAGGGCACTGGATGTTCGGGTCCAAGGTATTGCGATCAGAACAACTCCTTCGTAGAGCTCCCTTCTTCGACTCGATAGAATTCCGCAGCATCTGACACGCTTCATGGAAGATCCGCAAACGCCCCTGGAGAACTCCAAATCCAGGTCAGTAAAAGGAACCTTTCCTTCACATATCTGCTCTGCATAATAAAAGCCTTACCCGTTGCGATCTTCTTGGCCGCCTGGATTTCCAAGAGGGCGCCCTGGGCTTCGGCTCGAGCATCGTATGCGCTCTGGCGGGCCTTTGCAAGTTCGGACTCTTGATCCTTAAGGTCGCGCTCCAAGGACTCGCACTTCTTGACGGCGTCCTGGAACTCTTGCTGGACCTCACTGACCTGGGCCTCATACTTCTCGCGCGCGACTCGTTCCTTGGTCGCTTTCTCCTCGGCCTCGGCCAGCGCCTTCTTGAGGGCCTCTACTTCGGTCATTGCCCCTAATAAATTTCATGGCACTTTAGTCAGCATGAATCACTCATCC
Source organism: Aegilops longissima (assembly GCA_021605205.1). NCBI lineage: Eukaryota > Viridiplantae > Streptophyta > Magnoliopsida > Poales > Poaceae > Aegilops > Aegilops longissima. Next base: position 52,880,048 of record CM038681.1, on the reverse strand, counting down.
TTCCTGAATATATACAAGGTTACAGCATACCTTTACTGTCCTCCAGCTGCTTCTTCACGCGCTCGAGCTCTTCCTCGGCCCGCTCCAGACTCTGCTTCAGTCTGGAGACTTCCGCAATATGAGAGGTCGCAGCCAGCAGCTACACTTGCTTATTCACATAGACATATTAGATTAGACTCCTGCGAAAATTATTTGATCCTCTACCCGGCTTTTCTTTCCGAACACCGGATAGAGTATCGGGGGCTACTGTCTATACTGTGACATTCTTTTTATAGTTGTGTAGCTTTCCTCAAAGCCTGTTAGGAGGCTAGTGCATGCTTCAGTCAGTCCGCTCTTCGTGGACTGGATCCTCTCAATCACCGTACCCATAAGGGCATGGTGTTCATCAACAATGGAAGCACCTTGCAGTGCTTCCAGCAAACTGTCCGGTGCCTCTGGATGGACAGAGGTCACCGGTGGAGTAGGCGCACTTCCCTCTTTCAAAGGAGGCGGCCCGCCTGATTCCGGAGCCGCTTGGGTCTCTAGAACTATATTCGGCTGAGGGCCAATTTGGATATGGCCCCACCGACGGTATCCATGGGGGCTTGATCCCCCATGTGTCCGACAGCCGAGGCTTCGCCCTCCGGTGCCTCCTTGATGGCCTCCGGATTCTCTCCCGGGCCGGGGATCCTTCGGGACGACGCCTCGGCACCTTCCAGGTCCCGGGGAGAGGAGGCCGATGGGAGGGTCCCACTGTCCATCGCCGCCGGGTCCAGCGAATCCTCTGAAGATAAGGACCGCTCGAGGTTGGACCGAGCCGGACTACAAATGCATAATTTAGCACATTAAAACAATGAAGTAAAGAGGCCGGATATATGAACGTGTCCGGATACTTATGATTTGGCCAGGGGCTTCTCCCTGGGCTCCCACTCCCAGCTGCTGTCGGTGGCTGCTGCGGAGCTGTCCGGAAGGGAAGCTTTCCCCTTCTTGGACGCCTCGGCCTCCAGATGTGTGGAGGCCGTTCTCTTCTCCCCCCTGCAGGGGGGAGCGGCTTTCTTCTTCCTCCTCCTCTTCCTCATCGTCTTCGGCGGTGGAGGAGTGTGCCTCGGCGTGTTCGGACATCACGTCTGAATTGCCCTTTCGGCGGAGACCACCTCTGGTCCCCTTGGCCTTCTTCTTGGCCTTCTTCTCCGCCACATGATAAGGCACCAGAACCAGCATCTTCATCAGAAGCGGGATCTCTGGGACTTTGGGCAGCGGAGTCGGACAGTTAATCCGCTCCGCCATCTCTGTCCAGTCCTAAAAAAATTGATAAGGAGGCTTAGATGCCTTCCTCGGGTGTGCAAGAAAAGGGCATACCTTGAAAACATGAAAGAACTTACCGGATTAGCAGGGTGAGTTAAGTCATGCCCATGATCGTCGTTCTTGGGCGGTGGCGTCTCGCCGGCCTTGAAGAGCACCTTCCAGATGTCTTCGTGTGTCGTGCCGAAGAGCTCCAGTAGCGTCTGGTGCTTGGCCGGATCGAACTCCCACAGTTAGCAAGCCAAGCGTTGGCACGGAAGCATAAGGCGAACGAGCATCACCTGGATCATGTTGACGAGCTTGATTCTCTTGTTTATCATGCTCTAAACTCGCGTTTGGAGCACTGTCAGCTTGTCCGAAGAAGACCAGGTCAGGCCCTTCTCTTGCCAGGAGGTGAGCCGCATCGGGACTCCGGACCGGAATGCGGGAGCTGCTGCCCAGTTGGTACCGCGCGGCTCGGTGATGTAGAACCACCCCGACTGTCACCCTTTGATAGTCTCCACAAAGGAGCCTTCAGGCCAGGTGACATTGTGCATCTTGCCCACCATGGCGCCACCGCACTCTGCTTGTTGGCCGCTCACCACCTTTGGCTTCACATTGAAGGTTTTCAGCCATAGCCCGAAGTGAGGTGGGATGCGGAGGAAGGCCTCACACACGACAATAAATGCCGAGATGTTGAGGATGGAATTGGGGGCCAGATCATGGAAGTCTAGCCTGTAGTAGAACATAAGTCCGCATGCGAAAGGGTGGAGAGGGAATCCCAGCCCACGGACAAAGTGTAATATGAACACCACCCTCTCCTGGGGCTCCGGGGTGGGGATGATATGTCCCTTGGCCGGAAGTCGGTGAGCGATTTCTGGGGCCAAGTACCCGGCCTCCCGGAGCTTCTTGATGTCCTTCTCCTTGACAGAGGAGGCCATCCACTTGCCTCCTGCTCCGGATCCAGACATGATTGGAGTGCTTTTTGGGCGGAGAAGGCAAGAGCTTGGGCGCTGGAGCTCGAGAATGGATGGGCATAGGAAGGAGAAGGCGTGGGTGAAAAAGGGTGAATCCTTATCCCTTTATAAAAGCAGTAAAAGTCATGCGCCTCCCTACTCGCCTTAAAATTCTCCTATTCCCCAAGCATCGTGCAGATGACACGGTTGGGTTACCCATGCCCGTATTGATGCGAATCCCGTGATAAGGGGACACGATCTCTGCTTTGACAAGACGTGCCAATAAAACCGCACCTCGAAATACGGAGCGGCAGGCTAGAAAACGGTTTGAATAATAACCGGACGGTGACGTGATGTCACGTGGTAAAAAGTTGTCAGCAGATTGGACTCGTGAAAATATTATACTCTCTACGGTGGTATGTGGAATTTGTTTTGCAGAGCCGGACACGATTCTTGTGTTCGAAATCTACTTTGAAGTATTTGGAGAAGCAACCCGCCTTGCAATGCCGAAGAAAATCCACGCACCGGACTCATCGTCATTGAAGCCTGGTTCAGGGGCTACTGAGGGAGTCCCGGATTAAAGTGTCCTTGGACAGCCAGACTATTAACTTGGGCCGGACTGTTGGGCTATTAAGATACAAGACAGAAGACTTCATCCCGTGTCCGTATGGGACTCTCCTTTGCATGGAAGGCAAGCTTGGCTATTCGGATATGTAGATTCCTTTCTCTGTAACCAACTTTGTGTAACCCTATCCCCCTCCGGAACCGGAGTGTTTAGTCTGTAGGACAACAATCATAATCATAGGCTGGACTTCTAGGGTTTAGCCATTACGATCTCATTGGTAGATCAACTCTTGTAATACTCATATTCATCAAGATCAATCAAGCAGGAAGTAGGGTATTACCTCCATAGAGAGGGCCCGAACCTAGGTAAACATTGTGTCCCCCCCCCTCCTGTTACCATTAGCCTTAGACGCATAGTTCGAGACCCCCTACCCGAGATCCGCCGGTTTTGACATCGACAGTGAGCATGTTGGGTGGCATGAGTTATTATTGTTGACATCACCCTTGAGGTGAGCATGTTGGGTGGCAAAACTATAAGCTACTATCTTTCTATGTGTCTGGTTGAAACTTTTTGTTCATGGGTACGCTGTGAGTGTTAGCAATCATAGAAGATTATATGATGTTTGAGTATGTGGACTTGCCTAAAGGCTCTGATACATGTCCATTACTGAAAATATGATGAATTGTAGTTGCAAAGTTGACTGAGAACATAGTTTGTTGGTTTTCAATAAGGTTTATGCTTTATACTTCAATGTTGTGATGAATTGTTACTTGTTCATAAGAAGTTATATGACACAAGTTATATGATAAAAGTTATGTGATAAAAACTCTATGTTTATGTTCCGTGTTATTATAATAATGTGTATGATGCTTCTATGTCCGTATTTTACATCTCTCTCTCTCTCTCTCTCTCTCTCTCTCTCTCTCTCTCTCTCTCTAAGCATGTTGACATGTTTTTTATTCCGGTTTTTCGCTTGACGACAAGCGAGGTCTAAGCTTGGGGGAGTTGATACGTCCATTTTGCATCATGTTTTGCTACTGTTATTTACAATTTTTTATTCATAATAAGGCTTTTTGGAGTAATTCTAATGCCTTTTCCCTCATAATATGCAAGGTTCACACAAAGAGGGAGAATACCGGCAGCTGGAATTCTGGACCTGAAAAAGCGACGGCAGGCCACCTATTCTGCACAACTCCAAATGAGTTGAAACTTCATGAGGGTTGTTTTTGGAATAAATAAGAATTATTGGAGCAAATAACTACCAGAGGGGGCCCAGCAGGTGGGCACAACCCACCTGGGAGGGCCAGGGAGCCTAGGCGCGCCCCGGTGGGTTGTGCTCACCACGGCCCACCTCAGGTGCCCCTCTTCTGGTACATAAGTCATTTTGACCAAGAAAAAATAAGGAAAGGACTTTCAGGACAAAGCGCCGCCGTCTCGAGGCAGAACCTGAGGAGGAGCACTTTGGCCCTCCGGCAGAGCGATTCCGCCAGGGAAACTTCCCTCCCGGAGGGGGAAACCATCATCATCATCACCAACAACTCTCCCATCTTGGGGAGGGCAATCTCCATCAACATTTTCAACAGCACCATCTCCTCTCAAACCCTAGTTCATCTCTTGTGTTCAATCTTTTTACCAGAACCTGTCGGATATCAGGTTCCGGCAAAACCCTTGAGGTTCGAACACTAGGGTGCGCACAAAGATTTCCCCTACCGAAACACGCCCTCAGCCTCACCGCGATCTCTAAGCTAGCTCGATCAACTCACAACACAGGAGAAACAAAATTTATACAGGTTCGGGCCACCGTTGTGGTGTAATACCTTACTCCTGTGTGTGGTGTGGTGGATTGCCTCTTGGGCTAATGATGAACAGTACAAGGGAAGAACAGCCTCGCGAGGAGAGGTGTTCTTGTGCTTGGTGGTTTGCTCGGGGAGGAATCGATCCGTCCCCTCTATTGTGGTGGCTAGCCCTATTTAGAGAGGCCCTGGTCCTCTTCCCAAATATTGAGCGGGAAGGGATCCAACAACGGCCATTTTGAAAGGGGACAGCTAGTACAAGCTATCCTGACTAAAGGTGGTCTTCGCCTGCCAAAGCCGCTGGTGGGGACGCCGTCTTGGGCTCCATGATGACCTCCGTCCTACCGTCCTGCTGGTCTTGGTCTTGTTGCACCGATATGGAAACCTTTGCCTGATGCCTCGGTAATCCGCGCCTGTGCTTTCCCCCTTAGCACCAAAGGGGAAATGAGGACACTGCGTGCGCTGGCGCCCGCCTGGCCTTGGTCGTCCTGGCTTGCATCACGGGAACCTCGCGAGGTACCCCTTGCCTTGATCTCTCCGCCTCCCTCGCGAGCCCGCCTGGTGAGGCCGCTCCTGACGAGGCCTTGTGTCGTCCACCCCGCGAGGCTTGGCCCCTCGCGAGGGTCTTGAGTATTGGTTGATGAAGATGCGCCGCACTGGGCCACTGGTAGAGCCACGCCACGGGCCGCAGGCAGGCAAGTCGGTGGGCCCCCGTTCTCATAATGCCGACAGAACCTTAGGTTGGTGCTTGTGGGTGACTGTCGGTGTCAAAACCGGCGGATCTCGCGTAGGGGGTCCCGATCTGTGCGTCAAGGCTGATGGTAATAGGAAGCAAGGGACACAGATGTTTACCCAGGTTCGGGCCCTCTCGATGGAGGTAAAACCCTACTTCCTGCTTGATTAATATTGATGATACGGGTAGTACACGAGTAGATCTACCACGAGATCGTAGAGGCTAAACCCTAAGAGCTAGCCTATGATGGTATGATTGTAATTGTGATCGGCCTTCTAAGGACCAACCTCTCCGGTTTATATAGACACCGGAGAGGGCTAGGGTTTACATGGAGTCGGTTACAAGGAAGGAAATATAATATCCGAATCGCCAAGCTTGCCTTACACGCCAAGGAAAGTCCCATCCAGACACGGGCCGAAGTCTTGAGTCTTGTATCTTCACGCTTCAATAGTCTGGACGTTGTACACAGTCCGGCTGTCCGGATACCCCCTAATCCAGGACTCCCTCAGTGACTAGTAGTGTTGATTACATCTTGTAGTTGATTACTATATGGTTTATTTGGTGAAATATTATATGTTCGGATCCATTATACTATTTAATACCCCTTTGATCTTGAGCATGATTATCATTTGTGAGTAGTTACTTTTGTTCTTGAGGTCACGGAAGAAATCTTGTTGCAAGTAATCATGTGAACTTGATATGTGTTCGATATTTTGATGATATGTATGATGTGATTTCCTTAGTGGTGTCATGTGAACGTCGACTACATGACACTTCACCATATTTGGGTCTAAGGGAATGCATTGTGGAGTATTTATTAGCTGATGGGTTGTGAGAGTGACAGAAGCTTAAACCCTAGTTTATGAGCTATTCCGTAAGGGACCGATTGGATCCAAAAGTTTAATGCTATGGTTAGAATTTATTCTTAATACTTTTCTCGTAGTTGCGGATGCTTGCGAGGGGGTTAATCACAAGTAGGAGGTTTGTTCAAGTAAGAACAACACCTAAGCACCGGTCCACCCACATACCAAATTATCAAAGTAGCGAACACGAATTGAACCAACATGATGAAAGTGACCAGATGAAATTCGCGTGCACCCTCAAGAACACTTTGCTTATCATAAGAGACTGTTTTGGCCTGTCCTTTGCCTCAAAAGGATTGGGCTACCTTGCTGCACTTATGTTACTACTATCGTTACTTGCTCGTTACAAATTACCTTGCTATCAAACTACTCTGTTACTTACAATTTCGACACTTGCAGACATTACCTTGCTGAAAACCACTTGTCATTTCCTTATGCTCATCGTTGGGTTCTACCCTCTTACTTATCGAAAAGGCTACAATTGATCCCATATACTTGTGGGTCATCACAAGTAATCATGTGAACTTGATATGTGTTTGATATTTTGATGATATGTATGTTGTGATTTTCTTAGTGGTGTCATGTGAAGGTTGACTACATGACACTTCACCTTATTAGGGCCTAAAGGAATGCATTGTGGAGTAGTTATTAGATGATAGGTTGCGAGAGTGAAAGAAGCTTAAACCCTAGTTTATGTGCTACTTCGTAAGGGACTGATTTGGATCCAAAAGTTTAATGCTATGGTTAGATTTTATCTTAATACTTTTCTCGTAGTTGCGGATGCTCGCGAGGGGGTTAATCATAAGTAGGAGGTTTGCTCAAGTAAGAACATCACCTAAGCACCTGTCTCACCCACATATCAAATTGTTAAAGTAGCGAACACGAAACAAACCAACATGATGAAAGTGACTAGATGAAATTTCCGTGTACCCTCAAGAACACTTTATTTATCATAAGAGATTGTGTTGGCCTGTCCTTTGCCTCAAAAGGATTAGGCTACCTTGCTGCACTTTTGTTATTGCTACCATTACTTGCTCGTTACAAATTACCTTACTATCAAACTACTCGTTACTTATAATTCCAGTGCTTGCAGAGAATACCTAGCTGAAAACCACTTGTCATTGTCTTCTACTCCTCGTTGGGTTCGGCACTCTTACTTATAGAAAGGACTACGATTGATCCCTTATACTTATGGATGATCAAAGTCCAATCTTATTCTTTTTTTCCTATGAAACTAAATTATGGATTTCCTGTAGGATTGGTTCCGGTGGAACACAATCCTGTAAGTCAAACGACATCACGTGCAAATTTCCAGAGGATCCAAATCCTACAAAAAAATCCTAAGCAAATCCTACAAATCAAGCGACGCCTTATAAGCTCCAGCTTCATGCGCCCACCGGTACTCGTTTTTCTCCTATCGTGTGCTTCTGTACTAGGTGCGAGCCGGTTGGACCAATCTTTCCGCCGGTCGGCTGCTAGCTGCCCGATCTAAACATCATGAATCATCATATCTCGCATCCTCTACCTTTCCCTTCCATGTCTTCCTTCTCTGCCCCGCATAGGTAAATATAAAAACAGCGAGCGCCATCGATCCATGCCATGGATGCATGACCTCGAAGCTCCACTGCCTACTAACTGCTCACCGTCAGTGTCACCGCTCGTGGTTACAGCAAAAATAAAGCAAACGCTTCTAGAAAAACACATCACCGATAGTAGAAAAAAACATCGGTACCAGCAAAAAATCACCATACGTAGCAGCAAAAACAAAGCCTGCAGTTGCAGAAAAAAATGTTGATTTCCAGCAGAAAAAAAAGCATCAATCCCATCAAAAAAGCCTATGGTTGCAGAAAAAAAGGACATCTCCGGTGGCACAGCTCCGCACATCGCTGGTTCCAACATCTCCGGTATATGCTTCGAGCAAACCAGGAAGCCGGTTCCAGCACCGGCGGCCACCCGTGGTTGCAACTTCTCCCACTCGATGCAGCTTGACCAAAGGTCGGTTGTAGTTGTGCCACCAATGGTTGTAGCTCCCATGGCAGCTGGTTGTAGCTCTCCCTTCAGCGAGGCACCATCTGGTTTGCAGCTATACTAAACTGGGGTTGCAGCTCCACATCGTTGCACCCAGCAAATCGGTGGTGGGCCCTTCCACCGTGGCATCGACCGCCCATGGTGCAAGCGTGCAACACCATGCCACATGCTTGCCAAAAAGGTAGTGTACGCTTTCGCTCGCAAGGCAAGGGCTCTCAAGCGAGGGTTTTCCCAACCTCCTGCCGGTGCCGCTGCCGATCTAGCTCGTCTTCTGTTGCCTTAGGGCCATGGAAGCGTGGTGGATCCCGGTCCTTGGCGATGGGAGGGCTTCGTTTTCAGATGCTTTTTTTGCATTTTGTTAGTGTTTGTGTCCTGCTCAGAAAGTCAAGGCGACGATGATGTTCTGAAGATGGAATATGGTTCTCCCCGCCTAGCCCCCATCTCGATGGTGCTTCTAACTTCATTGGGGGATGTGGAGGTTTGTCTGCGGCGGATCTCGTGAGATTCGGTCGGAGTTTGTTGTTGGTGAATCCACTTGGATCCGTTCCACATTCGTCTAATTGTGTGTCTACAGGTTGGATCCTTTCGATCTACGCATCTCTTCATCGGCCGCGGTTGTTGTTTCGTTGTGCTGGTCATGTGGGGCCTTAGCATGACGACTTCTCAACTGTCTACTACAACAAGGTTTGCCCTGCTCCAGCGAGGGAGGGGCTATGACGGCGGTGCGCCTTTTCCCGCTTCAGTGCTTATAGTCGTCGCTAGATGGTTCATGGACCTGGATGTAATTTTTACTTCTAGTGTTCTTTGTACTACCTTAACCGTTGATGAATAGATCGGAAGTTTTGCCCGCAAAAATGGAGTGAACAAAAGTGTAGTGGGAATAATCAACTGCACCCAGGGTTCCCACCGAGTCCTACATGGCAACTGAACAATAAGTACAAGAGAGTCAACCATAGCTTAAGAAAATTGTGTTAGTCAACAAGAGATGATGAAATGAAAAATATAGCGGGTTTGCTTATACTTGCTCAGATGATGAACTAAATATTACTCAAGTGCAAAACCATCGGATGTTTGTGTGAAGAACTGTGTAACCCTTTTTCGCAATGTATTTTTTTAGTACTTGTTTATTGTTGGAATGTATTTTCATTGCTTTTAATTGTGTTTTTTACCACATGCTTTTCATTTTCTAATTTTATTGCATTTTTCGTTCGCATGAATAGAGTTTTACAATTTACTCTTTCCTTTTTTTACTTATGTTGTTCCCTTTCGTAAATTTCGACCATATATGTTCAGAGGGTCTGAGTAAGTCAAGAAGTGACAATTCTTGAGAACAACTGCATCGAAGGTTCTGAGTGCAGAAGTCCTGGAGGCTCCGACTAACTTAGGGTTTGCAATTGCTATCTCTGGAGTAAACTGGAGGACCCAAAGGAGGATGGTTCGAAGTCTTCGGGTAATGAAAATGAAAGTAGTGGGAAACATAAAGCACTTGTTGAGGGCCTTAGGGTCTAATCTTTAAGCACACTTGAGAAAGAAACTTAGCTTAGCAACCTCAATCACCTTTGATAGCATAGTCGTACCTATGGAGTTAATGTGACCTTGAATCACTATAATAGAAAAGCTAAGTCCTTGGCTTATCCAACACTTGACACTGAAGTCATGGAAGTCATTGATACGTCTCCACTGTATCTATAATTTTTTATTGTTCCATGACATTATATTATCAACCTTATATGTTTTATATACATTTACAAGCAATTTTATATTATTTTTCGGGACTAACCTATTAACTTAGTGCCCAGTGCCAGTTGTTGTTTTTTACTTGTTTTTTGTTTCGCAGAATATTAGCACCAAACGAAGTCCAAAAGCCATAATACTTTTTGGAGATTTTCTCAGGACATAAGAGACACTAGAAGCTTCGGGAGAAGACCAGACGTGGGATCATACGCCCACCACCCACCAGGGCGCGCCGAGGGGGCAGGTTTGCCCTGATGGGTGGTGGGGCCCACATACCTCCGTTTGACCTAACTCCGCCTTTATAAATACCCAAAAGTCAGGAAACCAACAGGGGAGTCCACAAAATACTTTTTCCGCGGCCGCAAGCCTCTGTTCTTGAGAGATCACATCTGGGGACCTTTTCTGGCACTCTGCCGGAGGGGGAATCGATCACGGAGGGGTTCTTCATCAACCTTGCTTCCCCTCCGATGATGCATGAGTAGTTGACCATAGATCTACGGTTCCATAGTTAGTAGCTAGATGGCTTCTTCTCTCTCGATGTTTCTCAATACAATGTTCTCCTTGTTGTTCTTGGAAATATATTTGATGTAATGACTTTTTGCGGTATGTTTGTTGAGATCCGACGAATTATGAGTTTATGGTCAGATCTATCCATGAATATTATTTGAGCCTTCTCTGAACTCTTTTATGCATGATTAATATAGCATCTTATTTGTTCCCTGATTCACTGGTTTGGTTTAGCCAACTAGATTGATTTATCTTGTCATGGGAAGAGGTGTTTTGTAATGGGTTCGATCTTGTGGTGCTCAATCCCAGTGACAGAAAGGGACATGACAAGTATGTATTGCTGCTATTAAGAGTAAAAAGATTGGGTTTATTCATTCGTGAGTTTACCTTGTCTACATCATGTCATCTATATCTATATCTATACTTCTATCTATCTATCTATCTATATCTATCTTATATCTTATATATATATATATATATATATATATATATATATATATATATATATATATATATACAAATTTTATCTACCACCAGTTGTAGTTACCACCACTTGAGTTTTATATGTAGTATGTAGTATCTATCAAATCGGAGAGTATGTACGCGTACTATGTAGTATATAAGAATGTTTAGGTAGTATATATACTATTTTTTGGTAGTATGTATCATATTTTGAGTATGCTCTCTTTTATGTACAAATATGTATGTATTTCACAAATATAATAAAAACCATGGGCCAACTTGAATTTTTTCATGCAACTCATTTTGGAGTATCTTATATATAGTATATGAACATACTTAAAATGATAAAGTAGGATATATCGACCATAAGATAGTATATGAGACATGTGGGGTAACTACCCCAGGTGGTAGGATGGATTTTCCTATATATATATATATATATATATATATATATATATATATATATATATATATATATATATATATATATATATATATATATATATATATATATATACTAATTGTAAGCACCATACTAGGCACCACGTTAATCCTTGAAATTAAGAAAAATTAGGCATCTGATTAATATATGATGTGTGTGTAGCCGTTGGATGGAATAAGAGACTGCGCTCCTTTCCCACGTAGGTGAGTTCTCCTACCCTTGGTCTCTCTCCGTTTCCAAAAGAAATAAAACGAAAAACTGATCATGGATAAAACAAGAGACCTGCCCTCCTATCCACGTATATGAGTTGTTTCTTCCCTTGGTCTCTTTTCGTTTCCTACAGAACAAAGAAAAAAAAGATTGTCACCTCCAGATTTCACGTAATCGTTCCATTCCCTTCTCTCTGTCTTTCTGTTCCCACAAAAACTAGGCATGATCTCTCCCTAGATTTGAGGTAGTCCTACACTTTGTCTTTCTATTGCCCTCGAAGAAACAAAATCTTAGTATTGTCTCCTCTGATTTGACAAGAAAATTGGTATAACCTGCATCCAATTGAATCATCAAGTGCAAGATGGAGAAGCTTGCCCATGGCCTATATGTTGCATCTTATAGATTTGGAGCTACGTGGCTGCATACCAGGAAGCAGCAACGGCTGAAATCTGCATCGTCCATGTTAGATTTGTGCAGCCCTACCGTTGGCTAGAAGCCTGTACTTTGCCCCAAAACAAGCTTCACTGATCTAAGGTAAGCAACATGATATTTTCTTTCCCATCTGATCCATGTGCTGATTCAATCTAGAAACGTAGAGACCACATTGTATTTTAGAGAAGATAGAATTAAGGTGTAGGAGGATTGACCGTCACAACAAAATTAGAGACAATTTCCTTTTTATGTAAAATATAAATATGGTTTTTCTCCCTCCTGTAATCAACTCAGGTCTCATGTTGTCTTAACAATAAAAATCAAGAGCCTTAGCCTCCATGCTTATCCTGACAAATCCACATCTCCTTCCCTTGAGAAAAAAAAACATCTTATAGACGATCAGGCGATGACACTCCTGTCGCATGTCGGTCATTTGACTCCTTTCATGCTGCAAAGATGGATATGGGCATGGGAGAAATCAGACATGAATTGCCTCATGTGTCCACTTTGTGAGGAAGAAACACGGCCAAATATTGCTGATGAATGCAATAGAAGTCTCAATTTCTAATATCTACCATGGACTGGCCATGCCAGTGAAGCATCCGTTGGTCCAGCAGGTAATTAGTTTCAGTTGCAAAACGCAATAGTTTGGTCTACTTCTAATCTAACCCATCCCCGTTGTGTTCCTATTTAGACCCTACTTGATATTTGAGCAGAAGGCAATGTAGTGCTTGATGATGCATGCATGCGAATTTGGATTGTTGAAAAGAAAGGAAGGTGTGGGCATGTGCGTGGGCTACCAGACAATTAATCCAACCATGAATACGGGGATTGATTGATTTTGTAAGCGTAGAAAGGGCGTGCGTATTCTCCTATCCCACCTATGTGAGTCGTCTTCCCATTGGCCTCTATCTGTTTCCCATGAAAAGAAAAAGGAATCAACGTAATGTCCTCCTAGATTTGACCTGCGTGAGGTATCATGCTATCATCCCCTTGGGCCATGATCCCTCTCCGTTCCCTAAAAAAAACTGAGCGCCCTCTTCTCCTAGATTTGGCGACAAGTTGAAATTGGCAATCATGGTGAAGAAGCTGCCTCAGTCTCCCAATGGCCTCGGAGGCTCATGTTAATTCTGACAGTTCGTTTGGGCCGAGACTCCCTGTCCGATCGGCCCTTCCAATCTATCCACGAAACGATCCCAATAGAGAAGGGATATGTAGCCCTACATCGTTTCATCTCCATCATGCTCACCGCCAATCCGGCGCCCACGTTAATCTCGCTGTCGCTTTCCCTGCATAGCTGACCTCCAATCAAGCAGCCAAGTTCATGTCTCCATCAGCCTTTCCTGCAGAATTGTTCCGCTAGGTGATTCCGCAAGTAGTGCCCACCCATGGACTCCATCCTCTATGATTCAATCAGCAGTTGTGGGTGCCAATCCCCTTCTTTACCTGGCCTGTTGATGCAAATAATCACCAGAGGGCCAGGCTGTGCACGTAAGGAAAAAATTTGGATCAGGTGACTCGGTTTGTTAAGATATAAATAACCATTTATCCATGGTTTTCTTGCGCGTCACAGTTCACAAGATTTATCTTTTTGTGCATTCTGTAGAGGCAGGAGAAAATGAGCCGGTGAGAGTTGATGCATCGACGATGTAAGTTCAGAATAGATCCTGCATGCCTTTGTTTCGATGTTTGTGGTCGATAATGTGTGCAAATGTTCTAGGGAGAATGGATAATGGCATCAAGAACTACAAGGCTTATGATGAAGCTCTTCTGCAAACAGCCACCAAGGACCAATGGTAGCAGCAGTTCACAAACCAGGCAGTGAACAACAATCATAAGGAAGAAGCCAATGGGGGCTCAGTCGGAAGTAATAGATTTGCTGCTAATGCTCATCACGCAATTACCATGTCCAGTCGTGTTCAATGTTGGAAGGCAATTCTGTCAGAGAAGAGGGATACAGCAGCGCTCCATCAGTTAAGTAGTGTTCTTGGTCCTCTTCCCTGTCAGGTGAAATACCGTTGTCTTTTCCTTAAAGCAATCTGGAAATAATTATCAGTCTGGTGAGTATTGGAGACTCTGCAAACTGGGCTTGCCTTCTACAATTAAAGGACGTGCTGATTAAGTCGCTCATATTAATTTTTGGTAAATATGTAGATTTTCTTAACCAATCTGATATTCTGATGCGGTAGAGACAACACCAGTGATTATTAGTTCTTTCGCAAGAGAAAATAAGGAGTCAACGATAAGTTAGATTCTCATCAGAATTACTGATTTTCTTTCTTAATTTGTAGGACGTATATATCATTGAATTATAGTATTCCTATCGTGCATTTATCATAAATAATGTATGTACATATGGTCTGTAGGTTACTGTTCTGGCTCGAAGCATGAAGACCAATTCACCCTTTGAGTGAGATTTTGTATTGAAAATAAGAGTTCTGGAATGTGGACAAACTGGGTGCATACGCACCACAATAGCTAAGTAAACAACGTTCAGTTCTCTTTGTGTGAATTTTTTGCCGGTACTATGTTTGCACATGTCACTGTCTTTAGCTTATAATGTAATGTTAGTTGGCCACCCCTGAACCCATTAGCTATTTTCGGTTGATAGATTTGTTAATACTAAGCAGCATGCTGGAACTAAGTAGTATGATTTCTTCAGCTGTAATGTCAGTTGCTACATATTTGGTCGTTGTCACCTAAAATTTAACTCGCATGTAAACTGAAGGAACACCGAGATTAATGATTTTGCGCATGAGTGGTATGACGTCGAAACATCAACAATGTTGTTCTCACATTTACTTCATGATGTCAAAGTGTTAGGAGAAACATTTCTCCAGCTCAACCGACAGTGACCATCTGTTCTATTGTTTTCTTTTTAGTGAATCGCTCTATTTTGATGTTGCACTCATCAATGTTTAAAAATTGATGTATAGCTGAGCTTGATCAGGTACCTGTGATAAAAAAACAAGTTATTAATGCATCGGTAGTTTAATTATCAAGTAAATAAGAGGATTTGTTGATGAATGTAGAAAGAAATGCGAAACTCATACTCTCAGATGTTACGTTCGCCACTGGTGCAGTAATTTTCTCTCTAAATAAATTACATTCAGTCGCTTGCATGCTTTTCTTATAGGTCGATTATTTATGTGCATGATCTCTTTTCTAAGGTCAGAATTTGTTCACATTCTTTGAGTAGCTTGATTAAATTTTCTAAGGTCATATCAAGAGCACCATTTCAAGCATAAAGAAAACTTTGAAGAAATATATATTTTGGTATTGGTTATTTCGTTTGTCATTTCATCATGTCCTTTGCATGATTACCATCTGTTACATGAATATGTTACCATAACGATTTAAAGAAAATCAGCATTAATTTCATACCATCCTCTGAATTATTCTTACCGCAATGCATGATTTGACGTTTGTAGTCCATATAAATACCCATTATCGAAAACTCATTGTTCCATTCACAAGTTGTTTCATTGAAAGTTTCGCACTCTGTGATCCCATTAGGCCACAATCGTTATTCTTTGAACTATTAATATTGTTTGCCATATTTCAAAACAAAATATATACCTTCGGGATTCAAAGGGTCTTACACGTCGACACCCATGAAAACATCTTTATTTAGTCCTCACATCGGGTGATTGTATAAGAATTGTTAGCGCATGTGAAGCACACATTCAACTGAACTACCTACCATAGTATAAATATCGCCAAAGGATGTGTCTATTGGGTGAACTGGGAATGCGTGGAAATATGAAGAGGATTTTTGTCTGCAAGTTCAACAAACTTAGAATGCCGAGCAATGAGAACACTCCATTCTATATTGTCTATCTAAATGGTTAGTGGTATGAAGTTCTTTCACCATGAATCTTTAGTGCACTATCCATGTTTCGGCAAAAGAATGATTTAATGGGAAGAAGGGAACTAACAAAGCCAGTATCAAAAGCTAATAATTCAAAACCTTTACGTTATTCTAATGAAACATGTGGGAGACTAATATTTTTGTGTTTAGAAATGCTAGCCCGTGCAGTTGCACGGGTTAATGACTAGTACTTATACTTACTTATACTAATTAGCGACTCCCTAGAAATTCTTACCTTAATTAGAAAATACAGACCGTTAATCTGGTGGGTCCAAGTTATAACGGTGTAGATTTGTTAGTTTTTTTTTACCTGAGATTTTTTTGAAAGAAAAAAATCTAATCTATCAAAACTAACTCACGTAGCACCTAACCTATCTATAAAATCCCTATGCTTGAACAAATTAAAAATAAGAAACCAATCAGCTATCCCTCAAAAAAAAAACCAATCAGCTAAGAAAATTCTACGTTGCAACAAATTAAAACCAAATACTTTTGTTTTCGCACAAACAGCCATTAGAAAACCTAGCGTACTCCTAGAGAACTCCAACATCTAGCGTACTCCTAGATTGTTTTTTCTTTCTGTTTCCTCCGGAAAAAAACAGAAATCAATCTATAATACTCCTAGGAAACTTGAAGATGGATTCTTCCACAAAGACTCCGGACACAATATATGTGTTCTCCCAATCCCCTTCGACCGATCTGCCTACTTCTTCGATCAATCTAGCGCCCCATGTACAAGCCAGTACGGGAAGACTGCAACCTCGACCTCCCTCCCATGCTCCGATGCAACTGAGGTCTGATGATCGGCTTGCTGCCTTAGAACTACCAGGGCTGCAGCAGTGGATTAGCAAGTCCAGAAGCGCCTGAGTGTGTGTTTTTGTAGGCCGAGCTTCATGGTACCCAGTATCATGACCGTTCATATTGGAATCAGGTGCATCAGGACATGTGCCGTGTTTAAAAAAAGTGCAGCTTTGTCAGATTGATCAATGTTCTTTCTCTGACATGCATGTGACTTGTGAGCGACCATGCAAGAGAGAGACAGAGCTGCACTGTTCACACATGGAGAGATTCCATCCTCTGACACGCCATGTCCTATCCTCTTCTCTTGTCCGTGACTCCATCCCAAGAGAGTTGCACTGTTCACACATGGACTGTTTCTAACAATTTCGTTTTTTCTTTTCTGCTACCTCATTGAACACATTCGGTCACAGCAAAGAAAATACACGCTCTCTCCCTCCTACCTTTTCTTCCTTCTCTCCTCACGTGCTCTCTCTCCTACCCTCTCCTCTCTCTGACATAACATCATTTCTCAGCCGCTGCACGACACAGCTAGGTCCATGTGGGCCAGGATGCATGTCCCACCTAGCGGCTAGCACCAGCCACTCTGTCAACACTGAGTCAAACCTCCAGCCAGTGTTCCTGCAAATGTTCTGCGTCGCTCAGAAACTGGGCACACATCTCGATGCATTTTTATGGTTGGGATTGTGAGTACCGTGAAGCTCGGCCTTCACTAGAACTTTGCGGAAGCGCCTAGCAGAAGACCAAAATTGGCAGAGTCTAGAAGCCCCTAGCAGAAGACCAAAATTGGTAGCGCATCCTACTCCACCTCTTCTCTCCCCCACCCTCTAATCAGATCTATTTGTTTGATTTAGACACAATCATGTTTGCATGCCTTCGTTTCCATCCAGAAAGATTAATCAATGCAATGCTCGATCAGGACAATGTGTAGGCCCTCAAGAGGTTGTGTGAATCTCGCCGGACAAACGAATTGCGTCGTAAGGATTTGTTGCTCTTCACAGGCCCATGCAGCTGGTCAGTACGACCATGATTCCGTTGCGAACTTGGGAACAATGGTGCCTCTCATGTGCGTGTGGTGGCAGCCAGCAGAAATTGTACTCCGTTAGGTATGTATGTAGATCCTACCTACTAGCGCATCTGGCCGTCCGGAGTCGATCAACCTGCTTGGGAAGTCAGCTTACCTGCGTGTACGTAGGTAAGTGCAATGTACAGTAATTCGCAGCCTGTGTCAAAATCCTCTCTTTCTAATTGTCCCAACTCCCATCTTGGTTCTTTTTTTCTCTTGAGTAAACGTTGAATCTGATGGTCTTATCCAGCTTTTCCCAGCAGATAATTAAGATGACACCACTACAAAGATACCTGCTGCAGGAGAAAATTAAGTCCCATTTACTAGAACGTCTAAGGCGGCGGCTCACACATCTAGCCGGATATAAGCAAGTTGTGGAAACAATAGCAACAGCAGCATTCTTTTGTCCTGCGTGCCTACTGATTTTGTTGGCCCTCACATCAGGTACTTGCTCCCCAATAGAAGTACTATCTTACCTCTGTATAGTGATCATTATGAATACAACTGGCCATGTATTACATGCATGACTCATGTCTATATATTCCATACCGATGGTGTGGACTGCTATATTTTTATTTGTGGTGAGTCCATTAGGTATTCTCTTTGTCGTTCTCTTTCCAAGAGAATTGTGTGTGTCTAAGTGTTTGACCAAAGAATTCAATGTAAACAATTATTAAAAGTGGAACATGTCTTGGATTGTTTGTTCTCAATTATTATTGAAATGTTATATTTTATAGTTGGGCAGTTGCTACATCTGCACGTATAAATGCTAAAAGGTACATATTCTGGGCAATACATTCATTTGAACAGTCGTTGGCCTTTACATTTTGGTTAAGTTGTCGGTTCATCAATGGTGTGGGAGTGTGTCAAAAATAAATGTTGGGCATAAATCGTTATTTTCATGTTTAGATATCATTGTGCTATATAAAATTATTTAGTTGGCACTATTCTGGAGACACTACTAGGAAAACGGCTATAGATGAAATGGACACTAATGACGCACCACATGTGCGGTGCGCCATTAGTATATAGCAATGGCGCACCACATACAGATGCGTCATTAGTAATATATTACTAATGGCGCACCTGGTGGGTGGTGCGTCACTAGAAGTTTTGGAAAAAAAAATTGTTACTAATGGCGCACCGTGGGATGGTGCGCCATTACTAGTTGACATAGTAATGGCGCACCACACCCACCGTGCGCCATTAGTAGTTTCGGAAAAAATAAAAAAAATTGTTAGTAATGGCGCACCTTTGGACAGTGCGCCATTACTAGTTTTAACTAGTAATGGCGCACTGTTCACTGGTGCGCCATTACTAAGTTTCTTTCAAAAAGAAATTCAAAAGAAATTCAAAAAATTCAATTTTTTATTTTGTTTTGAAACTAGTAATGGCGCACCGTGGGGTGGTGCGCCATTACTAGTTTAACTAGTAATGGCGCACCACCCACCGTCGCCATTACTAACTTGGCCCAACACCGAATGCACCCCCTGGACCGCCTTTTCAGTTTAAAAAAATATAAAAAATGATGGAAATGTCAAAAAAATAAAAGAAAATAAGTTTGCCATGTGATATGTGGTCTAGTTGTTGGGAAAATTTACAAATATGAATTTCAACTTTATTTGTAAAATCTCTCTGGAAATTTGTAAAATGGGCATAACTTTTGCATACGAACTCGGATTAAAAAGTTTTTTATATGAAAAATCATCTACTCGAAAAGTTACATCCGAATTTAACTGGGGCGAACCCCGTTAAACATTTTCAAAATCCCCAAAAACCTAACAGAAAAAAGTTACGGGGCTTTCAAGATCTAGAGGCAAAAAAATTCAAACTTACTAGTGGCGCACCGTGGATGTGGTGCGCCACTAGTAACAGAAAAAAATTGGTTTTGAATTTTTTTGGTTTTTTTTATTTTTTCTCAAAAAATGATATGTAATATGACCGGGAAGTTTGAAATATTTTTCAAAATTTCATCATAGTTATGAACATGAACAAAGTCCTAGACATCAACAAGGTATAATAGGATTGATATGCTAGATATATCAACAGTGCCTGTGAAGTGAGCTGTTCTTTGGGGTTGGATAGAACTCTGAAGTTAAGCGTGCTTGGGCTGGAGTAGTGTGAGGATGGGTGACCCTCCAGGAAGTTTGACCATGGAGTGCGATTTGACCTGAGATTAAGCATATTGACCCGAGATTAAGCAATAGTGACCTGAGATTAAGAAAAAGAAAAAATTTGAAAAAAAATTAAAAAATTCTGAAAAAAATTTGAAAAAATTGTTACTAATGGCGCACTTCTATGTGGTGCGCCATTAGTATACCAGATACTAATGGCCCCCTGGGAGGAATTCTAATGGCGCACTGTGGGCAATACTAATGGCGCACTACGTGGTGCGCCATTGGAATTTAATTCTAATAGCGTGATGCTAGTGGCGCACCAGTAGTGCGCCATTAGAAGGCAAAACTGGTGCGCCACTAGCATGCCTTTTCCTAGTAGTGAGAGTAGTTAGGACACCATTGAAATTGGTAGAAAGTAACTTATGTAACAATGTGGGCACAAGGATCAATGGCATTTAATTTAGTTGTCAAATTAAGTTGACGTACACTAGGTTCTTATAAGATGTTTAGCATGATAAAGGATACCCATTTTAATATACATTATATTTTATAAGTTGGTTCTGTATGGTTGATATCCTCATCAAGGATGCACTTTCTAGTGGAATACCCTAGACATACTCTACTACAAGTTGAGAACAATCAAATGGATCTGCATTAGGACGGCTCAAACAAATCAGAATAGTATCTATTAATTATTGTGCATTATAATTCTTCTTTGTATCGCTCACCGGCGTGCACATCACTTTTAGTGTTTAATTATTATCCAATCCACCACTGAATGACCTAATTTTTCACCAACTTCCACATGATTGGATGTTGAATCACATTGTCATTCTCATTCTTATTTTCCCAACCATACTCATTAACTATGAAGTCACATTTTGTTGTTCTTTCCAGTCAAATAGGCTTCCCAATAATGCATCAATTTCCACGTTTATACGTTGTAGTAAGTCACAGTTGATAGTAATTTTTGTCTAATATATATTTGCTAATTCGAGGTTGTGTATCTATCACCATGTGAACCAACATCTTCTCAATTAATTAATAATTTAATGATTACGATGAAATTTGGGCAATTGAGCTTATTCCTATGAGATTACCTATGGCTGGAAATTAGTGGTGAAGTAAACTTATTATAAATAAAGTATACAAAATCTTTTACTCATAAAATTGTAGAAAGGTGGAAGAGAGAAATCATAGGACTACATCTTGGATCCTACGGGACCCAAACTATGTTTGTGTGCACCATATAAAAACATGATTTTTTTTTTTTTGCAAGAGTCTGGTACATGAATGAACACTTATGAATAAAATTCTATGGAAAAGCCAACATTTTTTACATATGTATATGTTCCATAAGTTAACTTTGATGGTAGTTTATCATTTTTGCAATTTAACTGGGCATATCTAAATTATGGTGTGTGGCGCTATCAAGGCAATGTAAACACAATGATGGAAGTAAGAATCATACTTTTGTACAAGCACGTTTGATAATTATTATTAAATTTAATTTCTATCAGTATGCAACTAATGTTAATAGAACTTAAACAATATACAAATAACTAAAAATAGGCTAGCCCATGCGGACGCACGAGTTGACGGCTAGTCTTGCTTAATGCATTACTCCGTTTTTCAGGAACTTAATACACTAGATACTTGCTGGATAGCAGTCAATGTGTGTAGTAACAGTAGTAGATGTAGAATCGTTTTGGTATACTATGGACATGATGCCTATATGTTTGATCATTGCCTTGGATATCATCATAATTATTTGCTTTTCTATCAATCGCTCAATAGTAATTTGTCTACCCACCGTATGCTATTTTCTCGAGAGAAGCCTCTAGTGAAAATCATGGCCCCCGGGTCTATCTTTGATGATATAAAAATCACAAAAATACCTTGCTGCAATTTTATTCTATGTATTTTATTTTGTATTTTTATCATATCTATCTATCAAAACATATACAATTTAATCTTGCTCGTAACCATTAAAGGATTGACAACCCCTCTACGTGTTGGGTTGCAAGTATTTGTTGTTTGTGTGCAGGTATTATTTACATAGTGTTGCTTGGTTCTCCTACTGGATTGATAACTTTGGTTTCATAAATGAGGAAAATACTTATCTCTACTGTGCTACATCATCCCCTCCTCTTCGGGGAAATCCCAACGCAGCTCACAAGTAGCAGGAAGAATTTCTAGCGTCGTTGCTAGGGAGACATCATCAACATATATCAAGTACCTAGTCATAAACTTTCATCTCCTTGCAATTATTTTATTTGCCATTTGTCTCTTTTTTATCTCCCCAATTCTAAAAAATTTACAATAAAAATTACAAAAATATTTTCCGTTTGCCTTTTTCCTATTTGATCTTTCATTTGCTTGTGATCTTTGACTAGTCACGATGTCTCAAGGGAATCGTCATGATATTTCCTATAATAATATATTGGTTGAGATTGAAAAAATACTAAGGACGTGCTGATTAAGTCGCTCATATTAATTTTTGGTAAATATGTAGATTTTCTTAACCAATCTGATATTCTGATGCGGTAGAGACAACACCAGTGATTATTAGTTCTTTCGCAAGAGAAAATAAGGAGTCAACGATAAGTTAGATTCTCATCAGAATTACTGATTTTCTTTCTTAATTTGTAGGACGTATATATCATTGAATTATAGTATTCCTATCGTGCATTTATCATAAATAATGTATGTACATATGGTCTGTAGGTTACTGTTCTGGCTCGAAGCATGAAGACCAATTCACCCTTTGAGTGAGATTTTGTATTGAAAATAAGAGTTCTGGAATGTGGACAAACTGGGTGCATACGCACCACAATAGCTAAGTAAACAACGTTCAGTTCTCTTTGTGTGAATTTTTTGCCGGTACTATGTTTGCACATGTCACTGTCTTTAGCTTATAATGTAATGTTAGTTGGCCACCCCTGAACCCATTAGCTATTTTCGGTTGATAGATTTGTTAATACTAAGCAGCATGCTGGAACTAAGTAGTATGATTTCTTCAGCTGTAATGTCAGTTGCTACATATTTGGTCGTTGTCACCTAAAATTTAACTCGCATGTAAACTGAAGGAACACCGAGATTAATGATTTTGCGCATGAGTGGTATGACGTCGAAACATCAACAATGTTGTTCTCACATTTACTTCATGATGTCAAAGTGTTAGGAGAAACATTTCTCCAGCTCAACCGACAGTGACCATCTGTTCTATTGTTTTCTTTTTAGTGAATCGCTCTATTTTGATGTTGCACTCATCAATGTTTAAAAATTGATGTATAGCTGAGCTTGATCAGGTACCTGTGATAAAAAAACAAGTTATTAATGCATCGGTAGTTTAATTATCAAGTAAATAAGAGGATTTGTTGATGAATGTAGAAAGAAATGCGAAACTCATACTCTCAGATGTTACGTTCGCCACTGGTGCAGTAATTTTCTCTCTAAATAAATTACATTCAGTCGCTTGCATGCTTTTCTTATAGGTCGATTATTTATGTGCATGATCTCTTTTCTAAGGTCAGAATTTGTTCACATTCTTTGAGTAGCTTGATTAAATTTTCTAAGGTCATATCAAGAGCACCATTTCAAGCATAAAGAAAACTTTGAAGAAATATATATTTTTGGTATTGGTTATTTCGTTTGTCATTTCATCATGTCCTTTGCATGATTACCATCTGTTACATGAATATGTTACCATAACGATTTAAAGAAAATCAGCATTAATTTCATACCATCCTCTGAATTATTCTTACCGCAATGCATGATTTGACGTTTGTAGTCCATATAAATACCCATTATCGAAAACTCATTGTTCCATTCACAAGTTGTTTCATTGAAAGTTTCGCACTCTGTGATCCCATTAGGCCACAATCGTTATTCTTTGAACTATTAATATTGTTTGCCATATTTCAAAACAAAATATATACCTTCGGGATTCAAAGGGTCTTACACGTCGACACCCATGAAAACATCTTTATTTAGTCCTCACATCGGGTGATTGTATAAGAATTGTTAGCGCATGTGAAGCACACATTCAACTGAACTACCTACCATAGTATAAATATCGCCAAAGGATGTGTCTATTGGGTGAACTGGGAATGCGTGGAAATATGAAGAGGATTTTTGTCTGCAAGTTCAACAAACTTAGAATGCCGAGCAATGAGAACACTCCATTCTATATTGTCTATCTAAATGGTTAGTGGTATGAAGTTCTTTCACCATGAATCTTTAGTGCACTATCCATGTTTCGGCAAAAGAATGATTTAATGGGAAGAAGGGAACTAACAAAGCCAGTATCAAAAGCTAATAATTCAAAACCTTTACGTTATTCTAATGAAACATGTGGGAGACTAATATTTTTGTGTTTAGAAATGCTAGCCGTGCAGTTGCACGGTTAATGACTAGTACTTATACTTACTTATACTAATTAGCGACTCCCTAGAAATTCTTACCTTAATTAGAAAATACAGACCGTTAATCTGGTGGGTCCAAGTTATAACGGTGTAGATTTGTTAGTTTTTTTTTACCTGAGATTTTTTTGAAAGAAAAAAATCTAATCTATCAAAACTAACTCACGTAGCACCTAACCTATCTATAAAATCCCTATGCTTGAACAAATTAAAAATAAGAAACCAATCAGCTATCCCTCAAAAAAAAAACCAATCAGCTAAGAAAATTCTACGTTGCAACAAATTAAAAACCAAATACTTTTGTTTTCGCACAAACAGCCATTAGAAAACCTAGCGTACTCCTAGAGAACTCCAACATCTAGCGTACTCCTAGATTGTTTTTTCTTTCTGTTTCCTCCGGAAAAAAACAGAAATCAATCTATAATACTCCTAGGAAACTTGAAGATGGATTCTTCCACAAAGACTCCGGACACAATATATGTGTTCTCCCAATCCCCTTCGACCGATCTGCCTACTTCTTCGATCAATCTAGCGCCCCATGTACAAGCCAGTACGGGAAGACTGCAACCTCGACCTCCCTCCCATGCTCCGATGCAACTGAGGTCTGATGATCGGCTTGCTGCCTTAGAACTACCAGGGCTGCAGCAGTGGATTAGCAAGTCCAGAAGCGCCTGAGTGTGTGTTTTTGTAGGCCGAGCTTCATGGTACCCAGTATCATGACCGTTCATATTGGAATCAGGTGCATCAGGACATGTGCCGTGTTTAAAAAAAGTGCAGCTTTGTCAGATTGATCAATGTTCTTTCTCTGACATGCATGTGACTTGTGAGCGACCATGCAAGAGAGAGACAGAGCTGCACTGTTCACACATGGAGAGATTCCATCCCTCTGACACGCCATGTCCTATCCTCTTCTCTTGTCCGTGACTCCATCCCAAGAGAGTTGCACTGTTCACACATGGACTGTTTCTAACAATTTCGTTTTTTCTTTTCTGCTACCTCATTGAACACATTCGGTCACAGCAAAGAAAATACACGCTCTCTCCCTCCTACCTTTTCTTCCTTCTCTCCTCACGTGCTCTCTCTCCTACCCTCTCCTCTCTCTGACATAACATCATTTCTCAGCCGCTGCACGACACAGCTAGGTCCATGTGGGCCAGGATGCATGTCCCACCTAGCGGCTAGCACCAGCCACTCTGTCAACACTGAGTCAAACCTCCAGCCAGTGTTCCTGCAAATGTTCTGCGTCGCTCAGAAACTGGGCACACATCTCGATGCATTTTTATGGTTGGGATTGTGAGTACCGTGAAGCTCGGCCTTCACTAGAACTTTGCGGAAGCGCCTAGCAGAAGACCAAAATTGGCAGAGTCTAGAAGCCCCTAGCAGAAGACCAAAATTGGTAGCGCATCCTACTCCACCTCTTCTCTCCCCCACCCTCTAATCAGATCTATTTGTTTGATTTAGACACAATCATGTTTGCATGCCTTCGTTTCCATCCAGAAAGATTAATCAATGCAATGCTCGATCAGGACAATGTGTAGGCCCTCAAGAGGTTGTGTGAATCTCGCCGGACAAACGAATTGCGTCGTAAGGATTTGTTGCTCTTCACAGGCCCATGCAGCTGGTCAGTACGACCATGATTCCGTTGCGAACTTGGGAACAATGGTGCCTCTCATGTGCGTGTGGTGGCAGCCAGCAGAAATTGTACTCCGTTAGGTATGTATGTAGATCCTACCTACTAGCGCATCTGGCCGTCCGGAGTCGATCAACCTGCTTGGGAAGTCAGCTTACCTGCGTGTACGTAGGTAAGTGCAATGTACAGTAATTCGCAGCCTGTGTCAAAATCCTCTCTTTCTAATTGTCCCAACTCCCATCTTGGTTCTTTTTTTCTCTTGAGTAAACGTTGAATCTGATGGTCTTATCCAGCTTTTCCCAGCAGATAATTAAGATGACACCACTACAAAGATACCTGCTGCAGGAGAAAATTAAGTCCCATTTACTAGAACGTCTAAGGCGGCGGCTCACACATCTAGCCGGATATAAGCAAGTTGTGGAAACAATAGCAACAGCAGCATTCTTTTGTCCTGCGTGCCTACTGATTTTGTTGGCCCTCACATCAGGTACTTGCTCCCCAATAGAAGTACTATCTTACCTCTGTATAGTGATCATTATGAATACAACTGGCCATGTATTACATGCATGACTCATGTCTATATATTCCATACCGATGGTGTGGACTGCTATATTTTTATTTGTGGTGAGTCCATTAGGTATTCTCTTTGTCGTTCTCTTTCCAAGAGAATTGTGTGTGTCTAAGTGTTTGACCAAAGAATTCAATGTAAACAATTATTAAAAGTGGAACATGTCTTGGATTGTTTGTTCTCAATTATTATTGAAATGTTATATTTTATAGTTGGGCAGTTGCTACATCTGCACGTATAAATGCTAAAAGGTACATATTCTGGGCAATACATTCATTTGAACAGTCGTTGGCCTTTACATTTTGGTTAAGTTGTCGGTTCATCAATGGTGTGGGAGTGTGTCAAAAATAAATGTTGGGCATAAATCGTTATTTTCATGTTTAGATATCATTGTGCTATATAAAATTATTTAGTTGGCACTATTCTGGAGACACTACTAGGAAAACGGCTATAGATGAAATGGACACTAATGACGCACCACATGTGCGGTGCGCCATTAGTATATAGCAATGGCGCACCACATACAGATGCGTCATTAGTAATATATTACTAATGGCGCACCTGGTGGTGGTGCGTCACTAAAGTTTTGAAAAAAATTGTTACTAATGGCGCACCGTGGGATGGTGCGCCATTACTAGTTGACATAGTAATGGCGCACCACACCCACCGTGCGCCATTAGTAGTTTCGGAAAAAATAAAAAAAATTGTTAGTAATGGCGCACCTTTGGACAGTGCGCCATTACTAGTTTTAACTAGTAATGGCGCACTGTTCACTGGTGCGCCATTACTAAGTTTCTTTCAAAAAGAAATTCAAAAGAAATTCAAAAAAAATTCAATTTTTTTATTTTGTTTTCGAAACTAGTAATGGCGCACCGTGGGGTGGTGCGCCATTACTAGTTTAACTAGTAATGGCGCACCACCCCACCGTGCGCCATTACTAACTTGGCCCAACACCGAATGCACCCCCTGGACCGCCTTTTCAGTTTAAAAAAATATAAAAAATGATGGAAATGTCAAAAAAATAAAAGAAAATAAGTTTGCCATGTGATATGTGGTCTAGTTGTTGGGAAAATTTACAAATATGAATTTCAACTTTATTTGTAAAATCTCTCTGGAAATTTGTAAAATGGGCATAACTTTTGCATACGAACTCGGATTAAAAAGTTTTTTATATGAAAAATCATCTACTCGAAAAGTTACATCCGAATTTAACTGGGGCGAACCCCGTTAAACATTTTCAAAATCCCCAAAAACCTAACAGAAAAAAGTTACGGGGCTTTCAAGATCTAGAGGCAAAAAAATTCAAACTTACTAGTGGCGCACCGTGGATGTGGTGCGCCACTAGTAACAGAAAAAAATTGGTTTTGAATTTTTTTTGTTTTTTTTATTTTTTTTCAAAAAATGATATGTAATATGACCGGGAAGTTTGAAATATTTTTCAAAATTTCATCATAGTTATGAACATGAACAAAGTCCTAGACATCAACAAGGTATAATAGGATTGATATGCTAGATATATCAACAGGTGCCTGTGAAGTGAGCTGTTGCTGGGGTTGGATAGAACTCTGAAGTTAAGCGTGCTTGGGCTGGAGTAGTGTGAGGATGGGTGACCCTCCAGGAAGTTTGACCATGGAGTGCGATTTGACCTGAGATTAAGCATATTGACCCGAGATTAAGCAATAGTGACCTGAGATTAAGAAAAAAGAAAAAAATTTGAAAAAAAAAATTAAAAAAAATTCTGAAAAAAAATTTGAAAAAAATTGTTACTAATGGCGCACTTCTATGTGGTGCGCCATTAGTATACCAGATACTAATGGCCCCCTGGGAGGAATTCTAATGGCGCACTGTGGGCAATACTAATGGCGCACTACGTGGTGCGCCATTGGAATTTAATTCTAATAGCGTGATGCTAGTGGCGCACCAGTAGTGCGCCATTAGAAGGCAAAACTGGTGCGCCACTAGCATGCCTTTTCCTAGTAGTGAGAGTAGTTAGGACACCATTGAAATTGGTAGAAAGTAACTTATGTAACAATGTGGGCACAAGGATCAATGGCATTTAATTTAGTTGTCAAATTAAGTTGACGTACACTAGGTTCTTATAAGATGTTTAGCATGATAAAGGATACCCATTTTAATATACATTATATTTTATAAGTTGGTTCTGTATGGTTGATATCCTCATCAAGGATGCACTTTCTAGTGGAATACCCTAGACATACTCTACTACAAGTTGAGAACAATCAAATGGATCTGCATTAGGACGGCTCAAACAAATCAGAATAGTATCTATTAATTATTGTGCATTATAATTCTTCTTTGTATCGCTCACCGGCGTGCACATCACTTTTAGTGTTTAATTATTATCCAATCCACCACTGAATGACCTAATTTTCACCAACTTCCACATGATTGGATGTTGAATCACATTGTCATTCTCATTCTTATTTTCCCAACCATACTCATTAACTATGAAGTCACATTTTGTTGTTCTTTCCAGTCAAATAGGCTTCCCAATAATGCATCAATTTCCACGTTTATACGTTGTAGTAAGTCACAGTTGATAGTAATTTTTGTCTAATATATATTTGCTAATTCGAGGTTGTGTATCTATCACCATGTGAACCAACATCTTCTCAATTAATTAATAATTTAATGATTACGATGAAATTTGGGCAATTGAGCTTATTCCTATGAGATTACCTATGGCTGGAAATTAGTGGTGAAGTAAACTTATTATAAATAAAGTATACAAAATCTTTTACTCATAAAATTGTAGAAAGGTGGAAGAGAGAAATCATAGGACTACATCTTGGATCCTACAGGACCCAAACTATGTTTGTGTGCACCATATAAAAACATGATTTTTTTTTTTGCAAGAGTCTGGTACATGAATGAACACTTATGAATAAAATTCTATGGAAAAGCCAACATTTTTTACATATGTATATGTTCCATAAGTTAACTTTGATGGTAGTTTATCATTTTTGCAATTTAACTGGGCATATCTAAATTATGGTGTGTGGCGCTATCAAGGCAATGTAAACACAATGATGGAAGTAAGAATCATACTTTTGTACAAGCACGTTTGATAATTATTATTAAATTTAATTTCTATCAGTATGCAACTAATGTTAATAGAACTTAAACAATATACAAATAACTAAAAATAGGCTAGCCCATGCGGACGCATTTGAGTTGATGACTAGTCTTGCTTAATGCATTACTCCGCTTTTCAGGAACTTAATACACTAGATACTTGCTGGATAGCAGTCAATGTGTGTAGTAACAGTAGTAGATGTAGAATCGTTTTGGTATACTATGGACATGATGCCTATATGTTTGATCATTGCCTTGGATATCATCATAATTATTTGCTTTTCTATCAATCGCTCAATAGTAATTTGTCTACCCACCGTATGCTATTTTCTCGAGAGAAGCCTCTAGTGAAAATCATGGCCCCGGTCTATCTTTGATGATATAAAATCACAAAAATACCTTGCTGCAATTTTATTCTATGTATTTTATTTTGTATTTTTATCATATCTATCTATCAAAACATATACAATTTAATCTTGCTCGTAACCATTAAAGGATTGACAACCCCTCTCGTGTTGGGTTGCAAGTATTTGTTGTTTGTGTGCAGGTATTATTTACATAGTGTTGCTTGGTTCTCCTACTGGATTGATAACTTTGGTTTCATAAATGAGGAAAATACTTATCTCTACTGTGCTACATCATCCCCTCCTCTTCGGGGAAATCCCAACGCAGCTCACAAGTAGCAGGAAGAATTTCTAGCGTCGTTGCTAGGGAGACATCATCAACATATATCAAGTACCTAGTCATAAACTTTCATCTCCTTGCAATTATTTTATTTGCCATTTGTCTCTTTTTTATCTCCCCAATTCTAAAAAATTTACAATAAAAATTACAAAAATATTTTCCGTTTGCCTTTTTCCTATTTGATCTTTCATTTGCTTGTGATCTTTGACTAGTCACGATGTCTCAAGGGAATCGTCATGATATTTCCTATAATAATATATTGGTTGAGATTGAAAAAATACTAAGGATTACATGTCTATGCAATTTGAGGATAACAAATTTTTACAGAGGAACTTAAGGAACATTCTATTTTGCTTGACACTATTACAAAATCTTGTTGAAAAAATTGATAAAAGTGGGTTTGGAGAGGTAAAAAATGTAACTAGTGATGTGCCCACTCTCTTGGATTACAAAGACTTTAATTATGATAGTTGTTCTTTGATTGAATTTATTTATTTATTACAATCCATGCTAAATTCACCCAATGCATATGAACAAAATAAGGCTTTTACCAAACATATTGTAGAAGTTATGATGAAAGCCTTAGAAGAAAAGTTAAAATTAGATATTTCAATTCCTCAAAAATTATATGATGAATGAGAACCCACTAGTAAAGTCAAGATACAAAATTATGAGTGCAATGCTTTATGTGATTTGGGTACTAGTGTTTCCACAATTCTGTAATCTCTATTTGATGTGCTAGGTTTTACCGATTTGAAAAAATGTTCTCTTAATTTGCACTTGGCGGATTCTACTATTGAAAAGCCTTTGGGCAGAATTAATGATGTTCTTATTTTTACAAATAGGAATTATGTGCCCATAGATTTTATTGTACTTGATATTGATTGCAATCCGTCTTGTTCCATTATACTTGGTAGACCGTTTTTACGAACTATAGGTGTCGTGATTGACATGAAATAAGTGAATATTAAATTTCAGTTTCCGTTAAAGAAGGGTATGGAACACTTCCCTAGAACTATAATTAAGGCACCATATGAATAAATCATGAGGGCAACCTATGGAGCAAAAACTAGATATGACAATACTTGAAACTATGCATTATGCCTAGCTAGGGGCATAAAACAATAGCGCTTGTTGGAGGCAACCCAATAATCATTGATACGCCTCCAACGTATCTATAATTTTTGATTGTTTCATGCTATTATATTACCCGTTTTGGATGTTTATGGACTTTACTTTACACTTTTATATCATTTTTGGGACTAACCTACTAACCGGAGGCCCAGCCCGAATTGCTATTTTTTTTTTGCCTATTTCAGTGTTTCGAAGAAAAGGAGTATCAAACGGAGTCCAAACGGAGTCCAAACGGAATGAAACCTTCAGGAGCGATCTTTTTGGAACAAACGCAATCCAGGAGACTTGGAGTGGACGTCAAGAAGCAGCCGAGGCAGCCACGAGGCAGGAGGCCGCGCCCCCACCCTCGTGGGCCCCTCGTGGCTCCCCTGACCTACCTCCTTCGCCTATATATACCTCCATACCCTGAAAACATCAAGGAGCACCACGAAAAACTATTTCCACCGCCGCAACCTTCTGTATCCGTGAGATACCATCTTGGAGCCTTCGTCGGCGCTCCGCCGGAGGGAGCCGGAGGGGGAATCGAACACGGAGGGCTTCTACATCAACACCATAGCCTCTCCAATGAGTTGTGAGTAGTTTACCACAGACATTCGGGTCCATAGTTATTAGCTAGATGGCTTCTTCTCTCTCTTTGAATCTCAATACAAAGTTCTTCTCGATCTTTTTGGAGATCTATTCGATGTAACTCTTTTTCCAATGAATTGTGGGTTTATGATCAAGTTTATCTATGAGAAATATTTGAATCTCCTCTGAATTCTTTTATGTATGATTGGTTATCTTTGCAAGTCTCTTCGAATTATCAGTTTGGTTTGGCCTACTAGATTGATCTTTCTTGCAATGGGAGAAGTGCTTAGCTTTGGGTTCAATCTTGCGGTGTCCTTTCCCAGTGACAGCAGGGGCAGCAAGTCATGTATTTTATTGTTGCCATCGAGGATAAAAAGAAGGGTTTTATATCATATTGCTTGAGTTTATCCCTCTACATCATGTCATCTTTCTTAATGCGTTCCTCTGTTCTTATGAACTTAATACTCTAGATGCATGTTGGATAGCGGTCGATGTGTGGAGTAATAGTAGTAGATGCAGAATCGTTTTGATCTACTTGTCACGGACGTGATGCCTATATACATGATCATGCCTAGATATTCTCATAAGTATGCACTTTTCTATCAATTGCTCGACAGTAATGTGTTCACCCACCGTAATACTTATGCTATCTTTAGAGAAGCCACTAGTGAAACCTATGGCCCCTGGGTCTATCTTTTATCATATAAGTTTCTGATCTACTTTATTTTGCATCTTTACTTTTCAATCTATATCATAAAAATACCAAAAATATTTATCTTATCTTATTATCTCTATCATATCTCACTTTTGCAAGTTACCGTGAAGGGATTGACAACCCCTTTATCGCGTTGGTTGCGAGGTTCTAGGTTGTTTGTGTAGGTACGAGGGACTTGCGTGGAGCCTCCTACTGGATTGATACCTTGGTTCTCAAAAACTGAGGGAAATACTTACGCTACTTTGCTGCATCACCCTTTCCTCTTCAAGCAACGCAGTTGCTGGAGGGAGCAAGAAGGATTTCTGGCGCCGTTGCCGGGGAGGTCTTCGCACAAGTCAAGACATACCAATTTTCAAGTTTTGGGTAAAGATTTGATGGACTATGGAATAAGGAGTGGCAAGAGCCTAAGCTTGGGGATGCCCATGGCACCCCAAGATAATCCAAGGACAACCAAAATCCTAAGCTTGGGGATGCCCCGGAAGGCATCCCCTCTTTCGTCTTCGTCTATCGGTAACTGTACTTGGAGTTATATTTTTATTCGCCACATGATATGTGTTTTGCTTGGAGCGTCTTGTATGATATGAGTCTTTGCTTTTTAGTTTACCACAATCATCCTTGCTGTACAGACCTTTTGGGAGAGACACACGTGATTTGGAATTTATTAGATTACTCTATGTGCTTCACTTATATCTTTTGAGCTAGATAGTTTTGCTCTAGTGCTTCACTTATACTTTTTAGAGCACGACGGTGGCTTTATTTTGTAGAAATTATTGATCTCTCATGCTTCACTTATATTATTTTGAGAGTCTTTTAGAACAGCATGGTATTTGCTATGGTTATAAAATTGGTCCTAATATGATGGGCATCCAAGTTGGGTATAATAAAAACTATCATAGGAAGTGAATTGGATGATATGATCAATTTGATGCTTGATAATTGTTTTGAGATATAAAGGTGGTAATATTAGAGTCATGCTAGTTGGGTAATTATGAAATTGAGGAATACTTGTGTTGAAGTTGGCAAGTCCCGTAGCATGCACGTATGGTAAAAGTTGTGTAACAAATTTATGGCATGGGGTGCTCCTTTGATTGCCTTCCTTATGTGTGGAGGTCGAGGGCGCGCGATGGTTAACTCCTACCAACCTCCCCCCGAGGAGCATGCATAGTAGTACTTTGCTTTGAGGGTAATAAAACTTTTGCAATAAGTATATGTGTTCTTTATGACTAATGTGAGTCCATGGATTATACGCACTCTTACCCTTCCGTCATTGCTAGCGTCTTTGGTACCGTGCATTGCCCTTTCTCACCTTGAGAGTTGGTGCAAACTTCACGGGTGCATCCAAACCCCGTGATACGATACGCTCTATCACACATAAACCTCCTTATATAATCCTCAAAACAGCCACCATACCTACCTATTATGGCATTTCCATAGCCATTCCGAGATATATTGCCATGCAACTTTCCACCATTCCGTTTATCATGACACGGATCATCATTGTCATATTGCCTTGCATGATCATGTAGTTGACATCGTATTTGTGGCAAAGCCACCTTGCATAACTGTTTATACATGTCACTCTTGATTCATTGCCCATCCCGGTACACCGCCGGAGGCATTCATATAGAGTCATATCTTGTTCTAGTTTCGAGTTGTAATTCATGAGTTGTAAATAAATAGAAGTGTGATGATCATCATTATTAGAGCATTGTCCCTTATAAAAAAAGAAAGGCCAAATAAAAAAAGAAAGGCCAAATAAAAAAGGGAAATGCTCAAAAAAAAGAAAATAGAAAGGGGACAATGTTACTATCTTTTTCCACACTTGTGCTTCAAAGTAGCACCATGTTCTCCATATAGAGAGTCTCTTATGTTGTCACTTTCATATACTAGTGGGAATTTTTCATTATAGAACTTGGCTTGTATATTCAAAATGCCCTAGGTCTTCGTGAGCAAGCAAGTTGGATGCACACCCACTTAGTTTCTTTTGTTCAGCTTTCATACATTTATAGCTCTAGTGCATCTGTTGCATGGCAATCCCTACTCCTCACGTTGACATCAATTGATGGGCATATCCATAGCCCGTTGATTAGCCTCGTCAATGTGAGACTTTCTCCTTTTTGTCTTCTCCACACAACCTCCGTCATCATATTCTATTCCACCATAGTGCTATATCCATGGCTTACGCTCATGTATTGCGTGAGAGTTGAAATAAAAAAGTTGAAGCGCGTTAAAAAGTATGAACCAATTGCTTGGCTGAAACCGGGGTTGTGCATGATGAGAGTCTTTTGTGTGATGAAAATGAAGCATAGCCTCACTATATGATTTTGTAGGGATGAACTTTCTTTAGCCATGTTATTTTGAGAAGACATGATTGCTTAGTGTGATGCCCCCGATTCAATCGTACACTAATCATACACGCAAACGTGTATGATCAAAATCAGGGACTCACCAGAAGATATCACAACACAACTCTAAAACATAAATAAGTCATACAAGCATCATAATACAAGGCAGGGGCCTCGAGGGCTCGAATACAAGTGCTCGATCATTGACGAGTCAGCGGAAGCAACAATATCTGAGTACAGACATAAGTTAAACAAGTGCCATAAGATAGCTAGCACAAACTGGGATACAGATCGAAAGAGGCGCATGCCTCCTGCCTGGGATCCTCCTAAACTACTCTTGGTCGTCGTCAGCGGCCTGCACGTAGTAGTAGGTACCTCCAGTGTAGTAGGAGTCGTCGTCGACGATGGCGTATGGATCCTGGGCTCCGGCATCTGGTTGAGACAACCAGGTAGAAGGGAAAGGGGGAAAAGAGGGAGAAAAGCAACCGTGAGTACTCATCCAAAGTACTCGCAAGCAAGGAGCTACACTACATATGCATGGGTATATGTGTAAAAAGGCAATATCGGTGGACTGAACTGCAGAATGCCAGAATAAGAGGGGGATAGATAGTCCTATCGAAGACTACGCTTCTGGCAGCCTCCGTCTTGCAGCATGTAGAAGAGAGTATATTGAAGTCCTCCAAGGAGCATCGCATAGCATAATCCTACTCGGCGATCCTCTCCTCGTCGCCCTGTTAGAGAGCGATCACCGGGTTGTATCTGGCACTTGGAAGGGTGTGTTTTATTAATTATTCGGTTCTAGTTATCATAAGGTCAAGGTACAATCCCAAGTCGTCCTGTTACCGAAGATCACGGCTATTCGAATAGATAAACTTCCCTGCAGGGGTGCACCACATTACCCGACACGCTCGATCCCTCTGGCCGGGCACACTTTCCTGGGTCATGTTCGGCCTCGGGAGATCAACACGCCGCAGCCCCACCTATGCTCAACAGAGAGGTCAGCACACCGGTCTAAATCCTATGCATGCAGGGGTCTGGGCCCATCGCTAATTGCACACCTGCGTGTTGCGAACGCGGCCGGAAGCAGACCTAGCCCCCTTAATACAAGCGCGAGCTTACGGCCCAATGCGGTGCACGCCGCTCAGTCACTGACTTAAAAAAGAGCTTCGGCTGATACCACGATGCCGGTTGCCCATATCTTGTCCCATGTGGCGGTTAGTGCATATAAGGTCAACGACCCAACTCAGATCAAATACCAAGATCTCGTTAAGCGTGTTATTTTGAAATAACCGCGAACGCCGACCAGGGCCAAGCCCACCTCTCTCCTAGGTGGACTCAACCTGCCATGTCGCTCTGCCACAAAGTAACTGTCGGGGGCCGTCGGGAACCTAGGCCCACCTCTACCAGGATGGAGCCACCTGTCCTTCCAGCCCCCACATCGGAATCACTTGTGGGTACTCAATGAGCCAACCCAACTTTAGTCACCATCTGTATAGTATATGTATATATAGTATATACCCGTGATCACCTCCCGAGTGATCACGGCCCAATAGTATAGCAAGGCAGACTGACAAGAATGTAGGGCCACTAATGGTAAACTAGCATCCTATACTAAGCATTTAGGATTGCAGGTAAGGTATCAACAGATGTAGCAACAATGACAGGCTATGCAACAGAATACGATTAACAGTAACATGCTACACTACTGTAATGCAAGCAGTAGAGGGTAGAATAGGTGATATCTGGTGATCAAAGGGGGGGGGGGCTTGCCTGGTTGCTCTGGCAAGAAGGGGGGTCGTCAACTCCGTAGTCGAACGGGGCAGCAGCAGTGTCGGTCTCGTAGTCTACTGGAGAGAAGAGGGGGAAGAAACAATAAATATAATGCAAACATAAGCACGACGATGCATGATGTGACAATGAGCGATGCTAGGTGTGCCCTAACGCGGCAGTAGGTGGTACTGACGAAAGGGGAAACATCCGGGAAAGTATCCCCGGTGTTTCGCGTTTTTGGACAGAAGAAACGGAGGTGAAATGTTGTAGGTTCACTATGCTAGGGACGTGTGGCGAACGAACGGGCTGCGTATTCGGATTTGTCTCGTCGTTCTGAGCAACTTTCATGTACAAAGTTTTTCCATCCGAGTTACGGATTATTTTATATTAATTTTCAAAGTTTTAAATCATTTTTAGAATTAACAGAATTAATTTAATTTTAAAACGTTTATTGCGTCAGCATGACGGTAGCGGTCAACGCTGACCGTTGACTGGTCAAACTGACAGAAGGGCCCCACATGTCATTGTCTAAGGTTACTTAACACAATTTAATTAGGTTAATTAGTTGTTAGGTTAATTTAAACGTGATTAATTAAGTTAATTAATTAAGTAATTAATTATTTAATTATTTTTTTAGTTATATATTATTTTTTATTCTATTTTTTAAATAAAGTTTCAGGGGGGTGGGGCCCCCTCGCCATAGACCCAGGGGGCCTAGCGGGCGTAACGGGCTGCGGGCACGCGCCCGAGCCCACCCGGGATGGGGGCGACGGGCACCTATGCGGGCACTCGCCCGTAGGGAGCGGCGGGCAAGGCCAGAGGCCAGGCGGCCGTGGTGGCTGCCGGGCGGAGGGCACGGCCGCTGCGGAGGCGCGGGCGGAGCAGCAGCAGGGCGCCGGGCGCGATCGCGGGAGCGGGCGAGCGCCTCATGGGGAGGAGGTCAGGCCGTGTCGCGAGCGCTGGGGGAGGAGGAGAGGGAGGCCGTGGCCTCACCGTGCGGAGCAGGGTCGGGGCAATAGGCTTGACGGGGGTCGGGGACAACGGCGACGTTGGGGAGGAAGTCCGGCGAGACGGCGTTCCGGGCGGCGAGGGCGCGGTCGGTGGCGAAGCTGTGGCCAGTACAGGGCCATTGGAGGCAGTGGCGCGGGGCATGGACGGGGTGCCGAGGCCTAGGGTGACGACGTCGATGCAGCCGGATCCGTCCTGGAACGGGAAGTGGCGGTGGAGGCCGGCCGGACTTGCTCGTTGGTGTGGCGGAGGTCGGGGCCGAAGGACGTGGAGGCACGAATCCGGCCAAGTCCGGGGCGGGGACGGTGGTTTCTCGGGGCGGGCGCACCAGCGGTGGTAGGGCTCCCACGCGGGGAGCATGGCGGCGCTGGAAAAACGAGAAGGAGTGGGGAGGAGAGGGGATCGTGCGCCATGGGCGATGGGGACGAGGGCAAGGTCGCCTCGATCCCGATCTAGACGGGTGAGAGAAGGGGATCGTGGGGAGGAGTGGAGAGTGGGATCGGGCTAGGTTTTCGCTGGGGTTGGTTATAGGCCAGGGGGAGTTGGGTCGGCTAGCTGGCAGTGGCCGCTGGGTCACGGCCCAGTTGGGGGGGGGGCTTTTGTTTTCAACAATTTTCCTTTTATTTTGTTTTTACCCTTTTATTTATTTTGATTTTTTACTGTTTTATTTTTAGTCCCATCTTATCCAAGTTTTATAAAAACATAAGAGTTGTACCAAAA
The DNA here is from genome assembly GCA_021605205.1 of Aegilops longissima. Taxonomy (NCBI): domain Eukaryota; kingdom Viridiplantae; phylum Streptophyta; class Magnoliopsida; order Poales; family Poaceae; genus Aegilops; species Aegilops longissima. The sequence continues at coordinate 52,841,550 of CM038681.1, read as the reverse complement.
TCAGTATGACTAATTATACCTCTGATACTAAAGTTTAAACCCCTAGATAAAATATTTTAACATTTTAACACTAAGAAAAGGCATTTATTAAATTGGTTATGTTGTTGTTTCATTTCCATTTGAGCGTTTAAACATTTTATAAAAGTGTGGTTTCTCCACCATAATTACCTATGCATTATTTGGCTCACTCCGAACATTTTAGTTTTAATATTTGAAATCTTTTATTGTTTGCTTGATTTTGAATTTGAATCGGTTTCGAATTAACGCGAGACTAGCAACAGTGATCGAGGTGACGTGGCATCATTAGTAGAGGGTTACTGTAGCTTAATTATCCGGGCGTCACAATTCTTCTCCGCTACAAGAAATCTCGTCCCGAGATTTAGGAGCGGGAGTAAGGGGGAAGGGATTTGGTTACGAAATTCTAACGAATCTTCTCGTTCTTGGTTGCTCTTCTGAATAGGTCGATCTGTTACGTTGATGTCTTCATTTCTCTGCTTCAAGTCACCATGATCAAGTCCTCATCCTTTCTTCGGGACCTCCATCGTCCTATGAATGCGACCAAGGGGAAAAACTCCGGAAGAACGCATCTCCAGAAAGCTAGGCATCTGACGGTGAACTCAATGGGAAATACACAAGGTACCCCATGAGTTGTATTTCAGTGAATTCACTGAGTGCAATATATGATGGTACCAAAGTTTCAAACAGGTATGCAATCATTCGATGACTGGACAGAAGCTGGAATGGGGGTTTGAACAACGAGAATAACATGGTGTTTGATTCCAGGATGAATAATTGTATAGCATTTAGCTTGTGAATCACACACTAAGCCAGGTGCAAAGGATACATTACAATCCGGGCTGTTAAGAAGAGTCAGGTTTCGATCCAGTGGACCTGTGGGTTATGGGCCCACCATGTGCTTTAAAGTAGAAAGGGGGGCAGACATCTTGCACGGTAAAGATAGCAAGGCATGTCAGAGGCTAGCATGTCTGTTATGTCGGCAACAACATCGATACCAAGGGCGAGGGACAAAGAGAATCATTATCCTGCTCGTTAGGACGAGGCGGACCTATAGGCAAAGTTCTCGTCCCTCGGTGGTTACCGGAATGTCATCAACAATAGTAACAGGCTCTTACTGACAGAGTTGTACACCGAGATGTTTGCACAAGCAGGGAATTATTACTGCTTATATCATATAGATCATAGAAAAGGTTTAAACAAACCAATGGATAGGGGAAAATGTCTATCAAATTTAATCAAAACAATGGAAAGAAAAATGTGTTTAAACACATATTTCAAGGGTATATCCTTCCCAAGGACAAGCAGAGCATGATATCCATGACAGGATATAATGTAGAAAACTCTTTAGGTACGGGAGAGAATTTTCATGACATTACCCATACAACGGTGTTTGGATAATTGATCAACAAATATTTTGCATTGTGCTACAAATGTGCTTATTGTAAAATCGGAGTACCAGAGACAGGCTTCGAGATAGCATTGACATGTTCTTCAAGCAAGGGTCGGACTTTGGAAACAAAAAGGATCCATCAGGAACAACTTATAGCATAAGTCTTACAATTTCCTCACAAAAGAATGACTAACCATGCCAAAAAGGTAACTATAACAATAGGTCCTCCCGCCAGGTGGGCTAGGCATGACATCACCTTACCGGGTCATATAAAGACCAATGTTATAACTCTTGGAAATATGTTTCAGCCATCATATCTGACCGAGATTCAGATATGACTGGTGTCAGGATACCTCAGACTCATGATGCCTGAGAAGGAAGGGATGCAACACAATTTGACGAGATGGCATTGCAAGATTCTCGGTAAATGAACTATGGAAGCAAGTTTTGAATCATGAGTTCATCATTAACCAAGGAGAAGATGAGGATGTGGCTAAGGGACTCAATGACAATTGATCGAGAATTCCAAATGGATGGATTTCCACAAAAATGTGAACAAGATGACACTTGTCAATTCAAATGATATAATGTTGTATGCTCGAGGAAAACATACACAATTAAACATTGGTTGAAAGGTGCGCCCAAAATATGGGTTGGGTTGCACGACCAATGTCAGAATGGTGATTCAATAATCAATAGTCTAAGAATGAACGACCGGCCATTAACTTAAAAGCAATAGGGTTGCTAGAAGTGCAGAATCCAAACAGCACTGTTCACTTGTTGGTACCCCGGTTGGAATCAACACGAGGACCAAGAAAGAATGGTGATGGTGAGAAGTATCACTATACCAAGAATTCTTAAGAGGTGGTGAAATTCCCATGACATTCTTGACATAAAAGGTGGTAATACTCCAAGGTAAAGAAGAACAATGCTGGGTAGCAAGGATCTCAAGGTATAACACAAAACATGAATAAGTTTGTGTTCAACGGAAGGCAATAAAGTGGTCGATGGTAACACAAATCATCGAGGGCAAGGATGGTATTTCTCATCATGAATTCAGTTGATATCCTGGAATAGCTCAGAATGCTGATGATGATCACGACACATTTGTCGAGATATTTCATGAAGATGTAATCGATCGATGATGGCATCTAGTAAAAGAATGATGAAGCGAATGGCTATTGGAACCATGGGTACGACACAAACTCGAAATCAAGCTTGTTGTTCAAGACGAAATGATATGACGAGAAAGATCGACGTAAGCTTAGCTCATCGCCGAAAGTTGTGCTCCGGGATTAAGGACCAGGTAACATAGTTAAAATCGGCACGAGAATGATATAGCCGAGCAGGCTAGGAATGACATGATCGAGTGCAAACTCATAAGTAATGAAGGTTACCAAGAGTTGTTTAATCGCGGTGCAGACTCGATTTAGTTATCGGTGTCTTTGAGTGTTTAATAACTCAGAGCCCGTGAAACATTGGAATCAGTGAGAATGTAGTACTTGATGAAGAACTCATAAGAAGTTATGCAGTTCCATGATAATCTCGAGATACCAGGGGGTAATACTCGGCGACAGATCAAAGTAGAGGTTGGACTGGGGTATTGCTCTACAGAAGACAAGTGCTTAAACTTGCACGAGAAATGGTATTTAAAGGAGAACATGGTCGGAACCACGATTGCAAAAAAGCCAGATCCCAGATATAAGATGACCTTATACCAAGGGAATAATTAATGTAAGAGAAGCTTTAATGAAAAGATCTACATCATTTCCATGGGCATGAACACAAGTTCAAGGTCAACTCCCACTTCTCCAATGTATAACCTTCCATTCACTTCTCGCTTTCGAAGAAGTTGTACTATTGAAATTTTATCTGGCAAAATACCAGAAGAGTATGACTCATGAAAACTTTTCAGTTCACACATATTAAGGAAGGCATAGGTTCAAGCCATTGGGGCTTCTTAGAACATATACCACGAACTTCAGGAGTAAATAACACAAGCTCAAAAGTAGAGCATGGTTGACAAAGTAGAGGATACAATTTACCAAAGGCATTATGTATCAGGGAAAGAACTCACAAGGTGATTGAATATGAAGGACATTGTCGGATAAAATCCAACAACGGATCGGGCGATCCACAACAGAGCTGATGTGAGTATCGGTACTCACACAGAGGAAGAAAGAATGCAGAGGCATCAGATTCAAGAATCACCTGATTAGTCTGATGCTTAAATAGAAAGAAATTACGGTTTCCAAAACGAAGGATCAGAAGCAGACGCTCTGATCAAGGATGGACAAGTTGAAAACACTTAGTTGGACAATCAATAAAGGTTTGGATTGCCGAGAACCAACTCATGTCCGGAATGATGTCTGAGTCGGAAAGATAATTTTAAAAAGGATAACCTGATGACTGCGTGCGTACGCACATATTGAATCCATAGGCTAAAAATGACTAAGACAAGGGAAGTTATCAAGGACTAGTAGTCTTATGGAATTAACCATAATGCAAGCAGGCAAGAATTTCAAGAATAACAGGCTGCAGAGGATTTTCGAAAGATCGAAAAGTATTTCAAAGACTTATGTGAAACACATGAATAACTGGGGATGAGCGGATACTCGATAAGTGGAAGGAATTATTCGTACATGTATTCACGAGGAAAAGGAGCTGCAAAGCAGCAGACACAAAGGATTCTCGGAATATCCGAAGTATTTCAGGGTTTCTTGTAATAACAAGAACAATTGAAATGAATTTATGGACGACAAGTGTATGTAGCTTTCCATAGGGATTTATCAGTGGTATGGAATTGCAACGGCAAAGGGCACAAGGGTCTCGGGGAAACATCAGAGAGTATTGTCAGATTCTTCTGTTGAAGCAATCGATCATCTCTAATGAAGGGGCTCTCCGGCAGGAAGTGGTAACGAGAACCTAGAGTTAGATTTTAGCAAAATCATTTGACCCGAATAGAAGAGAGATGAGAGTCCCAGAGTAAAGATCAAGGAGTAAAAGATCCTAATACCACCCAAATGGCGACGTGGGCCCGTAAAACACACAGCCATGTTAGTAAAAGTTTTGCAATGTCTAGACTCGACTTCGGCCAAGGAGTGTGGAAGGGGGATTCCTACAGGCAGTCGGCTCTGATACCAACTTGAGACGCCCCTGATTCAATCGTACACTAATCATACACGCAAACGTGTACGATCAAAATCAAGGACTCACGGGAAGATATCACAACACAACTCTAATACATAAATAAGTCATACAAGCATCATAATACAAGCCAGGGGCCTCGAGGGCTCGAATACAAGTGCTCGATCATTGACGAGTCAGCGGAAGCAACAATATCTGAGTACAGACATAAGTTAAACAAGTGCCATAAGATGTCTAGCACAAACTGGGATACAGATCGAAAGAGGCGCAGGCCTCCTGCCTGGGATCCTCCTAAACTACTCCTGGTCGTCGTCAGCGGCCTGCACGTAGTAGTAGGCACCTCCAGTGTAGTAGGAGTCGTCATCGACGGTGGCGTCTGGATCCTGGGCTCCGGCATCTGGTTGCGACAACCAGGTAGAAGGGAAAGGGGGAAAAGAGGGAGAAAAGCAACCGTGAGTACTCATCCAAAGTACTCGCAAGAAAGGAGCTACACTCCATATGCATGGGTATATGTGTAAAATGGAAATATCCGTGGACTGAAGTGCAGAATGCCAGAATAAGAGGGGGATAGCTAGTCCTACCAAAGACTACGCTTCTAGCAGCCTCCGTCTTGCAGCATGTAGAAGAGAGTAGATTGAAGTCCTCCAAGTAGCATCGCATAGCATAATCCTACCCGGCGATCCTCTCCTCGTCGCCCTGTTAGAGAGCGATCACCGGGTTGTATCTGGCACTTGGAAGGGTGTGTTTTATTAAGTATCCGGTTCTAGTTATCATAAGGTCAAGGTACAACTCCAAGTCGTCCTATTACCGAAGATCACGGCTATTCGAATAGATAAACTTCCCTGCAGGGGTGCACCACATTACCCGACACGCTCGATCCCTCTGGCCGGGCACACTTTCCTGGGTCATGTCCGGCCTCGGGAGATCAACACATCGCAGCCCCACCTAGGCTCAACAGAGAGGTCAGCACGCCAGTCTAAATCCTATGCGTGCAGGAGTCTGGGCCCATCGCCCATTGCACACCTGCACGTTGCGAACGCGACCGGAAGCAAACCTAGCCCCCTTAATACAAGCGCGAACTTACGGTCCAATGCGGCGCGCACCGCTTAGTCGCTGACGTCAAAAAGAGCTTCGGCTGATTCCACGACGCCGGTTGCCCATATCTTGTCCCACGTGGCGATTAGTGCGTATAAGGTCAACGACCCAACTCAGATCAAATACCAAGATCTCGTTAAGCGTGTTATTTTGAAATAACCGCGAACACCGACCAGGGCCAGGCCCACCTCTCTCCTAGGTGGTCTCAACCTGCCCTATCGCTCCACCACAAAGTAACAGTCTGGGGCCGTCGGGAACCCAGGCCTACCTCTACCGGGATGGAGCCACCTGTCCTTCCAGCCCCCACATCGGAATCACTTGCTGGTACTCAACGAGCCAACCCGACTTTAGTCACCATTTGTATAGTATATGTATATATAGTACATACCCGTGATCACCTCCCGAGTGATCACGGCCCAATAGTATAGCAAGGCAGACTGACAAGAATGTAGGGCCACTAATGGTAAACTAGCATCCTATACTAAGAATTTAGGATTGCATGTAAGGTATCAACAGATGTAGTAACAATGACAGGCTATGCAACAGAATAGGATTAATCGAAATAGTAACATGCTACACTACTCTAATGCAAGCAGTAGAGGGTAGAATAGGCGATATCTGGTGATCAAAGGGGGGGATTGCCTGGTTGCTCTGGTAAGAAGGAGGGGTCGTCAACTCCGTAGTAGAACGGGGCAGCAGCAGCGTCGGTCTCGTAGTCTACCGGAGAGAAGAGGGGGAAGAAACAATAAATACAATGCAAACATAAGCATGACGATGCGTGACGTGACAACGAGCGATGCTAGGTGTGCCCTAACGCGGCAGTAGGTGGTACCGGCGAAAGGGGGAAACATCCGGGAAAGTATCCCCGTTGTTTCGCGTTTTCGGACAGAAGAAACGGAGGTGAAATGTTGCAGGTTCACTATGCTAGGGACGCGTGGTGAACGAACGGGCTGCGTATACGGATTCATCTCGTCGTTCTGAGCAACTTTCATGTACAAAGTTTTTCCATCCGACTTATGGATTATTTTATATTAATTTTCAAAGTTTTAAATCATTTTTAGAATTAACAGAATTAATTTAATTTTAAAACGTTTATTGCGTCAGTATGACGTTAGCATGACATCAGCGGTCAACGCTGACCGTTGACTGGTCAAACTGATAGAAGGGCCCCACATGTCATTGTCTAAGGTTACTTAACACTATTTAATTAGGTTAATTAGTTGTTGGGTTAATTTAAACGTGATTAATTAAGTCAATTAATTAAGTAATTAATTATTTAATTATTGTTTTTTTAGTTATATATTCTTTTTATTCTAATTTTTAATAACGTTTCAAGGGGGTGGGGCCCCCTCGCCATAGACCCAGGGGGCCTAGCGGGCGTAACAGGCTGCGGGCACGCGCCCGAGCCCACCCGGAATGGGGGCGACTGGCGCCTATGCGGGCACTCACTCGCAGGGAGCGGTGGGGCGAGGCCAGAGGCCAGGGCGGCTGCAAGACCTGCCGGCGGCGGGCACGGCCGCTGCGGAGGCGCGCGGAGCAGCAGCAGTAGGGCGCCGGGCGCGACGGCGGGTCTTGGCGAGCTGACCTCAAGGGGAGGAGGTCAAGGCCGTGTCGCGTGCTGGGAGAGGAGGAGAGGGAGGCCGTGGCCTCACCGTGCGGAGCAGGGTCGGGGCAATGGGCTTGACGGAGGTCGGGGACGACGGCAATGTTGGGGAGGAAGTCCGGCGAGGCGGTGTTCCGGGCGGCGAGGGTACGGTCGGTGGTGAAGCTGTGGCCAGCATGGGGCCATTGGAGGCAGTGGCGCGGGGCACGGACGGGGCGCCGAGGCCTAGGGTGACGACGTCGATGCAGCCGGATCCGTCCTGGAACGGGAAGGGGCGGCGGAGGCCGGCCGGACTTGCTCGTTGGTGTGGCGGAGGTCGGGGCCGAAGGACGTGGAGGCGCGAATCCGGCCAAGTCCGGGGCAGGGACGATGGTTCCTCGGGGCGGGCGCACCGGCAGGGGTAGGGCTCCCGCGCGGGGAGCATGGCGGCGCTGGAGAAACGAGAGGAAGTGGGGAGGAGAGGGGATCGTGCGCCAGGGGCGATGGGGACGAGGGCAAGGTCGCCTTGATCCCGATCCAGACGGGTGAGAGAAGGGAATCGTGGGGAGGAGTGGAGAGTGGGATCGGGCTAGGGTTTCACTGGGGTTGGTTATAGGCCAGGGGGAGTTCGGTCGGCTAGCTGGCAGTGGCTGCTGGGCCACGGCCCAGTTGGGGAGGGGGGCTTTTGTTTTCAACAGTTTTCCTTTTATTTTGTTTTGACCCTTTTATTTATTTTGATTTTTTACTGTTTTATTTTTAGTCCCATCTTATCCAAGTTTTATAAAAACATAAGAGTTGTACCAAAATCAATATTACTAATTATACCTCTGATACTATAGTTTAAACCCCTAGATAAAATATTTTAACATTTTATAATTAACAAAAGGCATTTATTAAATTGGTTATGTTGTTGTTTCATTTACATTTGAGCGTTTAAACATTTTATAAAAGTGTGAATTCTCCACCACAATTACCTATGCATTATTTGGCTCACTCCGAACATTTTAGTTTTAATATTTTAAATCTTTTATTGTTTGCTTGATTTTTAATTTGAATCGGTTTAAAATTAAGGCGAGACTAGCAACAGTAATCGAGGTGACGTGGCATCATTAGGAGAGGGTTACTGTAGCTTAATTATCCGGGCGTCACAATTCTCCTCCACTACAAGAAATCTCATCCCGAGATTTAGGAGCGGGAGTAAGGGGGAAGGGATTTGGTTACAAAATTCTAACGAATCTTCTCGTTCTTGGTTGCTCTTCTGAATAGGTCGATCCATTACGTTGATGTCTTCATTTCTCTGCTTCAAGTCACCATGATCAAGTCCTCATCCTTTCTTCGGGACCTCCATCGTCCTACGAACGCGACCAAGGGGAAAAACTCTGGAAGAACACATCTCCAGAAAGCTAGGCATCTGACGGTGAACTCAATGGGAAATACACAAGGTACCCCACGAGTTGTATTTCAGTGAATTCGCTGAGTGCAATATATGATGGTACCAAAATTTCAAACGGGTAGGCAATCATTCAATGACTGGACAGAAGCTGGAATGGGGGTTTGAACAACGAGAATAACATGGTGTTTGATTCCAGGATGAATAATGGCATAGCATTTAGCTCGTGAATCACACACGAAGCCAGGTGCAAAGGATACATTAGAATCCGGGCTGTTAGGAAGAGTCAGGTTTCGATCCAGTTGACCTGTGGGTTATGGGCCCACCATGTGCTTTAAAGTAGAAAGGGGGCAGACATCTTGCACGGTAAAGATAGCAAGGCATGTTAGAGGCTAGCATGTCAGTTATGTCGGCAACAACATCGATACCAAGGGCGAGGGACGAAGAGAACCATTATCCTGCTCGTTAGGACGAGGCGGACCAATAGTTTATGGGCTTTACTTTACACTTTTATATCATTTTTGCGACTAACCTACTAACCGGAGGCCCAGCCCGAATTGCTGTTTTTTTGCCTATTCCAGTGTTTCGAAGAAAAGGAATATCAAACGGAGTCCAAACGGAATGAAACCTTCGGGAGCGATCTTTTTGGAACAAACGCAATCCAGGAGACTTGGAGTGGACGTCAAGAAGAAGCTGAGGCGGCCACGAGGCAGGAGGGCACGCCCTAGGGGGGTGGGCATGCCCCCCACCCTCGTGGGCCCCTCGTGGCTCCCCTGACCTACCTCCTTCGCCTATATATACCTGCATACCATGAAAACATCCAGGAGCACCACAAAAAACTATTTCCACCACCACAACCTTTTGTATCCGCGAGATCACATCTTGGAGCCTTCGCCGGCGCTCCGCCGGAGGGGGAATCGACCACGGAGGGCTTCTACATCAACACCATAGCCTCTCCGATGAGTTGTGAGTAGTTTACCACAGACCTTCGGGTCCATAGTTATTAGCTAGATGGCTTCTTCTCTCTCTTTGAATCTCAATACAAACTTCTCCTCGATCTTCTTGGAGATCTATTCAATGTAACTCCTTCTGCGGTGTGTTTGTCGAGATCCGATGAATTGTGGGTTTATGATAAAGTTTATCTATGAGAAATATTTGAATCTCCTCTGAATTCTTTTATGTATGATTGGTTATCTTTGCAAGTCTCTTCAAATTATCAGTTTGGTTTGGCCTACTAGATTGATCTTTCTTTTAATGGGAGAAGTGCTTAGCTTTGGGTTCAATCTTGCAGTGTCCTTTCCCAGTGACAGCAGGGGCAACAAGGCACGTATTGTATTGTTGCCATCAAGGATAAAAACATGAGGTTTATATCATATTGCTTGAGTTTATCCCTCTACATCATGTCATCTTTCTTAATGCGTTACTCTGTTCTTTTGAAATTAATAATCTAGATGCATGTTGGATAGCGGTCGATGTGTGGAGTAATAGTAGTAGATGTAGAATCGTTTCGATCTACTTGTCACGGACGTGATGCCTATATACATGATCATGCCTAGATATTCTCATAACTATGCACTTTTCTATCAATTGCTCGACAGTAACTTGTTCACCCACCGTAATACTTATGCTATCTTGAGAGAAGCCACTAGTGAAACCTATGGCCCCCGGGTCTATCCTTTATCATATAAGTTTCCGATCTACTTTATTTTGCATCTTTACTTTTCAATCTATATCATAAAAATACCAAAAATATTTATCTTATCTTATTATCTCTATCAGATCTCACTTTTGCAAGTTACCGTGAAGGGATTGACAACCCCTTTATCGCGTTGGTTGCGAGGTTCTTGTTTGTTTGTGTAGGTATGAGGGACTTGCGTGGAGCCTCCTACTAGATTGATACATTGGTTCTCAAAAACTGAGGGAAATACTTACGCTACTTTGTTGCATCACCCTTTCCTCTTCAAGGGAAAACCATCAGTGCTCAAGAGGTAGAAGTCATCTTAAGTTTTTTGTTTACCTTCTGTTTTTTGTGTTCACACAATTATGCTACTGTTATGATTGTGTTTTTATGTTTTAGTTAGTGTTTGTGACAAGTAAAGCCTTTAGGATTATGTTGGATGATAGTTGACTTGATTCGGGGGAAAAACAGAAACGTTTGCGCCCAGTTTTGGAATTTTTTAAATTCACAGAAAAGTCTTTTTGCTCTGATTTCCTTTCACATAATTGATATACAAATTTCCCACGTCGTCCTAATTTCTCAAGAAAAATAGAGTTAAAGAAGTATGAGCAATATTTAGATCTCTACGTAATGTTCTGTTTTTGACAGATTCTATTTTTGTTGCATTGTGTGCTTATTTTGATGAATCTATGGATTGTATCGGGGTGTATAAGCCATGGTAAAGTTAGAATATAGTAGGTATAGTGCAACAACAAAATATGAATGGGTTTGCAACAATACTTAAAGCAGTGATTTATCTTCTTATACTAACGAATCTCACGAAGGTTTTGTTAAGTTTTGTGTGATTGAAGTTTTCTAGTTTTGGGTGAGACCACGATGGATGACGGAATAAGGAGCGGCAAGATCCTAAGCTTGGGGATGCCCGAGGCACCCCAAGGTAATATTCAAGGACTGCCAAGCAACTAAGCTTGGGGATGCCCTGGAAGGCATCCCCTCTTTCATCTAACGACAATCGGTAATTTTACTTGAAGCTATATTTTTATTCACATATCATGAGTTTTGCTTGGAGCATCTTGTATCATATGTTGCTTTTTTTTTTGTTTTTTAGTTTGTCACAATCATCCTTGCTGGACACACCTATTTGAGAGAGCCATAATGATATCATGATTTGTGAGAACTGCTCTCATGCTTCACTTAGATTATTTTGGTAGTTGATCTTTTTTTAAGAAATTTGCTCTCATGCTTCACCTAGATTATTTTGAGAGTTGATAAATTTTGAAGAAATGCACTCTCATGCTTCACTTATATTTTTTTGAGAGTTGATAAATTTTGAATAAATATTTATGCTCTCATGCTTCACTTAAATCCTTTTGAGAGTTGATAATAGTAACGGTAATTTGCATAAGATATGAATTTGGTCCCAAAGTGATAGATATTCAAGAGGAATATAATGAAAAGATTCATGAAGATCATTGGGTATTAAAAACTTGATTCCTTGCAATAGTTTTGCGATATGGAAATAGTGATATGTGAGTCATGTTGTTATGCTTTAGTAAGAATATTGGTGTTAAGTTTTGTGATTCCCTATGCAAGCACAAAAGTCAATAGTTATGCAATGAAATTACATCCTACTTGTGGTGCATTATTCAGTGTTAGTTATGTTCAATGCATGTTTATGACATTTTTCTTTGGTTGGTCGCTTCTCAATCTATTTGCTAGCCTTCATTTGTACTAAGCGGGAATGCTGCTTGTGCATCCAAATCCTTAAACCAAAGTTGTGCGAAATGAGTCCACCATACCTACCTATATGTGGTATTTCCATGTCGTTCCAAGTAAATTTGTATGTGCCAATTCTAATATTCAAAATCAATTTCCATTTTCTATGCCCGTACCGCTCATGAAGCGGCAGGGGGTGGCCAATATTTTCCATGCTACAATGTTATTCTCAAGATGAGTGTGTATTCACTTGTCATTGACGAGAGTGTGGCAGGTAATAAGGATGCCCAGTCCTGAAATGAAAAAAAATATGACATTCATAATAAATTCCTTGGAAAGTGCTGGTATGGAAGGCACCTGTGGATACGGCTAGCCATGGATTATGTAAGAATGGTGGAAAGGAAATAAAATTTATTTTCTTTTTGGGAACCGCCTATGATTTATCTAGCATGGAAGATATTGGGAATTCTTGGTCATTTCCGTTGACAGGAAAAGCATGCCCCTCAAAATAATTTTGTCTCTCAATTTAAGCTATGAGCTCTTGCACCTCTATAAATCTCTGCTTTCCTCTATGAAGGGTCTTTCTATTTACTTTTATGCAAAAAAAATATTATTTTGAGTCTCCATCTTCTCTTATAAAGTACCAACTACGGAACACTATTGTCATACTTGTGCATTGGTTGTAGCTAATATTTGAGTGTGTTTCATGAATGGATCAATGAATAAGCATAATGGGCTAGAGATAAGTTTCTTTAGCGTTGATATTTTGAAATACATGGTTGCTTGTTGATATGCTTGAGTACTGATGTCTTCGTGTCAAATTATAGACTACTACTTTGAATCATTTAAAGTTCAAATATCCATGCTACAAAAGAAGAGTATATGTGATGAACATGTTAGGTGGCATCCCACATCAAAAATCATTTGCGTACTCGAGGACGAGCAGGAATTAAGTTTGGGGATGCTTGATACGTCTCCAACGTATCTATAATTTTTTATTGTTCCATGATATGATATTATCAATCTTGGATGTTTTATATACATTTGCAAGCAACTTTATACCATTTTTTGGACTAATATATTAACTTAGTGCCCAGTGTCAGTTGTTGTTTTTTTTCTTGTTTTTGGTTTCGCAGAATATCAGTACCAAACGAAGTCCAAATGCCACGAAACTTTTTGGAGATTTTGTTCTAGACATAAGAGACACTAGAAGCTTCGGGAGAAGACCAGACGTGGGAGCATGGGCCCACCACCCACCAGGGAGCGCCTAGAGGGGGCAGGCGCACCCTGATGGGTGGTGGGGCCGACGTAGCTTCGTTTGACCTAACTCCGCCTCTATAAATACCCAAAAATTAGAAACCAACAGGGGAGTCCACGAAATACTTTTTCCGCCGCCGCAAGCCTCTGTTTTCGAGAAATCCCATCTGGGTACCTTTTCTGATACTCTGCAGGAGGGGGAATCACTACCAGAAACAGGAATATTTCTGTGGGTCGGAAACCGACAGGAAAATAAGCTAAACCGTCAGGAAAAGTATTTCCTGTCGGTCAACCGACAGGAATAACCGTCAGGCATAGCTTGACAGGATAGAAGAAAATGTCTGTCGGGTGGCCGACAGAAATCTATTCTGTCGGGGCCGACGGAAATTGAACAACCTGCGTCGGGAGAGTACCACCAGGAAAATGGAATTGGGTGGACAAAAAAATAAAAAAAATGCTAGAAACACTTTTCACAAAATTGATCCATTTGACAACAAATCAAGAACATACACAAAAACTGAATAGGTTACAATAATCACAGTTCTAAAAGACCACATGTATCGACTTCATATACAAATCTGTCTATAATCAACATAAACGGTTGAAGGTAACCGAAACAGAAGTGCACATCTAACACATAAGTTCTTCAACCACATACACAGAAACATGACCTCATTTGTCACTCAATCACAGCTTCAATTGTTGGCTTCTCTTTCAGATTAGCCTGCACCAAATAGACCCAATGATCTACTAAAAAAAAGAATAGACTCATTTTATGTCAAGTGTCATTTGCTAAAAGATTGCAAGAACTAAGACCATATCTATATGATACATTATAATAACATATCCGGCATCTCAATTTCTCAAATTAACATGGCCAAACCTTGGCTCCATCCCTTTCAAATTATCATATAATAACTGAGTGGAACTATAAGACATAGAATTGTATTAAATGTTGCCAACAAATGCATGAGTAATGTGGTTTTGAGAAAATAGTAATACCTAACCTCGAAAGGATGCAGCTGCTGAATATAACAGTTCGGCAATGAAGAACACAAATAAAAATACATTATATTTCTACTTGTAGATAAACAATCAACAAAGAACAAGGAGAATCAGCATACGGCTCAACCTAATTTGCAAATCACTCAACAATAACAGGGAGTTTAAGTCTCTGCATTTCAGTCTTTCAAAATCATTTATATGGATATATGCTGCACTTTAGATTAGTGTGTACTGCTTACTATTTTGGGTAGCATCTATATTACTAGAAAGGGTACTAGGGCAGGCTCCGCATTGGTACCAAATGTCGGAACATACAATAAGAAAATAGTAAGTTCCAAGAAGCAAGTAATAAAAAGATTAACTAAATTAAGATGACATACAGTATGGCCCATGATATAAGCCCCTCAACATATCCTTGTCTTGCTACTTGTTATTGACATAACATACATTTCTTGTGCATAGCTACTGGTAAAAGGTTTTTCCTCGTATAGTTTCATTGTCAATACTCTAAAATATAATGTCGAGGCACATATCAGATGTTCTTGAGCATACTAGTGTAGCATGATCTCGCAATATCCAAAACTTGAATCAAAATTAATCATTGCATCAATAGCACATAAATCAAAATGACTAATATATCAATCTGCAAATAAATCGATGGAGCTGTGAACCATACATATCGAACATCATTTGTAGCAACCTTGCTCATATGTTTGAATCAGTACAAAGTACGTACCTGAAGCAGATTGCCTATAACGATTGTCTTATTTCTCCATTGATGTGCTTCTCAATAGATGAAAGCCCCTGTACAAAATAGTACCAAGATTTAAGAAGCATGGAGGCTACTTTCTACAAAACACATGAAAGGATCAATCTTATTATCTTTGCTCCTATTTGGAGTATTATGATGATAAAACAATTAGTAAAAATGCTTTTGCAGCTTAGTACAATAAAGAAAAACTAGGGGTCAGAGCACAAGATGGGAGATGACTTTCGCCACAGGTAATGGACACCTCCAAACCGATCGCTCACCGGAGAACTAAATCATGGACCAACATCACCACTAATGAACCAAGTCGAGTAATAACTTCAACTTCTTGTTGCCAGCTACTCTGTTTCATTGATGATGATCCTAGTGTTAGCAATGCAAGTGCTCAATGCTGCTTCCTAAATGCTAACATGATAAAAGAGAATAAAATCAAGAGGTATGGACAGACAAATTACAGATCTAACTGTATCTGGTCTTATCATGCTAACTTAATAAAGAAACAGAAACGGCCGAGCAATTATAAATCCTGTTTTGGAGCTTCATATCTATCTATATCTGTACTTAAGCATAACAACCTGATGATATTAACAATGTCCTCCTAAGATTTCAGTTTCTTCCCCTGCATCATAGTTGAGATGAGCTGGTCAATGTGCTTTCATGTACACAAGTCAACATTTGGCACAAAAAATACACAGTAATTACAGTTGTATGCAAGCATTCGAAAGAAAAGTATTATATGGCATTGCACTTCATATATAGAAAAGCAAGAACCAAAAATAAAGATGCAAGACGGCAGGAGAGAAGGATTACCTTTTTTATTGTGGTGAGCTCCGTGGAGAGTTTATCCACCTGCTCCTGTTTGTACTCCTTCAGGGAGGAACGTCTCCCCTGGTCTATCATATATTGGATGTGTCCCCCGACTTGAGGCAGTCGTCGTCATATTGGTGAGGCAGATCTGCGAGGGGAGGTGTTGGATCTGTAAGGGAGGCAGAGAGGAGAAGGAAGGGGCGAACAAGCAGGCAATACCATCCCTGCTTTCCCAGGTGCTGACGATGCGAGGAGGGGGCGCTCGGGTGTGCTGTGAGGCAGAGGCACACATGCGCCGCCGGGGACACGGCCTGGGTCGCTCGACCGGTGAGGACGAAGGGACAGTAGGCTAAACCGAAATAGAGGGATGGCAGACTCGAGGATGTGCGCAACGAGTAGGTGGATCGTTGACCTGCTACGACGAAGGCGGCGAAGGATGCTGCTGGGGCAGCGGTGAGGGTAGATTCAACGACGTGGTAGCTGGAGTGCGGCGGAGGCGGAGTGGAGACGAGGGTTCTGATTTGGGGATCGAGGGTTTCCTTCCTGTTTCGCTTTTGTACTGGGCCTATTCCTGTGAGCCCATAACTCACAGGAAAATTGGAGGAGCGCGTGGGGCTGAATTCCTTAGCGCGGGAAGGCCCATTTAGTTGGAGAGAAGTGGGCGCGAAAAGCTAAATTGTTCTCCTGTCGGCCTCAGCCCACAGGGAAATATCTTTTTCCTGTGATCCAGTTGCGGGCCTGACAGGAAAATTATACGACCAACAGAAATATTTGCGTTTCTGGTAGTGAATCAATCATGGAGGGGTTCTTCATCAACCTTGTTGCCCCTCCGATGATGCGTGAGTAGTTTACCACGGACCTACGGGTCCATAGTTAGTAGCTAGATGGCTTATTCTCTCTCGATGTTTCTCAATGCAATGTTGTCATTGTTGCTCTTCGAACTCTATTTTATGTAATGGCTTTTTTGCGGTGTGTTTGTTAAGATTCGATGAATTGTGACTTTATGATCAGATCTATCCATGAATATTATTTGAGTTTTCTCTAAACTCTTTTATGTATCATTAACATAGCATTGTGTTTCTTCTTTAATTTATTGATATGGTTTGGCCAACTAGATTGATTTATCTTGCCATGGTAAGAGGTGCTTTGTAAGGGGTTCAATCTTGTGGTGCTCAATCCCAGTGACAGAAAGTGACATGACACGTATGTATCGTTGCTATTAAAGGTAAACATATGGGGTTTATTCATACGTGAGTTTATCTTGTCTACATCATGTCATCTTGCTTAATGCATTATTCTATTTTTCATGAACTTAATACACTAGATGCATGCTGGATAGCGGTCGATGTGTGGAGTAATAATAGTAGATGCAGAATCGTTTTGGTCTACTAATCTTGGACGTGATGCCTATATGTTTGATCACTGCCTTGGATATCGTCATAATTATTTGATTTTCTATCAATTGCTCAACAGTAATTTGTCTACCCATCGTATGTTATTTTCTCGAGAGAAGCCTCTAATGAAAACTATGGCCCCCAGGTCTATCTTTTATCATATAAAAATACCGAAAATACCTTACTGTAATTTTCTTTTATTTATTTTATTTTGTATTTTTATCAGATCTATCTATCAAAATTTATAGAATTTAATCTTGCTCGTAACCGTCTACGCGTTGGGTTACAAGTATTTATTGTCTGCGTGCAGGTGCTGTTTATATAGTGATGCTTGGTTCTCCTATTGGATTGATAACTTTGATTTCATAACTAAGGGAAATACTTATATGTATTGTATTGCATCATTTCCTTCTTTTCTGAGAAATCCCAACGCAGCTCACAGGTAACCGTCATCAATCATTTCCTTGTTGCAACCTATGGAACATGGTCTAAAATATACTTGAAAATCCATTAGCTCCAATATCTATGTTGTCATTAATCATAAAACCCCACTAGGGGAACAAGGATTGCAATTTTACCATCTCTCACTGGAATTTCTTCCAGGTTCTTAAGCCGCTATATTGATCACTCTCGCTGATCTACCTAGGTGACGGTAGAGAAACTACTTTCTGGCGGGATCTCTGGGTACCAAGCGGTGCTATCTATGTTGCCTTCCATGCGCTCTACTCCCACTGCTTCCGTCTCAGTTGCATTTGTTCTTGCTGGTGCGATCGATGGGGAGTGCTTTTTTACTATCCTTGGTGTTAGCCCCAATATTTATGCAATAAGAGCCAACAATCTATGTACATACTTCACTCGGTTGAAATGTAATGCATTTTCCTTACATATAGTCGTTGGTATTTTTTTTTGCTTAAGATGCAAAGCAGTCAATTTAAGGGTAAATTAATGGTCTCAGGTTTTAAAACATGCCCCTATAAAGTTTGCACTTTTTTTTTGCATCAAATATGGGAGTTTTATTACGGTAGAATCAATCGGTTACACTCACCACTCAGGCTGCTTACAAGAAAATCTGTGCTCACATCAAGCCAGCTATCCGAAACGTCCAACACCCGAGCACGTCTAGGGCATAGATGAGTGAAAACATTAGCAGTCCTATTGACATGTATCTAGATCAGCTAATCATGCTTGCTCACTCATGGTAACCGAAAGTTGACTGGACTCTACCCCTTTGTTCTTGGTCAGTAATCTCATTGTAGACTGTCCCATGAATGCCTTTTTTGAAAAAAAGCTCTCAAATTTCCCGGAAAAAAATACCCATATTATTTGATCTCGTATTTTATGCTCCTTCTGTTTTTTTAGTCTGCATATAAGATTTGGTCAAAGTCAAATTTTATAAAGTTTGATCAACTTTGTGGAAAAAGATATCAACATCTACAATACTAAAGATATATGGTATGAAAATTAATTTCATGATGCATCTAACAATATTGATTTCATACTGTGAATCTTGATATTTTTTTATAAACTTAATTAAAGTTAACAAAGTTTTAGTTTGATGAAATCTTATATGCAGACTAAAAAAACAGTACACGGATCAAAATGCCCTCGGTGTGCAACCCATGACCCATGAGCTTTGCAGCCGATGATTCGATCCCTGGTATCGCGAGTTCAATGCTTCTCCCCGCCGCCGCCGCCGCTTCCAGCCCCCCACTGCTGTCCCTAGTTGCCTCCTAGGCTGCTCTGCTTCTCCCCGCCGCCGCCACCTCCTCTGCTGGCCCCAGCCGCGGCCTCCCCTGCCGCTTGGCTTCTCTCCCGGCTGCCGCATCCTCCTCTGCTGGCCCCAGCCGCGGCCTCCCCTGCCGCTGTGCTTCTCCCGGCTGCCGCCTACACTGCTCCTGCCCTCCCCTCCGCTTATCCCAACTCTCTCCGACCAGCCTCCCTAATTCTGCACCACGTCGCTGGTGCCATGGCGTGCTCGCCGGCGGTGCCGCGGCCGCCTCTCGGACGTGTCGGTGAAACTGAAGTCTGAAGATCGACTGTTGCTAGGTACAGGCATTAGCAGCCAGCAGCAGGCATTCGGAAATTGTTGCATTGATTTGTGTTCATGTGTCTTCAGGGGAAGAAGAGAGACAAATGGGTGTAAGCCACAGCCACTTTGCAATTCAAATTCAGTTTTGCTAAAGCACATCTAGATGTGCCATCCTGCCATAAGTATTGCACATCTATGTCGTATGTCATTGATCTTACGTGAAGATTGGTGTGTGTAATTTCTTTTTTCTTTCTTTATTTTCTTTTTTTATGTTTGATTGAGCCACTTAGATGTGCAAGGGCACATCTAAACAGACCCATTCAAATTAAATTCAACAGTAAGTAAGTGTGTCCCTGATCTCTTCTTCTACCTGTACCCCCACTGCCCTTCCTGGTTGCCTGTACGCCCATGCTGGTCCATTAACCTGGTGTCTAACCCATTTTCTTACCCTCCCATATTGCAATTTTAGCATGTTCGTACAAATCTTGCTTTGACTTTCTTCATCAATGAGCAATTTGCAGTTCAGAAGCATGACAAATGTTTAAAGTGTGAGCACATATATGGATTCAGCTTTGGGAGAAATGATATTGTAGAGTGTAAATGCACAGCCAGATGTTCCTATTTTACCAACTGATATTGGATACGTGGTCAGTTATATATATATTTTTTACAAACACTAAATGGCAGGGCCTGATACGTACGGAGTATTGTGATGCCTATCTTTTGAAACCTGTTCTACTTCAGAAAGTTTTAAATATGCAGTCCCGTTGTGCTTCATAGTTTTGATTAATATCAACCAGCAATTAACACTGGCATACACCATAGGTTGGTTTGATTAAATATATCTGATGTATTAACAACTTTCTGACAATGCCATCGGAGTACGAGGATGATGCACTGAAAACCCAAAGTAGCCTCGCCTACCTGAACTTTTGGCAAAGTGTTATACTCCCTCCGTCCCATAATATAAGAACGTTTTTGACACTACACTAGTGTCAAAAACGTTCTTATATTTTGGGACGGAGGGAGTATTTGGCTCAGCATTATCCACAACAATGATTTTGAGCTCATATGGTGTAATGGGTGGTGCTCTGACTGTCTGTGAATTGGTAATTCTTTATGCACTTCTGCTTCGGTACACCCCCCTTAAACACATCAAGGGCTGAGATTCACCCATACCCCTTCGCTGCCAGGGGCACGATCGTCTTATGTAAAAAATATAGCCCCCGCGCGTCCGCGGCGATACCCCCGCGCGCCTGTGTATGCGCGGCTGCGGGACGAGCCGAGCGGCTTGGCAGAGCGAGCCGAGCCGAGCAGTTGGGAGCCCTGATGTCGTGTTTTTTAAGTCGGCGTTGACCAGTGGGGCGACGCGTGTGGGCGTGGCGCGCGTCAGATCGTCATGTCATAACTGCATTGCAGTAATGGCGGCGTGCATGCAGCGCGCCGACCGCTCGCGGCCCTCCATCGCCGAAGCGTCGCGGCGACGGGCGCCGCCGCCAGCCTTCCGCCTCGGGCGGCGAGAAACGACCGTCGGCTGCCGCCATCGCGTCGACCGCCCGCCCGCCAGAGCGCCACCGACGCGTCGACCGCCGCGCTTTCTCACGCCGCCTACGCTTTGCCGCGCCGCGCTTTCTCCCCGCCGCCTCGCATGCCGCGCCCATGCTTCTCCGCCCGCCTGCATGCCGCCGCTGCTTCACGCCGCCTGCTTTGCCGCCAAGGCCTTCACACGGCATCATTGTCGCGCGTGCCGCCAGCCGCCGCCTCTCCCTCGGGCGCTAGCGCCACCGACGGCTCGCCCGCCCACCTCCCTCCCCGCCTTCTATAAAAAAGCGCGCCATGCCGTGCCATTTCCTCGCCCGCCCATCTCTCTTCCTCTCCTCGCCGCCCATCTCCCTCTCCTCGCCGGCAATGTCTTCCAATGACTCCGACGAGGGCGCGTAACCGACCGGCGTCGGTCACTGAGCCTCACCATCGCCGACACGGAGCTAATGGCCCGGTGCGGCTTGTTGGTGCCGCCGGCAGCGAAGGTGCCGGGGCCATGGCGGATCGGGGCGAACGGCATCCCCACCATGGGACCGCCGCCGACGAGGGACCAGCTCCGCGAGTTCCCGGGCGGCCGGTACAACCGGAGGGCCCGCGCAGTTCTCGCGCTGGAAGAACTTCGACATCGCCCTCGGCGCGTTCGAGGGGCGGCGGCGGACGATCGTCGGGGACATTACCGCGCGGCGGCACTTCCCGCCGCCGCCGCCGCTGCCCACCTCCACCGCCCCATCGCCCGGCACAGCAAGCGCCCTGCGCCGGTGTTGGTCGACATCCGCCGGCGCAGCCGCCCTCGCGCAAGACGGAGACCCGACGA
Organism: Aegilops longissima; assembly: GCA_021605205.1. Lineage (NCBI taxonomy): Eukaryota > Viridiplantae > Streptophyta > Magnoliopsida > Poales > Poaceae > Aegilops > Aegilops longissima. Next base: position 52,819,917 of record CM038681.1, on the reverse strand, counting down.
CACGCCGGGCTACTTGCGGCGCTGGCCGGTCGGCAGAGGAGGCGGCGGCGGCGCCACTGTGAGGAACGAGAGCGGTGGCGGCCATAGCGGCGGTGCGGGAGCAGCAGCGCGGAAGACAATCGGTGGATTTAGCAGCGACGACGACGCGGCGACGATAATGGCGGCGACGGCGGCGAAGGAGAGGCAGGCAGTATGGCGCCGGTCGTCGACCTCACCGGCGGCAGCGACGACGAGTAGCTTAGTTTAGGGTTATGTAATAGGAGTGCTCGGTTATGTTTAGGGTTATGTAAAATATTTTGAATTATGAATGAACTCCGAATGGTTTATCTAAAAAAATTCCGGATGTTTAATTTGATGTTAGTCATGCAACTTAAAAAAATAAACATGAATTTGAACGGTACGAGACGATACTCGACACACAAATTGTAGAAAAATCAGTCGCAAAACGCATGCATGGGTCATGCATGCACAGCAAAAACATAAAAATTATAAAAAAATCTTGAAGCGATAAAAAATATTTAAAACGTGGCATGCATCCTACTGATGATGGTGGAACACTATAAACAAAATTATTGAAGGCAAAAAAAAAATAGTGATGCAAAAAAAAAAGTCCACCTGTGCTTGCACGCCGCAACTGCGCTTAATCGGTCCGGCCCGATCAAGCCGGGTGGCGAAAGGGCCGGCCTTTCGGCCCAGATACAGCCTGCAGCACAGGCCAACGGGACAGTGGCGGGGCGGGGCGGGAATCAGGGGAGTTCGAATAGGTGGTCGGAGCTCGGTATATAAGCCGGTGGCGGCGGCGTTCGGCGGGCGAGGTGGGACTAAACTTTAGTCCTCACCCCCGCCGACCCTGCCCCCAAGACCGCTGCAAGACACTTAATGGGCGGCCCAGGAGCGCCATCGCAAGACGGTCGTTCGGCGGGCGAGGTGGGACTAAACTTTAGTCCTCACCTCGCCGACCCTGCCTCAAGACCGCAAGCAGAGTCAATGGGCGGCCCACGCGCGCCGTCACAAGACTGTCACTGTGCCGCCAATGCACGCTGTCGAAGGCTTTTTGTTTTTGTTTTAAAATAATATTAATAAAAATCCATACGTAATATAGAATTGCTAACTATATTTATTATAATAATAATGAGTTGTTTATTAAAATTTATACAAAAACTAATGAGTTTTTATAATTAATTGCTAAAACAATAATGAGTTTTTGATAATTAATTCATAATGAGTTTTTTGTAATGAATATTTTAATCAGTTATTTCTGTCAATTAGTAATTACATTTTAATATTTATGTAATGTTAATAAATGTCTAAATAATATTTAAAATATATGCAAAGTTTAGTACTGTAATGTGTTGCATTAACGGCTAAATGTGTTTACATAATAATAATGCGTTGTTTTTTTAATTTATAAGTAAGAATAATGAGTTTTTATTACAATTTATAGGTAAAAATAATCAATATTTTTTAATTTTTATGAGTTTTGTGTAAATGCCTAACATTTTGCAGCTTACTAAAATTATTAATCAGTTTTTTGTAGATTAGTAATTACGTTTTATTATTTTTGTAATGTTAATTAACGTCTCAAAATACTTAACATATATGCAAAGTTTAGTACTGCAATGTGTTGCATTAATGGCTAAGTGTTTATACATAATAACAATGTGTTGTTTTTATAACTTATAAGTAAGAATAATGAGTTTTGTATTACAATTTATAGGTAAAAATAATTAGTTTATATTTTGAAAGACATAAATCTTGTTAACAATTGTAGAATACATAGGGCTTTTCATTATTGGAAAACCCTAGAAAATGCGCCGAAGCGCTGGAAAAAACGTGAATTAGCGTGGGTGCTGTGGATGGTGATGGCAACGTGTGGAAAAAGTGTCGCGACGCTTGACGGAGAAGAAAAAATCGTAGTTGGGGACCCCTCCCGGCAGCATCGAGAGGTAGGTGGTTGCACCGGGCTACGTGATGGCATGCATGCAATTGCACCAAAGTGTGCGTACATGTGGGCACGGCCAACGTAGGCCCCCACGCAAGGTTGGAACGAAAACGGACACAAAACGGACGTTGTGTCACATCCGGGCATTGTTTTTGCGATTTTCGACCTGAAAAACCCTAGAAAATGCGCCGAGCACCGGAAAAATACGCGAATTGGCGTGGGTGCTGTGGATGGTGATGGCAACGCAGAAAAAGTGTCGCGACGCTTGACGGAGAAGAAAAAATCGTAGTTGGGGACCCTCCCCGGCATCGAGAGGTAGGTGGTTGCACCGGGGCTACGTGATGGCATGCATGCAATTGCACCAAAGTGTGCGTACATGTGGGCACGGCCAACGAGGCCCCCACGCAAGGTTGGAACGAAACGGACACAAAGCGGACGTTGTGTCACATCCGGCATTGTTTTTGCGATTTTCGACCGAAAAACCCTAGAAAATGCGCCGAGCACCGGAAAATACGCGAATTGGCGTGGGTGCTGTGGATGGTGATGGCAACGTGTGGAAAAGTGTCGTGACGCTTGACGGAGAAGAAAAACCGTGGTTGGGAACCCTCCCGGCGGCATCGGAGGTAGGTGGTTGCACCGGGCTACGTGATGGCATGCATGCAATTGCACCAAAGTGTGCGTACATGTGGGCACGCCAACGAGGCCCCCACGCAAGGTTGGAACGAAAAGACACAAAACGGACGCTGCGCCACGTCCGGCAGTGTTTTTGCGATTTTCGACCGAAAACCCTAGAAAATGCGCCGAGCGCCGAAAAATACGCGAATTGGCGTGGGTGCTCTGGATGGTGATGGCAACGTGTGGAAAAAGTGTCGGACGCTTTGACGGAGAAGAAAAACCGTAGTTTGGAACCCCTCCCGCAGCATCGAGAGGTAGGTGGTTGCACCGGGCTACATGATGGCATGCATGCAATTGCACCAAAGTGTGCGTACATGTGGGCACGGCCAAAGTAGGCCCTCACGCAAGGTTGGAACGAACGGACACAAAACGGACGCTGCGTCACGCCCGACAGTGTTTTTGCGATTTTCGACCTGGAAAACCCTAGAAAATGCGCCGAGCGCTGGAAAAATACGCGAATTGGCGTGGGTGCTATGGATGGTGATGGCAACGTGTGGAAGAAAAAGTGTCGGACGCTTGACGGAGTTAAAAAAAATCGTAGTTGGGAACCATATTTAAAAAAAAATTGTTTTCCGTTTGAAGTTAAAAAATAAACAAAATGACAAAATAAACATATTTAATACTGTGATATGGCTCTACATAACTGCCCGGCAGTACACTGTCTGGCAGTGAACTGCCCGGCCAGTTAGGTAAAGTCACATCACAATATAAGATATGACCATGCATGGACTACCGGAGGCGGCTATATAAACTGGTGTGGACATCATTCGGCTGCCGAGGTGGGACTAAATTAGAATGGCTGCTGCATTGGCCGACCACGATGACGGTCTTGCGCGACGGCGTGCGTGGGCCGTCCGATTGACTCTGCGCGCGGTGCGGGGGCAGGGTCGGCGGGGGTGAGGACTAAAGTTTAGTCCCACCTCGCCCGCCGAACGACTGTGCGCGATGGCGCTCCTGGGCCGGCCCATTAAGTGTGCGCGCGGTGCGGGGGCAGGGTCGGCGGGGGTGAGGACTAAATTTTAGTCCCACCTCGCCCACGAACGACGCCACATCGCCTTTATATACCTGCCTCCAACGCCCCTTTCGAACTCCTCTCGATACCCGTCCCGTCCCGCCATCGCCCGATTGGCTGTCTTTGCAGTCCGTAGCTGGGCCGAAGGCCGGCCTTTCGCTGTCCGGCTTGATCGGGCCGGACCGACACGCGACAGTTGCGGCCTGCAACCACGTTGGGCTGTCATTTTTTGCATCACTAATTTTTTTGCCTTCCATGAGTCACGGCGCGGGGGAGGTGGGAGGGCGCTTTTAGTCCCACCTCGCGTCCGGGGTGTGGTATGTGCTGTTTTGACCTAATAAATTATTGAAAATTCATAAAGTAAAAAAAACCACAAATAATAATGAGTTCTTTATTATACTTTATAATGAATATTATGGTTAGATATTATCATTTATAATGAATAATAATAATGAGTTATTCATTATACTTTATAATGAATAATAATAATGAGTTATTCATTATACTTTATAATGAATAATAATAATGAGTTCTTTATAATTAATTAGTAAAACAATATTGAGTTCTTCATATCAGATCAGTGCCGGTTGTGTTGGTGGTACGAGGTGGCATGCACGAAACGTAACCCAAGTTTGGGAGGCAGTGGGCAAGCCCACCTTAGGGCCCCACGCAAAGTTGAACGAATTCGACACCATACGCACGCTAAGTCCACGCCCGTCAGTGTTTTCGGTGCGATTCACGAAGAAAATCATAGGAAATTCATACGGTGCGGAAAATTATGAAAACTTGCACGCATGATGGACCTGGCGATGGGTGCGTGTCCAAAAGTTTGGGGTCCACCGCTGAGTCGTAAAAGAGAACGCAGACCGGGCCGACATGGGCCATATCGATCGGTGCGGTTGTGTTGGTGGTACGAGGTGGCATGCACGTAAACGTAACCCAAGTTTGGGAGGCAGTGGGCAAGCCCACCTTAGGGCCCCACGCAAAAGTTGAACGAATTCGGACACCATACGCACGCTATGCGTCACGCCCGTCGGTGTTTTCGGTGCGATTCACGAAGAAAATCATAGGAAATTCATACGGTGCGGAAAATTATGAAAACTTGCACGCATGATGGACCTGGCGATGGGTGCGTGTCCAAAAGTTTGGGGTCCACCGCTGAGTCGAAAAGAGAACGCAGTACCGGCCGACATGGGCCATATCGATCGATGCGGTTGTGTTGGTGGTACGAGGTGGCATGCACGTAAACGTAACCCAAGTTTGGGAGGCAGTGGGCAAGCCCACCTTAGGGCCCCACGCAAAAGTTGAACGAATTCGACACCATACGCACGCTAAGGCCACGCCCGGTCAGTGTTTTCGGTCGCGATTCACGAAGAAAATCATAGGAAATTCATACGATGCATGTGAAATTTTTGGAAATGGTTGCATTAAAAATGCATGAATAATATCTGAGGTTAAAAAACATCGAAGATAATGGTTTTTTTTGAAGAATATGCATGATCCATGTGAACTTTCACAAGCTCTAAGCAGGTGAAGACTCACATCGATCCTGCATATCCTCCAAATAGAGTCCCACGAACTGAGATGTTTGTGCATTGACTAAAAGAAAACTATATAAAGGAGTCAACGGCGCGCCGGCTTAGCGATGTGGTATTAAACTACAGTGCATGTTTTTAATAAATGCATCGTGGGCCAGCCGGCGGTAGTTTCACGGGACGGGCCAAGTGGCCCACTATGGCGTGACCAGGTCGATGATACCGTACGTGCGTGCATGGCATGGAAACCAAGCCGCCATTACCTCGCCCCAAGACCGCCTACCCACGCCGCCTCCACGCGCATCCTCACCCGTCCCCGATCCGACGGTCGCACCGCCGTGGCCGTCCAAACTCCCTTCCCTGCCGGCCTGACGGCGGCCATCTACGCGCGCGAACTGAGAAGGGTCGTACTGGTTCTTATGGGTACAGTCTTAGCACCACAATCCACCAAGTTTGTTCCTTATCGTTATTACAAAATGGTGGAGGACGTGAACGCTATCAAGTCATACAATTGGAACGATTTTACGTTGAGGGTGTGCATGGATGCTATTAAAAAATCGGTCGAAGATCTTGAAAAATTCAAGTGGCCTATCGGGAACTTGTCTCTTCTTCAGGTACAAGAAATTTGTAATAGTTGTATGTACATATATTTTTTATGTGATCTATGTGTCCGACTTGTTGTGTTTACTATCATGTAGTATATATACTGGGAAAAAGTTGAGCCAATTGGTGTGGATACATTTGATCCTTTGTCTCGTGAATACCCACTAATGGTTAACTGGCCAGAAACGGAAGGGAAAAAGAGAGACGACTATGACAACATGCACGGGCGTGGCACCGGCAATGTAAGTCAATAAGTATAGTCCTTATTGGTTGCAAATAGTAATTAACTATAGTTGTTATTTTATTTATTTATTTTTTTGTTGTACAGCTTGAAAATTGCGTTAGCCAAGAGTACAGACATGCTAAGGTAGCACGTGAAGGGACTGTCCCAGATGAAGAAAAGAAGAAACCTAAACGGAAAGGTGGTGGCAGGAGTAGAAAGCCAAGCACGCCAGGGTTTCATCGAACACGACTAACAGTATGGACCGTGTGATGACATACATAAAGCTGCTTCACAAGGAGGTTCTCAATATACCCAAAGATGTGCACAGGTAATGTAGAAGTTATATTAAACATGTTAGTTGTTCAAATGCTGATCGTGTTTCATTTGTGTTTGTAGATGGTAATGAAAAAGTTGAACACGGAAGGTGTGCTGTACAAACCCAATAAGAGGGACAACAATGATGAATTTGTTAATGTACGTCAAGGAGTTGGGATGGAGAATGGCCAGTACAAGTCATCAAAATATTGGCCAGATATTGATTCACCTACCGACGTGGAGCTAGTAACATCTTTCACGTGTTTCAATGATACGGACGTGCCAGTTGATGACACGGGTGCTCCGATGACGACACCGGGTAAAGGTGACGCTACTGATCCTTTCATTATACACGATAATGAAAAATCCCCATGTTCGTCATCAACTGTACGTACAAAAGAGTTTCCGTCTATGTCCCGAACCCCGCAAAATGCTGATATTTCTGATGAGTCTATGGGTGGTTTGTCACCAACAAAGTCTGAAGACATGTCTGAGAGTTTCCCGTCAAAGAGCAACATAGGTAATGGTGAAGGCAGTCAGGACAATGAAGGTAAACGCAAACGAAATCCGTCGAAATATTGTCAATCCCCGTACGACATTCTCATTACCCGCAAGAAACGTGTTAAAAAAAGTAAGTCAAGTATTACTTTATAATTCATTCATGCTTTACGTAAATTTTTTATTATTTTTAACAACTGTAGCTGCATTGTTTTAGATCTGTTTGCATCGTCACCATCTTCAATTCTGGCAAGTACTCTTAATATGACTCGGATCACATAGAGGCAGCCAGAGTTTTTGTTGAGACTCTCGATCGACTAAGAAGCATGCACACCGAACCGTGGTCGATATGCCGCCACCAGATGGGGACATATGCACGCCAGCTATGCTTCACGATGTCCTGAAGTTTAAATGGTTGAATGGCGCTGTAAGTATGACTTTGGTTTTAACAAGACTCTCATTTCAACTTCACAAGTTGATAGAATTTTTTTGTTTATGTATGCAGATAATCAATGCATATTGTAAACACCTACAACACCGTGATTTCTCTGACCGCTTCATATCAACAACGTGGTTCCCAAAATTTATGTTGAGTAGGGCTAGGGGAAAGACCAAGTCAATTAATGATTTAGAATCAGAACAAGTTACAAAGAAAGCAAAAGTCGTCGCAAGAGTAATGGATGAGTATTTCAGACGGGACAAGGTATTTCTTTCATATTTATTTGTTTTTGTTATTCATTGCTATTTAATTGCGCTAACATCATTTGATTACTATATAGGCGTATTTTCCTATGCACGTTAATGATAATCATTGGATAACCATAGTGATGCACACCGTCAAGGAGGAGTTTCAAGTTCTTGACTCAAATTCTAAAGGCTAATTAGCCAAAGAATTCGCAATATGATTGGCACCCTGGTACGCTAAAATTTTTACACTCGCATTCAGAAAATTATTGAGTCATACGTTAAATTCTGGTTTGTTACTTTCTTTCAGAGATCTGAAATATCTAAGGATGTTATGGAGGCCAACTCTATTATTGAATCAAAAAAATTTCCAGATGTCTCATCGTGGCCAATTAATGAGTATAAAATGCCGGCACAACAAGATGGGTAAGTTAAATGAGTACATGATGCCGGCACAGCATGCTATATCCTAAGCTGATCACACATGTTTATTGCAGAGTGTCTTGTGGACTTTTTGTGATGTGGTGTATAAAATACTGACGGAGAGATCGCTGGACACATGAATTTGACCAGCAAGAGATTAATGAGTCAAGGCCACGTATTGTCGCGGAAATCATTTTTTCCGAGGTCAACAGATTAGACAAAGTGAAGATGAAAATTGTTAAAATCATGGAGAAGGAGTAGTTATTAGCATTGGTAGGGTTTTTGTCCCGTAGAAGGTTTCCCTACCGCTCTTGGATACTTTGATCGATTGTAATGCGACATGGCACTGGGATAGATTTCGACAATTTTCCACGCTTTTATTTATTGCTTTCGTGAGACACTACACATTTAAATGCGTGTGGGCAAATAATATTTTCTGTCCTAAAAGTATCAGTTTGCCTCTGCCATATTACGGACATATTTGGTTCATGACTTAGCTAGCCACGCCAAAGGTGTGCTGTGCCTAAGGTGTGGCGCTTGTTTTAGCCGCCACACTTTGCTGTAGAAATTTGCCCCTAAATGTAGTGTTGTTTTTGTTCCTACTTGCGGCGGTCTTTTTTTATTAAAAAATATGCCCGCCGTCCTGAGTTGGTGCGGTGAGGATAAAACCTGCACAATATCCCACGTCGATTCTGGTGGCAGCAGCGGCGCTGGATCTGACGAATATTCCAGGCCGTGCGGTGGACGCCCGCCGAGGCAGTTGCGGGCCCGCGCACTCCAGCTAGTGCGGGTTGGCGCCATTGGCAGTGCGCCACGCGCGGGTCTGCTGGCGCAGCACCCGGCCGACCGACAGGCCCGTCTCGTCCCGCCCCAGCCATTGGCAGTGCGCCACGTCTCGTCCCGCCCCAGCCAGCGGGCACATGCAACGATCCCGAGGGGGAATATGGCGATCTGTCGGCCCATAAACGACGTGCGTTGGGCGCGTCGGGCCTATCCTATTCATGCGCCACCTCGCCCGCGGAGAGACGCGCCGACCCAAGTCTTCGCCTTCTCACAAGCTCGCAACAGAATATTAATGAATGCCCTGCTGTGCGCCGTGGCCTCCACGCTCGTGGCCAGAAGGTGTTGTAGTCTACTGTCTGTGCGTGCAGCCGGCCACGGCTGTGTTTTTTTTTTAATGGTCACATACATTCATTAAAATTTAAAAATGTCCATAACTTGACTAAGCCATGACACCAGTAACACATTCATACAAATATAAGATGTTTCACACATAAAAATATAAATCGCATGTCTCATAACATTGAACAAGGTGGCATAAATATTATCTCAAAGTGCCATCTCTATTATTCTTAAACAAATAAACTGAAAGTGGTAATGACTTTCATTGAACAAGGTGGTTTAGAGAATAAACTCAAAGTGCCATATATCTTATTCTTAAACAAATAAATTAAAATTGCCACTGGCTTCAATTGATTATGAATACTTCATATTTATGCCCGGTTCCTACATAACAAATTGTAAAGAACTCATCAGACAATTGTGAAGAGAGAACCAGAAAATAATTAAAATTATGGAAAACTTACTTTTCATTCTCAGGGCACGCTTGCCGCCTATGGCCCTCTCTCTTACAAATGCCACAAAGAGGACCGGTTTTTCTCAGAAAATGATATTGGTCTTCCATTTTTGTAACATTTGGATCTTTCTTTGCCCGCCTGTCTTGCTCTGTTTAGGGCGCCTTCGTGGAAACTTTCACGGGATCACCTATGACATCAACATGTTGTTCCCGCCGACGTGGCTCCTCATGCACATTTCTTGTACTACCAACGCATCATCATCAGGGACCTTTTTCTTCGCTATTATGTTCTGCAGACACTGCATCAACTCATCATAGACAAATGGATCATTTGAAGCAACATGAAAAGCTTCAGCTCCTGTTATACTGAGTTGACTATAGCGAGCACGCTGCTCTGCCCTGTCCAACCCCAGCCAAACAAGTCACTCTTTCGCACTGTGCAGGCAGCCCACCTCTCGCAACTTTCGACATCCTCTTAAGGATGCAACACTTAGGTATTTTAGATATTTTAGATGCACCAACACATACAGAATGTGTTTGCAAGGCAATCCTTTCCAAGCATTCGCCCACAACTGCATTCTATCATATTCTCAGAGTTTTCAGCTCGATAATTCACGCTGAACTGAAATTTCCGGTTATTCCTCCATGTCACGATGAAGGTGTGGCAGTCAACTCCCACTAGCGCCTCAAAAATCTCAAGCTCTCCCATCTTCTTCAGATCTTGTTGAAGAATATAAAATTGGAATGAGTGAATACTTTGGCGGCATGCTTCTCAATATCCTTATATTCTGATCGATGGTGGCAATGACTGATTTGAAACACAGTCATCATGCGCCTCGTTCTCACGTAGTCGGACTATGCAGTTCTCATAATGCACAACTAGGTCAACAATAGTCATACCGCCGTCCAAGTGCAGGTGAAGACAAGAGTTAAGACTTTCACTCCTCTGATTACTCAAGCATACCCAGAAAAAACCATCTGACAGATATGATGCTGCCCACAGAGTCCTCTTCCTGTACATCCTACTCAACCACTCTTCTGTTTTATCAGTCTTCCATTTACGAACGAAAGCGTGCCATCTCGCCTCAAAGTTGGCTGGTGAGGTGGAGTAGTACAACAGTGCCCTGAACTCACTTAGCGATTTGTAATTAAGGTGCTTCTGCATGTTTTTTTCCACGTGCCATGAGCAGAGACGGTGCAACACATCAACCAAAACCAACCGAATAGCTCAGATCATTGCAGCGTCTCCATCTGTGATGATTGACCTTGGCTTTTTCTCGACAATTGGCCTTCAGGAATGTCCGGAGCAGCCACACATATGTCGCCGGTCTCATCGGACACAATGGCACAACCAAAACTGTGGTGCAACGGTGATTGTTTACACCAACAAAGGGATGAACGGCATACCGTATCTGTTCATCTTATATGTGCTGTCGAACACCGTGACATCTCCATACAGTTTATAGTCCCGCCGCGACTGTGCATCGCACCAGAACATGCTCTTCAAACGGCCCTCCTTATCGAGCACGCACTCAAAGAAAAACTCTGGATCCTTCTCTTTCTGCTCCTCATAATCCCAATTGCCGTGTTAGCATCACCCTTCGCAATCAACTTCATTTTTCTCGGCAACATAGGTTGTACACGCCTCGCCTCGAAACCCACACTTATCATACGAGCCATACCTGCTAATGAAGTTGTCAACAATGATATGCTTTCTGATCCCAGCTCCTTCCATCGCCAATATCTCAGCTATCCGGTGATCTCCCATCACTCGATGTGACCGCAGAAATACCACCTCATCTGGTCTAGCCAACAAATGGTTGTGATCATCCATAAAAGCTGCCACGAACCAAACTCCACGCCCTTTGTCCAACTTCACGACAAAATGTGCGCCACACTCGCAACGAAGTCTCTGGTCTTAGCCTGCGGTACGGCCCTCCGGTTTAAAAATTTACTGCGACGCTTTCCTGCCCTCGAGCAAACGTATCTCCTATACCGAACAGTGGTTGAAAGTCCTTTTCCTCGTTTCACCTTATCTTTTCTGATACTGAATCCACGGTCTTTGGCGTAGTTATTATAGAACATGTGAGCCTCCCATTGTGATGCAAATGTCATACCCATAACCTTCAACTGTGTCTCCAGCGCGCGTTGCTGGATTTCAGCTTCCTCAATGTCCATATTAGCTCCATCCTCATGCTCATCTCCATCTTCACCACTCCAACCATCAAAGTTAGCCTACAATATTCCATGTAAGCAAGTGTAAGTTGCCATTACCAACTATTTATTATTCAATGACATCTTAAATTGTGGACCGAACCTGGCTTATGTTATCCCGAAAGATTCAACACCATGATTTTCCTCGTTGAACGCCAATATCCTCCTGCACATTAAAAATCATATGCACGTGTAAGTACCATATGGTTCTTCATCCGACAAAAAGAATGTACAAGACACTTACGTTTTCACTACAAGCACCCTCCTCCTTCTTATCAAAATCCTCCTCAGGTAAATTATCGTACGACGACCAGGATTCATTGTCGCTGCCATCATCATCATCTTTACTATCATTACCATTTGTACGATCAACACTATCGCTACCATCCCACTCACTCGTGTCCAAAAACAGATCCAGAATCCAGTTTCTTTATCCATTATATGATCTCTCAACCTACACTGCAATATTATAATAAAATTTGATCTATCAATTTTAAAACAAATTAAATGTACTACTGAGAAATTCTTATCTAACAAGATATTGCACATAATTATTTACAGATTCAATTTTTTTGACGAACTAACAGGCTTACATGGCATGCACGTGCACTTCGGCCCGCCTGGCGTGGCTGCGGACGGCGAGGACGTTGCCGGAGAGGTTGATCACGGAGTTGCGGGCGGCGACGGCGTCCACGTAGGCCACGTCACCGCGACGACCTGCACGGAGGCGACATCACGTCGGCGGCGACTCGAAGATCTGTCCGCGCCGCCGATCCCGGTGAAGACGGGAGAAGGCGGCGATCGGCGAACGGGAGGACGTTGGAATTGGCAGCGTGATCACGCCTAGATCGGCGGGAAAGGCGGCTATCGGTGGGTAAGGGCGGCGATCGGCGGGCGGGCGACGTTGGAATGGGCCGCCGATCAGCGCAGGTCGTGCGTTTTTTTTTTTTGACGGCGAGAGGGTAGTTGCGAGCCAGCCGTATCGGCTCGAGCCGTGCGCTCGGCTCTACCTGTATGGGTACGCCGCATACGGCGCGGGATACGTTAAGCACCGTATGCCCAAAATGCCCTTATACGTTAAGCGCGGGGGGGTGTACCGAAGCAAGCCTCTTCTTTATGTCAACCATTTTTATTTCATTTCTTCTGAGGTTTCATTTATTTTGTTCTGACACATTTTCATAGCAGCACGTGCACATCAAGCAGAAAATTTGCATCACCGGGCAATCTGTCCCCTTTGTAACCAAGAAGCGAAGTCAATGTCCCACATCCTAACTGAATATGTCTTTGCCAGGGGGCGTTGGCAACATGCCCTTAGCAAATGGTCGCTTCAGCCACTGTGTCCGCGGTCGGGCGACACCTTCAATTTATAGTTTCTATCAGCTGAAGAGCAAGCCGGCGCTGGCAAGATCAAGGGTTTGCGCTCCCTGATCCTGCCGACCGTGTTGCGTCTTGGAGATTATGACACTGGTGGGCGAAATAACCATTGAAGAAGCTCTGGATGCTCACTGGCGCAAAAGCAGTACTCTGCTTGACTCTGCACGCGCGCCCTCCTGGTGCTTGATTGCAGGAGTGTATTGTCGCTGTACAGTCCATTTGTTTATTGAGTTTGCTAGGCTTTTTTGCTCTAGTTTTAGGTCTTTTCAGCTTTCTGTTCTTTGGTTGTAGGACCTGTGCCTTGTAGGTGCTTTCATGTAATACAGAAGATACACACACTTCGGTGTGTGTTCAAGAGGGGGGAAAAGTATGCTTATGTTTGCATCATCCTGGGACCTTGTGATATTTAAGTAAACCATCTGTGCCATTTGTTTTATCATACAGTTTGTGACCAAGACTTGAATGTATGAAGCAAAGAGCCATGCACAATCTCACTGAAAAGTTGACGATTTTTCACTCTCAATTTGAATGCCATCAAAAAAAGTAAACAGGGAGCAGGTTTACTCTGAAATCTGGAGCCAGCTTCGTATTGTTTGTTCCATACTACTCCTACATTATATCTGCAGTTTGGTTACTTTATTTATCTAGCCTCTGTATGATTTTTGAGTGCACCATGCCCTACTACTGCTTGACCTCGTATAATGGGTGCAGTTATATGATTATCATTAAACTGTTATTTCATCTACAGAAAATTGTGAGCATAGAACCTATGATGTTCTTACAAACTATTCTTGATTGAGGTGTTATATTGATTTCAACAGACTGAAACTTCTTATCATGAAACCTATGATGCCCGGATAACATACTTACTACTTAAGCATACTTGGATGCCCAGATAATATTTTTGAAACTTCCTATGATTCTATCGTAAAATCACTGCATTTTCCAGTCATGCAAAATAGATGATCCAAAGAAACTGCATGATCATCGAATCATTGCAAAAAAAAACAAAGTTGAAATGTTTCGCCCACAACTCACATTACAGAGATGGATATCAGAAAAGCGACTACATCCAACGTCAACAATTTCAGCACTCCTGAATCATAGGACTGCGAGGCCAAAACACATGTTCTGTCGACGGAACAAAGCGAGTTTAATCGAGATCTACTGATTGCATTTTTCTAGACCTCTATCTATCTTTTCTATAGGCAAAAGTAGGCGTCCAGTTCTGCTGTCATTGTATCCAGTACTTGTGAAGAACTCCCATTCAGATCTTCCTCTACTCTGCGTTGACATCCGGATATAGCAGCTCATCGTAGGCTGAATTAGAGGAAATTATAAGAGAGTTAGGCATCAGACATAATCAATAACAAGATCAAGAAGGAAATATCTTGAAACACTATAATGCGCAAGGAACCAAGCTTTTATGCACTATTGTAAGATACTACCTGAATTTAATTCATAGGTTTAGAAAGTTAATATCTTATCTGCAAAGGTGAAATGAGATGACTGAACTTGATTTACCTATCTATCTATAGGCAAATGTTACGAAACTGAATCAAGGACTGACCAAATCCACAATGGCACCTACTATGTTCATCCAACTACTTTTACTCAACACACAATGGCAACAGTTTCAGACAACTACCAGATCCTAAGAGAACGTATCATAATATCCTTTCTCCAAGCATGATCAGATTAGCACTCAACTGAAGTAAAATTTACATGTCAGAATTTTGTAAAATAAAATAAAAAAAAGAGACCAAGTTTAGAGCTCATGTACAAAACCTGAAAACAGCTCATGTGCAGAAAACAAGATGCATTTAATTTAGCATTGTTGGAATCTGAATTTTGTTCACAGATTTATCTGAGGCAAGTAAAATGGGCTAAATCAAATGGATATCACCATCTTCTATGCAAAGGCCAAAAGGAGATGAATCAACTGATTTGGAGTTTTAAGTTCCATAATGATTTATCCCCCCAATAACAGATATTCTTTTACTTATCTGAAAGATTAGAACAGTTGCAGACAATTCCCAACACGATCTGATTAGCACTCAACTAAAGTAAGATTCTAAATATATTTTTATGCAGTAAAATAGTATCTACACTAATATCTGTACATTGTGCATAACAGATTGAAGGCCAGGGGTACATTCTCACGAAAGAAGGTCAGCAGGAGGCACATAAACAGTCTAAATCTCAAAATTTTGTGAAATAAAATAAAATGACAAGACCAAGATTACAGCTAATGTGCGGAAATAAGATACGATTAATTATAATTGTTGGAACCTGAATTTTGCTCACAGAGTTATTCGCCGCAAGTAAAATGAGCTAAATCAAACGAATATCACACTCTTCTATGTTAAGGCCGAATGGAGATGGATCAACTGATTTGGAGTTTTAAGTTCCATGATAATTTATTACCCGAATAACAGATCTTCTTTTACTTACCTACAAGATTTACAACAGTTGCAGAAAATTCCGAATACCTATCAGACTACAAGCGTTTCAGTTAACTGTTTTTTTTTTTCAGACTACAACACTTTCAGTAAACTGTTTCTGGGAGTATAACAGTTTCAGTAAACTATTTCAGGTACAAGCAGCAGCACCAAAATAAAGCCCAAAAGCTGAATGTCAGGCAGCAAATAGCATCTGCACCAAAAGGTGAACATTGTGCATGAAAAATTTAACCTGAAATCTTAAAAGTGCACGCCCACTTTTTCGTAGGAACGGGTGGTCGGGCTGGTTACTTACATGTGTGTCTTTTTTTGTCAGCTAGTGAATGTTTTTTATTAGCATTAAATGCGTACGGACTAGTCCTGGAAACAGATTCACGCACATTTATTTTGGCCACTTCTATTTTTAAAAAGTCGTATCTTTTAAACCACACGTCGGAATTCAGATCCGTCTTCACGGTTTGATTCATCGCGACGAGATCTTCGAAACTAGATCCCGCATGGATATGTTTCGACGAAATTTTTTTGATGCTAACTTTGGCGCTGTATTGTGCAACTTCAGTACTGCTTTGTGCAACTTTAGTACTGCATGGTGCAATTTTTTTCAAACCCAGTTTTTTTGAGCTGCATCCTCAGTAGTTGTCGTTGCACACATAGTAGTCCTAGTTGGCACATACATGGTCACATAGTTGCATAATCTGGTCCGCATAGTCGCATATGAATTATCATAGCTTGTAATGTAGTTTAGTTGCACACACATTGATGTTTAGTTGGCTTGTAACGTAGTCTAGTTGCGCACACATTGATGTTTAGTTGACAGGAAGACTAGTTGCACACGCATATGCTTAGTTGGCTTGTAATATAGTCTAGTTGCACACACATTGATGTTTAGTTGGCAGGACACTAGTTGCACACGCATTAATATTTAGTTAGCAGGACTAGTTACACACACATATACTCAGTTGGCACGGCAATGTAGTCTAGTTGCATAATGCAGGACTTCAGTTGCACCATATAGCACCAAAGTTGGCATCAAAAATTAAATAAACATACCCATATGGGATCTAGTTTCGAAGATCTCGTCGCGATGAACCCAAAGGTGAAAACGGATCTGAATTCTAACGTGTGGTTTAAAAGATATGACTTTTTAAAAATTTAAGAGACGAAAATAAATGTGTTTCACGGACCAGTCTGTACGCATTTGCTATACGCATTTAATGCTAATAAAAACATCCATTAACTAACAGAAAAAGACACATAATAGATAATTGCTATTTATAAATTATTAGTGGACCAAAACTTGCAATTTTGGGCCGGCCGCTCGCAAAGTGTAGTGAGCAGCCGGCCGCTCGCTAGACCGGTCCAAAATTTAATCAAAGGCCGCCATTAATTAGTACTAAACCACTCTCAACATAGAGTTCAGCAAGAAGCAGATCAACTAAATCACTGGAGTTTCTGAATGCAGGAATCTAACATTGCACAGGAGCCACAGAAGTAGCATGGACGAACACGATTACGCCACCGAATGCATCTTTAGTTCGCATCCCAAATCTAACTACACAAGTATTTGCATAGAACGAACACGATTGCATCCCAAAATCTATTGCAAGTACATCAGGAACATAGTTTCTCGATTCGTTGGCTTGAATCCCAAACGTACCTTCAGAAAGGCGAGGGAACCCAGCCGGCGCAGCACGGACACGAGATGCGGCGCTTGTAGCACGGGCGGCAGAGGAAGACGTGGCCGCACGGAAACGGCCGCACCGCCGGCCGGGCCTGGCAATCCCAACACGGGCTGCCTACCTGGCCGACAGGCGGCACCGGAGGATACCCGTAGAGCTGCAGCGCCCCCCTGTGGGTGGTGCGGGAGGGGCGGGGGCGTAACCTCGTAGCGCCACTGTACGTCGACGAACAGAGCTGGGCGCCCAGGTGCGGAGAGGTGGAAGCGCATGTGCTGCGGCCGCGCCACGAACTGCATCGCGCTGGCGTAGTGGGCGAGCCCCGGCGGCGCGAACTGGGGCGGAGGCCCCTGGTGCGGAACCAGAGCCCTGGGCGCCGGTAGCGGGGGGCCTGCAGCGGCAGCGGAAGCGGCGGCGCGTCGCAGGTCCTGGAAGAAGTCGCCGAATGTGGTCCCGAAACTGTAGCCGCTTAACGCCTGCGCAGCGGGGGTGGACGCCCCTGAACGAATTGCTCCGATTAGCTGGCAAGAAGGCAAGAAACCAACAGGGAAATTCGGTTCGTCTGAAACTGATCCGCACCTGAGAGAAGTGCCGCCGCTTCGGCGAGGCTTCCCGGAGACGCGCAGATCGGCAGGCGCGCAGAGATGGTCGCCGCGGTAGAGGTCGTCGCCGGCGCGGTAACGCCCGCCTCGGCCGTGGCCGAGGTCTTCTCCGCCTCGCGCTCCTTTTCCATGGCTGCCGTCTGCTCCGAGGAATCGCGCTCCTCTTCCGTGGCCGCGGTCTCCGCCGCGGCATCAAGCTCCTCGGCCGTGGCCGGACTCCCCGCCACCGCAACCCCCCGTCCCCTCTGACGCTCCGCGCTCGTCGTACCACTCGGCGGCTGCGCCGCGATCCCGATCATCGGAGGACGCGGTGGCACGGTCCCCAGAGCCGGAAAAGCGGTGTCGTTGAGCAGGCCGGGCACCGGCGAGGCGGGTGCAGGGGCCGGCGCGGCGGGGGCAGGGGCCGGCGAAGAGGAGGCAGCGGCGCTCGTGGAGGAGGAGGAGGAACTCGTGGACGACATGGCGGAGGAGCTCGTGGAGGACAGCGGGGAGGAGGAGGAGGAGGACGAGGAGGCCATGGACGCGGCCGTTGGTATTGGCGGGAGTCTGAAGTATTGGTGGGGGAGGCGGT
Source organism: Aegilops longissima (assembly GCA_021605205.1). Lineage (NCBI taxonomy): Eukaryota > Viridiplantae > Streptophyta > Magnoliopsida > Poales > Poaceae > Aegilops > Aegilops longissima. Next base: position 52,801,532 of record CM038681.1, on the reverse strand, counting down.
TGGGCCGTTGGTAGGGGCCGGGTGGTGCCTTCCCGTATTTTAATATTAATCATGTATTTGAAAAATGCTAAACATGCTAAGAAAAATGTTTATAATGTATAAAAAATTTACAAATTCAAATTGTATGAAAAAATTAGCCATAAAAACAAATATATGAAAAAATGATCAACATATATTTGAAAAATGTTAAATGAGTATAAAATAATGTTCCAACTGTATGCAAAAACTGTACTATCTGTATGAAAAAAAAGCTCAAAACATTTTTTTCAAAGTTAATCGTGTCTTTTATAAATAATAAATGTGGATAAAAAAGGTTCCTGCTATATACGAAGAATGTACAATGTGTATGAAAAAGGTATAAAACAAACAAAACCATAAAGAAACAAAAAAAAAACACAGAGAAAAGAAAACAAGAAAATGAAAGAGAAAAAAGCAAACAGAAAAAAACCAAAAAATGATGCCAAACAGTGGGACTATTGGAAAACCAAGAAAAACGATAAAACGAAAAAAGAAACCCAAAGAAAATGAAAAGCATTCCGATGGATGCTGACAAAGAAACAAAAGAAAATCAATGAAAAAAGAAATAAAATTGATAAAGAAACAAATAAACCAAGTGAAAGAAAAACCTTGAAAGAAGCAAAGAAACCCGTGAAAAAGCTAGAAAATTGAAAAATGGAGATAAACCAATGAAGAAATATAAAAAATGGAGAAATTCAGTTGAGTGAGATATAGTCTTCGCAGTTGGGTGGTGGAGGGTATATATACCGTTTCAGAAAAAATCAAATTCAGATGGTGCATGAGCCCGCCTGGTTCTGTTGACATGCATATTGGAAAGATGGTGCTGCTCTGAGAGGAAACTGGATTCTGTCGGTGGATGCAGTCACAATTTAAGAAATTTTCAACTTGGATGCCTGGTTGCTCTCGCGAGCGTCGGCGATTGATACGTCTCCGTCGTATCTACTTTTCTAAACTTTTTGCCCCGATTTTGGACTTTTTAACTAACCAGAACTGACGCTGTTTTCAGCGGAATTGCCATGGTGTTATTTTTGTGCAGAATAAAAAGTTCTTGGAATGACCTGAAACTTCACGGAGCCAAGTTTTGGAATTAATAAAAAATATTGACGAAAGAATCAGCAGCAGGGGGCCCACACCCTGGCCACAAGGATGGGGGCGCGCCCTCCGACCTTGTGGGCCCCCTGGACCTCCACTGACCTCAACTTCAACTCCATATATTCACTTTCGGGGAGAAAAAAATCAGAGAGAACGATTCATCGCGTTTTACGATATTTAGCCGCTGCCAAGCCCTGTTCTTCCTCGGGAGGGCAGATCTAGAGTCCGTTCGAGGCTCCGGAGAGGGGAATCCCTCGCCATCGTCATCATCAACCATCCTTCATAACCAATTTCATGATGCTCACCGCCGTCCGTGAGTAATTCCATCCTAGGCTTGCTGGATCGTGATGGGTTGGATGAGATTTACCATGTAATCGAGTTAGTTTTGTTAGGCTTTGATCCCTAGTATCCACTATGTTCTAAAATTGATGTTGCCATGACTTTGCTATGCGTAATGCTTGTCACTAGGGCACGAGTGCCATGATCTCAGATCTGAACCTATTATGTTTTCATGAATACATTTGTGTTCTTGATCCTATCTTGCAAGTTATAGTCACCTGCTATGTGTTATGATCCGGCAACCCCAGAGTGACAATAGTCGGGACCATTCCCGGTGATGACCGTAGTTTGAGGAGTTCATTACTATGTGCTAATGCTTTGGTCCGATACTCTATTAAGAAAAGGTCTTAATATCCCTTAGTTTTCAATAGGACCCCACTGCCACGAGAGGGCAACAAACACCTCCATATAGCAACATATGTCTAGCAACGATGATAACACAATGTGTTGTTTGATTGAACCCACCTTCCCCACTTAGTATTAACCTCCCCGTGCCCACCTCCATCTCTACCCACCTCCATCTCTCTTTGCAATGTCAATGCTCGGGCACAAAGGGTGAAATCTCCCTTCACAAAAAAACCCAGAGACACACCCAGCAGCCAAGGGCGTGTTTGGTTGCAGTTTGCAACAGTAGTTGCATTGCATGTCCATCTCCAGCTAGCCTAGTTGCTGAAATACAACCTCATATGTAGCAGATGCAACCTGTTTGGTTGCCTGCATCGCATCGAGAGGCACTTACCCCCTTGTTGTTTGGTTGTTGCCCGCATTTGTGCTTAGGGTGTGAGCAGATGCAAACTTCAGCTGTTTGGTTGCAAACAATGTTTGTGTTCTGCTCACCCCATTCAAATGTGGTGCCCTTACCACCACACATGATCAACACAACAGCAACATCACAACAGCAAGATCAAACAAAGCAAGCAATGTAATGACAGCAAACTTAACACAACAAGCAAGCAAATGTGCTGCCCTCCCGTGTTTATTATGCACCTAGCTACGGGCCGAATCCAGCGATGGAAAGGCTGAATCTTCTAAGATGACACTAAGACATCAAAACATATCGGAATTCTTTTCCTTGTGTATACGAAAAATGTGATTTTGTATGAGAAAAACTAGACATCAAAACGATATCTGAAAAATAATATTAATCATGTATTTGAAAAATGCTAAACGTGTCTAAGGAAAATGTTTCTAATGTATACGAAAAATGCACAATTTTTATGAAAAAAAAAGTAGCCATCAAAACAAAAATATGAAATGTTAAACATATATTTGAAAAATGTTAAATGAGTACTCCCTCCGTTCCTAAATATAAGTCTTTGTAGAGATTTCACTATGGACTACATACGGAGCAAAATAAGTGAATCTACACTCTAAAATGCATCTACATACATTCGTATGTGGTCCATAGTGAAATCTCTCCAAAGACTTATATTTATGAACAGAGGGAGTATAAAATAATTTTCCTACTGTTTGCAAAAAATGTACAATCTGTTTGAAAAAAGCTCAAAACATATATATTTTTAAAGTTAATCGTGTGTTTTAAAAATAATAAATGTGGATAAAAAAGGGTTCCTGCTATATACGGAGAATGTACAATGTGTATGAAAACAGAATAAACGAAAAAAAATCGATGCAAAACAGTAGAACATAGTGAAAAATAAAATAAAAAATAAAGAAAACCAAGAAAAAACGAAGCAAAAGAAATCGATGACAAACAGTGGAACAATTGTGAAAACCATGAAAAACGATAAAACCAAAAAAGAAACCCAAGAAAATGAAAAAAAATCTAATGGAAGCTGACAAAGAAACAAAAGAAAATCAAAGAAAAGGAAAGAAAACCGAGAAAGAAACAAATAAACCAGATGAAAAAGAAGAAGAAGAAAAGAAAAACATTGAAAGAAACAAGGAAACCCGGTGAAAAACCTAGAAAACTGAAAAATGGAGATACACCAATGAAGAAACAAAAAAAATGGATAAATTCAGTTGAGTGAGATATAGTCTTCACACTTGGGTGGTGGAAGCTATATATACCATTTCAGGAAAATTTAGATTCATATGTTGCATGAGCCCGCCTGGTTCTCATGACATGCATTTTGGAAAGATGGTGCTGCTCTGAGAGGAAGCTGGATTCTGTTGGTGGGTGCAGTCACAATGTAAGAAATTTTCAACTTGGATGCCTCGTTGCTCCCGTGAGCGCCGGCGATGTGGCGAACCTCGCCTCAGCCTTCGGCGTCTCCCCTCTCCTCCTGTCCTCCTCTCGCAGTTGCCGACGGGTTCCATCGAGCGAAGCGCGGAGGGCATTGGCGGCTGAGAGGCCTTCCCTCCCTCCTCGAAAGGGAGCAGTGTCGCCGGGTGCAACTGCCCATCGGGGCCACGGCACTCCATGAGGGGTGCGGTGGCGGAGCTGCATGCAAGAACGTTGCAGGGGTATGTGGGACGCGGTGGCTTGATGGCGTCGGATGTGCTCTACGTGATGCATCTCGCTAGTGGTGGCAGATGGTGGCGCCTGCTACGTTTGCGGGCTGGCGTGCTGCAACGGGGTTGGGCTCAGTGGGTTGTGGCTTGCTTTGGATGGAGCTCCTTGTGGACGCGGAGAATTGAGCCCTAGCGAGCTTGGGGTTACAGCGAGCTCACTCATTCGTACCAGTAGTCGGACCACTCCCAGGAGAAAATTCACTAATAGAGAAAAAAGCATTAGCAACGTCCCTCAGAAGTGGTTGTGATCGAGCAGAACAAAGTTGCCTCTAATATTTCAGCAGAGGCGGCTATTTTCTCCATGGAGGGTTTGGAAATTTGAAACCGCCTATAATAATCCACGGAGGCGATTTCGAATGCCTACCCGCCTCCAGTTCGTAAGTATTAGATGCGGCTTTGTAGCTATAACCGCCTATGTAGTGGATCACTTCACTTTATCTATTTCCCTCATTCATCCCAGTCTAGGGTCACCCCTACATCTCAGATCCCTTGCGACGCCAACTCTCAAGCAGTTGTCGTGTTGTGTGTGCTCGCCGACTTGCTACAGCAACGAGTAAGGTTAGTGCTCCAAGCCTCTACATGATCCCACGTCACCGCAGTTACTGTTGATAATCCCGCGTTAGTTCAAAAACCAATTTAAATTTAAAATTGAATAAAAGGCAAACATCAAAGTTTTCAAAATATCAAACTAAAATGTTCGAAGTGTGCAAATAATTGCTTAGGTGTTTATGGTGAAGGAACCGTGCTTTTATAAAAGGCCTAAATATTTAAAATAAAATAAAACAGAAGAGAAAATAAATAAAAGAAAAGGAAAAAGGAAAAACAAAACTAACAAAAGAAAAGAAAAGAACCCCCCCCCCCCCCACTGGGCCAGCCGGCCCAGCTGCTGGCCAGCCCGCTAGCCCCTCATGCCCAACCGGCCATCCCCATAACCCCCCACACCCCGAAACCCTAACCCCCACGCACCACTCCTCCGTCGCCCCACTCCCCACTTTTCCCCTCGGATCGGGATCGATCCCACCGCGCCGTCCGCCGCCCAGCCCAGACGCCGCGCCCGAGCCCGCGCCACCTCGCCGGCCTGGCTCCTCCTCCTCGCCGGCCTGCACCTCGTCACCGCGTCGCCGTCGTCTCCGTCTCCTCCCCGCGCCCCACTGCCCCCGACCCTACAACCCCGGTGAGGCCACGGCCTCCACTCCCTCCTCTCTGCCTCCCTCGGTGCGCCACCACACACACGTCTCCTTCGCTGCGCTTGCCAGCGCCGACCGCCCGCCTCCGCTACACGCCGCCGCCGCTTCGCCCAGCGCTCCAGCTGCCCGCCACAGATCTGCCAGCGAGCTGCCCTTGCTGCTGCTGCTCGCGCCGGTGCGCGCCGCGTGCACCCCACGGTCGTGCTCGCCGTGCCTCACCTCGCCGCCTCTGCGTGGCGCGCCCATCGCGTTCACCGCCGCCACAGCAGCGCCGGGCGCTTGCCTGCCGCCGCGCGCATGCATTCCGCCGCCCAACTCCGTTGAGCTCCGCCGCCCCGAGCTCCTCGCAGCTTGCCCCTCCTCTCGCGGCCGCGGCGCCGCCACTCCTTCCGCCATTGCTGCCGCCCCCCGCCTCCACCGCTGCTCATCGCGGCCCGCGCTGCCGCCTGTCGCTTCACGGGCCACGGCCTTGTCCGCCTCAATCGCCCCATCGCCGCTCGTCGGCTCCCGTCCGTGGCGGCCTGCTGCGCCAAGGCCAAGACGCGCCTCCCTCCTCAAGCAAGCTGCTGCTCGTCAGCCGAGGTCGTCGGCGCCCAGCGCCGTTTTCCTCCTCACCGACCGTGCGCATGCCAGCCCCCTGCTAACCGCCTGTTAAGGCCTATGGGCCAATGACATAGGGGCCCAGCCCCTAGAACGTTTTAAAAGAAAAAGGGAATTTAAAAGAATTTAAAATAAATAAATAAATAACTAAATCAATTGTGTTTAATTAATCTAATATCTAATTAACCTAATTAACTACTATTAATTAACTTAACTAATTTGTTAACTAAACTAATTAATCTGGTTAGTTAGTTAACAGTCATTGACATACGGGACCCACACGTCAGTGACCCAGTAGACACCTCTGTTGACTGCTGACGTCATGATGACGTCAGCATGCACTGTTCTGGATAATGTTGAATTAAATTAATTAATTAAATTATAAAAATGTTTTAAAACTTTAGAAAAATATTTAAAATAAACCGTAGCTCAGATGAAAATACTTTCTACATGAAAGTTGCTCAGAACGACGAGACGAATCCGGATACGCAGCCCGTTCGTCCGCCACACATCCCTAACCTATCGAACTCGCAACTTTCCCCCTCCGGTTCATCTGTCCGAAAACGCGAAACACCGGGTATACTTTTCCGGATGTTTCCCCCCTTCGCCGGTATCACTTACTATCGCGATTGGGCACGCCTAACATCACACTTTGTCATGTCATGCATCGTCATGCATTTGTTTGCATTGTATTTATTGTTTCTTCCCCCTCTTCTCTCGCTAGACACCGAGACAGACGCCGCTGCTACCCCGTACAACTACAGTGTTGACGACCCCTCCTTCTCGGCTGAGCTTCCAAGCAAGCCCCCCCCCCCTTGATCACCAGATATCGCCTATTCTACTCTCTACTGCTTGCATTAGAGTAGTGTACCATGTTACTGCTTTCCGTTAATCCTATACTGATGCATAGCCTGTCATTGCCACTACTGTTGTTACCTTTACCTGCAATCCTACATGCTTAGTATAGGATGCTAGTATTTCCATCTATGGCCCTGCATTCTTGTCCGTCTTCCTTGATATACTATCGGGCCATGATCACTCGGGAGGTGATCACGGGTATATACTTATATACTTTACATGATACCTGTGGTGACTAAAGTCGGGTCGGCTCAAGGAGTACCCGCGAGTGGATCTTTGTGGCAGAGCGACAGGGCAGGTTGAGACCACCTAGGAAAGAGGTGGGCCAGGCCCTGGTCGGCGTTCGCGGTTATTTCAAAATAACACGCTTAACAAGTTCTTGGTATTTGATCTGAGTCTGGCCACTGGCCTATACGCACTAACCAACTACGCGGGAATAGTTATGGGCACTCGGCGTTGTGGTATCAGCCGAATCCTTCGTGACGTCAGCGATTGAGCGGCGCACGCCGGTTTGGACTGGAACGCCTGCTAGGCTAGGTCTGCTTCCGACCGCCCTCGCAACATGCATGTGTGCAATGGGCGATGGGCCCAGACCCCTGCGCCATAGGATTTAGACCGGCGTGCTGACCTCTCTGTTGTGCCTAGGTAGGGCTGAGACGTGTTGATCTTCCGAGGCCGGGCATGACCCAGGAAAGTGTGTCCGGCCAAATGGGATCGAGCGTGTTGGTTTATGTGGTGCACCCCTGAAGGGAAGTTTATCTATTCGAATAGCCGTGTCCCTCGGTAAAAGGACGACCCGGAGTTGTACCTTGACCTTATGACAACTAGAACCGGATACTTAATAAAACACACCCTTCCAAGTGCCAGATACAACCCGGTGATCGCTCTCTCACAAGTCGAGGAGGAGAGGATCGTCGGGTAGGATTATGCTATGCGATGATACTTGGTGAACTTACCATCTACTCTCTTCTACATGCTGCAAGATGGAGGCTGTCAGAAGCGTAGTCTTTGATAGGACTAGCTATCCCCCTCTTATTCAGGCATTCTGCAGTTCAATCCACCGATATTGCCCCTTTACACAGATACCCATGCATATGTAGTGTAGATCCTTGCTTGCGAGTACTTTGGATGAGTACTCACGGTTGCTTTTCTCCCTCTTTTCCCCCTTTCCATTTCTTCCTGGTTGTCGCAACCAGATGCTGGAGCCCAGGAGCCAGACACCACCGTCGACGACGACTCCTACTACACCGGAGGTGCCTACTATGTGCAGGCCGCTGACAACGACCAGGAGTAGTTTAGGAGGATCCCAGGCAGGAGGCATGCGCCTCTTTCGATCTGTATCCCAGTTTGTGCTAGCCATCTTATGGCAACTTGTTTACGTATGTCTGTACTCAGACATTGTTGCTTCCGCTGACTCGTCTATGATCGAGCACTTATATTCGAGTCCTCGAGGCCCCTGGCTTGTATTATGATACTTGTATGACTTATTTTACTTTTAGAGTTGTGTTGTGATATCTTCCCGTGAGTCCCTGATCTTGATCATAAACATTTGAGTGTATGACTAGTGTACGATTGAATCGGGGGCGTCACAAGTTGGTATCAGAGCCGACTGCCTGTAGGAATCCCCCTTCCACACTCCTTGGCTGAAGTCGAGTCTAGACATTTGATACGTCTCCAACGTATCTATAATTTTTGATTGCTCCATGCTATATTATCTATTGTTTTGGACAATATTGGGCTTTATTTTCCACTTTTATATTACTTTTGGGACTAACCTATTAACTGGATGCCCAGCCCAGAATTGCTGTCTTTTTTGCCTATTTCAGTGTTTCGAAGAAACGGGATATCAAACGGAGTCCAAACGGAATTAAACCTTCGGGAACGTGATTTTCTCACCGAATATGACCCAGGAGACTTGGACCCTACGCCAAGGAAGCTCCGAGGTGGGCACGAGGTAGGGGGGCACGCCCACCCCCTAGGGCGCGCCCCCACCCTCTTGTGGGCCCCATGAAGCTCCACCGACGTACTTCTTCCTCCTATATATACCTCACGCACTTCAAACGATCGACACGGAGCCAAAACCTAATTCCACCGCCAAGAACTTTCTGTACCCACGAGATCCCATCTCGGGGCCTGTTCCGGAGCTCCGCCGGAAGGGGAATCCACCATGGAGGGCTTCTACATCATCACCATAGCCTCTCCGATGAAGTGTGAGTAGTTTACCTCAGACCTTCGGGTCCATAGTTAGTAGTTAGATGGCTTCTTCTCTCTTTTTGGATATCAATACAATGTTCTCCCCCTCTCTCGTGGAGATCTATTCGATGTAATCTTCTTTTTGTGGTGTGTTTGTTGAGACCGATGAATTTTGGGTTTATGATCAAGATTATCTATGAACAATATTTGAATCTTCTCTGAATTCTTTTATGTATGATTGGTTATCTTTGCAAGTCTCTTCGAATTATCAGTTTGGTTTGGCCTACTAGATTGGTTTTTCTTGTAATGGGAGAAGTGCTTAGCTTTGGGTTCAATCTTGCGGTGTCCTTTCCCAGTGACAGTAGGGGTAGCAAGGCACGTATTGTATTGTTGCCATCGAGGATAACAAGATGGAGTTTTTATCATATTGCATGAATTTATCCCTCTACATCATGTCATCTTGCTTAAGGCGTTACTTTGTTTTCTTGAACTTAATACTCTAGGTGCATGCTGGATAGCGGTCGATGAGTGGAGTAATAGTTGTAGATGCAGGCAGGAGTCGGTCTACTTGTCTCGGACGTGATGCCTATATACATGATCATACCTAGATACTCTCATAACTATGCTCAATTCTGTCAATTGCTCAACAGTAATTCATTCACCCACCGTAAAATACTTATGTTCTTGAGAGAAGCCACTAGTGAAATGTATGGCCCCCGGGTCTACTTCCATCATATTAATCTTCCATCACTTTATTATTTCTTTTGTTTTTTACTTTGCATCTTTATACCAAAAATACCAAAAATATTATCTATCATCTCTATCAGATCTCACTCTCGTAAGTGACCGTGAAGGGATTGACAACCCCCATTCGCGTTGGTTGCGAGGAGTTATTTGCTCTGTGTAGGTACGAGGGACTCGCGCGTAGCCTCCTACTGGATTGATACCTTGGTTCTCAAAAACTGAGGGAAATACTTATGCTACATTGCTGCATCATCCTTTCCTCTTCAAGGAAATCCAACGCAGTGCTCAAGAGGTAGCAAGAAGAATTTCTGGCGCAGTTTCCGGGGAGTCTACGCAAAAGTCAACATACCAAGTACCCATCACAATCCCTTATCTCTCGCATTACATTATTTGCCATTTGCCTCTCGTTTTCCTCTCCACCACTTCACCCTTGCCGTTTTATTCGCCCTCTCTTTTCCGTTTGCCTTTTTCTCGCTTGCTTTTTGTTTGCTCGTGTGTTGGATTGCTTGTTTGTCACTATGGCTCAAGATAATACCAAATTGTGTGACTTTACCAATACCAACAATAATGATTTCCTTAGCACTCTGATTGCTCCTCTTACCAACACCGAATCTTGTGAAATCAATACTGCTTTGTTGAATCTTGTTATTAAAGATCAATTCGCCGGCCTTCCTAGTGAAGATGCCGCTACTCATCTAAATAGCTTCATGGATTTGTGTGATATGCAAAAGAAGAAAGATGTTGATAATGATATTGTTAAATTGAAGCTATTTCCTTTTTCGCTTAGAGATCGTGCTAAAGCTTGGTTTTCGTCTTTGCCTAAAAATAGTATTGATTCTTGGAACAAGTGCAAAGATGCTTTTATCTCTAAGTATTTTCCTCCCGCTAAGATCATCTCTCTTAGGATCGATATTATGAATTTTAAGCAACTTGATCATGAACATGTTGCACAAGCTTGGGAGAGAATGAAATTAATGATATGTAATTGCCCTAGTCATGGTTTGAACTTGTGGATGATTATACAAAATTTTTATGCCGGATTGAATTTTGCTTCTAGAAATCTTTTGGATTCGGCCGCGGGAGGCACTTTTATGGAAATCACTTTAGGAGATGCTACTAAACTCCTATATAATATTATGGTTAATTATTCTCAATGGCACACTGAAAGATCTACTAATAAAAAAGTGCGTGCGACAGAAGAAATCAATATTTTGAGTGGAAAGATGGATGAACTTATGAAATTCTTTGATACTAAGAGTGTTTCTTCTGATCGTAATGATATGCCTTTGTCTACTTTGATTGAGAATAATAATGAATCTATGGATGTGAATTTTGTTGGTAGGAATAATTTTGGTAACAACGCGTATAGAGGGAACTTTAATCCTAGACCTTATCCTAGTAAACCTTCTAATAATTATTGAAATTCCTACAACAACTCTTATGGAAATTTTAATAAGATGCCCTCTGAATTTGAGACTAGTGTTAAAGAGTTTATGAATTCACAAAAGAATTTTAATGCTTTGCTTGAAGAGAAATTACTTAAAGTTGATGAATTGGCTAGGAACGTTGATAGAATTTCTCTTGATGTTGATTCTTTAAAGCTTAGATCTATTCCTCCTAAGCATGATATCAATGAGTCTCCATTGATGAGTGCAAGGAAAGAACCGCTAGGATGCGCGCTATGAAAGATGCCTTTATTAAAGCGTGTTCTTCCAATTCCTATGAAAATCAAGATGAAGATCTAAAAGTTATTGATGTGTCCCCTATTAAATATTTGTTTTGCAATATGAATCTTGATAATGATGAGACTGAATATGATCCACCTTTACCTAGAAGGCATTCCAAGAATTCGGAGTTTTTAGATTATGATGCTAAAATTGATAAAAGTGGGATTGAAGAAAGCAAAACCCTAGATGTTGCTAAACCCACTATTTTGGATTTCAAGGAATTTAATTATGAAAGTTGCTCTTTAATTGATTGTATTTCCTTGTTGCAATCCGTGCTAAATTCTCCTCATGCTTATAGTCAAAATAAAGCCTTTGCCAAACATATCGTTGATGCCTTGATGCAATCTTATGAAGAAAAACTTGAGTTGGAAGTTTCTATCCCTAGAAAACTTTATGATGAGTGGGAACCAACTATTAAAATTAAGATTAAGGATCATGAATTTTATGCTTTATGTGATTTGGGTGCTAGTGTTTCCACTATTCCCAAAACTTTGTGCGATTTGCTAGATTTCCGTGATTTTGATGATTGCTCTCTAAACTTGCACCTTGCGGACTCCACTATTAAGAAACCTATGGGAAGAATTAATGATGTTATTATTGTTTCAAATAGGAATTATGTGCCCGTAGATTTTATCGTTCTTGATATAGGTTGCAATCCTTCATGTCCTATTATTCTTGGTAGACCTTTCCTTAGAACGATTGGTGCAATTATTGATATGAAGGAAGGGAATATTAGATTCCAATTTCCATTAAATAAAGGCATGGAACACTTCCCTAGGAAGAAAATAAAATTACCATATGAATCTATCATGAGAGCCACTTATGGATTCCCTACCAAAGATGTCAATACCTAGATCTATCCTTGCTTTTATGCCTTGCTAAGGGCGTTAAACGATAGCGCTTGTTGGGAGGCAACCCAATTTTATTTTTAGTTTTTTTGCTTTTTGCTTCTGCTTAGGAATAAATAATCCATCTACCTTCTTTTTAGATGTGGTTTTATGTTTTAATTAGTGTTTGTGCCAAGTTAAACCTATAGGATCTTCTTGGATGATAGTTATTTGATCTTGCTGTAATTTCCAGAAACTTTCTGTTCATGAAAACAATTGTTAAAAATCACCAGAATGTGATAAAATACTGATTCCAATTGATGCTGATCAATAAACAAATTTCCTAGGTCTTCCTATTTTGGCTGAATTTGTGGAGTTCCATAAGTTTGCGTTAGTTACAAATTACTACAGATTGTTCTGTTTTTGACAGATTCTGTTTTTCGTGTGTTGATTGCTTATTTTGATGAATCTATGGCTAGTAAAATAGTTTATAAACCATAGAGAAGTTGGAATACAGTAGGTTTAACACCAATATAAATAAAGAATGAGTTCATTACAGTACCTTGAAGTGGTCTTTTGTTTTTTTTCGCTAACGGAGCTCACGAGATTTCTGTTGAGTTTTGTGTTGTGAAGTTTTCAAGTTTTGGGTGAAATCTTTTGATGGATTATGGAACAAGGAGTGGCAAGAGCCTAAGCTTGGAGATGCCCATGGAACCCCCAAGATAATCTAAGGACACCAAAAAGTTAAAGCTTGGGGATGCCCCGGAAGGCATCCCCTCTTTCGTCTACTTCCATCGGTAACTTTACTTGGAGCTATATTTTTATTCACCACATGATATGTGTTTTGCTTGGAGCGTGTTGTATGATTTGAGTCTTTGATGTTTAGTTTACCACAATCATCCTTTCTATACACACCTTTTGAGAGAGCCATACATGAATTGGAATTTGTTAGAATACTCTTTGTTCTTCACTTATATCTTTTGAGCTATATAGTTTTGCTCTAGTGCTTCACTTACATCTTTTAGAGCACGGTGGTGGATTTGTTTTATAGAAACTATTGATCTCTCATGCTTCACTTAGATTATTTTGAGAGTCTTAAATAGCATGGTAATTTGCTTAATAATCTTAATATGGTTGGTATTCAAGATTTGTAAAACTTTCTTTTGAGTGCGTTGAATACTAAGAAAAGTTTGATGCTTGATAATTGTTTTGAGATATGAAGATGGTGATATTAGAGTCATGCTAGTTGAGTAGTTGTGAATTTGAGAAATACTTGTGTTAAAGTTTGTGATTCCCGTAGCATGCACGTATGGTGAACCGTTATGTGATGAAGTCGGAGCATGATTTATTTATTGATTGTCTTCCTTATGAGTGGCGGTCGGGGACGAGCGATGGTCTTTTCCTACCAATCTATCCCCCTAGGAGCATGCGCGTAATACTTTTCTTTGATAACTTCTAGATTTTTGCAATAAGTATATGAGTTCTTCATGACTAATGTTGAGTCCATGGATCATACGCACTTTTCTCATCCTTCCACCATTGCTAGCCTCTCTAATACCGCGCACTTTTCACCGGTATCATACACCCACCATATACCTTCCTCAAACAGCCACCATACCAACCTATCATGGCATTTCCATAGCCATTCCGAGATATATTGCCATGCAACTTTCCACCGTTCCGTTTATTATGACACGCTCCATCATTGTCATATTGCTTAGCATGATCATGTAGTTGACATCGTATTTGTGGCAAAGCCACCGTTCATAATTCTTTCACACATGCCACTCTTGATTCATTGCATATCCCGGTACACCACCGGAGGCATTCATATAGAGTCATAATTTGTTCTAAGTATCAAGTTGTAATTATTGAGTTGTAAGAAAAATAAAAGTGTGATGATCATCATTTTTAGAGCACTAGTCATCAACCCGTGCATCCGCGCGGGCTAGAGAATTTTTTGCCGTACAAAATTATTAGTTGATGCATAATACTTCATTTGATCTATTCTGAAGATCATTCATCATGAATTTGTATTTGCACTGGGTATATATATTATAAATATTTCAATTGTCCGTAAGAAATGAATTATAATGATGGAGATTTATGTGAATAACATAATTCCTAGCTATTGAATGGATGGAAATCAAACTCGGTAGTACATTACAATAATTCAAGGCACTAATAATTAATGTGCACATTTGGAGGTATATGAATCATGGGTGGATTATTATTGACGAAACTTAGACTACGCAATCAAAATCTGGTGTCTATATAATTCATGTCAACATACTCTTGTTAAAACTTTCTATTCCAATTTGTAAATATTGGTTACCCAAATTCCCCTAGGTTATCTTCCTACACATAACGATTAATATAAATTACCTAAATTAAATGATGATACCTCCACAATCAATTCAAATGCTCCCTTGATTGCTCCCCATGTGGCTGTAGTTACCTCCATGATTAACATACTCCTAATGTACAATTTTTTTTGCATTTTGGACATAATATTAGTCAAGCTTCTCTATTATTCACAACGATCGTCCTTTTGAAACATATTGAATGGATGTGCGAAAATGATATGTGTATATTATTGTAATATTACATTTGTTTTACAATTATACTATAAGTAGACATTAACGGTGAAAGTAAACATCACCTTCTAAATACTATATCATATTCCTTGTACAAACTTGTGGTTTGCAGTTCAAATTGATTTTTTGCCATAGATTTGCTCTCTTGCTTTGTGCCCAGATATTAATTAGTGCCTCCATTCTAAATGGAAAATAGCCAACGGAAACAACTTATTTTGACGAAACAACGTTTAAAATTAAAAAAAATCAAAACAATTCAATATTTAGGAAGATAGATGGTCCATAAACATGCAAAATTTCTTGTTTAGACACATGTGCATCTTGCAAGGTATGCGAGAAACAAATTTGATATAAATAGTGATATTTTCATTACTCATTACTATTTATTGCTGAATTTTATTTCTTTTGCGAACCCCAGATAAATTTAAATTTGACTATGATACTGCACACGTTTCTGCAACATCACCCTCTTAACATATTAGTCTTCGAGATTATTTTTGACCTTGTAAATGTGGTTTGCATGTAGTTTGCACAGCTTCCCCCATGTATATTTCCTATTAAAATATATATGATGTTTTAGAACTGTACGTCTCACTTTGGTAATTATTTCATTTTCTAAAGAATTTGTCTGCCTTACAAATGTTTTACAATCTAGTGTTTGAAATTCATACAGAAAGTAATGATCAAAATAGTATGGAAAAAAGTAGAAGGCTCAAGCTGACATGGTAATTAAAATGAAAATCCTGAAGGGGTATATCTGCCGCTGACATTAGTTGTGGAAGGGGTATATCTGTCCCGCCTACAAATGTTCGACAATCTAGTGTATGAATATTAATAAAAAAGTAATGATCAAAATAGTATTGCCAAACATACAGGGCTCATGCTGACCTAGTAGAATGAAGCTCGTAGAAACTGTATGCCTATCTTTGTTAACTAATTTCTTGTGGAAATTGTTTCCAAATTTGTTTTAGTCAAGACCTGCCCGCCTTACAGTTTGACAATCTACTGCTTTGATATTCAAAGAAAAAGTAATGTTAAAAAATAGTATTGAAAAATGGTAAAGTGAAAGTTTCCTTTGTTCATTATGGGTGTATCATAGCAGAGAGACTGATCAAAGATCAGCTCATGATCGAGACGCATCAAGAGCAAGGCTTAGCGTCGTGAGAAAGCTTGACCTGGGATGAATTTGCCTCCATATGGTCTTGCACATGACAAAAAACTTGTACCCCGTTACATAGTATGTGCCCCTGTAGAGGAGCCAACACATATATACTTCTATGGGACTACTTCTATTCATGCATACACATATGCTTGAAGCTGTGCTGGTATTGCACAGTGTAAATTCCTACTCTGTGCATTATATACATCATGCATGTAAAACAAATCTTGACTTATCAAGGCCTATTAAACAGGACGGAGGAAACTAATTCAAACCTGAATTGAACGCCTCCAATGAACTCTTTTCTCAATCTCATCTTAACTGCCAGTTGCATACTGCCTATATATTGTACAAATATATGTCCCAACAACCGCTTCACGGACCATATCATAGCTCCTGCGCTGCTATTATCTTCTGGATCCACCTCTTGCTGAAAGTAAATACGCTTTCACCATTTACCACTGGAAACCAAGAACGTTTTACTTCACTACTTTCGCCCTTCCATGGACATCATATTCTTCATATCTTCCCTCATTATGCTTCTTTATGCGCTTCCATCTGAACAGTCATTGACCACAACAGCAACTTCCGATGCAGGTGATCCTAATATGCAGATGTTAAACTATCATAGATGGGAACACATCAAACATTAGCATCAAGCTACCAATCAACCAACACATTCAGATTTTAGAACCATCATGGATGGAAACCAATCAAGCAATAGCATCAAACTGTCAATCAACTAACACGTCCAGAACCACCTTAATTATGTCAGCTAAATTGTCAACCAATGTAATCCTTGGCCAAATTTTTCCTTAATTCACCAAAAATAATAATCGATTAAAATCTCAAGAATCCTATCTCAGTGTATGTACTACTCCATGGTCTCCACCTCTCCCATGAAAAAGATCATTAACCTGAAGAATCCTCGATCAGTCTACTCCACAGCACAGTCTCTTCCCCACCAAAGATCGTATGTGAAAAGATTCCGATCGAGTTGAATCCCTGGAGAGCACAACAATATTAGAGGGCTTTATAGAAATAACTGAGTCCACATCAATGGAACACGATTAATTCAAGTTTAGACCGTTAAGAAAAAATATTGAAAAAAATGTGAGAAGAGCTTCGTGAGCACAGCGGATCCATCAACTAACCTCATTGATTCAGATTGAGCTTGAGAGCATTGGTATCCATGCCCTGACTTGTTTGCTTCACTTTGAGGGAGATCAAGCAACGGAGATTCCATAGAGAACGACTGCTTCATGTTGAAGATTTTTTAACGGGGAAAGAAAGAGATAAGTTAACATGGAGCTCGCCAAGCTGCTCAAGCGCCTAATTTGACCATAGTACCTCTGACCGTGACCACTCAATGCTCATTTTATCAAAATAGAGTGTGATGTGATCATGTAACTCACCATGATCCAATCAGACAGTTTGCGTTTATCCGAATAAGCAGCTCTGTGCATCCAACACGTACCTGGGACAGTGGAGAAACAAAATAATTTCTTTTAATTCGTATGTAACAAAGTAATCAATGATGAGAACATCCATTGCTGATTTAAGAAACAATTTTGTGTGATGTGTAAAACTGAAAATAATAAGGTGTGTCCAGAGACTACAGAAATAAGAACGGTACATGTAAAAAAAGTATCCACATGTCTACAGTATCAGGCAATTGCCTACATATTAGTATAAATCTTGTATTGGGTTAGATTTTAAGTAGATGCAGCTACTGCTTTCCAGGCAATAGGTTGTATCATGCAATCAGTAATATTGAAGCAAGGTCGGTGGTAATGATCCCTTGCTTTGATCGATAGTAAATCCGCTATTCTCACTGTCAACTATGAGGTTGAAGTTCAGCCCGTTGACACCATTGCTGAGAAGATTAAAATACGGAAAATATCATCAAAACCCGCTAAAAAAATCCTATGCTACAATTGTTGCAGCAACCATAGAACGATCTGATGGAAATATAATAGGACAGTAAAGCCTTCAAAACCAATTTCTACTTAATCTGGCAAAGAACTGGTGATCAAGGCGAGGAAGAGACAAATACAAGGAGAAGCACGTACTTGCTGCAAGGCCAAGTAGAAAATTGTAGATGCGAGAGAGATGCATGCGTACAGTTGATGCAAGCAAACAGCCTCCTTCTTAGGAAGGAGAGGTGACACACGGGAGAGTAGGTGGCTGCGAATCCAAGTAGAAATTTGAGAAGCACATCGATTCTTTCCGGTAATCAGGGCTTCCACTGCATTGGCACGGCCACTGGACTGGACGCCTGCTTCTTCTTCGCCGGTGTGGGATTGGGCTCCTGGTCCCGCAGCGACGGCGGCCAGTGCTATCTGCGGACGTGCGTTCCATGGATGGGAGAAGGCTCAGAAGAATTAGGTCAAAATATTGTTTACCTAGATCGGGAACAATGGGGAGGTGGCGGCTGGGTGCTTGTTTTAGATTACGGGAAGAGGCGTGGCTCATGGGTCATGCGTGTTGTAGAGGAAAAGTTAATCTGACAGTCTATGATGGCCAACATTTTAATCTTTTTTTTCAGGAAGGCCAACATATTAATCAGATGGATGGTTTTTTTTAAACGCGAGGATGAAGCAATACGTGCAGGTTGGTTCAGACTTGGCGTTTGTTACGTGTAGATTGGTTCTGTTTTTCACCACAAAACTAACGTAGATCGTGGGGTCAATGTGGATCAATTAGACAGATCGACGGTTAATATATTTTTAATGATGTGGATTAACGTGGAGCCTCGTATGATGCATCCAATTAGTAAATATAAGATAAGATTGTCCCAAGTGAGGAAAGGATGATGGAGACTATGATTCCCCCACAAGTCGGGATGAGACTCCGGACGAAAAAAAAGAGGCCATAAAAAAAGAGAAAAGGCCCAAACAAAAAAATGAGATAAAAATAGAGAATGGACAATGTTACTATCCTTTTACCACACTTGTGCTTCAAAGTAGCACCATGATCTTCATGATAGAGAGTCTCTCATTTTGTCACTTTCATATACTAGTGGGAATTTTTCATTATAGAACTTGGCTTGTATATTCCAATGATGGGCTTCCTCAAAATGCCCTAGATCTTCGTGAGCAAGCGAGTTGGATGCACACTGAGGGAGTCCTGGATTAGGGGGTATCCGGACAGCCAGACTATATCCTTTGGCCGGACTGTTGGACTATGAAGATACAAGATTGAAGACTTCGTCTCGTGTCTGGATGGGACTCTCTTGGCGTGGAAGGCAAGCTTGGCAATACGGATATGTAAATCTCCTTCTGTTGTAACTGACTCTGTGTAACCCTAGCCCCCTCCGGTGTCTATATAAACCAGAGGGTTTAGTCCGTACGACAACAACAATCATACCATAGGCTAGCTTCTAGGGTTTAGCCTCTACGATCTCGTGGTAGATCAACTCTTGTAATACTCATATTCATCAAGATCAATCAAGCAGGAAGTAGGGTATTACCTCCATAGAGAGGGCCCGAACCTGGGTAAACATCGTGTCCCTTGCCTCCTGTTACCATCCACCTTAGACGCACAGTTCGGGACCCCCTACCAGAGATCCACCGGTTTTGACACCGACATTGCTAGTTTCATTGAGAGTTCCACTGTGTCGTCTCTGCAAGGTTTGATGGCCCCTTCGATCATCGACAACGGTGCAGTCCAGGGTGAGGTTTTCCTCCCAGGACAGATCTTCATGTTCGGCGGCTTCGCGCTGCAGGCCAACTCGTTTGGCCATCTGGAGCAGATCGAGAGCTACGCCCCTGGCCATCAGGCCAGGTTTGGAAGCTTGAATTACACTGCCGATATCCGCGGAGACTTGATCTTCAACGGATTCAGGCCCATGCCAGGTGTGCCGCACGATTACGACGAGCACGATATAGCTCTGCCGTCGGACGGTGTTTGGGAGATCACGCCAGCAACTACTCCGGCCTCTAGTCCGGAGCAGATCGCGCCATCCGATGACGGGAGGATAGACTCCGCCACGAAGGCCACGCCCTCAGTGGCGATAGAGCCGAATACCGACCTTACCCTTCACGAGAGCCGTGTCGCCGAACTGCTGGACTCGTCCTCGGCCACGGACTCCATACCACCCGCGCCCATACCTATCGAATCCGATTGGGTGCCGATCATGGAGTTCACCTCCGCAGATATCTTTCAGCACTCGCCCTTTGATGACATACTGAACTCATTGAAATATCTCTCCCAGTCTGGAGAACCTTGGCCGAACTATGTCCGGCTAGAGTGGGATGCGCACGACGAAGAAATTCAATCCCCACCCACCACCCACTTAGTAGCCACTGTCGATGATTTAACCGACATGCTCGACTTTGACTCCGAAGACATCGATGGTATGGACACCGATGCCGGAGGCGAACAGGAACCACTGCCCACAGGACACTGGACCGCCACCTCATGATACAATATATACATGGTGGACACACCCAAAGAAGGAAATGGCGACAAGACATCGGAGGATGACCCCTCCAAGAAGCAACCCCAGCGCCGACGTCAGCGGCGCCGCTCTAAGTCTCCCCACAGCAAAAGTGGTGATACCGGCATAGGAGATAACAGTACTCCGGACAGTGCCGAAGATGATGAAGATCCCCTCCAGAACGATCAAGAGCCGGAGGATGAACAAGCCAGCCCTCCTAAGAGAGCGGCAGAGGGAGAAACGAAGGATGACAACTATATGCCTCCCTCCGAAGACGAAGTGAGCCTCGACGATGAAGAATTTGTCGTGCCTGAGGATCTCGTCGAGCAGGAGCGCTTTAAGCGCCGGCTTATTGCCACAGCAAACAGCCTGAGGAAAAAGCAGCAACAACATCGAGCTGATCAGGATCTGCTAGCAGATAGATGGACTGAAGTCCTTGCGACTGAGGAGTACGAACTCGAACGCCCTTCCAGAGGTCACCCCGCGTTCGATGCGGCTGATCAGCCACCCCGTGGCCGAGATAGAGAGGCAGTACGGCCTGAGAATCAGCCTGCACCCCGCCGCCATTCAAACAAACATACCAAGACAACGGGAAACACGCGAGACCTGCGAGACGTATTGGAAGACAGGGCAAAACATGCTAGATCGATCTATGGATCACGAGGCCGTGCCCCTACAAGGGACGGTGACCGCCTCGCTGGATACAGTAAACGCAATTCCGGATGGGCCGAATACAGCAGGCAGGACTCATACGAGCTTCGTCGCGACATAGCCCAGCACAGAGGCGCGGCACACCCCCTATGCTTCACCAACGAAGTAATGGAGCATGAATTCCCAGAAGGTTTTAAACCTGTAAATATCGAATCATATGATGGTACAATAGATCCCGCGGTATGGATCGAGGACTTCCTCCTCCACACCCACATGGCCCGCGGTGATGATCTACATGCCATCAAGTACCTCCCGTTAAAACTCAAAGGACCAGCTCGGCATTGGCTGAATAGCCTGCCAGCAGACTCCGTCGGCTGTTGGGAGGATCTGGAAGACGTGTTTCTTGACAATTTCCAGGGCACTTTTGTGCGGCCACCAGACGTTGATGACTTGAGCCACATCATTCAGCAGCCAGGGGAATCGGCCAGGCAATTCTGGACACGGTTCCTAACAAAGAAAAACCAAATTGTCGAATGTCCGGATGCAGAAGCCTTAGCGGCATTCAAGCACAACATCCGTGATGAGTGGCTCACCCGGCACCTCGGCTTGGAAAAGCAGAAATCAATGGCAGCCCTCACGACACTCATGACCCGCTTTTGCGCGGGAGAGGATAGCTGGCTGGCTCGTAGTAATAACATATCAGGGAACCTTGGCACTTCGGATACCAAGGACAGCAACGGCAGGTCACATCGCAGCAAACACAAGCGCCGCAGCAACGGTGATAACGCCGAGGGCACGGCAGTCAATGCCGGATTCAGAGGCTCTAAATCCGGTCAGCGGAAAAAGCCATTCAAAAGAAGTACTCCGGGCCCGTCCAGTTTGGACTGCATACTCGATCGCTCGTGTCAAATACACGGCACCCCCGATAAGCCAGCCAATCACACCAACAGAGAATGCTGGGTGTTCAAGCAGGCCGGCAAGATAAATGCCGAAGACAAGGACAAGGGGCTGCACAACGATGACGAGGAGGAGCCCCGGCCGCCGAACACGGGAGGACAGAAGAGGTTCCCCCCACAAGTGAGGACAGTAAACATGATATACGCAACCCACATCCCCAAAAGGGAACGGAAGCGTGCACTAAGGGACGTATACACGATGGAGCCCGTCGCCCCAAAGTTCAACCCATGGTCCTCTTGGCCGATCACATTTGATCGTAGGGACCACCCCACGAGTATCCATCATGGCAGATCTGCCACATTGGTCCTAGACCCAATCATCGACGGATATCACCTCACTCGAGTCCTTATGGACGGCGGCAGCATCCTGAACCTGCTTTACGAGGACACAGTGTGCAAAATGGGTATAGACCCCTCGAGGATCAAACCCACCAAAACGACCTTTAAAGGCATTATTCCAGGTGTAGAGGCCCATTGTACGGGCTCAATCACACTGGAAGTGGTCTTCGGATCTCCGGACAACTTCCGAAGCGAGGAGTTAATCTTCGATATCGTCCCGTTTTGCGGCGGCTATGACGCACTGCTCGGGCGCACCGCATTTGCAAGATTCAATGCGGTACCGCATTACGCATACCTCAAGCTCAAGATGCCAGGACCTAGGGGGGTCATCACGGTCAATGGAAACACATAATGCTCGCTCCGTACGGAGGAGCACACTGCGGCCCTCGCAGCAGAAGCCCAAAGCAGCCTTTTGAGGCAATCCACCAGTTCGGCGATCAAGCCCCCGGACACCGTCAAGCGCGTCAGAATAACCTACAACAGGATCGCCTGGCACGCTCAGAGCTTGCCTAGCAATTCGGCCCCCGCCATAGTCTTAGTACAACGACAAAGTCCGTCCCACGCATGCATAATTACGCATTGAAAATACCATGGGTATAGGCGGGGGCATGATCACGGCGCATCCCACAATGGGGTTTAACCGCACTAGGGGCTCACTACCTTCATCACTATCTCTCTTTCAGGACTCTATTCTCTGGAAGCCCTGTCCGGCAGTACGGTAGCCGGACACACGATACAACACCCAAGGAGGCAGGAAGCTACATCGTACAACAGAATCCCCAGGGGGTCTCTGATAACGAGCTAAATACCTGTTTTAAGATACCAGTACGCATCTTGCCCTTGGATGGGACATGTCAAATAGTCCTATTATTTGCTTTCCGCACCACTTGTATCAGTATGCTTTAATGCATTTCTTAAATAAACAATGCATAGTACTGGTCTATTATTGCATCCTATATTCTTATATATATATATATGCTTATCTATGACAATCAACACCCGTACACTGTGGTACGGCCAATACGCCAGGGGCTTCCGTCTCCCCCATAATTCGGCGTGAGAAGTCCGAACACTTTCGACAGTGCGGCACCCCAAACTTATAGCATTCTATGCATCAGCTCAGAATCATGTCTTGGGTCAATAGTTGGGTTTGCCCGGCTCCCACGTTTTGGTACCTTACGTTCCGCTATATCGGCTAAGGTAGCACTGGGAGAACTACTGCGATTGTGCCCTAGTTCTTCCGGCCGAGCACCTCAGTAGAGAAAGCTAAAACTGACTGTCATGATGAGGCGAGAGCTGGTCGCTGTTCGAGAGGTCTCAAGTCCCTAAAGACTTCTTCAGCTTCGGGCGAGGAGCCGGCCTTGTCCGGCTTAGGCGTGTATAGCGCCCCAAATTCGGCTTTCCGAAGGCTAGGGGCTTCGCCAAAATTTAAAATTGTTGACTTCTATGGCTAAGTGAGAGCGATAAAGCATTATAGTCCGATTGCCTAGTTCGTTGCGCTGAGCACCTCCCTCGAAGGACCCAAGAATGGGAAAAAGAGTGCTCAGATTTATCCCGAACACCCTAGCACTAATTGCATGGGGGCAGAAGCCGACGACTAGCAACTCTCAGAATTTATAAACGGACGCACATAAGGTAATATTTTAAATACAAAAGCGTTGCATAATGAACATGAACTAGTTTTCATAAACACAAGGATCACATGAGCAAGTTCATTCAAAGACTACATCTTTGGTACATTCGTCCGCCACGAGACGGGCACCCTTCAGGACACTTTCATAATACATTTCGGGGTGGCGATGCTCCTTGCCTTGCGGCGGCCCCTCCTTCACCAGCTTTTCGGCGTCCATCTTCGTGCAGTGCACCTTTGCACGGGCAAGAGCCCTGCGTGCACCTTCGATGCAGATGGACCGCTTGATGACTTCCAGCCGTGGGCGGGCATCTACAAGCCGCCTCACCAGGCCGAAGTAGCTGTTGGGAAGGGAATCGCCAGGCCACATACGGACTATAAGGCCCCTCATGGCCTGTTCGGCCGCCTTGTGGAGCTCGACCAGTTGCTTCAGCTGGTCGCTCACGGGCATCGGGTGTTCGGTCCCAGCATACTGAGACCAGAACAACTTCTCCGTCGAGCTCCCCTCCTCGGCCCGGTAGAACTCCACGGCGTCAGAAACACTACGGGGCAGATCTGCGAACGCTCCTGGAGAGCTCCGAACTCGGGTAAGTAAAATGAAATTTTCTTTCGCATGCCTACTTTGCATAATGAATGCCTTACCCGCCGCTATCTTTTTCACCGCCTCAACTTCCTGGAGGGCCTTTTGGGCTTCGGCCTTGGCATTTTTTGCACTTTCGAGGGCCTGGGCAAGCTCGGAATCTCCCGTCCTCGAGTCAAGCTCCAGGGACTCATGCTTCTTGACGAGCACCTGGAGCTCTTGCTGCACCTCAACTACCCAGGCTTCGTGTCTTTCTCGCTCAGTGCGCTCCTTGGCCGCTTTGTTTTCGGCCTCGGACGACGCCTTCTTGAGGGTCACCACTTCGGTCATGGCCCCTGGCAAAATTCATGATGATCCTATTATTCTGCAACCAACTCTGAGGGAGTCCTGGATTAGGGGGTATCCGGACAACCGGACTATATACTTTGTCCGGACTATTGGAGCGTGAAGATGCAAGACTCAAGACTCCGTCCCGTGTCCGGATGGGACTCTCCTTTGCGTGCAAGACAAGTTTGGCGATCCGTATAATATATTTCCTTCCTTGTAACTGACTCCATGTAAACCCTAGCCCTCTCCAGTGTGTATATAAACCGGAGAGGTTGGTCCTTAGAAGGCCGATCACGATCACAATCATAATCATCATAGGCTAGCTTCTAGTTTTTAGCCTCTACGATCTTGTGGTAGATCTACTCTTGTACTACTCATATCATCAATATTAATCAAGCAGGAAGTAGGGTTTTACCTCCATCGAGAGGGCCCGAACCTGGGTAAACATTGTGTCCCTTGCTTTCTGTTACCATCAGCCTAAGACAGTGCGGCACCCCGAACTTATAGCACTATATGCATCAGCTCCGAATCATGTCTTGGGTCATTATTTGGGTTTGCCCGGCTCCCATGTTTTGGTACCTTACGTTCCGCTCTATCGGCTAAGGTAGCGCTGGGAGAACTACTGCGATTGTGTCCCGGTTCTTCCGGACGAGCACCTTAGTAGAGAAAGCCGAAAACTGACTGTCATGATACGGCGAGAGCTGGTCAGCTGTTCGAGAGGTTATAAAATCCTTAAAGATTTATTTCGCACAATGCCATTATAAATGCAAAGTGTGAAGGATCGGTTTTTCGATCAGGCGCCGATAGAGCCCCCAGTTCGGCCTTCCGAACACTAGGGGCTACGCCGACCATACTCGAATTCCTATGGCTAAGTGAGAGTGGTAAAGCCCTATAGTCTGATTGCCTGGTTCGTAGCGAGGAACACCTCCTTAAAAGGACCCAACAATGGGATAAAGAGTGTTCAGATATGTCCTGAACACCCCGTACTCTTTATGTGGGGGCAGAAGCCGACGACTGGCCAACTCTCAGGTTTTATGTACACTAAACGGCCGCACAGGAAGAACAAGCATTCACATAAAAAGGGAATAATTAATGAAAGTGTCATTTCCCCGCATTACAATGGCACGACGACCTTCAGGTAAATATAGTGTCTTTAGCACACTTGTCCGCCACAAGGCGGTCCCCTTTTAGTACACCTTCATAGTACAACTCGGGCTTGCGATGCTCTTTACCCTGCGGTGGCCCCTCAGTCATCAGCTTCTCAACATCAAGCTTCACCGAGTGCACCTTCGCGCGGGCAAACGCCATGCGCACACCCTCTATGCAAACCGATCGCTTGATGACATCAAGCCGAGGGCAAGCACTAACAACCCGCTTCACGAGTCCGAAGTAACTGCATGGAATTGGCTCCACGGGCCACAGCCGGACAACCAAGTCCTTCATGGACAGTTCGGCCGCCTGGTGCAGTTCGTCCAGCTGCTTCAGCTGATCGATAAATGGCACCAGATAATTCGGCGCCAAATACTGCGACCAGAAATCCTTCTCCGCAGACTTCTTCTCCTCCGCACGGTATAATTGGGCAACACCTGATATGCTGCGCGGCAGGTCCGCACAAACACCTGAAGGAACAAGAATTCCGTTTGTCGCTTAGCGCCCCTATTACTATGCAGAAAATGGCTTTGAGTACAAAAGGCCTTAGCGGCCGCAACCTTCCGTACCTCCTGAATATCCTTCAGAGCCCCTCGGGCTTCTTCCCGAGCATCCTCCGCGGCTTGGAGAGCTTGGGCGAGTTCAGATTCTTTCCCCACTAAACTCTGCTCCAAATCCTCACTCTTCTTCACCGCCTCCTGGAGCTCTCGCTCAGCTTCGATGACCCTGGCCTCGTGTTTCTCACGAAGAGCTTGTTCGGCGGCAGCCTTCCCGTTGGCTTCGGCCACAGCCTTCTTCAGTGCCTCAAATTCGGCACTCGCTCCTAGAGCATACAATACAAATACTTTTCATCGGGCAAAATTACTCATTCGTGCAGAATTCAAGACAATGTTTCAACATACCTTGCTTGTCCTCCAATTGCTTCCTCACACGGCCAAGTTCCTCTTCGGCCCGTTCCAGGCTCTTCTTCAGTCCGGACACCTCCGCATTATGAGCGGCGGTCTTCTCTGCAGACGCCTGTTTTCAAACAAAGGGATATACATCATTAACAAAGGCTCGTGCAAAAGCAGGTGATTTGATCCCCTGTCCGGCTTTTTATCTCTTTCGCCGGACAGTGCATCAGGCGCTACTACTCATATTATGACAATTCCTCAAAGGTTTCTTAGGAAACATACATCAAAGGCCTTTATAAGGCCAAGGCGGGACTCAGTCAGCCCGCTCTCGGCGGACTGAATCTTTTCAATCACCGCACCCACGGGGTTCCGATGTTCATCGACGATAGACGCGCTCCTCAACACTGTCGATAGGCCGCCCGACAGCTCTGCTTGGACAGAGGTTGCGGGCCGAGTAGGCAAGCCTCCCCCCGTCAAAGGTGGCTCCTCGCCCGATCCTGGAGCCTTAAAAGTCTCCAGGACCGTATCCGGCTGTGGCCTGAACCCGAGATCGCCCCCGCCGTCGACACGCCTGGGGGCCACCGCTCTCGTGTGTCCGGCCCCAGAGATATGCCCCCTGGTCCGGGTCCCGTTGAGACAACACCTCAGTGTCGCGCCCGGACTTTGGGGAAGCGGCCGCTGGAGGCGTCTCGATCGCCAAAGCGTCTGAGCTCAGCAGATCCTCCGATGAGGACTGTCCGGCGCGAGACCTCGCCGGGCTGTAATATAGCAACAGTTAAAACTACTATACGCAAAAAGCCCCAGACGCATATGCGTGTTTGGATTTCGTATACTTACGACTCTTCCAGGGGCTGGGCCCTGGGATCCCACTCCGAGCTGCTGTCGGCAGCCGTGGTGAATGCTTCTGGGAGGGAACCTTTCCCCCTCTTGGGCGATTCGGCCTCCAGGGATGAGGAGGCCGTCCTTTTCTTCCCACCTCCTATGGGAGGCTCGTCTTCCTCCGCTTCCTCCTCTTCGTCTTCGGAAGAAGGATGCTCACTGGAGTCTTCGGATTTTGCGTCTGAAGCATCGCGACGGCGGAGGCCACTCCGAGTCTTTTTGACCTTCTTGGAGGCCTCTTTCTTTGGCGCCTCGTAAGGCGCTGGGACCAGCTCATCGTCAGAAGAGGTCCGGCCGGTTCCTCCGGCAGCGGGGCTGGACAATGTATCCGCTCCACCTTTTTATCCATCCCTGGGGTCATGATAAAGCATGATAAAAATGTCTCCCTCAGGACATGCCAACTGAAGCATGGACGGACAGAGCATAGCAATAACTTACCGGGCTTGCAGAATGGGATAATTGATACCCACGGTCCTCGGCGGAACCCGGCCATGATTTGCCGGACTTAAAGAGCACCTTCCAAATATCCTTGTGGGAGGAATCATAGAGCTCCCGAAGGGTCTGGTGCTCGGTTGGGTCGTACTCCCACAAATTGTTAGCTCGACGCTGGCAAGGGAGAACCAGGCGAACTAACATCACCTGGACTACGTCGACGATTTTGACGTCCTTGTTGACCACACTCTGGACGCGCGTCTGGAGCAGTGACAGCTCATCGGACGAGGACCAGTTCAGGCCATTCTTGGGCCAGGACATGAGCCGCAGTGGGGCTCCGGATCAGAACTCGGGAGCCGCAGCCCACTTTTTGCCGCGCGGTTCGGTGATATAGAACCATTGCTACTGCCACTCCTAGACAGAGTCGTTGAAGGCACCCATTGGCCAAACGACCTTGGGCATCTTGCTCACCATGGCACCGCCGCACTCGGCATGCTCGCCACTCACCACCTTGGGCTTCACATTGAAAATCTTCAGCCACAGGCCGAAGTGAGGCGAAATCCGGAGAAAAGCCTCACACACGACGATGAACGTCGAGATGTTAAGGAAGGAATTGGGGGAAAGATCATGAAAATCAATCCCGTAATAATACATGACTCCGCGAACAAATGGGTGAAGGGGAAACCCGAGCCCCAGGGACAAAATGAGGAAGAAACACGACTCTCTCATGGGGCTCCGGAGTAGGGACGATCTGTCCCGCCGGTGGGAGACGGTGGCCGATCTTCTTGGCCAGGTACCCGGCCTCTCGGAGCCTCTTGATATCCTTCTCCTGGACAGTAGAGGCCATCCATTTGCCTCCTGCTCCGGATCCGGACATCTTTGGAAAACCTCTCTTCGATGGAGAAGAAGGGTGCTTGGGCGCTAGGGCTCGGACAGAGGAGAATGGGCTAGCGGAAGGAGAAGGCGTGGGTAAAGAGGAAGAGACCTTATCTCTTTATAGAAATGGTAAAAGCTTTTTGCGCCTCCCCACTTGCCTGGTGAAACCCGCTCGTTCTCCACTCGCCACAATTAGCGGTGCAGTTGGATTACCCATACCCGTATTTATGGGAATCCCGCAATAAGGGGACATGATCTCTGCTACGGCAAAACATGCAGAGAAAACCGCCTCGCGATATGCGCTGAGGCTGGTTGTGGGAAAACGGTTCGAATAATGACCCGACCATGGCGACATGTCACGTTGTCTAAAAATTGCCAGCAGATCAGATTTATGGTGTGCCCCCTACGGTGGCATGTGAAGATCATTTTGCAGATCCGGACACGGTCTAAGTGTTCAATAATTACTTTGGAGAATTCGGAGATGGAACCTGCCTTGCAATGCCGAAGACAAGACTGCGTGCCGGACTCATCGTCATTGAAGCCTGGTTCAGGGGCTACTAAGGGAGTCCTGGATTAGGGGGTATCCGGACTGCCGGACTATATACTTTGTCCGAACTATTGGAGCGTGAAGATACAAGACTCAAGACTCCGTCCCATGTCCGGATGGGACTCTCCTTTGCGTGGAAGACAAGTTTGGCGATCCGGATAATATATTTCCTTCCTTGTAACCGACTCCATGTAAACCCTAGCCCTCTCCGGTGTCTATATCAACCGGAGAGGTTGGTCCTTAGAAGGCCGATCATGATCACAATCATAATCATCATAGGCTAGCTTCTAGGGTTTAGCCTCTACGATCTCGTGGTAGATCTACTCTTGTACTACTCATATCATCAATATTAATCAAGCAGGAAGTAGGGTTTTACCTCCATCGAGAGGGCCCGAACCTGGGTAAACATTGTGTCCCTTGCTTTCTGTTACCATCAGCCTAAGACGCACAGACCGGGACCCCCCGAGATCCGCCGGTTTTGACACCGACAAACTCTTTTTTTTTTTCATATTGACAAGGTATTGCTTACCTTTGTTCTCCTCGAGCTGCCTCTTGGCCAGGCCGAGCTCTTCCTTGGATCGCTCAAGGTCCTGCTGTAGTGCGGCGACCTCCGCAGTACGTGCGGCAGCCGCCAGCAGGGAAGCCTGCAGATTCACATAGACATACTATAATTCGACTCCTACGATTATTATTCGATCCTCTATTCGGCTTTTCTTCACGAACACCGAGCAGAGCATCAGGGGCTACTGCCTATGCGGTGATATTCCCCTATAATTTAATTACTTACCTCAAAGCCTATTAGGAGGTTGGCGCAAGCTTGAGTTAGTCCGCTTTTGGCGGACTGAACCTTCTCCATCACCGCACTCATGATAGTGCGGCGCTCTTTGTCAATGGAAGCGCCTTGGAGCGCTTCCAGCAAGTTGTCCGGTGCCTCTGGATGGACAGAGGTCACTGGCACGGGCAGCTTGCCCCTCTTCACAGGGGGTCGCCTGACAGAGTCCGGAACCACTAAAGGTTCCGGCATGGTGTTCGACTGGATGCCGAACTCGGAGCCCATGGGAGTCTTGCTCCCTTTGCGCCCAGGGTCCTGTGTCGCCTTGAGGCGCCTCCAGGACTACCTCCCCCCGGCTCGATGCCCTTTGAGACAACACCTCGGCGTCGCCCGTAGGGCGAGGGGTGGAGGCGGTCGGAAGTGAATCACTGTTCATATCTGACGGGTCCAAAGAACCATCCGACGAAGATACATCGATATGGGCTCGGGACGGACTGCATAATCATGTTCGGCGTGATGAGAAGCAGTGCGATAAAATATATCAAGAATTATTATGGTATCCGGATACTTACGACTTCGCCAGGGGCTTGTCCCAGGGCAACCACTCGTCATCGCTGTGGGCGGCGGTCGTGGAGCAGTCCGGAAGGAGGTTCCTTCCTTTCTTGGACCCTTCGACCTCCCCGGTTGGGGCGGCCTTCCTTTTCTTGTCTCCCCCGGCTGGGGGAGAACTTTCCTCTTTCTCCTCGTCGTTGTGGAGGAGTGCGCCCCGGGGTGTTCGGACGATGAGTGCAACACAACCTTGCGCCGAAGACCCTGTCGGGTCCCCGTGGTCTTCTTCTTGGCCGTCTTCGCTGGCACCTCGTAAGGTGCCGGAGTCAGCATCTCCATCAGGAGAGCGTCTGCTGGATCTTCAGGCAGGGGGGCGGGGCAGTCAATCCGCTCGGCCATCTCCACCCAGTCCTGTCAAAGGCATGAGGGCTTAGATCGTGCATATGATTAAATTGAGGAAATTAAACATCTTGTGATGTGTAAACACCTACCGGATTGGCCCGGCTTTTTGCGCTGAGTCCGCGGTCCTCGGTAAGGGGAGGAGGTACCTCGGCGCCTTTAAACAGCACCTTCCAGACGTCCTTGTGCGTTGTGTCGAAAAGCTCCTGCAGCATCTGGTGCTCGGCCGGGTTGAACACCCACAAATTGAATACCCGTTGTTGGCACGGGAGGATTCGGCGGAGCATGACCTGGACCACGTTGACGAGCTTGATTTTCCTGCTCATCATGTTCCTGATGCAGGTCTAGAGTCCGGTTAGCTCTACCGGGTTACCCCAGGACAGACCCTTCTCTTTCCAGGAGGTGAGCCGGGTGGGGATTCCGGATCGGAACTCGGGGGCCGCCGCCCAGTTGGTGGCGCGCGGCTCGGTGATGTAGATGTTGGAAATATGCCCTAGAGGCAATAAAAATTAGTTATTATTATTATATTTCCTTGTTCATGATAGTCGTTTATTATCCATGCTATAATTGTATTGATAGGAAACTCAGATACATGTGTGGGTACATAGACAACACCATGTCCCTAGTAAGCCTCTAGTTGACTAGCTCGTTGATCAATAGATGGTTACGGTTTCCTGACCATGGACATTGGATGCCGTTGATAACGGGATCACATCATTAGGAGAATGATGTGATGGACAAGACCCAATCCTAAGCCTAGCACAAAGATCGTAGTTCAGTATGCTAAAGCTTTTCTAATGTCAAGTATCATTTCCTTAGACCATGAGATTGTGCAACTCCGGATACCGTAGGAATGCTTTGGGTGTACCAAACGTCACAACGAATCGGGTGGCTATAAAGGTGCACTACGGGTATCTCCGAAAGTGTCTTTTGGGTTGGCACGAATCGAGACTGGGATTTGTCACTCCGTGTGACGGAGAGGTATCTCTGGGCCCACTCGATAGGACATCATCATAATGTGCACAATGTGACCAAGGGGTTGATCACGGGATGATGTGTTACGGAACGAGTAAAGAGACTTGCTGGTAACGAGATTGAACAAGGTATCGGGATACCGATGATCGAATCTCGGGCAAGTACTATACCGGTAGACAAAGGGAATTGCATACAGGATTGCTTGAATCCTTGACATCGTGGTTCATCCGATGAGATCATCATGGAACATGTGGGAGCCAACATGGGTATCCAGATCCCGCTATTGGTTATTGACCGGAGAACGTCCTCAAGAATGTTCGCATGGTTCCCGAACCCGTAGGGTCTACACATAAGGTTCGGTGGCGCTAGAGTTGTTATGGGGAATAGTATGTAGTTACTTGAAGGTTGTTCGAGTCTCGGATGAGATCCGGACATGACGAGGAGCTCCTAATGCTCCGGAGGTGAAGATCGGTATATTGGACGAAGGGTATTGGAGTTGGAATTGTTCCAGGGTACCGGTGATGACTAGCGTGTCCGAAAGGGGTTTGGAGGCCCGGCAAGCTTTGGGGGCCTTATGGGCCAAGGGAGAGGCACATCAGCCCACTAAGGGGCTAAGCGCCTCCCACCCCATCTCACGTAACACGGAGAGGTGGGGCGCCACCCCTAGGGCAGCCGCCCCTCCCGGCTTTGGGGGCAAGTTTCCTAGGGGTGGGGCGCCAAAACCCATCTAGGGTTTCCCCTATGGCCGCCACCCCTCCCCTAGGGAACCCTAGGGCGCCTCCCCGTCCTCCCTTTCCTCTATATATAGTGAGAGAGAGAGAGAGAGGGCAGCCACACCCTTCCCCTGGTGCAGCCCTCTCCCTCCTCCAACACCTCCTCCTCCTCCGTAGTGCTTGGCGAAGCCCTGCCGGAGAACCACGAGCTCCATCACCACCATGCCGTCGTGCTGTCGGAGTTCTCCCTCAACTTCTCCTCTCCCCTTGCTGGATCGAGAAGGAGGAGACGTCCTCGGGCTGTACGTGTGTTGAACACGGAGGCACCGTTGTTCGGTGCTTAGATCGGAATCAACCGCGATCTGAATCGCTGCGAGTACGACTCCTTCATCCGCGTTCTTGTAACGCTTCCGCTTAGCGATCTTCAAGGGTATGAAGATGATCATCCTCTCCCTCTCTTGTTTCTAGAATCTCCATAGATTGATCTTGGTGATGCGTAGAAAATTTTGAATTTCTGCGACGTTCCCCAATAGTGGTATCAGAGCTAGGTCTATGCGTAGTTTCTATGCACGAGTAGAACACAAGTTGTTGTGGGCGTTGATTTTGTTCAATATGCTTACTGTTACTAGTCCAATCTTGGTTCGACGGTATTGTGGGATGAAGCGGCCCGGACCGACCTTACACGTACTCTTACGTGAGACAGGTTCCACCGAGTGACATGCACTTGTTGCATAAGGTGGCTAGCGGGTTCCAGTCTCTCCCACTTTAGTCGGATCGGATTCGATGAAAAGGGTCCTTATGAAGGGTAAATAGCAATTGGCATATCACGTTGTGGTTTTTGCGTAGGTAAGAAACGTTCTTGCTAGAAACCCATAGCAGCCACGTAAAACATGCAAACAACAATTAGAGGACGTCTAACTTGTTTTTGCATGGTATGCTATGTGATGTGATATGGCCAAAAGAATGTGATGAATGATATGTGATGTATGAGATTGATCATGTTCTTGTAATAGGAATCACGACTTGCATGTCGATGAGTATGACAACCGGCAGGAGCCATAGGAGTTGTCTTTATTTATTGTATGACCTGCGTGTCACTGAATAACGCCATGTAATTACTTTACTTCGTTGCTAAACCGTTAGCCATAGTAGTAGAAGTAATAGTTGGCGAGACAACTTCATGGAGACACGATGATGGAGATCATGATGATGGAGATCATGGTGTCATGCCGGTGATGATGATGATCATGGAGCCCCGACACTACTAGGAAAAGGGCTATAGATAGGATTGACACTAATGGCACACCAGGGAAGCAGTGCGCCACTACTATATACTAATGGAGCACCAGTTTGTGATGCGCCATTAGTGTGGAACACTAATGGCGCACCAGACAAATGGTGCGCCACTAGTGATAATTTTTTTTTCATTTTTACATACATACTAATGGCGCACTCCTAGACTGGTGCGCCATTACTAGTTCTAACTAGTAATGGCATACCAGTCTAGGAGTCTTGTAGATCTATATGTTTTTTATTTTTTTGCAAAACTACTAATGTCACTTGATCTCGATCCCCTTCCCTCTCGATAGCAATCCCCTCGCCCCAGCACCCCCGCACCTCCCCGCTCCACCGCCGCCAAGCGGCGACCCCACCCTCACCCGCTCCACCCACCGACGAACCACCGCACCTCCATCGCTCCACCTCCGCCGACGACCCACCGCACCTTCCCCCGCTCCACCGCCGCCGCCGACACCCCGCACCCTCCCCCGGCCCGCTCCACCGCCGCCGCCGACACCCGCACCCTCCCCCACTTTTTGAAGATATTTTTAAATAAAAAATTGATGATATTTTCAAATAAGAAATTTGATGATATCTTCAAATAACAAATTTGATGATATTTTCAATTAAAAATAAAAAAACAAATTTGATGATATTTTAAAAAAATTTGACGAGGTAGACTGTCGCTTTCTGACCGAAGAGTGCATCTCCTACTGCACGAATTATCTAGGCATCGAGAACCCCGTTGGTCTGCCCGTCAACAGGCACCTCGACAGGCTCGCTGGATGGGGTCACCATGAGGGTCGCTGTGAAATGCATGTCAACTTCGAGGGTCAACTCGCCGACTTTGAAAGAGCAAACCTAGTCGCGCTACAACACATAGACGTGGTCGATCCTTGGGTGGTAGATCACAAAACCTTTATTGAGAAGACGTACAATGACCGAGGCCAACAGAGGACGGACGGAGATATAATCAAAGAGGACAGACGTTGTCGATCTTGATTCCCCCTCCATCTCGATCCCACCCGCACCCTCCCCCGCTAGCTCCACCGCCGCCGATGACCCACCGCAACCCTCCCCCGCTCCACCGCCGCCGACGAGCACCCGGCCCCCCGCACCCTCCCCCGCTCCACCGCCCCGTCGATGATATTTTCAAGTAACACATTTGAACATATTTTTTAAAAAATTATTATTGTTTTTATAAAAAAATATTACTGTTATGATTTAAACAAGTTTGAACATATTTAAACACAAATAAATATCAAACATCATTTAAAATGCAAAAAATATATATTATGGAGCTCGAATCGAACCTGGACCTCCTGGTGTGTGTGCTGCATGCTGACCAATCGGGCTAGTGGGCGGGTTCTGATATGGATTGGGTTAGGTGCAATATAACCTGTGCTCCATTGATATAATAAAAAAAAACTATTAATGGCGCACCACAAAGTGGTGCGCCATTGCTATAGTGTCTATCTGGATACCCCTTCGCCCGATCCCCCCTTCCCTCTCCCCCTTGCCAGTTCCCTCTCCCTCGATCCACCGCGCCACCGCCGCCGTTGCCCCGACCCACTGCGCCGCAGCCGCCCACGCGCCCCCGCCGCCTCCCTCTCCCCTTGCTCCCCCTCGAGCCCGCGACCTCCTCGGACGGACGGCGGCGCGAGCCTCCCCGCGCTCCTCGACGGATGGCGGCGCGAGCCTCCCTGCGCTCCTCGACGGACGGGCTCCTCGATGGACGGACGGACGACGGCTAGCCTCGTCGGACGCGCTCCTCGACGGCGGCATGAGCCTCCCCGCGCGGTTAGTCTCTGTCCCTCCCTCCCTCTCTCCCCGCTCATCCCCATGCCCCCATGGGGCGGCGACCTAGGGTTAGGAGCAGGAGCTCGCCGCCGCCGCCCATCCCCCGAATCTGGAATTGAGTACCATCTGATGTGGTTATTTGATCCGTCTGCGATTGGATTATGCGTGTCTGCACTGAAATGTTGATGTGTAGTCCTTAGGCTTGCGATTATTGCCTTGATGTACTAGTAATAGTCAGAGGCTGGTTTGCTGAACATAAGTTAGGTACTGTTGAGCCCAATGTCATTGCTCTAGTTGTAAGTTTTGGGGGATATGACAGTTGATATTTTGTTTATTGAGAGAACTGGGAAATCGTCACAATCGTATACGGAATTGAGTTATATCGTGTTTGTGTTCATATTTTTTGGAAGTCGTGTTGGTAAAAAATGAGGCTGTATGTTGCATCCGAATTTGTCTTCTTGCTATGACTTTTAACATTCTTATGACCTAGTCATTGCTTAAACATTTTGTGCACTTGTCATCTTCTGGCTTGTGATAATATCAGACCTTGGCAATTAGCATCTTCTGGGTTGTGATAATATGTACCAGCTCTCTTGGGCTTTTAGCATGTTAAAAGACAATTCAGGGGTTGTTGCAAGGGTTAACTTTCAGGGTTATTCAAGACTAGTTCATCTTGAAGCATTTTATTCTCATCTCTTACAGCAGCAGTTTAAAATTGAAACTGGATTTTCAGTGGGGTCTCTGAAGTCTGACACTTTGGGTTCTCATACAAGTTAAGTGACATTTTGAAAACACTACTGTTTATTTGCTCCTCAAGAGATCTTTTTTTGTGGATGGTTTTACTGTAGTCATCTAACAAGTTCATGTGGTTCCAATTATAAACAGCATGACTGTTTTCTGTTATTCAATAGTATTCTGATTGCTGAAAGCATCTGTTCCCATATTATAATCTTTTATCACAAGTTTGTGACCAAGGAATAATACTGTTGTTTGACATGATATTCTGGTACTATCTGGTTATCTAGGCTGTATGAAAAGGCAGATTGCTGCTCCTTTCTAAACCATGTCCAATCCATTGAGTTTTAGTAGCTTATCTTGTTTCCATGTAATTCCATAGAATTGAATGAGTTTGTTTTCTCTTTACCAGCTCTTTTCTTGTTGTGAGACATCGAGCTACATTCTCCTGCAAGATCAGATATTTGTTCTCGACCAAGGACAAGGTGATCATATTGAATCTCTCCTCACTCAAATAAGGCATTTTGTCACCGACTAGTTGGACAAAATTGAATGTTCAATGTGTTCCATTCGATGAGTGGTGAATAACTGAAGTTATATTTGAGTTGAAGGAAGAGCTCCGAGGACATGGTTATTTAAGTGTATAATGATAATTGGCTTACGACACATGCATTGCCTTTGTTAGCTTCGGTCCTGTCGGCCTTCAAAATTGCCATGGCAAAAATATGTTTCGAAAATGACATGGACTAAAATGTTCTATAGATCATGATCCATAGACAAAAAAATGCCATGATCCATACAGTATAAATTCCATGATCCATAGGGTATATTTGCCATGGGAGATGGCAATTTTGTTGGATCATGATCCAGAGATTAAAAAATGCATAGACTATATTTTTGTTGGATCATGATCCAGAAATTTGCCATGTTGCAAAAAGAAAAGAAATTTGCCATGGTGCATATAGTAAAAACAATGCCATGATCCAAATGTAGCAGAAGTTTCAAGTAGTGTTTTGTTTCTATGTTTGAATAGGCAACAAACTTTCTATTCTTTCTGTGTTTGTATCTGGAATGGAAGCTCACATAAGTTGAGCTGATTTTTGTCCATATGAAAGCAGAGGACCATATGGTTTGTGGCTGGGTTTTGTCTCCGACCATTGTGTCGTGATGATTTTGCAGGTACCCCGAGAGACCCTTGAGTTTGCCGGAATGTCGATTAACTTCCGTTCCGGCAAATTCGGGTACTCCATATGTCCTATTTTCAGCAAAGGTGATGCTGAATTTTTCCGTGAATTTTAGCATGACTTTGCTAAAATTAGGACATATGGGGTACTTGCGACTAATGCCTGTTTATCATGCATGTTTTATGATCTGTTGTAAGGGTACTAATTGGTCTCTTCTGCTGCTTATCAGAGATGGCGGGAAGTAGCCACCGCCGCTCTGCGACACATGATCTGAGTTGGATGCTTCCAGTTCTTCACTATCATACTTGAGACTTCATATCATCCATGACGCAGGTATATAAAATGAGAGATCTCCCTTCACCCATCTCATTATGATATCTGTTGTTTGCTACATCACTCATTGTCCCAAACTGCAGAGGCTGCTGACAGTTTTATGAACATGCCGATGGGTGAAGATCCGCCAAATAATGTGAAGCTGCGACAGGCGGCAGCGGATTCGCAGCGATGGGATGTGGAGTTGGTGATCAAGGAGGGCCACATGTACTTGTCTCGTGGGTGGGAGAAGTTCTACCATGCCTCGACCTGCGGCTGGGGTACTTCCTTCTCTTGAGTACTGACGACGACGCCACCATGCTCATCATGAAGGTGTTCAACACGACTATGTGTGATGCGCTTCTGCCGACGATGATGCTGCCGATGCGTTCGCCTCTTCTTAGTCCTCTACATTTGGCTTTGTCTCACATCGATTGTTAACGGTCATTGTTGCATTTTGGACAGGTAATGGGAGCAGCAGCATGACACCGGCAGCAGCGATTCGGCAGCAATGATTCGGCTCAGTGGCGAAGCAAAGAACGATTCGGTAGAAGCGAAGCAGCAGCGATTCTGGCAGCAGATAGACAACAAGAAGGATGATCCGGACTGGAGTGCGGGAGAAGAGGAGCAGAGGGGTTGAGGAGCTGCAGGATGACGATGGGCATCGGTGAGGATGACCTAGCGCTGGTGGTGGTGACCAAGGGCAAGAGATGGTGGTGGCTGACCATGGGCAAGAGATGGTGGTGGCTGACCATGGGCAAGAGATGGAGGTGGCTGAGGATGACCTAGCGATGGTCGTGCCTGAAGGTGGCCTCGCGATGGTTGTGGTGCCGGCGATCCCACAACTGGGCAACATGACCACGCCAATTGTGGTAGAAGACTACATCCCACTGCCTCCACTGCCTCCACCGCCTCGCCGCTCTTGGCGCATCAGGCTGAGGAAGGAGAAGGAGAAGGAGAAGAACAATGCATGAGAACTGAACTTTGTCAGGTATGTCAGATCTCCTATAGGTTAGTTATCCAAAATGATATATATATATATACTTAATTACCTATGTTATCTCTAATATGCTTAGTTTCCTATAGGTTAGCTTCATTTTTACCTAAGTTGGCTCTAATATGCTAACTTAGAGCTTATATGCTTAGTTTCCTATAGGTTAGCTCCAAAATAACTTATGTTAGCACAAAATGATCAAGTTTACATAATAAGCTTACAGTCTTTTCTTATTCTTCTTCTTTTCCAAAATGACATAGGTTAGCTTCATTTTACCTAAGTTGGCTCTAATATACTAACTTAGAGCTTATATGCTTAGTTTCCTATAGGTTAGCTCCAAAATAACTTATGTTAGCACAAAATGATCAAGTTTACATAATAAGCTTATAGTCTTCTTCTTATTCTTCTTCTTTTCCAAAATTCTTCTTATTCTTCTTCTAGTGTTCTTCTTCTTCTAGTATTCTTCTTTTTCTTCTTCTAACTTCTTGTTTATCATTTTGCAGATTTGATTTAATTCACGGAAGCTTGCATGGATGGAGTGCTTCTTTTCCATTTGTGTTTTTATTTTGTATCAATGTGAAACTTTTGTGAATTGATGGATAACGGTGTTGGATGAACAATGTGAAACTTTTGTAATATTTAACGATGGAACTATGTGTTGGCTATGTATGTATATATGATGGAACTTGTGTGTTGGCTATGTATGTATATATGATGGAACTTGTGTGTTGGCTATGATTGTTATATGGATGCTTGTATATATATGTGTTGGATATCTCATAGGTGAAATAGTGAACTGAGATTAAGAAAAAAAATTAGAAAAATTGTTACTAATGGCGCACTACAATGTGGTGCGCCATTAGTATAGAAGACACTAGTGGCGCCTCGTGGGCAAAACTAATGGCGCCTCGCTTGGTGCGCCATTAGTATATCAGATACTAATGGCGCACCGTGGTGCGCCATTAGTAAGAAATACTAGTGGCGTGCTACTAATGGCGCACTGGTAATGCACCATTAGTAGGCAAAACCAGTGCGCCATTAGTAGGCCTTT
This sequence comes from Aegilops longissima, assembly GCA_021605205.1. NCBI lineage: Eukaryota > Viridiplantae > Streptophyta > Magnoliopsida > Poales > Poaceae > Aegilops > Aegilops longissima. Next base: position 52,761,254 of record CM038681.1, on the reverse strand, counting down.
TCCTAGTAGTGCGAAGATGGAGATCAGAAGGAGCAAAATGACATTGGCCATATCATGTCACTTTTTGATTGCATGTGATGTTTATCATGTTTATGCATCTTATTTGCTTAGAACGACGGTAGTAAATAAGATGATCCCTCATTAAAATTTCAAGAAAGTGTTCCCCTAACGTGCACCGTTGCAAAAGTTCGTTGTTTCGAAGCACCACGTGATGATCGGGTGTGATAGATTCTAACGTTCACATACAACGGGTGTAAGCCAGATTTACACACGCCAAACACTTAGGTTGACTTGACGAGCCTAGCATGTACGCACATGGCCTCGTAACACAAGAGACCGAAGGTCGAGCATGAGTCGTATGGTAGATACGATCAACATGAAGATGTTCACCGATGATGACTAGTCCGTCTCACGTGATGATCGGACACGGCCTAGTTGACTCGGATCATGTAATCACTTAGATGACTAGAGGGATGTCTATCTGAGTGGGAGTTCATTAGATGAACTTAATTATCCTGAACATAGTCAAAATCCCTTTGCAAATTATGTCATAGCTCGCGCTTTAGTTCTACTGTTTTAGATATGTTCCTAGAGAAAATATAGTTGAAAGTTGACAGTAGCAATTATGCGGACAATAGAAGGCTTATGTCCTTATTGCACCGCTCAGTGTGCTGAACCTCGAACGTCGTCTGTGGATGTTGCGAACATCTGACATACACGTTTTGATTACTATGTTATAGTTCAGTAATGTTAAACGGTTTAGAATTGAGGCACCGAAGACGATTTCGAAACGTCGCGGAACATATGAGATGTTTCGAGGGCTGAAATTGGGATTTCAGGCTCATGCCCACGTCAAGAGGTATAAGACCTCCGACAATTTTCTTAGCCTGCAAACTAAGGGAGAAAAGCTCAATCATTGAGCTTGTGCTCAGATTGTCTGAGTACAACAATCACTTGAATCGAGTGGGAGTTGATCTTCTAGATGAGATAGTGATGTTTCTCCAAAGTCATTGCCACCAAGCTGCTAGAGCTTCGTGATGAACTATAACATATCAGGGATAGATATGATGATCCTTGAGATATTCGCGATGTTTGACACCGCGAAAGTAGAAATCAAGAAGGAGCATCAATTGTTGATGGTTGGTGAAACCACTAGTTTCAAAAAGGGTAAGGGCAAGAAGGGGTACTTCATGAAACGACAAATCAGCTACTGCTCTAGTGAAGAAACCCAAGGTTAAACCCAAACCCGAGACTAAGTGCTTCTGTAATAAGGGGAACAGTCACTGGAGCAGAATTACCCTAGATACTTGGTAGATGAGAAGGTTGGCAAGGTCGATAGAAGTATATTGGATATACATTATGTTAATGTGTACTTTACTAGTACTCCTAGTAGCACCAGGGTATTAGATACCTGTTCGGTTGCTAAGCGTAAGTAACTCGAAATAAAGGCTACAGAATAAACGGAGACTAGCTAAAGGTGAGCTGACGATATGTGTTGGAAGTGTTTCCAAGCTTGATGTGATCAAGCATCGCACGCTCCCTCTACCATCGAGATTGGTGTTAAACCTAAATAATTGTTATTTGGTGTTTGCGTTGAGCATAGACATGATTGGATTATGTCTATCGCAATACGGTTATTCATTTGAGGAGAATAATGATTACTGTGTTTATTTGAATAATACCTTCAATGGTCTTGCACCTAAAATGAATGATTTATGGAATCTCGATCGTAGTGATACACATGTTCATGCCAAATGATATAAGATAATACCACATACTTGTGGCACTGCCATTTGAGTCATATTGGTATAAAACGCATGAAGAAGCTCCATGCTAATGGATCTTTGGACTCACTCGTTTTGAAAAGCTTGAGACATGCGAACCATGTCTATTGGTGTATATGCATGAAGAAACTCCATGCAGATCGATCGTTTGGACTCACTTGATTTTGAATCACTTGAGACATGCAAATCATACCACATGGGCAAGATGACTGAAAGCATCGTTTTCAGTAAAATGGAACAAGAAAGCAACTTGTTGAAGTAATACATTTTGATGTGTGCAGTCCAATGAGTGCTGAGGCACGCAGTGGATATCGTTATGTTCTTACTTTACAGATGATTTGAGTAGATACTGAGTATATTTACTCGATGAAACACAAGTCTGAATTATTGAAAGGTTCAAGTAATTTTAGAGTGAAGTTGAAGATCGTCGTGACAAGAGGATAAGATGACTGTGATATGATCATAGAGATGAAAATCTGAGTTGCGAGTTTGGCACGCAATTAAGACATTGTGGAAATTGTTTCACAATTAATACCGCCTGGAACACCATAGTGTGATGGTGTGTCCGAACATCATAGTTGCACCCTATTGGATATGGTGCGTACCATGATGTCTCTTATCGAATTACCAGTATCGTTCATGGTTTAGGCATTAGAGGCAAACGCACTCACTTTAAATAGGGCACCACGTAATTCCGTTGAGACGACACCGTATGAACTATGGTTTGGAGAAACCTAAGTTGTCGTTTCTTAAAAGTTTGGGGCTGCGACGCTTATGTGAAAAGGTTTCAAGCAGATAAGCTCGAACCCAAAGCGGATAAAAGCATCTTCATAGGACACCCAAAACAGTTGGGTATACCTCCAGTCTCAGTTCCGGAAGCAAAAGGGATTGTTTCTAGAATCAGGTCCTTTATCGAGGAAAAGTTTCTCTCGAAAGAATTGAGTGGGAGGATGATGGAGACTTGATATGGTTAATGAACCATCACTTCAACTAGTGTGTAGCAGGGCACGGGAAGTTGTTCCTATGGCGCCTACACCAATTGAAGTGGATGCTTATGATAGTGATCATAAAACTTCGGATCAAGTCACTACCAAACCTCGTAGGTCGACAAGGATGCGTACTACTTCAAGAGTGGTACATACTCCTGTCTTGGAGGTCATGTTGCTAGACAACAATGAACCTACGAGCTATGGAGAAGCAATGGTGGGCTCGGATTCCGGCAAATGGCTCGAGGTCATAAAATCCGAGAGAGGATCCATGTATGAAAACAAAGTGTAGACTTTGGAAGAACTACTTGATGGTCGTAAGGCTGTTGGGTACAGATGGATTCTAAGAGGGAAGACAGACAATGATGGTATAAGAAAGCTCAGCTTGTCGCTAACATGTTTCCGACAAGTTCGAGGAGTTGACTACGATGAGACTTTCTCACTCATAGTGATGCTAAGAGTCTGTTGGAATCTTATTAGCAGTTACTGCATTATTTATGAAATCTTGCATATAGGATGCCAAAACATTGTTTCCTCGGAAAATTTCTTGAGGAAAGGTTGCATGGGATACAACCAGAAGGTTTTTGTCAATCCTAAAAGATGCTAACAAGTATGCAAAGCTCCAGCAATCCTTCTAAGGACTGAAGTATGCATCTCGGAGTTGGAATATACACTTTGATGAGATGATCAAAGATTTTGGGTTTATACAAAGTTTATGAGAAACTTGTAATTCCAAAGAAGTGAGTGGGAGCACTATGGAATTTATGATGAGTATATGTTGTTGACATATTGTTGATCAGAAATGATGTAGAATTTCTGGAAAGCATATAGGGTTATTTGAAAAGTGTTTTTCAAGGGAAAACCTGGATTAAGCTACTTGAACATTGAGCATCAAGATCTATAAGGATAGATAGAAAACGCTTAATGGTACTTTAAATGAGCACATACCTTGACATGATCTTGAAGGTGTTCAAGATGGATCAGTCAAAGAAGGAGTTCTTGCTTGAGTTGTAAGGTATGAAGTTAAGACTTAAAGCTCGACCACGGCAGAAGAAAGAGAAAGGACGAATGTCGTCCCCTATGCCTTAGCCATAGGCTCTATACAGTATGTCATGCTGTGTACCACACCTAAAGTGTGCCTTGCCATGAGTCTATCAAGGAGGTACAAGAGTGATCCAGGAATGGATCATTGGACAGCGGTCAAAATTGTCCTTGGAGTAATAAGGACATATTTCTCGATTATGGAGGTGATAAAGAGTTCAACATAAAGGGTTACGTCTATGCAAGCTTTCACACCTATCCGAATGACTCTGAGTAGCAAACCAGATACGTATAGTGGAGCGACCATTTGGAATAGCTCCAAGTGGAGCGTGGAAGCAGCATTTACAATATCACCTAGAGATTTGCGAAGTACATACGGATCTGAATGTTGCAGACCCGTTGACTAAAACCTCTCTCACAAGCAAAACATGATCAAACCCCAGAACTCATTGAGTCTTAATCACATGATGATGTGAACTAGTTTATTGACACTAGTAAACTCTTTGGATGTTGGTCACATGGCGATGTGACCTGTGAGTGTTAATCACATGGCGATGTGAACTAGATTATTGACTCTAGTGCAAGTGGGAGACTGTTGGAAATATGCCCTAGGGGCAATAATATATTACTTATTATTATTATATTTCCTTGTTCATGATAATCGTTTATTATCCATTCTATAATTGTATTGATAGGAAACTCAGATACATGTGTGGGTACATAGACAATACCATGTCCCTAGTAAGCCTCTAGTTGACTAGCTCGTTGATCAATAGATGGTTACGGTTTCCTGACCATGGACATTGGATGTCGTTGATAACGGGATCACATCATTAGGAGAATGATGTGATGGACAAGACCCAATCCTAAGCCTAGCACAAAGATCGTAGTTCAGATGCTAAAGCTTTTCTAATGTCAAGTATCATTTCCTTAGACCATGAGATTGTGCAACTCCGGATACCGTAGGAATGCTTTGGGTGTACCAAACATCACAACGAATCGGGTGGCTATAAAGGTGCACTACGGTATCTTCGAAAGTGTCTTGGGTTGGCACGAATCGAGATCGGATTTGTCACTCCGTGTGACGGAGAGGTATCTCTGGGCCCACTCGGTAGGACATCATCATAATGTGCACAATGTGACCAAGGGGTTGATCACGGGATGATGTGTTACGGAACGAGTAAAGAGACTTGTCCGTAACGAGATTGAACAAGGTATCGGGATACCGATGATCGAATCTCAGGCAAGTACTATACCGGTAGACAAAGGGAATTGCATACGGGATTGCATGAATCCTTGACATCGTGGTTCATCCGATGACATCATCATGGAAACATGTGGGAGCCAACATGGGTATCCAGATCCCGCTATTGGTTATTGACCGGAGAACGTCTCGGTCATGTCTGCATGGTTCCCGAACCCGTAGGGTCTACAAACTTAAGGTTCGGTGACGCTAGAGTTGTTATGGGGAATAGTATGTGGTTACCGAAGGTTGTTTGGAGTGCCGGATGAGACCCCGGACATGACGAGGAGCTCCGGAATGGTCCGGAGGTGAAGATCGGTATATTGGACGAAGGGTATTGGAGTCCGGAATTGTTCCGGGGGTACCAGGTGATGACCAGCGTGTCCGAAAGGGGTTTCGGAGGCCCCGGCAAGCTTTGGGGGGCCTTATGGGCCAAGGGGAGAGGGCACATCAGCCCACTAAGGAGCTAAGCGCCCCTCCCACCCCATCTCACGTAACATGGAGAGGTGGGGGCACCACCCCTAGGGCAGCCGCCCCTCCCGGCTTCGGGGGCAAGTTTCCTAGGGGGTGGGGGCGCCAAAACCCATCTAGGGTTTCCCCATGGCCGCCGCCTCCCCTAGGGAACCCTAGGGCGCCTCCCCTCCTCCCTTCCCTCTATACATAGTGAGAGAGAGAGAGAGGCAGCCGCACCTTCCTGGGCGCAGCCCTCTCCCTCCTCCAACACCTCCTCCTCCTCCGTAGTGCTTGGCGAAGCCCGCCGAGAACCACGAGCTCCATCACCACCATGCCGTCGTGTTGTCGGAGTTCTCCTCAACTTCTCCTCTCCCTTGCTGGATCAAGAAGGAGGAGACGCCCTCGGCTTTACGTGTGTTGAACGCGGAGGCACCGTTGTTCGGTGCTTAGATCGGAATCAACCGCGATCTGAATCGATGCGAGTACGATTCCTTCATCTGCGTTCTTGTAACGCTTCCGCTTAGCGATCTTCAAGGGTATGAAGATGCTCATCCTCTCCCTCTCTTGTTGCTAGAATCTCCATAGATTGATCTTGGTGATGCGTAGAAAATTTTGAATTTCTGCTACGTTCCCCAACAGTAGAACCACCCCGATTGCCACCCCTTTATGGTATCCACGTAGGAGCCCTCGAGCCATGTGACATTGGGCATTTTTCCCACCATGGCGCCGCCGCATTCCGCTTGCTGGCCGCCTACAACCTTCGGCTTGACATTGAAGGTCTTCAGCCATAGGCCGAAGTGGGGCTGGATGCGGAGGAAGGCCTCGCACACGATGATAAACAACGAAATATTGAGGATGAAGTTCGGGGCCAGGTCATGGAAGTCCAGCCCATAGTAGAAAACATGAGGCCACGGACGAATGGGTGGAGAGGAAACCCCAGTCCACGGACGAAGTGGGTGAGGAAGACTACCCTCTCGTAAGGTTCCGGGGTAGGGACAATCTGCCCCGCGTCGGGCAGCCGGTGCGCGATATCCGCAACCAAGTATCCGGCTCCCCGCAGCTTCTTGATGTCCTCCTCCGTGGCGGAGGATTTCTTCCACTTGCCTCCCGCTCCAGACATGATTGAAGCGGTTTGAGGAGAAAAGGTGCAAGCTTAGGTGTTGGAGCTCGAGTGCGCAAGAATGGACATGCGAGAGGGAAGAAGGCGTGGGTGAAAAAGGCGAAGTCCATTTCCCTTTATAAAGGAGGGCGAAACTGTGTGCCCCCACTTGCCTAGTAAAACTCGCTTGATCCCCAAGCGCCGTAATTGATGGCACGGTTGGGTTACCCACGTCCGTATTGATGAGAATCCCGTGATAAGGGGACACGATCTCTACTTCGACAAGACGTGCCTAGGAAACTGCCTCGTGATATGTGCGGTGGCTGGTTGTGAAAAACGGTTTGAATAATGACCAGGCCATGGTGTGACGTCATACTGTAATACGTCGGCAGATTAGATTTGTGGAAATATTATTCTCTCTATGATGGTATGTGGAACTTGTTTTGCAGAGCCTGACACTATCCTTGTGTTCAAGATCTTCTATGGAGTATTCAGAGGAGGAACCCGCCTTGCAATGTCGGAAACAATCTGCGCGCCGGACTCATCGTCATTGAAGCCTAGTTCAGGGGCTACTGAGGGAGTCCTGGATTAGTGGGTATCCGGAAAGCCGGACTATATCCTTTGCCGGACTGTTGGACTATGAAGATACAAGATTGAAGACTTCGCCTCATGTCCGGATGGGACTCTCTTGGCGTGGAAGGCAAGCTTGATGATACAGATATGTAGATCTCCTTCTGTTGTAACCGACTCTGTGTAACCCTAGCCCCCTCCGGTGTCTATATAAACCGGAGGGTTTAGTCCGTAGGACAACAACAATCATACCATAGGCTAGCTTCTAGGGTTTAGCCTCTACGATCTCGTGGTAGATCAACTCTTGTAATACTCATATTCATCAAGATCAATCAAGCAGGAAGTAGGGTATTACCTCCATAGAGAGGGCCCGAAGTAAACATCATGTCCCTCCTCCTGTTACCATCCACCTTAGACGCACAGTTCGGGACCCCCTACCCGAGATCCGCCGTTTTTGACACCGACACACACCCACTTAGTTTCTTTTGTTGATCTTTCTTATACTTATAACTCTAGTGCATCCGTTGCATGGCAATCCCTACTCACTCACATTGATATCTATTGATGGGCATCTCCATAGCCCGTTGATAGGCCTAGTTGATGTGAGACTATCTTCTCCCTTTTTGTCTTCTCCACAACCACCATTCTATTCCACATATAGTGCTATATCCATGGCTCACGCTCATGTATTGCGTGAAGATTGAAAAAGTTTTGAAAATGTCAAAAGTATGAAACAATTGCTTGGCTTGTCATCGGGGTTGTGCATGATTTAAATACTTTGTGTGGTGAAGATAGAGCATAGCCAGACTATATGATTTTGTAGGGATAACTTTCTTTGGCCATGTTATTTTGAGTAGACATAATTGCTTTGTTAGTATGCTTGAAGTATTATTATTTTTATGTTAATATTAAACTTTTGTCTTGAATCTTTCGGATCTGAATATTCATACCACAATTAAGACGAATTACATTGAAATTATGCCAAGTAGCACTCCGCATCAAAAATTCTTTTTTATCATTTACCTACTCGAGGACGAGCAGGAATTAAGCTTGGGGATGCCTAATACGTCTCCAACGTATCTATAATTTTTGATTGCTCCATGCTATATTATCTACTATTTTGGACAATATTGAGCTTTATTTTCCACTTTTATATTACTTTTTGGACTAACCTATTAACCGGAGGCCCAACCCAGAATTGCTGTTTTTTTTGCCTATTTCAGTGTTTCGAAGAAACGGAATATCAAATGGAGTCCAAATGGAATGAAACCTTCGGGAACGTGATTTTCTCACCGAATATGACCCAGGAGACTTGGACCCTACGCCAAGGAAGCTCTGAGGTGGGCACGAGGTAGGGGGCGTGCCCCCCACCCTCGTGGGCCCCATGAAGCTCCACCGACATACTTCTTCCTCCTATATATACCTACATACCCCCAAACGATCAGATATGGAGCCAAAAACCTAATTCCACCGCCGCAACTTTCTGTACCCACGAGATCCCATCTTGGGGCCTATTCCGGAGCTCCGCGGGAAGGGGAATCCACCACGGAGGGCTTCTACATCATCACCATTGCCTCTCCGATGAAGTGTGAGTAGTTTACCTCAGACCTTCGGGTCCATAGTTAGTAGCTAGATGGCTTCTTCTCTCTTTTTGGATCTCAATGCAATGTTCTCCCCCTCTCTCGTGGAGATCTATTCGATGTAATCTTCTTTTTGCGGTGTGTTTGTTGAGACCGATGAATTATGGGTTTATGATCAAGATTATCTATGAACCATATTTGAATCTTCTCTGAATTCTTTTATGTATGATTGGTTATCTTTGCAAGTCTCTTCGAATCATCAGTTTGGTTTGGCCTACTAGATTGGTTTTTCTTGCAATGGGAGAAGTGCTTAGCTTTGGGTTCAATCTTGCGTGTCCTTTCCCAAAGGATCTGGGAAGCAAGGCACATATTGTATTGTTGCCATCAAGATAACAAGATGGGGTTTTATCATATTGCATGAATTTATCCTCTACATCATGTCATCTTGCTTAAGCGTTACTCTGTTTTCTTGAACTTAATACTCTAGATGCATGCTGGATAGCGGTCGATGAGTGGAGTAATAGTAGTAGATGCAAGCAGAGTCGGTCTACTTGTCTCAGACGTGATGCCTATATACATGATCATACCTAGATACTCTCATAACTATGCTCAATTCTGTCAATTGCTCAACAGTAATTCGTTCACCCACCGTAAAATACTTATGCTCTTGAGAGAAGCCACTAGTGAAATCTATGGCCCCGGGGTCTATTTCCATCATATTAATCTTCCATCACTTTATTATCACTTTGCTTTTTTACTTTGCCTTTTATTTTACTTTGCATATTTATACCAAAAATACCAAAAATATTATCTATCATCTCTATCAGATCTCACTGTCGTAAGTGACCGTGAAGGGATTGACAACCCCTATTCGTGTTGGTTGCGCGGAGTTATTTGTTTTGTGTAGGTACGAGGGACTCACGCGTAGCCTCCTACTGGATTGATACCTTGGTTCTCAAAAACTGAGGGAAATACTTACGCTACTTTGATGCATCATCCTTTACTCTTCAAGGAAATCCAACGTAGTGCTCAAGAGGTAGCAACATTGCAAAAACTTTTACTAACATGGATGTGTGTATTACGGGCCCACGTCGCCATTGGGTGGTAGTAGGATCTTTTATTCCTCGACCTATACTCTCGGACTCTGACATCTCTTCTATTCGGGTTAAACGATTTTACTAACTCTGACTCTAGGTTCTCGATAATATTTTCTCCCGGAGAGCCCCTTCAGTCCAGATGATCGCCAACTACACCAGAAGAGTCGGAAGATACTCTCCAGTGTTCACTCGAGACCTTGTTCCCGTTGCTTTTGCAATTCCCTAGAACCGTTATCCCTATGGAGGATTACATGCACCTGTCGTCTTACTTTCGTTCCCAGTTGCTCTTGTTATTACAAGATGCATCGAATTATTCTCCAAACTTTTTAAGAATCCTTGAGCTTACTGCCTTGCAGTTCTTTGCCACATGAATACCCCCTACGGATAATTCCTCACACTTACCGAGTATCCGTTCTTCCCTCGTTGTTCATATGATTCACAAGATACATTAAGAGGTTATCTGATCTTTCGGTAATCCTCTACCCGCTATTGCTCTGCAATTGTGTGCTTGCATTTGGTTGAGTTCCTTAAGACCAGCAATATTCATTTACTATCCTGTCACTATCATTTTGAGTCCATTGATTCAATAAGTTGTGAATGCTCGCAATCCTCAATCAGATCCTATGATTCATCCTTCCAGCTCAGACGTCATTTTGAACTGGAGGTGGTTCTCAACCAATCAAATCATCATCAATTGTACCCCTAAGGCTATTCAACTTATCCAGCCCTAATCAGAGCTTTGCTTCGGATCCCTTGATTTGAAAATCATAATTCCTTTGCATTTGAGCTCTGAATTAGTCAGTTGCTTCTATAATCCAATGCCTTTGCATTGTTTCTTCCTCTGGTTGTGTGCCGATGCTCACATCGGCTCCGTAATGGACCGTCAGATCCTTTGTTGAATTTATCATCCGACAGTGTCTTTCATATTAAATAACCTTGTGAGCCTTTCCATGGGTATATAATGCCTTTGGTAATTTGTATCCTCTACTTTGATAACCATACTCTAGTTTCGAGCTTGTATTATTTACTTCGAAGCTTGTGGTATATGTTTCTAAGATGCCCCGATGGGTTGAACCTATACGTTCTCTAAAACCGTGTGAACCCGAAAGTTTTCATGAGTCATACTCTTCTGGTGCTTTGCCAGATAAAATTTCAACACTCAAACTTCTTCAAAGTCGAGAAGTGAATGAAAGGTTATGCATTAAAGAAGTGGGAGTCGACCTTGAACCTTGTGTTCATCCCCATGGACCCGATGTGGAACTTATCATGGAAGCTTCTTGCAAAATATTTAATCATTTGGGTAATTCTTCGGTGTTATTAAGTTGGATCCCTTGCAGCTGTGGTTCTGACCATATTGTTCTACTTTGATCCCATTTCTCAGGCAAGTTTAAGTATTTGTCTTATGTGGATCAATACCCCACTCCAACCTTTACTTTGATCTATCATCGATTATTACACTCTGGTATCTCGAGAATATCATGGAACTGCATAACTTCTTATGGGTTCCTTATCAACTGTTATTTCTCACCGGTTCCAATTTTCTTGGGTTCTGGGTTGTCGTCAACCGAGAACACCGAATAGTGAATCGAGTCCGCACTCCAATTCAATAAATCTAAGTGATTTTCGTTGCTTACAAGTTTATTAACCCTTCAAGTCATCCCAAGCCTAATCGGCTATATCATTATCGTACTAAATTTTAACTGTGCTACCTGGCCCTTCTCCCGTAGCAAAATTTTTGACAATGAGCTAAGCTCACGTCCATCTTCCTCGTCATATCATTTCCCCTTGAACAACAAGCTTGATTTCGAGTTTGTGTCGTACCCTTGGTTCCAATAACCTTTCGCTTCATCATTCCTGTGACTTGATGTCATCACCGGCTGATTACATCTTCATGAAATCTCTCAACAAATGCATCATGATCATCATCAGCATTCTGAGATCTTCTAGGATATCAATTGAATTCATGATGAGAAATACCATCCTTGCCCTCGATGAATTTTATTATCATCGACCACTTTATTGCCTTCTCACCAACACAGCTTGTTCGTTTTTGGTGTTATACCTTGAGTTCCTTGCCATCCAGCAATTGTTCTTCTTTAATCGGAACATTACCATCTCTTATGTCATCAATGTTGTGAGAATTACACCACCTCTTAAGAATTTGTGATACCGTGATGCTTCTCACCATCACCATTCTTTTCTTGGTCCCCGTGTTGAGTGAACTCTGTTGTGCAAATTTAATATCTCTAGCAACCCTATTGCTTCAGAGTTATTGGACAATAATTATTTAGTGTGTTGGTTGCTCAATCGCCATTCCGACGTTGGGCGTGCAACCCAAGCCATATTTCGAGTGCACCTTTCAACCCATGTTTAATTGTGTATGTTTTCCTCCAGCATACATCATTAAGTCATTTGATCTGGCTAATGTTATCTCCTTGTTCACATAGTTGTGGAAATCCATCCTTTTTGGAAATGTCAATGGATTGTCGCTGAGTCAATCAGTCACCTCCTCACCTCTCCTTGATTTAATGATGAACTCTTGTTTCGGAACTCGCTTCCATGGTTTAATTCCCGAGAATCATACAATGTCACCTCGACAATTTGTGTTGCACCTTTCTTCTCAGGCATCCTGAGTCTAAGGTATGTTGACACCAATCAGATCTGAATCTCGGTCAGATATGATGGTTGGAACATATTTTCAAGACATTGGTCCCTATATGCCCGGTAAGGTGATGTCATGCCTAGCACGCCTGACCAGAGGACCTAGTGTTATAGTTTCCATTTTAACAAGGTTAATCATTTTTCCATGAGGAAATTGAATGCCTTGTTTAATAAGTTTATCCTGATGGATCCTTTGTGTATCCAAAGTCCGATTTTTGCTTGAAGACCATGTCAATGCTATCCCGAAGCATGTTTGTGGTACTCCGATTTTCAATAAGAGCATTTGAACCACAATGCTAAATTCTCTTTATCAATTATCCAAACACCGCTGTATGGGTAATTTCAGGAAATTTCTCTCCCCTACCTAAATGGTTTTCTACTTTATTTCCTGTCATGGATATCATGCTCTGCTTGTCCTTGGGAAGGATATACCCCTGAAATATGTGTTTAAACACATTTTCCTTTCCATTGTTCTGTTTAATCTGATAACCATATTTTCCTTTCCGTTGTTTGGTTTAACCTTTGTTGTGATCTATATGATCTAAGTAGTAATAATTCATTGCTTATGTAAACACCTCGGTGTACAACTCTGTCAGTAAGACCGTGTTACTATTGTTGATGACATTCTGGTAGCTACCGATGGACGAGAACTTTGCCTAATGGTCCGCCTCATTCAACGAGCAGGAAAATGGTTCTCTTCGTCCCTCGCCCTTGGGACCAACGATGCAGTCAACATAACTGACCTGTTATTCTCTGACATACCTTGCTATCATGACCGTGCAAGATGTCAATGCCCTTCCTTATATTAACCCACATGGTGGGACCGTAACTGTAAGTGCATCTAGTGCCCCTTAGTGATTTTGGTGTATTGAAGACTTATAGGTTAAGGGTCTAATGCGTTTATGAGTGTACACAGGTCTATAAGTCTAAGAGGAGTTTGATATTTATAGAGAAAGTCGACCCCTAAAAATGAAGTTCTTCGACTGAAGACTTTGGTATTCTGAAGACTTTCTGAAGACTTTGAAAGTGAATAAATTGGTGTGACCTTGAAGAGTTGGTATTCATTTCAGGAACATGATGCGTGAAGACTTTTGTTTTCGTAGTTTCGTTTTCTCCTTCTTGAGTCATAGGAAACACCGTACTGTTAAAGGGGGTCGAGGAAATACTAAGGAAAAATTTCCATGTGATGCTCAACTCAAAATCCTACACCTACCAATCCCTTCGAGTGAAGCCATTGAAATCTCATACAGTTCATCAGTTTCTTCATGGATGAGACGGTTCTTCCGTCGCCGAGGAATTTGTTCTGACCGAGAAGTTAGGAATTCGCCATGTCGATTGCCTACACAGTGAGGAACATGATAGCCCTGAGGAATTTGAACCTCAAATTTCCGACCGTTCTGTGTTCGCGCCACCTGTCCCAAAATATCTTATCCACCTAACGGTCATATCATTGAAGGGCATTTATGTCTTATCATGTCGGGCTGCTCCTAGGCTATAAATAGCCGCCCCTACAACCACTAGCTGGTTGGCTGCTCCGAGAGAAACCGACACTTGTCAATTGAGAGCATCCCATCCTCCGAGGACTTTGAGTGAAAATCATCAAGTGAGGAAAACCCAAACCCAAACACCTACAAACCCAAAGTGATTGAGCATCATCAAGAGATTGATCCTGCATGGATCCGACGCTTGTTACCTTTGAAGACTGTGCTTCTTCCGCACGGTTAGGCGTCATGGTCTAGAGCATCCAAGAGGAATTGTGGATCGCCGAGTGACCGAAGTTTGTGAAGGTTTGGAAGTCGCTCAAGACTTACCACGAGTGATTGGACGAGTCTCTGTGACCTTAGTTCAAGGAGAATACGGTGAGGACTTGGTGTCCCGAGCTGCGTGCTCAGATCGGGTGTCCGGACTGTGTGTCCTCGAGTTTAAATACTCAGCCGCTCCAACCAGACGTACAACTGAGACAGCAGTTGGAACTGGTCTACCAAATCATTGTCTTCACCAAGCTTACTGGTTCTATTTCCTCAACTCTTTCAGTTCCTCATTACTGTGTTAAGTGCTTCATCATATCAGTGTTTGAAGACTTTGACTGAAGACTTTCTCAATTTCCTCAGCCAATTTCTTCACTGCTTGTCTTCATCTTGTGTTATCCTGTGATTACGCTTTACAGACTCTGTGCTTGTCGTCATTTCATCATGATGACCATGCCTGTATTCTGTTATGCTTACTTCTGAGTACTTATTCCGCTGCAAGTAGTTCTTCACTAAGGAATTTCCTAACCGGCAAATTCCTCAGTGAATAATTCATAAAAATCGCCTATTCACCCCCCTCTAGTCGATATAACGCACTTTCAATTGGTATTAGAGCAAGGTACTCCCTTATTATGTGTGATTTTGGTTTAACCACCTGGAGTTTTAGTTATGTCGACCGTAGGTATGATCAAGGTCTCTGCTGGCTGTCCTACCTTCGATGGGACAAACTACCCCTACTGGAAGAATAAGATGTGAATGCATCTAGAGGCAATTGATAACAATCTCTGGTATGTTGTGGAAAATGGTGTTCCATCTGTCTCGCCCTCACTGAACGCTACCAATGTGAAGAGATTCAAGCAACTCGATTCTCAAGCGAAGAATATCATATGTGGCCATCTGAGCAAAGGACAGTATGGAAGAGTGAGTGCTTTGGAAACTGCTAAGCTTATCTGTGAGGTTGTCCAAAGTGAATGAAGGAGTCTCAACTCAGTGTGACTCTCGAGTTGATGTTCTTCGCAATCTCTTCAACCGCTTCAAAAGACTCGACAATGAAAATGTTCAACAAACCTTCGATCGCCTCACTGACATCTCAAATGAGCTTCAAGCGCTTGGTGCCACTGACATCACCGACCATGAGGTGGTGAAGAAATTGTTGAGATCGCTTGATTCCTCATTTGATACTCTGGCATTGATGATACAAGAACGTGCTGATTACAAGTCACTTGATCCCGCTGACATCCTCGAGAGGCTAAATACTCATGAGTTCCAGCTTGCTGAAAAGAGAGATCTCTATGGTTCGAGCTATGGCAAATGACGTGCCCTGAAGGCCAAGGCGTGTCTCGAATCTGAATGTGAAGATTCGGTAGCAGCCTTGGTGATCCCAAGAATTGAGCCAGAGCTAGCACTACTCGTGAAGAAGTTCCAAAAATTCTCAAGACGTGGCCGCTTTGGAAAATCCTCAAGGAGCAGTGATTCCTCATCCAGTGCCTACAAGAGGAGGCTATGCCACAAATGCAAGAAACCTGGTCACTATATTCAAGATTGTCCTCAGTGGGAAAAGGAATTAAAGAAGAAGAAATATAAGGATTACAGTTCTGATGACGCTAAGAAGAAGAAGAAATCGTCAAAATCTTCATCATCAAAATCCTCAAAGTCTTCATCTCACAAGAAGAGCAGCTCCAAGAAAGCTCGGGCATTCATTGGCAAGGAAATGGACTCTGAGGCTGAATCTTTGGAACATGAGGAAGAGGAGGCATCTGAGGAGTCCGAGTCTGGTGTGGCGAGCCTGGCTCTTGCTACTGCATTCGTCAGCAAGTCTATCTTCAACTCTGAAGAAGATGACCTCACCAACAAGGCTGATGAAGACAATGATGACTACGCTCCCACCTATTGCTTCATGGCAAAGGGTGCCAAGGTACTCAAATATACCTCCTCTGAATCTAGTGAGAATGAATCTGACGAAAACCTCAAGCCCAGCTACTCTAAACTTGCTAAGATTGCTTTGAAACAACAAAGGGCTTTTGAAAAGGTTCAAAACATGCTAGACAAAAGTGATGATATGTTGGGTGAAGAAATGGATTGCACTAAAGCCTTGACTGAAAATCTTCAAAGACTTCAGTCTAGGTATGACAGCCTTCAAGGTCATCATAACACTCTCTTGTCTGATCATGAGAAAGTTTCTTATGAATTTCTTCAAATAAAGCAAGATCTTGAGAAGCTAAGAGTGAGTTATGAAGATCTTCAGAAGGAGCGCGATTCATTACTTGCTCAACAAATCAGCGCTGCTCAGGAAGAATTTGTTCCTCCATGCGTAAATGCATAGAACGTGAATCTGCTAATTCTTCACCTGAATGTTCCAATGCTTCAATTATTACAAATTCTTCACCTGCCTCTGCTATCACTAATTCCACATCTGAGGACATTGCTAGTATCACTGACGATGCAGGGCTGAAGGAATTGTACATGACAGTATGTACAAAAGCCTCAAAGGGCATCGACTTTTTGTGATGTGCTTAAAAAGCAGATCCTCAATAGGAACCCTAGGAAAGAGGGTATTGCCTTTGAGAGGAAAATCAATGCTGATGGTACATATTGGAAGCCTGAGCAGTACCCCAAAACCTCATGGGTTGCTGCAAAGGGACCACCAGTTAATCCATCTAACTTATCTGGCTTTACATGTGAATCTCCTCATTCTTCTGATGAGTCATTTGACTCCAACTATAAACTGTTCAAAAATCAGAATGGTGAAGTATTTGCTAGATATGTTGGCACTTACTGCAGGAATGGTTCCCCTATGAAGAAAATCTGGGTTCCCAAAAGGTGCCTTGAAAGTCTTCAGGTAAATGTCCTCATGACACCACCCGTGAAGAATAGGAACCCCAGATCAAACTCTTCATATGGACCAAATTCTTCATATGGATCCAAGTCCTCATACGGATCAAATTCCTCACGTGGATCAAATTCCTCAAAAGGATCAAAGTCCTCACATGATTATCATCATGCTAACAACTCTGTTTCGCAGGGTAGAGCTAAGGGCTATGAATATGTGCATTATTCCTCAAACCATTATGTTCATAAGTCCATGAAGAATTTCTCTGCATTATTCCTCAAATGGTCTGGCTTCTTTGCCACCATTCTCATATGGAGCTCGCAGAGTGATGAACTCTTTGCCACCCCTTCAGATGTGGGTGGTGAAGAAAAAGAACTAATCTCTTCTGCAGGATCCGGTCTCCACACGTGCTTTATCATCCAAGAATTTGTTTGGGGCCCGATTTAAAATGCTCGAAAGGACGCAGTTAATCATGAAGAAATGAACTTTCATTTCACACGTCCTCATACTGCTATATCTGTTTTACTGCTTGATGAAATTCATCTGATGAATTTGATATCATATTCTTCACTCATGAAGTATATGAGTTCGTAAGCTGCACTAATTCATCTGCAGGATGATCAACCCAAAGCCGCTGAGTGGGTCCTCGATAGTGGATGTACAAATCACATGACTGGTGACAAGAATATATTGATGGATGCTCCCTTATCACCATCGCATCTGAAGCATATCATCTTCGCTGACAATGGCAAAAGTCAGGTATTGGGTCTAGGTAAGGTTGCGATCACAAAGGATCGACACATGGATAAAGTCATGCTTGTTGAGTCCTTAGGATACAACCTTATGTCTGTCTCAATGCTTTGTGATCTTGATATGGTTGTTGTCTTTGGCAAGTATGGTTGTGTTGTGGTTATGGAAGTTGACAGTTCCAAAGTCTTCGAAGGCTTTAGGAGAGGAGACTTGTATATTATTGATTTCTCTACAGGACCGCAACCAGCCGTGTGCCTACTTGCAAAAGCTTCAGAAGGCTGGCTATGGCATCGACGACTTGGTCATGCAGGCATGAGTAATTTGCACACACTTGCGAAGAAGAAGCATGTCATCGGCATTGAGAATGTCAAATTCCTCAAGGATCACTTGTGTGGAGCCCGTGAAGCTGGAAAATGACCAAGGCCAAGCATCCAAATAAGACTATCATGACCACTACTCGACCATTCAATTGCTTCACATGGACCTCTTTGGTCCTAATCATTACTCAGCAGATCACTAATGATGCATCTCTATATGGCTTTGTTATTGTTGATGATTACTCTCGTTACACATGGGTACACATTGTTACTTACAAACATGAAGTGCAGGAAGTCTTCAAACGATTTTCCTCGAGGGCTTCAACCAACTTTGGTGTGAAGATCAAGCACATCAGGAGTGACAATGGAACTGAGTTCAAGAATTCTGGTCTTGATGACTATCTTGATGAACTTGGTATTACTGATGAGTTATCTGCTCCTTATACTCCTCAGCAAAATGGCATCGTGGAACGCAAGAATAGAACTCTTGTTGAGATGGCTCGCACTATGCTTGATGAGTACAAGACGCCTCGTCACTTCTGGATTGAGGCAATTTACACTGCGTCCCACATCATCAACAGGGTATATCTTCACAAATTCTTCAAGAAGACTGCCTATGAACTCCTCACTGACAAGAAACCCAATGTGAGTTATTTCAAAGTCTTCGGTGCTAAATGTTGGATTAGAGATCCTCATCACAATGCTAAATTGGCACCGAAAGCACATGAAGGTTTTATGCTTGGTTACGGAAAGGACTCGCACACCTACAGAGTCTTCAACAATGTTCTTCACAAGATTGTTGAAACTGTAGATGTGCGATTCGATGAAACTAATGGCTCGCAAAGAGAGCACCTACCTTCTATGATAGATGAACCAGCACCTGAGGATTCTATCAAGCTCAAGGCTACTGAGGATGTCATTCCCACTGAAGAATCTGCTGAAGAATTCATTCCAGAACGTGAAGAACGTCGAGCTGATGCACTGAAGAAAATGTCAAGAAAATGGTGTCAAGAAAATGCTGATCAAATTCCTCGAAGACAACCAGCTCATCCTCGCGTTGCAAAAGAAGTGCAAGTTGAAAAGATCATCGATGACATTGAAGCACCAGGTCCTCTCACACGCTCAAAAGCTTCACATTTATCTAACTTTTGTGGGAACTATGCTTTTGTCTCTATCACAGAGCCCACTAAGGTAGATGAAGCATTTCTGGAGCCTGAGTGGATTCAGGCCATGCAAGAAGAATTACATCAGTTCGAGCTCAACAACGTCTGGGAACTGTTCAAACGTCCAGATCCTCGCAAGCATAATATCATTGGCACAAAATGGATCTACTGCAACAAGCAAGATGAAAATGGCCTTGCGGTGAGGAATAAGGCACGACTTGTAGCTCAAGGCTACACACAGGTTGAAGGAATTGATTTCGATGAAACTTTTGCACCTATTGCTAGACTTGAGGCTATTCACATATTACTTGCTTATGCTAACCATAATGATATCACTTTATATCATGGATGTGAAAAGTGCATTCCTCAATGGTAAGCTTGAGGAAGAAGTATATGTTGCTCAACCCCCAGTTTTTGAAGATCCAAAGAATCCTGACAAAGTCTTCAGACTCAACAAGTCCCTCTATGGCCTCAAGCAGGCCCCTCGGGCGTGGTATGACACTTTGAAGGAATTCCTCATGAAGAATGGCTTCACACCCGGTTCACTCGACCCCACTCTCTTTACTAAATCTTATGATGGTGAACTATTTGTGTGTCAAATATACGTTGATGATATTATCTTTGGCTGTACTGACCAACGTTATAGTGATGAATTTGCCTATATGATGAGTGAAGAATATCAAATGTCTATGATGGGAGAGTTGAAATTCTTCTTAGGTCTTCAAATTCGTCAACAGTGCAATGGCATATTCATATCTCAGGAGAAATACCTCAAGGATGTTCTGAGGAAATTCAACATGCAAGATTGCAAAGGCGTCAAAATTCCTATGCCCACTAATGGCCATCTATGCCCTGATGAATATGGTATTGACTTCGATCACAAGGTATACCGCTCCATGATTGGTTCTTTATTGTACTTATGTGCATCTAGGCCAGATATAATGCTTAGTGTTTGCATGTGTGCCCGATTTCAAGCTACACCGAAGGAATCACACCATAAGGCTATGAAGCATATTCTTCGATATCTAGCTCATACACCAACACTAGGATTATGGTACCCCAAGGGCTCTGCTTTTGATCTCATTTGATATTCTGACTCTGACTATGCTGGTGATCGTGTGGACCTCAAGTCAACATCTGGTACTTGTCATTTCCTCGGACGATCTTTGGTCTGTTGGTCCTCGAAGAAATAGAACTGCGTATCACTGTCCACTGCGGAAGCTGAGTACATTGCTACTGGTTCTTGTTGTGCTCAATTGCTGTGGATTAAGAAAACTCTCAAGGATTATGGCATCAACGTGAAGAATTTGCCTCTCTACTGTGACAATGAGAGTGCCATCAAGATTGCTCACAACCCAGTTCAGCACTCGAAGACAAAGCACATTCAGATTCGTCATCATTTTCTTCGTGATCATGTGTTGAAGGGCGACGTCTCCATTGAGCATGTGAAGACTGAAGAACAGCTCGCCGATATCTTCACAAAGCCCTTGGATGAGAAGAGATTTTGCAAGTTGCGGTGTGAGCTAAATATCTTAGAATCTTCGAATGTTCTTTGAATAGGACACTCATCCTAACACTTATGCAAAATTGTTGACTTAGATGTGCAACACATGAAGAAACGTTTTTCTTCAATCAATGAAGAACAACACTCTAAGTGTGAAGAAATTAATGAAGAATTTGATTCTCAGAACCCTACGACAATTGTACGCGGTGTCTGAAATCCTCATTCTTATACGGTGGGTCACGCCACCACCAAAGTTGAAAATCTTCAATTTGAGTTTTTCCTTAGTTTTGAAACTCCTCGGTTTTGAAATTCCTCAGTTTTGAAACTCTTCAGTTTTTCAAATTCTTCAACTTTGCAAAATCTTCAATGGTTCCGTCGTTTTTCTTCATTGTCTATATATATGGGTTTATGTCCTCTACAGCATTCACTTATGGCTATTTCTTCAAGTTGTTCTTCTGCTAAGTGAATGTGATCGGACCCTTCCCCCTCTATGCTATACTCAACCCCGTCGATTCACAAATTTTTCATGTGCATTCTATTTGAAACTCGTTCAAAGTCTTCACTCTGTCCTTGTCAGCTGAAGAATTTGCGAACGAAACTTTTAACTTATATTATCCAAATTTTCGGCTTTGCCGCTCAAACCGTTCCGCATCCCACGATAGACTTATCTATTCACCCACGATCTAACACAATCTCCACTTTTCAGTACATGGGTGACACATGTCATGCGAATGAGAAGGGTCAGGGGCACGTTCGTCCTAAATCTTCGGGCGAACAGTTTTTCACTGTGGCTATAAATACCCCTATCCCCTTCCTCACTTCCTTTACTCCGCTCGACCTCTCTCTGCCACTCGAGCTTCTCAAACCCTAGTGCCGCCGCTACTTAATCGTCGCCGGTGACGAAGAGCTTCACTGCTTCGAGCTCGTCGCCGTCAGATTTCAAGCCCGTCATGAAATCTTCACTCCGCTGCCGCCAGAGCCGTCTTCCTCCGCCGAGTTAGGGCATGGAAGATCTGCACTGACGAACTTCACCTCTCCATCTCACAGTTCGTCGTGTTCTTCGTTCAGGGTAATTAAAAGTTACTTTTACTGCCCTCTTTGATTCAAATGATTTCTACAAAATCCACAAAGGTGTTTTATTCTTCAAGTCCTCACACACTAAACACCTCACATGTCATCTGTTCTTGATTCGTTTCTTTAAGCATCATTTTTCTTCAAGATTCCACAATTGTGTGGATCTTCGATCTATACAACTCTGGAACCTAAGACAAAGAACACTCAGTGAAATTCTTCAAGACTCATCTGGTCAAAATTCCTTAAACTTGCTTTTTGAAAAACCTTCTGAGAACACATATGACCTCTCCAAATTCCTCACAACTATACTCTGTTCACAGGTACTCATGTCCGCTGCTGAATCACTAGGTTCTCATCAACTTAACTCATTTGCAGCGTTCCTCGAAGAAAAGTTGCATACTTCTTCAGAGAATTCGATTGTTCAAATTCCTCAACCGAAGAAAATGGCAGACGGTAAGAAGCCTCAGAAAGGAGGAAAGAAGCCTGAGGTCATGACTGCCTTTGAAATCCCTGATGATATTTACGAAGACTATTGCACACCTGATGAGGCCAAGTTTGGTAAGGAAAACAAAAATCAGCGCAAGGTGCGCATCCAGAGGATAGAGAGGAGATGGGCAAGAGAATGGAGGGAGTACAGGTATGTAACTCGAAAGTACATGAAGAAATTCGCACTCAATCCTCCATGCCCAAGACCACCATTGGCACCTGGCTAAGTAGCAGATCCCACCAGCCTCAAGCGCGGTGAGGATTATCCTGATGAATGGGCAAAGCGCCAAGCCAAGCTGGCCAGGCAAGCCAAAGAAGTAGTGAGGAAATTCAATGAGGACTCTGCTGCTGCTGCTGCCTCTGCTCAGGCCTCTGCTGTCAAGCCAAAGAAATCTATGGCAAAGAAGCTCACAAAGCCAAGTGCTTCACCTCCAAAGGCCCTCAAGGCCTAGTTCCTCAGCAATGCCCTCACGACCAGAATCCTCAAAGCCCTCACGGCCAATTCCTCATGCTTCTCCTGCTCCTCCAAAATCTTCAGCTCCTCCGCCAAAGTCTTCGGCCGCTCCGACAAAGTTCTCTGCACCTGTGCATCTTGCCACGTGCCAAAGGACGGCAGGCATCTCCATTGCCTCAGGTGTCTCAGCTAGTTCCTTAGCTGCACCAAATTCTTCAACGGGACCATCCCTGCTGAAGACAAAGGCAACTGCCGGACGAGGTCCTCGCCCTAGTCCTGAAAAGAAGCAAGTCGCCTTCCAAGTGCCTTCTGAAGAAGACGAAGCTGATGATGATGAACTTGCTGAAATCATCAGAGACAGGCAAGTCAGGGCCGCTAGAGCCAAAGGCACCAATGTGCCACTGCTATTGGATCCAAAGTTGATCCTCGATTATATTGATCTCTGGCACAAGGATCTAGACACTCCTATGCCTGATTTCCATTTGACTCCTGGCCAAAGTCACATGCTGACTCATTTCATCTCTAAAGAAAAATGGAAGTTTGAGAAGGCAGGCAGATCAAGAAGGCACAATATAGGAAAGAAAAGTTTTTGAAGACCAATGTTGTCTCTATGACAACTGATGAGCTTATCAAAATCCAGTCTGAAATCAAAGCCCTCAGCAATAACTTCAATGCCTACTATGCTGATTGGCAAGGTGCCAAAGTCAGATTTGTTAAACTGACTGAAAAATTCACCTCCAATGTTGCAGCTCCATCGCAACAGGAAATTCCTCAGGCTGAAGCTTCTGCTCAACAAACTGAAGAACATGCCAGCACTGCTGATGACTTTCAGACTGATGAAGAAAATGTTAGTTCCAGGGCTGATGACTGCATTCCAGCCGCTAAAGAAATTGCCAGGGCATCCACTAGTGGTGCGCCTGAAGAAAATGAAGAAGTCGAGGCAATCGCATCGCCAGTGCTCAAGAAAATCAACCAGATTCCTCTGCTCCTCCTGCGCCTACACCAACTCCAATCCTTCCATCTGCCTTAGATGTGAAGAAGACCAAGGCTGCAGAGCG
The DNA here is from genome assembly GCA_021605205.1 of Aegilops longissima. NCBI lineage: Eukaryota > Viridiplantae > Streptophyta > Magnoliopsida > Poales > Poaceae > Aegilops > Aegilops longissima. The sequence goes on along the minus strand of CM038681.1, from coordinate 52,737,356 downwards.
TGCAGCTGTGAAGAAAAGGAAAGCATCAGCTGCTTCAGATTCCTCGGCTCCAGAGAAAATGAAGCCTCTGACAAGTTCATTTGAAAATCCAATTGATTTTGTTCTGATCTCAACCATGCCATCAAAGGACCTTGTTCCTTTTGGTGAAGAATATGTGATCCCTAGCGGATCTGATGAAGAAAATCATTCTGCTGCTTCGTCAGAGCAGATTGATGAAGAAATTGAAGTGGATGCTATCCCTTCAACACCTATTGTCTCCTCTCCCATGCCTCAGTTCACAGCTGAAGAGGCTGGCGTTGAAGAATTGGAAGACGAAGACGTGGATATTGGGTGCACTACGCTAGTGATGAATGATGACTTTTGGGAAAGTCAGCACCCCAATTCTCCACTCTTCACCCCTTTACAGCAAATACCTCAGTCCCCTGCACCAACCGTTCAACTGGGCTCTGAAGAAACTCACCCCACTTCATGTGTGCATGAAGAAATTCCAACCACTAGTGCTGAAGAAACTACTGCTGCTAATCACTTGAACACGTAGACTGCCACTAAAGAGGAACCATAAATTCCTCAGCCTGAAGAACCTGAGATTGCGATTCCTGAGGTCGTGATGCAACTCACTGACACTCCACTACCAAAGCCAAAGGATCCATTCTCAAGGAAGCAAAATTTCAAGGCTGAAGATTTCTTCGGCGAGCATGTGTTCTTCACAGATTACAACCCCTATGATTCTGCTCGCATAAGGAAGAGGCGTTTCTGGACGGCCAGCCAGGCCAATTTCTATTCCTCAGTGTTGTTCAACAAAGACAAAGTCTTCGATCATGCACACATTCCTCACGTGGACATGGAATCTCTGCCAGGCTTCGAGCCAGTGCTCAGTGTTATTCACGACGCTGGATTGTTAAATTTCTGCACTGGCATATGTGATTGGAATGAAGAACTCATTCTTCAATTCTTTGCGACGCTGCACATCACAGGAAATTCTGAAGATGTGAATTCATGGGTGCTGGACTGGATGTCAGAAAACACTCATTACAAGGCACCAGCTACTGAATTTCTTCGTGCCCTACCACTCAGTCCTCCCCTTGAAGGTGCTCGTTGCGTCTACAGTGAACCTAAGCTTACAAATCACCACATGCAAGTTCTGATGAAGCCTTTGAAGCCAGGGCAGGCCCCATGAACCAAATTCCTCGTCAAGGAATTACTGTATGTGCCTCGGACTGTCTATCGCATTTTGACGAAGACATTGAGTCCTATCAAAGGCCACGACTCGAATGACGAAGAAGTCGTTGGCATCATGAAGAATCTACTTTTCAATATCATTCATGGCGTTCCCGTCAACTTCCATGATTTCTTCATGATGACTCTGGCCAATGTCGCTATGTCACCTTTTGAGCTGAGGCCTTATGCACCTTGGATTATGAGATTCATCAGAACAAGGTCTTCACTCAATTACAAAGCTGATACTCTGAATCACTGCAGCTACTTGCCTATGATTGAAGTCCTCAAACGAACATTTTCCTCAGCTGATGACAAAGGCAAGGCCGCTGCTATGATAGATGAAGGCATTCGTCCATTGGATGGTCAATTTCGCAAGGCTGCATCCTACTCAACCAATGATGACTCGCCACCCATGACTCGCCGCCAACACAACCAAGCCAAATCCTCAAGGCACAAGACCTGTGGTGATGACCGATCGTGAGCTTCTCCTCGCCTTCATCGAAAAGTTGATAGCAATCATAAACGGGTCAAGCGTCGGTTTGGTTCAATTCTTCACAACATGACCTCAACCCAGAATGCAATGAAGAAAAATCAATACTACCTCCATGAAACTTTCACCCGTACCTGGGCTGTTTTGTCTCATGTCTAAAGCAAAGAAGATCTGAAGAAAATGGGTCTCAAGGAAGAATTTGACTGGTCTGCACCTCCACCGAAGAAATACAAGAAGGTCAAGGTTCCTTCCTTGGTGGCCAGCTCCTATTCTTCATCGCGTGACACTGACGAACATGAAGACTTGGACGACACTGCTGCAGGCCCTACTACGACAAACGACCCCGACAACGCTGGCGCTCCTCCATCAACTTGATATTCTTTAGGGGCGTTAGTCCTCAGTTTTGATCCTTTTGGTCATTCGATGACAGAGGGGGAGAAAGTTGAGTTAGTCTTCACGCGGGTCTATTATATGGGCGTTTATTTGCTAAGTTACAACCCTCGCTCTTCTGAAATTTATTGGATCGAGTTGTAATCTTAAACCCGATGGTGCTATGATACTTTTGATGTGTTCTTCTGCATGCTTATTCCTCGTTATATGTTAATACACGCATGCTGAATTAAATCATTCACCATATTTCATCATGCATTTCAAATTCTTCATATTATATGTCAAATGCGTGTATGAATTACAAGATATAGGGGGAGATCTCCATGATTCAACTCTTCAAGTGTGCATTGCCTCAAAAGAAAATTCCTCACTATGCACATCTTCAGGGGGAGTTCTTCTATATCTTGCCATCAAATTCCTCAATATTAGTATTTACACTTCATATGTTTATCCCCGTTGAAAACTTAACCTATATTGTCATCAATCACCAAAAAGGGGGAGATTGTAAGTGCATCTAGTGCCCCTTAGTGATTTTGGTGTATTGAAGACTTATAGGTTAAGGGTCTAATGCGTTTATGAGTGTACACAGGTCTATAAGTCTATGAGGAGTTTGATATTTACAGAGAGAGTCGACACCTAAAAATGAAGTTCTTCGACTGAAGACTTTGGTATTCTGAAGTCTTTCTGAAGACTTTGAAAGTGAAGAAATTGGTGTGACCTTGAAGACTTGGTATTCATTTGAGGACCATGAAGCGTGAAGACTTTTGTTTTCGTAGTTTCGTTTTCTCCTTCTTGAGTCATAGGAAACACCGTACTGTTAAAGGGGGTCGAGGAAATACTAAGAAAAATTTCCATGTGATGCTCAACTCAAAATCCTACACCTACCAATCCCTTCGAGTGAAGCCATTGAAATCTCATACAGTTCAGTCAATTTCTTGATGATGAGACGAAGTTCTTCCGTCACGAGGAATTTGTTCCGACTGAGGAGTTAGGTATTCGCCAATGCGGATTGCCTACACAGTGAGGAACATGATAGCCCTGAGGAATTTGATATTCAAATTTCCGACCGTTCTTTATCTTCGCGCCAGCTGTCCCAAAATATCTTATCCACCTAACGGTCATATCATTGAAGGGCATTTATGTCTTATCATGTCGGGCTGCTCCCTAGGCTATAAATAGCCGCCCCCTACAACCACTAGCTGGTTGGTTGCTCCGAGAGAAACTGACACTTGTGCACGCGCTCACCACTCGCCTCGTGCTCCCGCTGCCCGCCGCGCATCTGGCCACGCTGCCGCGTCGCGCCCGTGGCGCGTCCCCGCTGCACCCCCTGGTCGTGCCGCCGTGCCTCACCTCGCCGCCTCTGCGTGGCGCGCCCATCGCGGTTCACCGCCGCGCTCACACAACCCGGGCGCGCTTGCCCCGCTCCGCCCGCTGCCTTCCGCTCGCCCAGCTCCTGTTGAGCTCCGGTCGGCCCCGAGCCCCTCGCAGCTTGCCCCTCCTACTGCGGCCGCCGGCGCCCGCCACTCCCTCTGTCCATTGCTGTCGCGCCACCCCGCCTCCACCACTGCTCATCGTGCGGCCCCGCTGCTCACCCGTCGCCCCACTATGGCCACGGCCTCGTCCGCCTCAACCGCCACCACTCGCCGCTCGTCGGCTTCCGTCCAGGGAGGTTCTCCGCCAGCGCGCCGTGACGCACGCGCCCCGCCCCCACGCCTCGACTGCTCAGGGGCTGCAAGAAAAGCTCGAGGATCGTGAGCCGCTCGAGATCGACTCATTTTTTTGCTCGACTCGAGATCGACTAAAAAAGAAATGAGATGAGTTTGAACACATTATGTAGCTCGATCAAGAAATGTGTTGATCTTGAGCCAATACTGGCTCGCTCGATTTTAGCTCGATAGCTCGACATGATACCATTATGTTAAATGATCATGCCATATATTAAATGGAAATAAGATAATTTGTTACTACCATATATGATGTGCATGATTTTTCTCCATTTTATTTACCAACAAACATGGAAGCTTAATTAAGTGTAGAGAATATTTAGGTTTAATTATGGTACATGGTCGACTACGTCTTAAATTTCCTGTTGTTTTGGACACAAATTTCCCAGCATATGCACCTTTGTTTTCTTGTTTTTCGTCCACGAAGACTACCATCTATTGCTAGTTTGCCCAAGAGACTAAGATGAGCTCTTGCCCTACAAAGTTGTGTCGTGTGGTGTCCTTATCTAGTTGGAATAATCACCATAGATTTATAATTTTTACCGTCTCATTTAGCTCGAAACTAGCTACAGATTGACTCGAGATCGTTACAAGCTGAGCCCGAGTCATGTTCTAGAGCTCGATCTTGAGCTTCACTCAGTTTGAGCTCGCTCGAATTTTAATATGAGCTAAGCTGAGCCAACTCCAACTCGCTCGAACTCGACTCGTTTGCAGCCCTAACTGCTCGTCGCTGAGGCCGTCGGCGCCCAGCGCCGTTTTCCTCCCTGTCGACCAGGGGCGCACGCCCAGCGCCCGCTAACCGCCCCGTTAAGGCCTATGGGCCAATGACATAAGGGCCCAGCCCCTGGAACGTTTTAAAAGAAAAAAAGGGAATTTAAAAGAATTTAAAATAAATAAATAAATAACTAAATAAATTGTGTTTAATTAACCTAATATCTAATTAACCTAATTAACTACTGTTAATTAACTTAACTAATATGTTAACTAAACTAATTAACCTGGTTAGTTAGTTAACCGTCATTGACATGCGGGACCAACACGTTAGTAACCCAGTCAACACCTCTGTTGACTGCTGACGTCATGCTGACGTCAGCATGCAGTGTTCTGGATAATGTTGAATTAAATTAATTAAATAAATTATAAAAATGTTTTTAAACTTTAGAAAAACGTTTAAAATAAACCGTAGCTCAGATGAAAATACTTTCTACATGAAAGTTGCTCAGAACGACGAGACGAATTCAGATACTCCGCCCATTCGTCCGCCACACAACCCTAACCTATCGAACTCGCAACTTTTCCCCTCCGGTTCATCTGTCTGAAAACGAGAAACACCGGGAATACTTTCCCGGATGTTTCCCTCCTTCGCCGGTATCACCTACTACCGCGATTGGGTACGCCTAGCATCACGCTTTTTCATGTCATGCATCATCATGCATTTGTTTGCATTGTATTTATTGTTTCTTCCCCCTCTTCTCTTGCTAGACACCGAGACCGACGTCGCTGCTACCCCGTACGACTATGGTGTTGACGACCCCTCCTTCTCGGCTGAGCTTCCAGGCAAGCCCCCCCCCCCCTTGATCACCAAATATCGCCTATTCTACTCTCTAATGCTTGCATTAGAGTAGTGTAGCATGTTACTTCTTTCCGTTAATCCTATCCTGATGCATAGCCTGTCCTTGCTACTACTATTGTTACCTTTACCTGCAATCCTACATGCTTAGTATAGGATGCTAGTATTTCCATCTGTGGCCCTACATTCTTGTCCGCTTGCCTTGCTATACTATCGGGCCGTGATCACTCGGGAGGTGATCACGAGTATATACTTATATACTTTACTTGATACCTGTGGTGACTAAAGTCCGGTCGGCTCGAGGAGTACCTGCGAGTGGATCTTTGTGGCGGAGCGACGGGGCAGGTTGAGACCACCTAGGCGAGAGGTGGGCCTGGCCCTGGTCGGCGTTCGCGGTTTGTAAGTGCATCTAGTGCCCCTTAGTGATTTTGGTGTATTGAAGACTTATAGGTTAAGGAACTAATGTGTTTGTGAGTGTACACAGGTCTATAAGTCTATGAGGAGTTTGATATTTACAGAGAAAGTCGACCCCTAAAAATGAAGTTCTTCGACTGAAGACTTTGATATTCTGAAGACTTTCTGAAGACTTTGAAAGTGAAGAAATTGGTGTGACCTTGAAGACTTGGTATTCATTTGAGGAACATGAAGCGTGAAGACTTTTGTTTTCGTAGTTTCATTTTCTCTTTCTTGAGTCATAGGAAACACCGTACTGTTAAAGGGGGTCGAGGAAATACTAAGGAAAAATTTCCATGTGATGCTCAACTCAAAATCCTATACCTACCAATCCCTTGAGTGAAGCCTTTGAAATCTCATACAGTTCAGTCAATTTCTTCAAAGGATGAGACGAAGTTCTTCCGTCGCCGAGGAATTTGTTCGACTAAGGAGTTAGGAATTCGCCAAAGCGGATTGCCTACACATGAGGAACATGATAGCCCCGAGGAATTTGATATTCAAATTTCCGACCGTTCTTGTCTTCTTGCGCCACCTGTCCAAAATATCTTATCCACCTAACGGTCATATCATTGAAGGGCATTTATGTCATATCATGTCGGGCTGCTCCCTAGGCTATAAATAGCCGCCCCCTACAACCACTAGCTGGTTGGCTGCTCCGAGAGAACTTGACACTTGTCATTTGAGAGCAACCCATCCTCCGAGGACTTTGAGCGAAAATCATCGAGTGAGGAAAACCCAAAACCAAACCCCTACAAACCCAAAGTGATTGAGCATCATCAAGAGATTGATCATGTGGATCCGACGCTTGTTACCTTTGAAGACTGTGCTTCTTCCAGACGGTTAGGCGGCATGGTCTAGAGCATCCAAGAGGAATTGTGGATTGCCGAGTGACCAAGTCTGTGAAGGTTTGGAAGTCTCCTGTAGACTTACCACGAGTGATTGGACGAGGTCTGTGTGACCTTAGTTCAAGGAGAATACAGTGAGGACTTGGTGTCCTGAGCTACGTGCTCAGCGACTGGGTGTCCGGGACTGTGTGTCCTCGAGTTTAAATACTCAGCCGCTCCAACCAGACGTACAACTGAGACAACAGTTGGAACTGGTCTACCAAGTTATTGTCTTCACCAACCTAACTGGTTCTATTTCCTCAACCCTTTTATTTCCTCATTACTGTGTTGAGTGTTTGTTCATATCTGTGTTTGAAGACTTTGACTGAAGACTTTCTCAATTTCCTCAGTTCAATTTCTTCAGTCTGTTTGTCTTCATCTTGAGTTATCCTGTGATTACGTTTTCTGTACTCTGTGCTAGTCTTCATTTCATCATGATGACCATGCGTGTATTCTGTTATGCTTACTTCTGAGTACTTACTCCGCTGCAAGTAGTTCTTCGCTAAGGAATTTCCTCACCGGCAAATTCCTGAGTGAAGAATTCATAAAAATCGCCTATTCACCCCCCCTCTAGTCGATATAACGCACTTTCAATTGGTATCAGAGCAAGGTACTCCCTTGTTCTGTGTGATTTTGGTTTAACCACCTGGAGTTTTAGTTATGTCGACCGCAGGTCTGAAGAAAGTGACATGCCCTATCTTTGACGGTCATGATTATCCCAAGTGGAAGGCCATGATGAGGAAGCGCCTCATGGCAATGGACAGTGAGCTGTGGACCGTCACTGAAATTGGTCTTACTGATCTATGCAAGACGGCGAACGCAGATGATATTCGCAAGTACACTCGACTTGACATCATGGCGAAGGATATCATCTGTTCCTGCCTATCTAGAGATGAATTCAAGCGCATTATGCATCTTTGCAATGCGAAGCTTATCTGGGACCGAATCTCCGACGTCTATGAAGGTCATCGAACCCGTCATGATCCTTGGTTTGAGTACTTCAAGGAATCTCTCAAAACGACGGCTTTCGAACCAGAATCATCATCTTCTGCATCATGTCTCATGGCAAAGGGTGACAAGGTAACCGAATGTTCCTCATCCGAGTACAGTGACGATGAATCTGATGATGATGAATCTGATGATGATATTGAACCTAGCTATACCAAACTTGTTTGCATTGCCACCAAACAACAACATGCCTTGGAAAAGGTTCAAAACATGTTAGGTAAGAGTGATAATATGTTAGGTGAAGAAATGGATCGCACTAAAGCCCTGACTGAAAATCTTTAGACACTTCAGTCTAGATTTGACAGCCTTCAAGGTCATCATAACACTCTCTTATCTGATCATGAGAAACTTTCTTATGAATTTCTTCAAAGAAAGCAAGACCTTGAGAAGCTAAGAGTGAGTTATGAAGATCTTCAGAAGGAGCGCGATTCATTACTTGCTCAACAAATCAGCGCTTCTCAGGAAGAATTTGTTCCTCCATGCTTAAAGTGCATTGAACGTGAATCTGCTAATTCTTCACCTGAATGTTCAAATGCTTCAACTGTTACAAATTCTTCACCTGCCTCTGCTATCACTAATTCCTCATCTAAGGACATTGCTAGTATCACTTGACGATGCAGGGGCTGAAGGAATTGTATATGACAGCATGTACAAAAGCCTCAAAGGGCATCGACTCTTTGTGATGTGCTTAAAAGCAGATCCTCAAGAGGAACCCTAGGAAAGAGGGTATTGCCTTTGAGAGGAAACTCAATGCTGATGGAACATATTGGAAGCCCGAGCGGATCCCAAAACCTCATGGGTTGCTGCAAAGGGACCTCCAGCTTGATCCATCTAACTTATCTGGCTTTACATGCGAATCTCCTCATTCTTCCGATGAGTCATTTGACTCAACTATAAACTGTTCAAAAATCAGAATGGTGAAGTATTTGCTAGATATGTTGGCACTAACTGCAGGAAACGGTTCCCCTATGAAGAAAATCTGGGTTCCCAAGAAGTGCCTTGAAAGTCTTCAGGTGAATGTCCTCATGACACCACCTGTGAAGAATAGGAACCCCAGATCAAATTCTTCATATGGACCAAATTCTTCATATGGATCCAAGTCCTCATACGGACCAAATTCCTCACGTGGATCAAATTCCTCAAAAGGATCAAAGTCCTCATATGATTATCATCGTGCTAACAACTCTGTTTCGTAGGGTAGAGCTAAGGGCTATGAATATGTGCATTATTCTTCAAACCAATATGTTCATAAGTCCTCGAAGAATTTCTCTGCTTATTCATATGCTTACCCTAACCCCTCTTATGTGAAACGAAATGGTTTGGCTTCTATGCCACCATTCTCGTATGGTGCTCACAGAATGATGAACTCTTTGCCACCCCTTCAAATGTGGGTGGTGAAGAAAAAGAACTAACCTCTTCTGCAGGGTCAGGTCTCCAGACGTTCCTTAACGTCTGAAGAATTTGTTGGGACGACAAAATTGCTGAAAGGACGCAGCTAATCATGATGAAATGAACTTTCATTTCACATGTCCTCATCTTGCTTATCTGTTATCTTGGATGATGAAATTCATCTGATGAACTTAATATCATATTCTTCACTGATGAAGTATATGAGATCGTAAGTTGTACTAATTCATCTGCAGGATGATCAACCCAAAGCCACTGAGTGGGTTCTCGATAGTGGATGTACAAATCACATGACTGGTGACAAGAATCTATTGATGGATGCTCCCTTATCACCGTCACATCTGAAGCATATCATCTTTGCTGACAAAGGCAAAAGTCAGGTATTGGGTCTTGGTAAGGTTGCGATCTCTAAGGACATACACATGGACAAAGTCATGCTTGTTGAGTCCTTAGGATACAACCTCATGTCAGTCTCAATGCTTTGTGATCTTGATATGGTTGTTATCTTTGGCAAGTATCGTTGTGTTGTGATTATGGAAGCTGACAATTCCAAAGTCTTCGAAGGCTTTAGGAGAGGAGACTTGTATATTGTTGACTTCTCTACAGGACCACAACCAGCCGTGTGTCTACTTGCAAAAGCTTCGTAGGCTGGCTATGGCATCGGCGACTTGGTCACGCAGGCATGAGGAATTTGCATACGCTTGCAAAGAAGAAGCATGTCATTGGCATTGAAAATGTCAAATTCCTCAAGGATCACTTGTGCGGAGCCTGTGAAGCTGGAAAAATGACCAAGGCCAAGCATCCAAATAAGACTATCATGACCACTACTCGTCCCTTCGAATTGCTTCCCATGGACCTCTTTGGTCCCAATCATTACTCAGCTGTCGTTAATGATGCATCTCTATATGGCTTTGTTATTGTTGATGATTACTCTCGTTACACATGGGTACACATTGTTACTTACAAAAATCAAGTGCAGGAAGTCTTCAAACGATTTTCCTCGAGGGCTTCAACTAACTTTGGTGTGAAGATCAAACACATCAGGAGTGACAATGGAGCTGAGTTCAAGAATTCCGGTCTTGATACCTATCTTGATGAACTTGGTATTACTCATGAGTTATCTGCTCCATATACTCCTCAGCAAAATGGCGTCGTGGAGTGGAAGAACATAACTCTTGTTGAAATGGCTCGCACTATGCTTGATGAATACAAAACGCCTAGTCGTTTTTGGATTGATGCAATTGATACTGCGTGCCACATCATCAACAGAGTATATCTTCACAAATTCTTCAAGAAGACTGCCTATGAACTCCTCACTGACAAGAAACCCAATGTAAGTTATTTCAAAGTCTTCGGTGCTAAATGTTGGATTAGAGATCCTCATCACTATTCTAAATTTGCACCGAAAGCACATGAAGGTTTTATGCTTGGTTACGGAAAGGACTCGCACACCTACAGAGTCTTCAACATCGCTCTTCACAAGATTGTTGACACTGTAGATGTGCGGTTCGATGAAACTAATGGCTCGCAAAGAGAGCACCTACCTTCTGTGTTAGATGAACCAGCACCTGAGGATTCAATCAAGTTCAAGGCAACTGAGGATGTCATTCCTACTGAAGAATCTGCTGAAGAATTCATTCCTGTACGCGAAGAACGTCGAGCTGATGCACCTAAAGATAATGCTGAATACAATGGTGCTGAGGAAAATGATCAAATTCCTCGACGACAACCAGCTCATCCTCGTGTTGCAAAAGAAGTGCAAGTTGACAAGATCATCGATGACATTAAAGCGCCAGGTCCTGTCACACGCTCAAAAGCTTCACATTTATCTAACTTTTGTGGGCACTATGCTTTTGTCTCTATCACAGAGCCCACTAAGGTAGATGAAGCATTTCGAGCCGGAGTGGATTCAGGCTATGCAAGAAGAATTACATCAGTTCGAGCTCAACAATGTCCGGAACTGGTCAAACGTCCAGATCCTCGCAAGCATAATATCATTGGCACAAAGTGGATCTACCGCAAGAAGCAAGATGAAAATGGTCTTGTGGTGAGGAATAAGGCACGACTAGTAGCTCAAGGCTACACACAGGTTGAAGGAATTGATTTCGATGAAACTTTTGCACTGTCGCTAGACTTGAGTCTATTCAGATATTACTCGCCTATGCTAACCATCACAATATCACTTTATATCAAATGGATGTGAAAAGTGCATTCCTCAATGGTAAGCTTGAGGAAGAAGTATATGTTGCTCAACCCCTGTGTTTTGAAGATCCAAAGAATCTCGACAAAGTCTTCAGACTTAATAAGGCCCTCTATGGTCTCAAACAAGCCCCACGGGCGTGGTATGATACATTGAAGGAATTCTTCGTGAAGAATGGCTTCACACCCGGTTCACTCGACCCTACTCTCTTTACTAAATCTTATGATGGTGAACTGTTTGTGTGCCAAATATATGTTGATGATATTATCTTTGGCTGTACTGACCAACGTTATAGTGATGAATTTGCCTATATGATGAGTGAAGAATATCAAATGTCTATGATGGGAGAGTTGAAATTCTTCTTAGGTCTTCAAATTCGTCAACAACACAATGGCATATTCATATCTCAGAGAAATACCTCAAAGATGTCCTGAAGAAATTCGCATGCAAGATTGCAAAGGCGTCAAAATTCCTATGCCCACAAATGGCCATCTATGCAATCGATGAAAATGGTATTGACTTGATCACAAGGTATACCGCCCATGATTGGTTCTTTATTGTACTTATGTGCATCTAGGCCAGATATAATGCTTAGTGTTTGCATGTGTGCCCGATTCCAAGCTACACCGAAGGAATCACACCATAAGGATGTGAAGCATATTCTTCGATATCTAGCTCACACACCAACACTAGGATTATGGTACCCCAAGGGCTCTGCTTTTGATCTCATTGGATATTCTAACTCTGACTATGCTGGTGATCGTGTGGACCGCAAGTCAACTTCTGGCACTTGTCATTTCCTCGGACGATCTTTGGTCCATTGGTCCTCGAAGAAACAGAATCATGATCACCGATGTATCATGCGAAGCTGAATACATTGCTGCTGGCTCGTGTTGTGCTCAATTGCTGTGGATGAAGCAGACTCTCAAGGACTACGGAATCAACGTGAAGAATGTGCCTCTCTACTGTGAGAATGAGAGTGCCATCAAGATTGCTCACAACCCAGTTCAGCACTCGAAGAAAAAGCACATTCAAATTCGTCATCATTTTCTTCATGATCATGTGTTGAAGGGCGACATCTCCATCGAGCGCGTGAAGACTAAAGAACAGCTAGCCGATATCTTCACTAAGCCCTTGGATGAGAAGAGATTTAGCAAGTTGCGGTGTGAGCTAAATATCTTAGAATCTTCGAACGTTCTTTGAAAAGGACACACATCCTGACACTTATGCAAAATTGATGACTTAGATGTGCAACACATGAAGAAACGTTTTTCTTCAATCAATGAAGAATAACACTCTAAGTGTGAAGAAATTAATGAAGAATTTGATTCTTAGAACCCTACGACAATTGTATGCGGTGTCTGAAATCATCATTCTTATACGGTGGGTCACGCCACCACCAAAGTTGAAAATCTTCAATTTGAGTTTTTCCTCAGTTTTTGAAATTTTTCATTTTTTCAAATTCTTCAACATTGCAAAATCTTCACTGTTTCGTCGTTTTTCTTCATTGGCAATACATATATATATATATGGGTTTATGTCCTCTACAGCATTCACTTATGGCTATTTCTTCAAGTCGCTTTTTCTGCTAAGTGAATGTGATCGGACCCTTCCCCCTCTATGCTATACTCAACCCAATCTATTCACAAATTCTTCATGTGCGTTCTATTTGAAACTCGTTCAAAATCTTCACTGTGTCCTTGTCAGCTGAAGAAATTGCGAACGGAACTTTAAAACTGATCTTACCCAAATTTTCGGTTTTGCCGCTCAAACCGTTCCGCATCCCACGATGCATTATTTTATTCACCCACGATCGTACACGATCTCCACTACACAGTACGTGGGTGACACATGTCGTGAGAAGGAGAATGGTAAGGGGCACGTTCGTCCTAAATCTTCGGGCGAACAGTTTTTCACTGCCTCTATAAATACCCCTCTCTCCATCCTCACTTCTTTTACTCCGCTCGACCTCTCTCTCCCGCTCGAGCTCCTCAAACCCTAGCGCCGCCGCTACTCCATCGTCGCCAGTGAGGAAGAGCTTCACTGCCTCGACCTCGTCGTCGACGTACTCGCGCCGACTGCGGAAATCCACACAGCGCCGCCGCCGTAGATGTCTTCCTCCGCCAAGTTAGGGCGTGGAAGATCTGAACAGACGAGCTTCACATCTACAACACCCAGTTCGTCGTGTTCTTCATTTAGGGTAAATAAAAGTTACTTTTACTACCCTCGTTGATCCAAATCCTACACTACAAAATCTTCAAAGGTGTTTTATTCTTCAAATCCTCACACACAAACACCTCACAAGCTATATGCTCTTGATTCGTTTCTCTAAGCAATCATTTTCTTCAGATTCCTCAATTGTGTGGATCCTCGATCCGTACTCTCGAACCTAAGACAAAGAACGCTTAGTGAAATTCTTCAAGGCTCATCTGGTCAAAATCCTCAAAACTTGTTCTTTTGAAAACCTTCGAGAACGCATATGACCTCTCGAAATTCCTCGCAACTATACTCTGTTCACAGGTACACATGTCCGCTGTTGAATCACTAGGTTCTCATCAACTTAACTCATTTGCAGCGTTCCTCGAAGAAAAACTGCATACTTCTTCAGAGAACTCAATTGTTCAAATTCCTCAACTGAAGAATATGGCAGACGGTAAGAAGCCACAGAAAGGAGGAAAGAAACCTGAGGTTATGACTGCGTTTGAGATCCCTGAGGAAATTTATGCTGACTATTGCACACCTGATGAAGCTAAATTTGGCAAAGAAAGCAAAAATCAGCGCAAGGTGCGCATTCAGAAGATTGAACGGAGATGGGCAAGGGAATGGAGGGAATACAGATATTTGACTCTAAAGTACATGAAGAAATTCGCTCTCAATCCTCCATGCCCAAGAGCTCCATTGGCACCTAGCCAAGTAGCTGACCCCACCAGCATCAAGCGTGGTGAGGACTTTCCTGAAGAATGGGCTAAGCGCCAAGCTAAATTGGCAAGACAAGCCAAGGAGGCAGTGAAGAAATTCAATGAGGATTCTGCCACTGCTACTGCTACTGAGGCCTCGGTCAAATCGAGGAAATCCATGCCAAAGAAGCCTGCTCATAAACCAAGTGTTTCACCATCAGCGCCCTCACGGCCAAGTTCCTCAGCAGCGCCCTCAAGGCAAATTCCTCACACTGCTACAGCTCCACCAAAGTACTCAACAGCTCCGTCAAAATCCTCAGTTCCTGTGCATTTGGCTACATGTCAAAGGACTGCTGGCTTCTCGATTGCCTCTAGCGTTTCAGCAAGTTCCTCAGCAGCACCAATTTCATCATCTGGCCCGACTCTGCTGAAGACCAAAGCAACAGCTAGACGAGGTCCTCGGCCAAGTCCAAAGAAGAAACAGGTTGCATTCCATGTGCCTTCTGATGATGAAGCTTCTGATGATGAACTTGCGGAAATCATCAGAGATCGCCAAGAAAGGGCCGCTAGAGGCAAAGGCACATTTGTGCCACTGCTGTTGGATCCGAGGAAAATCCTCGATTATATTCATCTCTGGCACAAGGATCCAAACACCCCTGTGCCTGATTTTCATCTGACCCCTGGACAAAGTCATATGTTGACCCATTTCATCGCTGAAGAGAAATGGAAGTTTGAAAAGGCAAGAGAGATCAAGAAGACTCAATACAGAAAGGAGAAGTTCCTGAAGAAAAACGTTGTCAAAATGACACCTGAGGAACTTCTCAAGGTCCAGACTGAAATTCAAGACCTCAGCAAAAACTTTGATTATTACTATGCTGATTGGCAAGGAGCCAAGGTCAGATTCGTCAACCTGACGAAGAAATTCACAAATGTTGCTGCCCCAACGCAACATGAAATTCCTCAGGCTGAAGCCTCAGCTCAGCCGACTGAAGAACATGCCAGCACCGCTGATGAAGTTCAGGCGGCTGATGAAAATGCTAGTTCCAGGGCCGATGATCCCATTCCAGCCACTGAATAAATTGCCAGGGCATCCACTAGTGGTGCGCCTGAAGAAACTGAACAAGTCAGGCAATCTGCATCGATTCGCCTGAAGAAATTCAACCAGATTCCTCAGCTCCTCCTGCGCCAACACCAACTCCAATTCTTCCATCTGCCTCTGATATGAAGAAAACCAAGGCTGCAGAACGAGCTGCAGTGAAGAAAAGGAAGGCATCAGCTGTGTCAAATTCTTCGGCTGCGAAGAAAATGAAGCCAATGACCAGTTCATTCGAAAATCCAATTGATGTTGTTCCAATTTCCTCCATGCCATCAAAGGACCTTGTTCCATTTGGAGAAGACTATGAGATCCCAATCGGATCTGATGAAGAACATCATTTTGCTGCTTCGTCAGAGCAGATTGATGAATAAATTGAAGTGGACGCAATCCCTTCAACCCCAGTCATTTCCTCACCTATGCCTCAGTTCAAAGCTGAAGAGGCTGGTGTTGAGGAAATTGAAGATGAAGATGTGGATATTGGGTGCACCACACCAGTGATGAATGATGACTTTTGGGAAAGTCTGCATCCCAATACTCCTCTCTTCACCCCGCTCCAACAGATTCCTCAGTCCCCTGCACAAACAGTCCAAATGGACTCTGAAGAAACTCAACCCACTTGCAATGTGCATGAAGAAAGTCCAGCCACTAGTGCTGATGAACCTGCTACTGCTGATCCTCAGATTGCACCTGTTGAGGAACAAGAAATCCCTCAGCCTGAAGAACCTGAACTCACGATTCCTGAGGTGGTGATGCAACTCACCGACACCCCTCTGCCCAAGCAAAAGAATCTGTTCTCAAGCAAACAAAAGTTCAAGGCTGAAGATTTCTTTGCCGAGCACGTATTCTTCACTAACTATAATCCATATGATTCTGCTCGCATAAGGAAGAGGCGTTTCTGGACTGCCAGCCAAGCCAATTTCTATTCCTCAGTGCTCTTCAACAAAGACAAAGTCTCCGATCATGCTCATATTCCTCATGTGGACATGGAGTCTCTGCCAGGCTTTGAGCTAGTCCTCAGTGTTCTTCACGACGCAGGACTTCTGAATTTCTGCACTGATATCTGTGACTGGAATGAAGAACTCATTCTTCAATTCTATGCAACGCTGCACATCACCGGAGACGCAGAAGACGTGAACTCATGGGTATTAGACTGGATGTCTGAAAATACTCA
The DNA here is from genome assembly GCA_021605205.1 of Aegilops longissima. Taxonomy (NCBI): domain Eukaryota; kingdom Viridiplantae; phylum Streptophyta; class Magnoliopsida; order Poales; family Poaceae; genus Aegilops; species Aegilops longissima. The sequence continues at coordinate 52,720,848 of CM038681.1, read as the reverse complement.
CTACAAGGCACCAGCAACTAAATTGCTTCATGCTCTACCACTCAGTCCTCCACTTGATGGTGCTCGTTGTATCTACAACGAACCAGAACTTTCAAATCACTATATGCAAGTGCTGATGAAGCCTTTGAAGCCAAGGCAGGCCCCAAGAACCAAATTCCTCGTCAAGGAATTATTGTATGTGCCTCGGACTGTCTATCGGATTCTGACGAAGACAATGAGTCCTATCAAAGGCCACGACTCGAATGATGAAGAAGTCGTTGGCATCATGAATAATATGCTTTTCAACATCATCCATGGCGTTCCCGTCAACTTCCATGATTTCTTCATGAGGACTCTGGCAAACAATGCTATGTCACCATTTGAGCTGAAGCCTTATGCGCCTTGGATAATGAGATTCATCAGGACAAGGTCTTCACTCAATTACAAGGCTGATACTCTGAACCACTGTAGCTACTTGCCCCCGATTGAAGTCCTCAAACGGACATTTACCTCAGCTGATGACAAGGGCAAGGCTAATGCTGTGATAGATGAAGGCATTCGTCCATTGGATGGACAGTTTCGCAAAGCAGCATCCTACTCCACCAATGATGACTCTGCCACACATGACTCTGCCGCAAATACCTCAGTCAAGCAAAGTCCTCAAGCTCACGCACCTGTGGTGATGACTGATCGTGATTTACTCCTCGCCTTCATCGGAAGGTTGATCGCAATCATAAATGGGTCAAGCGTCAGTTTGGTTCAATTCTTCACAACATGACCTCAACACACAATGCAGTGAAGAAAAACCACTACTACCTCCATGAAACCTTCAAACGCACCTGGGCTGTTCTTTCACATGTCTACAGTGCGGAAGAACTAACGTCAATGGGACTCAAGGAAGAATTTGACTGGTCTGCACCTCCTCCGAAGAAATACAAGAAGGTCAAAGTTCCTTCCTTGGTGGCCAGCTCCTATTCTTCATCGTGCGACACTGATGAAAATGAAGACTTGGACGACACCGCGGCAGGTCCTACTACAACAACCGACCCCAATAACGCTGGCGCTCCTTCTTCAACTTGAAATTCTTCAGGAGCGTTAGTCCTTAGTTTCGATCCTTTTGGTCATTCGATGACAATGGGGGAGAAATTTGAGTTAGTCTTCAAGCGGGTCTATTTTATTGCCCATATGCAACAATTTACTTTTGTTAAGTTACAACTCTCGTTCTTCTGAAACTTTTATTGGATCGAGTTGTAATCTTAAACCCGATGGTGCTTTGATACTTTTGATGCACTATGCTCTGACTCTCTTGAGCTTCTTGAAAATCTTCAAAGCGGGTCTATTTGAGCTCTGATACTCTTGATGCGTTATTTTGCATGCTTGTTCCTCATTAATGTTATCGCATGCATGCTGAATTACATCAAGCACCATATTTCATCATGCATTTCAAATTCTTCATATTATATGTCAAATGCGTGTATGAATTACAAGATATAGGGGGAGATCTCCATGATTCAACTCTTCAAATGTGCATTGCCTCAAAAGCAAATTCCTCACTATGCACATCTTTAGGGGGAGTTCTTCTATATCTTGCAATCAAATTCCTCATTATCAGTATTTACACTTCATATGTTTATCCGCGTTGAAAACTTAACCTGTATTGTCATCAATCACCAAAAAGGGGGAGATTGTAAGTGCATCTAGTGCCCTTAGTGATTTTGGTGTATCGAAGACTTATAGGTTAAGGAACTAATGTGTTTGTGAGTGTACACAGGTCTATAAGTCTATGAGGAGTTTGATATTTACAGAGAAAGTCGACCCTAAAATGAAGTTCTTCGATCAAGACTTTGATATTCGAAGACTTTACGAAGACTTTGAAAGTGAAGAAATTGGTGTGACCTTGAAGACTTGGTATTCATTTGAGGAACATGAAGCGTGAAGACTTTTGTTTTCGTAGTTTCATTTTCTCTTTCTTGAGTCATAGGAAACACCGTACTGTTAAAGGGGGTCGAGGAAATACTAAGGAAAAATTTCCATGTGATGCTCAACTCAAAATCCTACACCTACCAATCCCTTCGAGTGAAGCCTTTGGAAATCTCATACAGTTTAGTCAATTTCTTCAAAGATGTGAGACGAAGTTCTTCCGGTCACGAGGAATTTGTTCGACCGAGGAGTTAGGAATTCGCCAGTCTTGGATTGCCTACACATGAGAACATGATAGCCCCGAGGAATTTGATATTCAAATTTCCGACCGTTCTTGTCTTCTTGCGCCACCTGTCCCAAAATATCTTATCCACCTAACGGTCATATCATTGAAGGGCATTTATGTCTTATCATGTCGGGCTGCTCCTAGGCTATAAATAGCCGCCCCTACAACCACTAGCTGGTTGGCTGCTCCGAGAGAACTTGACACTTGTCATTTGAGAGCAACCCATCCTCCGAGGACTTTGGCGAAAATCATCGAGTGAGGAAAACCCAAAACCAAACCCCACAAACCCAAAGTGATTGAGCATCATCAAGAGATTGATCATGTGTGGATCCGACGCTTGTTACCTTTGAAGACTGTGCTTCTTCCAGACGGTTAGGCGTCATGGTCTAGAGCATCCAAGAGGAATTGTGGATTGCCGAGTGACAAAGTCTGTGAAGGTTTGGAAGTCGCTCAAGACTTACCACGAGTGATTGGGCGAGGTCTGTGACCTTAGTTCAAGGAGAATACGGTGAGGACTTGGTGTCCCGAGCTGCGTGCTCAGCGACTGGGTGTCCGGGACTGTGTGTCCTCGAGTTTAAATACTCAGCCGCTCCAACCAGACGTACAACTGAGACAGCAGTTGGAACTGGTCTACCAAGTTATTGTCTTCACCAACCTAACTGGTTCTATTTCCTCAACCCTTTCATTTCCTCATTACTGTGTTGAGTGTTTGTTCATATCTTTGTTTGAAGACTTTGAATGAAGACTTTCTCAATTTCCTCAGTTCAATTTCTTCCGTCTGTTTGTCTTCATCTTGAGTTATCATGTGATTACGCTTTCTGTACTCTGTGCTAGTCTTCATTTCATCATGATGACCATGCGTGTATTCTGTTATGCTTACTTCTGAGTACTTATTCCGCTGCTAGTACTTCTTCGCTAAGGAATTTCCTCACCGGCAAATTCCGCAGTGAAGAATTCATAAAAATCGCCTATTCACCCCCCCTCTAGTCGATATAACGCAATTTCACGGTTATTTCAAAATAACACGCTTAACGAGTTCTTGGTATTTGATCTCAGTCTGGCCACTGGCCTATACGCACTAACCAACTACGCGGGAACAATTATGGGCACTTTCGGCGTGTGGTATCAGCCAAGCCTTCGTGGCGTCGGCGATCGAGCGGCGTCTTTGTTTGGACTGGAACGCCTGCTAGGCTAGGTCTGCTTCCGGCCGCCTGTCGGTGTCAAAACCGGCGGATCTCGGGTAGGGGGTCCCGAACTGTGCGTCTAGGCGGATGGTAGCAGGAGGCAAGGGACACGATGTTTTTACCCAGGTTCGGGCCCTCTCGATGGAGGTAAAACCCTACTCCTGGTTGATTAATATTGATGATATGGGTAGTACAAGAGTAGATCTACCACGAGATCAGAGAGGCTAAACCCTAGAAGCTAGCCTATGGTATGATTGTTGTTCGTCCTACGGACTAAAACCCTCCAGTTTATATAGACAACGAAGAGGGATAGGGCTACACAGAGTCGGTTACAATGGGAGGAGATCTATATATCCTTATCGCCAATCTTGCCTTCCACGCCAAGGAAAGTCCCTTCCGGACACGGGACGAAGTCTTCAATCTTGTATCTTCATAGTCCAGGAGTCCGGCCAAAGGTTATAGTTTGGCTATCCGGACACCCCCTAATCCGAGACTCCCTCAGTAGCCCCCGAAACAGGCTTCAATGACGATGAGTCCGTCGCGCAGATTTGTCTTCGGCATTGCAAGGCGGGTTCTTCTCCAAATTCTGTGTACCTGTTGAATAGTGTCCGGCTTCTCGTGAATATTGTGCTCCTTGGCTTCCACGCCCAATAATGGTCATCTTCCACATGTCAAACGAATGCGAAAAGCCAGGGTGTTTTTACTTTTACCCCCCCTAGCTGCGCAAATAAGCTTCCTTACAAAAGAGACGAGGATTTAGATCCGAATCACACCATCTTCCCTTCGCGAGCATTCATCGGAGTGCATCCGACAGAAATCCATTCCATCATGGCCAGTCGACGCAGCTCCTCCTCTCGCCCTCCCAGCCGTCAGCCTGGAGATTGGGAGAGATGTTCCGTCCCACACAGCGAGCTAGTGACGCTCCAAACCAAGGATTTCTTCCCCAGCCTTCATGGTCCCGGTTCGAGCGGACTCGCCACCTATAATGGCGGAAAGCAGGCGGAGAGCGTCCCCAATCCCTCCAAAGGAGAGCGGGTATGCCTTGTCCCTTATTTAATAAGAGGGCTCGGATTTCCAATTCATCCGTTTCTCCGGGGGCTCCTGGAGTTCTACGGCCTCCGGTTGCACAACCTTACGCCTGCCTCCATATTGCATATTGCGGGCTTCGTAGCCCTTTGCGAGCTGTTCTTGGGCGTCGAGGCTCATTTCGCGCTGTGGAAGAAGCTGTTCTGCCTTGTGCCCCGTTCTCAGGAGGGGTCGATATATCAAGTGGGTGGAGCCGAACTATGGCGCATCGCCGGGACCGGATGTCTATCCGGAACCCCAAGGAAGGTGTCCGAAGACTGGCCTTCAGAATGGTTTTGTATAGAAGATGTCCCTCTGCCGGACCCTATTCGGATCGGCCTCCCCGAGTTTAATAATGCTCCCCTGAAGAAGCGCCTAAGCTGGCGTCCATGGAGCCCTCAGAGGGAAAATGACAAGGACGTCCTCTACCTGATGAGCCGGATAAGGTTGTTAGCTCATTCCGGACTGACCATGATCGGGGTCATGGCCACATGCACTATCTTGAGGTGCAGCCGCTTCAAAGATAGAGGCCACCCCATGTGGGATTTCAACAGGAGGATGATGCCACCCGCAGCGGCCGTAAGGGGCCGGGATCGGTTGCTACTCTGACGAAGGCCTTGTCCGCATTGTACAAGGGAGAATAGGAGGAGTTCCTCCGCGTCAATCCACAGGGCAGATTTTCTATGTACAATCCTCCAAGCTGGGTAAGCGGACACTTCTTTTTGCCCATCTGTTCCATATTCCCATAGTTAAGTACCTTATCTTGTGATTTCGACGCAGGAATTGCGCCGGGCCGTAAAGGATATAAACAGCCCTCCTCCACAACCCGAGGATCCGGAACGGTCCCTCGATCCGGCCTCCCAAGAGGATCCGGACATCTCCGTGGAGTTGATCAATGGGGTATTTTACCAACTGAGCATCGACAATGTCTTGGTCGCCATTATGGCCGATTACCCCGGAATACTTCCCGCCTCACAGGTAACTGAGACCGAAGTCCCAATACTTTGAAAATGATCCATCCGTGCTTATTTTTTATCACTGTATATCAATGGTGTTTTGCAGGGGGAGCCCTTGAGGCGGAAGGCCGAGCCTGCGGTGGCTAGCCAACAAGGGGCAGCAAGGCCCAGCAGGCTGAAAATAAGTGCGGTCCGGATTGAGACGCCGACACAACGGTATGGCATGCCATCTTATTCCCAGGTTTTATTCCCGGAAGGTATACTAACGCTCGTGCTCCCTTCAGGAAAAAGAGCGCTCGCCGGACTATATCCGGCGAGGTTGCCAATCGAGCCTCCACCAGCCAGGCTCCAAAGCCAGGTCCGGAAGCGGAGGCGAACACGAGGCGTGCGTCGGACACTCCTCAGACAGAGGATGCCGACGGACTATCTGCCACCAATTCCGAGGTGGAGAGTGCCATGAATCACAGGCGTCGCCGGACAGTTCTTCGTGACGCATGTTTCTCCCAAGAGGCATTGGATGCCTTCAATTTGGGAGATGCGCACCTCCGTGCCGCTCAAAATGGTCTAGGCAGAGCCACGGAGTAGTACGTGAAAGACATACGGGTGAGAAAATTTGATGGTTATATATACCAGTAGCCCCCGAGACTTGAAATAGTTAGAATAACTGATTTAAGGATCATTTGTTATGTAGGATCTTACAAAAAAGAATACCCAACTGTCCCAGGAGCTGGAAGAGTGCAAATCCCATCTTGAGGCCGCACTAGCCGCTATAGGGGAGGCCAAGGAGACCCCCTCTGGTAATATACGCTTCGAAAGATAAGTATGTTGTGAAGTGCGGCGTGTGTGTAAATCTGACAATATCATTGCAGATGGCCCCGGAGTAGATCCGGACAAGCAACAACTCTTGTGCCGGTTAAAGGCCGGGGAGAGCGTGCTTATGAGGGTGAGGCATGAGAAGAATAATCTCCAAGATGCCAACACCCAGCTGGGCGAGGAACTAAAGGATGTTCGTGCCCAGCTGTCGGACTCCGTGAAGGAGAATCGGCGGCTTCGACGCTGCATTTTAGTAAGTGCTTGAGCGAACTTTGAAAAAGTGTTCGGCGAGGAAGTCGACTAACGAGTTATGTCTGTAGGTATGCTCACAGTGTCGTCCTGCGGAGAAATGCCGGTTCTCTGGGTGACCTTCTTCCCGAGCTCTTACAACTGCACGAACGAGTTGGCAGTGATGAAAGGCGCCCGTGCCTTGTGGCCATCTGTCTCCCTGCCCGAAGGCCTTGGAGAGCTTACAGAGAGGCTTAAGGGAGCGCGGCGGCGCTTCTGATTATGGAAGATATCGGTCTGCCGTCAAGGCGCCAGGGAGTCCTGGGCCATGGTGAAGACGCGGTACACATGGCCGAGGTCGGACCTGTGGGGCCCGATGGGAAGGAGATCCATGTGAGCTTAGTGTACGGCCAAGTAGAATTGGCCGCAAAGTATTCCCAACAGGACTGTAAACTAGACAGCCTATTAGATGGTATTGAGGAGGAATACACCCAATCAAATTGACTATGTAATTGAAGATGACATGTAAAAATGCCTTCTAGCCGTATTGTAGATCGTGTGTCATGGCGGACCTTTTGCCTTCAACCTCGGGACCCTATAATCCGGAGTGTGTCCGAATACCCCCATGGTTATGTAAGAACCGGGCATGCGTGGAGACCAGGCGTAGGGGTCATTAGTGCTTGAACAGACAAGTGCCCAACTAGCTATGTTATATTACATGGTTAGTAAGAAACATCTTCCAGGGAGAATAGTTCCGTTAGGGTTCCTTTCCACAGGAGGCATGCCTTAAAGTGCATGTCCGACTGCGAAAAAAGCAGAAAAGCATCTGGGGGCAGATAATTAAATAAGTGAGAAATCATCTTTAGTTCACCGACCGAATATTCCCTTAAGAACGCTAGCTTTCGGCTTCACCCTGTCTGAGGTAAACATCCGGCTGCCCCGGCAGTAACAATCACAGAGGTGCTCCCTTTACCACCTAGCCGAACAATCGAGAACGTAGGGTTAAGCACAGGAGCCAGGCAACCCAGCTTGGCCAAAACTTAAGTCATATCGATGCATATAATGGTGAATAAAAGGTACATGCGGAAGCATTACACATGTGTTAGGCATGAAGCCCGTACAAATAAGCTTCTGTTAAAGAAGCCCCTAGGTATAATGAGCGCGGATAGCGCGTCAAGTGTGTGCGAACAATGCGCGAACGAGCCTTTAAAGGCTGTAAGAGAAAAAGAGGGAAAAGGAGAGAAATATAAGACAACTAAGGTGTAAAAAATAGACAGAGGAAGGAGATGAACTCAGAATCCGGCGCTAGGCCTAGAATCTTCGGAGACGGGCTGCGTTCCATGGGTTCGGCTCGAGTCGGTTATCTGATGCATCTCGCAGACGGTACGCTCCATCGGTCAGGACTTGGTCGATAATAAAGGGACCTTCCCATTTGGTCTTGAGTTGGTCCTTTTTCTTGTCCGGCAGGCGTAGAACTAACTCGCCAACATTGTAAGTTTTGGCCCGTACTTCTCTGCTTTGATATCTTTGAGCCTGCTGTTGATAGAATGCGGAACGGGCTTTTGTCACGTCACGCTCCTCCTCCAAGGCGTCCAAACTGTCCTGACAATCAAGCTCGGCTTCTCTTTCTTCGTACATGCGCACGAGAGGTGAGTCATGAATTATGTCGTAGGGCAGAACTGCCTCTGCACCGTATACCATAAAGAATGGTGTGAATCTGGTGGTGCGATTCGGCGTGGTCCGCAGCCCCAGTCTGGTCGAGCTCCTCTACCCAAAGTCGTGTTAGATTCCTTGAGGACCGCACTAATCTGGGTTTGATGCCGCTCATGATTAGACCATTTGCTCGCTCGACTTGACCGTTAGTTTGAGGGTGATAGACTAAAGCATAGTCGAGCTTGATGCCCATTTTTTTGCACCAGAGTTTAACCTCGTCGGCCGTGAAGTTCGTGCCGTTATCAGTGATGATGCTGTGGGGGACGCCATAACGGTGTATGACCCCTGATATGAAGTCTATCACCGGTCCGGATTCGGCCGTCTTAATAGGCTTGGCCTCTATCCATTTGGTGAATTTATCCACCATGACCAGTAGGTATTTTTGCTTGTGGGTTCCTCTTTTAAGGGGTCCAACCATGTCAAGCCCCCAGACCGCGAAGGGCCAGGTGATGGGTATAGTTTGGAGGGGTGGTGGGTGGCATGTGGCTTTGATTAGCAAAGAGCTGGCAACCGACGCATCGTTGGACTAAGTCCTGAGCATCTGCCGGGCCGTCGGCAATAAAATCCTTTACGGAAGGCCTTGCTTACTAGGGCCCGGGCTGCGGCGTGGTGCCCGCCGAGTCCCGCATGAATTTCAGCCAGAAGATTCCACCCTTCCTCTTCAGAGAGACACCTTTGAAGGACTCCGATCGTGCTTTTCTTATAAAGCTCTCCCTCATGGACTTTATAGGCTTTAGATCGCCGCACTATGCAGCGTGCCTCGTTTTGGTCCTCGGGAAGTTCCTGCCTGGTTAGGTAGGCTAGGAATGGTTCCATCCACGGGGCAATGACTGCCATTATTACGTGGGCTGAAGATGTTACTTCGTTGGTAGAGCCTCCAGTTGTGTCAGAATGTTCGGTGTTAGGCAGTGTTGTTGGGTCCGGGCTATTATTTCCAGACTCCCCTTCCCATACTACGGATGGCTTGAACAGCCTCCCTAAGAAGATATTGGGGGGACGGCATCACACTTTGCGCCAATGCGTGCCAAGACGTCTGCTGCCTGATTGTTTTCTCGAGCTATATGGTGAAATTTGAGCCCTTCGAACCGAGCTGATATTTTTAGGACGGCGTTGCGATAAGCTGCCATTTTCAGATCCTTGGCATCTAAGTCTCCATTTATTTGGGATATCGCGAGGTTCGAATCCCCGCGCACCTCTAGGCGTTGAATGCCCATGGATACTGCCATCCGGAGACCATGTAGAATGGCCTCGTATTCGGCTGCGTTGTTGGAGTCCGTATACATTATCTGGAGTACGTATTGAACTGTATCTCCTGTTGGGGACATTAGAACGACGCCAGCCCCCAGACCAGCCAACATTTTGGAGCCGTCGAAGTGCATGATCCAGTTGGAATATGTGACGTACTCTTTAGGGAGTTTGGCTTCAGTCCATTCGGCAATGAAGTCGGCCAAAACTTGCGACTTAATGGCTCGCCGTGGCTTATAGGTTATGTCGTACGGGAGGAGCTCAATGGCCCATTTGGCAATCCGGCCCATCGCGTCGCGGTTGTTTATAATGTCGTTAAGAGGTACTTCGGAGGCTACTGTTATCGAACACTCTTGAAAGTATTGTCGCAGCTTTCGGGATGCCATAAACACCGCGTACGCTATCTTTTGATAATGCGGATACCGTGACTTGCATGGAGTGAGGACAGTGGACACGTAGTAAACTGGTTTTTGAATGGGAAACTTGTGTCCGTCCGTTTCTCGTTCGACAACGAGCACCGCGCTTACAACTTGATGAGTTGCGGCGATGTATAATAGCATTGGTTCGCCCATGTTGGGCGCGGCCAGGACCGGGTTTGTTGCCAATATGGATTTTATTTCTTCGAGTCCGGCCGTGGCGGCATCCGTCCACTCGAAGTGTTGATGCGCCGGAGGAGGCGATAGAGGGTAATGCCTTTTCTCCCAAGCGGAGATAAAGCGGCTTAAACCGCCACACATCGATCAATTTTATATTTGTTTGAGGTCCTTTGGGATATCCAATTGTGACAGAGCCGGATCTTGGCTGGGTTTGCTTCAATTCCTCTACGGATACAATGAAGTCCAAGAGCTTGCCGGTGATGCGCCCGAAAATGCATTTTTCCGGGTTAAGCTTGATGTCATATGTTAGAAGATTATCGAATGTGAGCCTCAAGTCGTCTACTAGAGTTTCGACATGCTTGGTTTTGACGACCACATCATCTCGTATGCCTCCACCGTTTTGCCGATCTGGTTTGCGGACATATACGAATCATGCGCTGATATGTTGCGCCGGCGTTTTGAGCCCGAAGGGCATTGTGTTGAAGCGAGAATGGGCGTATGGGGTGATAAATGCCGTTGCGGCTTGGTCGAGCTCTGCCATCTTGATTTGATGTTAGCGGAGTATCGTCGAGGAAACACAATGAATCGTGTCCTGCGGTAGCATCGATAATTTGATCGATGCGGGGAGGGAAGGATCCTTTGGGCAAGCCTTGTTGAGGTCCTTGAAATCGGCCTTACGGCGCCAGATTTGTCCTTCTTTGGTACCATCACCAGGTTTGCTAGCCAGTCCGGATGTTTTATATCTACGATGAATCCGGCCTCCAATAGTTTGGCTAGCTCCTCTCCCATGGCTTGTCTCTTAGGTTCGGAGAAACACCAAGAGCCTGTTTGGTAGCTTGAATCCTTTTAGGATGTTTAGGCTGTGCTCGGCCAGCCGGCGTGGGATTCTGGCATGTCGAAGGGTGCCGAGCAAAATGTCCCAATTTTCGTAGGAATTCTCGTAGTGCGGCGTCTACATCAGGGTTTAATTGTGCCCCGATGGAGGCCTTTTTGTAGGGTCCGTTGGGTGGACTTGGAATTTGACTATTTCGTCCGCTGGTTTAAAGGAGGTGGACTTGGATCTTTTATCGAGTATCACATCGTCCTGTTCACCGTGGGCGTGAAGCGATCAGTTCCTCGGCCGCTAGGGCTTCGGATAGTGCCTCAAGGGCTAGTGCGGTTGTCTTATTTTTGGCACGGAGTGCTATGTCCGGGTCACTAGCAAGAGTGATGATTCCGTTGGGCCCGGGCATTTTGAGCTTCATGTACCCGTAATGGGGTATAGCTTGAAAAATTGTGAATTCCTCTCGCCCTAATAGAGCGTGGTATCCGCTGCTGAACGGGGCCACTTGGAACGTGACTTCCTCGGACCTGTAATTATCCGGCGTGCCGAACACCACATCTAGTGTGATTTTTCCTATGCAGCATGCTTCCCGACTGGATATTATTCCTCTAAAGGTTGTGCTGCTTCGCTCAATGCGGCTCCAGTCTATTTCCATTTTTCGAAGGTTTTCCTCATAAATGAGGTTCAATCCGTTGCCACCGTCCATGAGTACCTTGGTAAGGCGAAAGCCATCCACTATTGGACTGAGGACCAATGCTGCTAGTGCTCGGGCTGTTGGAATTTAGGTTCATCACTGGCATTAAAGGTAATAGCCGTGTCACTCCATGGATTTATTGTTGCTACTTGGTAGACTTCGGCAAGGCTGCGGAGTGTTCGTTTTCACAAATTGTTTGATGCGAAAGTCTTGAAGACTGTTAATACCGTACTGGTATCCCTGGGCTGGTGCTCTGTGGATGCTGGGGTTAGAAGCTCTTCGCCACTTTTGGCCACCTGCCGGAGTATCCAACATGATCTAAGGCTATGAGTTGGTGTGGCGCCCTCTGTATTATGAATTTTACAGGGTCCGTTGATCCATCCCTCGATGACGGTTCCATGCCCGTAGGGTTTTTGTTTTTGGTGTTTAACCGGGTGATTGGCGATAATGCACCCTTTTATTTGGACTGGGTTTGTATTCAGGGCGGATTGTCCCAAAATCTTACTTGGTTTTCCAGCGCTTTCCATCGCACAAGACTTTCGTACTATGGATGCCAAGTCAACAAAGCGTGTAATTTCACGGCGACCTATGGCGTTGAGATTCCTTGTCCGTGCAATTATTGCGAGAAGAATGAAATTGCGTCTTCCACACGGCAGTCCTTTATCCTGTTCATAACCAGGAGGAATCTGGTCGATAATGATGTCTTTGTTTCTTGGGCTCTTGCCTAATTTTGGATAGATCGCCTATGTTGGTGGGTGGGTGTAATTAGATCCGAAACCACACCCAATCTGAGGCTCAAGGGCCAAGGAGTTTGCGAACTCGGAAGCTTGGATTCTTGGATGTTGTCCAATGAATCTAGCCCGTTGCCTGACTCTAAGTTCAGGTCTTGAGTGTCGTCCTCCCCTCCGCGGGTATCCGGCTTGGAGGGATCGGGAATCCAGACATAGCTAGTCCTTAAGATAGATGAAGGGTCGCAGCATTGTTCCTCCACCATGGCAACGTGATGGGTGACCTGGGGAGAGTTAATCTCTCTCAGATCAGGTTTAGGCCCAATCTGATCGTAGTCTGTAGCGACTCCCAAGGCGGCGATGCGATCCAGGAGCTTGTTTAAGGAAGAGAGCTCCATCGGATCTAACTGCTCGGCGAGTTCCGAGTTGACGTGAAGATTGCTTCCGATGACCCGAGAAGTCATCGTCGGCGCGGCGGCCGAACAGGCCGTCATAAGAAAACCGCCTAGCCGGAGAGTCTGGCCGATAGCCAAAGCTCCTTTAGCAACAGTGTCGTCTTTAAAGACGGGATGACGCATCCTTCCTGATGGCGATGGCACAGAGGAACTCTCAATGAAAGCACCAATGTCGGTGTCAAAACCGGCGGATCTCGGGTAGGGGGTCCCGAACTGTGCGTCTAGGCGGATGGTAACAGGAGACAAGGGACACGATGTTTTTACCCAGGTTCGGGCCCTCTCGATGGAGGTAAAACCCTACTCCTGCTTGATTAATATTGATGATATGGGTAGTACAAGAGTAGATCTACCATGATATCAGAGAGGCTAAACCCTAGAAGCTAGCCTATGGTATGATTGTTGTTCGTCCTACGGACTAAAACCCTCCGGTTTATATAGACACCGGAGAGGGCTAGGGTTAAACAGAGTCGGTTACAATGGGAGGAGATCTATATATCCGTATCGCCAAGCTTGCCTTCCACACCAAGGAAAGTCCCTTCCGGGCACGGGACGAAGTCTTCAATCTTGTATCTTCATAGTCCAGGAGTCCGGCCAAAGGTTATAGTTCGGCTATCCGGACACCCCCTAATCCGGGACTCCCTCACCGCCCTTGCAACGTGCAGGTGTGCAATGGGCGATGGGCCCAGACCCCTGCGCCATAGGATTTAGACCGGCGTGCTGACCTCTCTGTTGTGCCTAGGTAGGGCTGCGACGTGTTGATCTTCCGAGGCCGGGCATGACCTAGGAAAGTGTGTCCAGCCAAATGGGATCGAGCGTGTTGGGTTATGTGGTGCACCCCTGCAGGGAAGCTTATCTATTTGAATAGCCGTGTCCCTCGGTAAAAGGATGACCCGGAGTTGTACCTTGACCTTATGACAACTAGAACCAGATACTTAATAAAACACACCCTTCCAAGTGCCAGATACAACCCGGTGATCGCTCTCTCACAGGTCGATGAGGAGAGGATCGTCGGGTAGGATTATGCTATGCGATGATACTTGGTGAACTTACCATCTACTCTCTTCTACATGCTGCAAGATGGAGGCTGCCAGAAGCGTAGTCTTCGACAGGACTAGCTATCCCCCTCTTATTCCAGCATTGTGCAGTTTAGTCCACCGATATTGCCCCTTTACACAGATACCCATGCATATGTAGTGTAGATCCTTGCTTGCGAGTACTTTGGATGAGTACTGACGGTTTCTTTTCTCCCTCTTTTTGCCCTTTCCATTTCTTCGTGGTTGTCGCAACCAGATACTGGAGCCCAGGAGCCAGACGCCACCATCGACGATGACTCCTACTACACCGGAGGTGCCTACTACGTGCAGACCGCTGACGACGACCAGGAGTAGTTTAGGAGGATCCCAGGCAGGAGGTCTGCGCCTCTTTCGATCTGTATCCCAGTTTGTGCTCGCCATCTTATGGCAACTTGTTTACTTATGTATGTACTCAGATATTGTTGCTTCCGCTGACTCGTCTATGATCGAGCACTTGTATTCGAGTCCTCGAGGCCCCTGGCTTGTATTATGATGCTTGTATGACTTATTTTACTTTTAGAGTTGTGTTGTGATATCTTCCCGTGAGTCCCTGATCTTGATCGTACACGTTTGCGTGTATGATTAGTGTACGATTGAATCGGGGGCGTCACAGTACCACAACTACTAGAATTTGTAAAAGATTAGCTAGATAAACTATTGTACTACTCGTCGGAGGAGGATATGTCGATGACATTGGACCCAAAGGCCTCGTGGTCGTGGGTGTCGACTGGCATACTCCCGATCAGATGGTGCTTGTCATCGCCACCATCGTCGTCGGGTCACCGAGGTCGCGAAGCATCTACTCTGTCTCGCACCTCATGTTTGCAGCAACGATTGGCAGCGACCTCACGCTAGTCGATGATCAATTTATGCGATGGTACGGTCCTCCACAACCACTTCAGGGACCATGAGGATACAGCTCTGTAACGATTTGGCCCTCGCGGCAACGTGCTTCGCCGGCACTGACGCCATCTGAAAGCCTCCGCCACCCTCCACCTCCACCTCAACCTCCATCCCCTCCTCCTCCACCTACTTTTTATTTATCAATTATGTTTCCTTAATCTAATGTGTGTGTGTGTGTGTGTGTCTTTGTCTCTGTGTGTGTGTGTATCTCCAACCCTTTCTCCCCTAAACACAACAAATTTATTCTTTTTTTTTGCGAGTAACAACAAATTTATGTTACTTGGTAAATGTTTCTCTCAAGCAAGAAAATTGTTTTCTTGTAGTTCCAAGCAAGAGAATAATCATTCCTCAAAGAAAGAAAGGATGTAGATGGAAGACTGGCAAGAGAAAAGACTGGTCTCGAAAAAGAGGGCCACCACATATGCAACGAATTGTAAAAGGCAAATGAGCAAAGATAAGAACCATGGAAAAAGCCTCTCCAACAACAAATTTATGTTACTTGGTAAATGTGTCTCTCAAGCAAGAAAATTGTTTTCTTGTAGTTCCAAGCAAGAGAAAAATCATCCCTCAAAGAAAGAAAGGAGGTAGATGAAATACTGGCAAGAGAAAAGACCAGCCTCGAATAAGAAGTCCACCATATATGCAACGAATTGCAAAAGGCAAATGAGCAAAGACAACAACTGTGAAAAAAGGCTCTCCAGATGAATTCCCTAATTCAATTGTTACAAGAAAAATTGCAATGCAAGAAAGTGCATGTTGTTGGACAAGCTGAAGAGATGCATCAAACAAATGGGAATGGTGTATTCGGTTCTAGTAGCATTGTTTCCTTAACATAGTTCACCTACACGGAGATAAAAGATGCGACAAACAACTTTCATGGCTCTTGCAAGATTGGGGATCGATGGTGGGTGCGGAACCGTCTACAAGGGACTTATCTATCACAATATTATGCCACAAAAAAACTCAACCATGAAGATGCAACATGAGATAAAGAGTTCAATGATGAGGTAGTTTTTGTTATTCTTGCAAACATACTGTCGTGGCATCATATTAGCAGTAAGAAATGTTTTCAGATTAGAAAAACTAGAATGGTGCATCTAAATGTATATGTTTCCTACATATTACAGGTAGAAACACTTTGCAAGAAGAAACATCTGACCTTGTCAGTCTAATAGGAGTGTGCAGGGAGGCCACGCATTAGTCTTTGAATTCTGGTAGAATGGAAGCCTAGAGGATTGTCTGCAGTGCAAGCACCAAACGGAGCCCCTCTTTGGAGGATGCGTATTAGAATGGTCGCAAACATCTACACGGGGCTTATCTTCCTCTACTCCAACAAACAAAAAGGAATCACCCATGGAGACCTAAAGCCTAAAAATTGCCTCCTCGACACTAGCTTTGTATGCAAACTTGCATGCTTTGGGATCTCCCGTCCCTTGACGTCACAAACACTACCATCTCCCCTTACGACAAAAATGTTCGAAATATGTCCTAGAGGCAATAATATTGTATTATTTATTTTCACATTTATAATTAAGAGTTAATATTCTATGTTGTAACCACTATGATTCTGGGATATGTGATTCAAAGAAAAACTCATAAGCACGTGTGGAATGTTAAACAGTAAAACCTGATTCTTAGTCTTGCCTCTAGGACTAGCTCAAGTATTGTATGTTGATCATGTTTTCCTGATCTTGGGATTTCATTAAGTGTAACGCCCAAAAACAACATTGAGGGTATGATGTTAGAATAACGATCATATTAAATTGACCCAACTTGTTTGTTATACTTTGAGATGTAATCATCACAAGTTTATTGATATTACATGGAGAGTTAATGTATGCTTTAGTTGCTTAGACCATGAGAGTATCGTAGTCATTTCATATCGGACGATGGTCTTTGGGGTTGCTCAAATGTTATATGTAACATGGTGATCATAACGACAACTTTCAGGTTGATCGAAAAGTATATATGGCAAGGGGCTGGATAGCTCAAGAGCAGAATTTGCTCCTTCGAAGATGAAGAGATATTCTTAGGGCCCTCTTTGTGTGACGGCATCCATCATCGTATGGCCAGACACAGGTGACTAGGCCAGAGGGATGCCGGAACATGTCAACAAGAAAGAAGAACAAAACCGGTAATGAGGAGACCGATATAGTGAGCATGAGAATGAGTCAAGTGGATACCGATATATCTCACCTCAGGTTTTGTAAAGTATCACGAACCAAATATGGTAGCATATGATAACCAAAGGTTCACTCAAATATAATTCGTGTATTCATAGTGATCAATATGGATGTCCACGGTTCCGCTATTGGTCATTGAACGAACGGGAGTTTCGTTCATGTCTATGTTTTACCGAACCTACAAGGTCACACGCTTAAGGGAATCATGATCTGTTGAGTGTCAGTGGAGTAAGATTTATGAGAAAATGTTCACGAAACAGTTTTTTGAATGCTAGAAATAGTTTTGAGAGGAACTAGAAGCGTTTCGGGGTTACTGGAAGAGTTTTGAGGTCTACCGAGTAATACCAAGAATTGATATATAGGTGGAAAAAGATTTTATAACAATGTCTTTAGTTCAACGATCGTTTGATCTATAGAGCTACATGTACTAGTGTAATTTGGTAATTTCAGCGCATGATTTCCTTCAAGAGAAGTACATACAGTTAAAAAATAGGGAGCTGAAATAAGTTGGCTCTCTATAAGGGCATGAGCCCCCTTCCCCTCTGGTAGCTTGCAGAGTGATTCTCCAAGCACTAACCCTAGAATCGTCTTCCACCCCGTGTGTCACCTCCCTCACCATTGTTCTTGGTAGTGGCCGCGATAACTTGTCCTCCGCCCTTCCTCCTTGTGGTGTGAGGTTTATATTCCTCTTTGTAGCGGAGGCATAAAGGTTGTGCCAACTAGTCGGGTGGGCCATGTTGACACATTGTGGGCTAGGTGGTGGTGATGATGCCCTTGGTGCTTCACTCGCCAACTCCACCATGTATGCAAGGTAATTTAGTAGACGTCGTCCTGATCCCCCCTACCACAGAAGAACCTTTGGTGAACTTTCCCATATCCAGCATGCCTCCCTCATATTCCTCTCTAGGATGGACAAGGAGTTGGAGGTTAGGGGGACGACGACACCTATGTGTATCATTACCTCCTTGGAGGCGTCGACGCGACGTGTCGTCGTGGACTTAACTGTGTCCATCGGCCCCATGCATCCTCTGGCTCTGATACATCCTAAATGTGTATATCCCTTTTAAAGTTTAATAGGGATTTTACTATGTTCGTATTGTTATATTTATTATGTGTTGTCTAATTTAAGGCCTAGGTAACATGATCTAAAGACCTACGTGGTTAAGCACACGTTGTATAGTGATTCCTGGAGCTTTCATGTGATAGGTGTTGGTATCAACAAGGAGTGAAGGCGATATGAGCAGCACGAGAAGCGACATCACTTAAGGCGTTGTTTCAATATATTGATTTTAGACACCAAGCCGACCATTGCTAATGGCAATGAACGGGGGAAATAGTATTCCCTTCATTTCGAAATAATTGAACTTATAGGATTATCCTGAATCATACTTTTAAAAGTTAGAAAAAACTCCAAAAAATATATATCATAATGAATAGAGTGAAGCAAATTTGGTGTTGTAGATGTTGATACATTTTAAAATAAACTTAATGAAGTTTGACTTTTCAAACCTAGAACTTCAATTATTTGCAAAAGGGGGAAGCGTTGAACAAACCCGGAAGTGTCACGACCGGTTTTTCAATAAAATGCTTATTGAAAAACCGATCATTTTATTTCCAGTATGAGGAGAAATCCTCCTTCTTGGTAGACAAAATCTTGATCTGAAGTCCAAAGGACTAAATATATTACAAGGTTGAGCTGAGGTGCTCAACAATTTATTACAAACACGCCAATAATTATACATCGTATGGATATGACACAATGGTGTGGTGGCATACTCTTGACTCGTAATAAAAGTGGTGGTGGATATGTCACAGTGAAGTGGATGACATGACTCTCGTAGCTCATCGAGCGTCGATGTGAGGCTCGATGATTTTATTTGGGTAGCGGAAGCGGGTATGATACAAGTGACCAAATTTCCAGGATTCGCACGGGACTGACTGGGACTCCTCTAGGCGTCGGACTCTCTATCGAACTCTTCATCCATGAGATCGCCTTCGTCAACATCTGGCCAAATCAACAAGCCAGGTGAGTACTTTGAATGTACTCGCAAGACAGTCCGGACATAAAATATAACAAATGCAAACATGATGCGTCATGGGCAATTAGCAATGCACACTCAAATAATAAACTTGCACGGTATGCAGAATAAAAAGGAAGTCAGGCGGTAATCCTCCCAAAATCCCCAACAAAAAAAATAACTGAAAACCGATCGGGTGTCTGAAGCGACGCCTCGAAAGGTGAACAAATAAATTAACATGCCGCAGTCGGGCGTCTAAGTGACACCACATAAAGGGCTTATATTGGAAGGTAAAAAGACAGTGTGTGCCACAGTCGGACGTCTAATGCGACATCACAAAAAGGGCTTATATCGAAAAGTAAATAACAAGAGTGCCACAGTCGGACGTCTGGGCGACATCACGTGAAGGGCTTATATCGAAAAGTAAATAACAAGAGTGCCACAGTCGGACGTCTGAGCGACATCACATAAAGGGCTTATAGTTCATCATTCATATTCAATAAATTCAGGAAGATACATCACTCACAAGAAATACTCAGCACATCTTAATAAACGGGTTAGTCCATCCACAGGAATAATCATTTAGCCGGACTTAACACTCATGTTGGTTCACTGGAGTTTTGTCACTGAGGCTGACACTGACAAAGATAAGTTGAACACATGCTTGACCATGGATAGGATTATTGAAGGATTTTGACTCTGCGAGTTTGTACTAATTAACCACAGCCAGCGGATTTCGTAGTCGAAGGACTAGTTCCGTTCTACGGATTTTTAGAAGAAACACATCTAACCAGTACACACCATTTCCACATTCCGCTGCCAGGAATCACCCTAGGCAACGTTCAACAAAAACTCTAAGACGGGGAGGTCACAACCACGAATAGCATGGGATCAAATTTATATCGCGCGCTCTAAGGGGTGCCCCCCTCTCGGTCCCAACCGGAAACACCCATGCCCCCTGACCGGATGACTGTCTTTAATCCAGGGCCATGGAACCCTCATCACGGCCTCTCTATTTGGTGTGTACCAAGAAAGAGGTTTGCAACTTACTAAGCCATATTCCTTGCGGAAAACATGTGGTAGTACAGGAAAGGGAACGGATGGTAACGTGACTTGACTCACGTTGACACCGGGATTAAATGGTTTGGCATAAGATGTCATGCTACAACAATACCATCTTACCCATCATGTCACCACATGACCATGTAAACTCACATCAAATAACATACGGAGTTTCGAAGCTCACTTGCCTCAACTTTGCATGCAACATAACACTTACTGCAATGCTTATAAACATGCTATGAACTAACTACCCAATGCAAACAAGAAAAACACTCATCATATCAAAGGTTCAAACATGCTTGCCTGGTTCGGAGTAGTCGGGGTCTAGCTCGGTGAAGTTCGCGGTTCCGTCACCTCCTCCGGTATCTACGGGTTAAAGAAAAATACGTACTAACGTAAATACCGTGCGTGCACAAAAAGAGTTCCAAATATTTTTCAAATAAATACGAAAAACAACTAGACAGAAAAATAAAGATGACAGAAAAAGAATCAATCAAAAATCATTTTCTGTTTAAAAGTTATAAGGGTTTTAGTCCAGGGACCTTTCTATAATGAAACAGAAAGTTTCCAGGGTTCATTTTATAAAAACAGAAAACGTTCCATTTAAGAATACGCCAGTCCAGAGAGGAGATGTACTTTGCCAGAAGGCGTTTTCAGAAAACATTTCGTTTAAAAGAAAAGAGAGGCTGACGGGGGGGTCCCACCCGCCAAGTTTGAATGTTTGAAAGAGAAAAGAAGGCGAGGCGCCCGACGCTTGAGGGCTCTGATGATGGTGGCCGTGGCGATCCACGGCGAGGCAGGGGGATCAGGAGGTACCTACAGGTTCAAGGTGTTCTTCTGCACCTGAGGGTGGTGGAGTTGAGCATCGGCGAGCACCTCGTCGACGGCGGCCCCAACTCCGGCGGACGGCGGTTCGGGCGAGGTTGATTCTCTTCCAACAGAGCTGCAAGCTTCAAATTGGGGCATGGGTTAGGAGTGTGGGTGCACTAGGAGGTTGCTGGCCAAGTATGGTAGGCGGGGATGGCCTCACCTGAGCGAATCGAGCCGGAGCCCGAGGAGGATCGGGGCGGCCGGAGTCGAGGAAGGAGACCTCCTCGAGGTCCTCGCAGTGGCTAGGCAGGGCTTTGGTGGTGTGGAGGTGTGGCACTGGGTCGAGGGAGAGCCTGGGGGCTCCTTTTATAGCTGATCCGAGGCGGTGGCCATGACGGGATAACTCCGGTGGTGGGTACGGCGGGGCGATGGCCGAACGGGGTTGTCAGGCGGTTGGGCATCAACGTGCGGGTCTACAGGTGCCATCCAGAAGCTAAACTTGGCAAAACTTGGGCGTTACTTCAATCCTTCGACGGAACGGCCCACGGGACTCGTCGGCGGCAGGGAGCGCGCCCTGTGCTCGCCAGGCCACGGCGACGGCGCCGTAGCGTACGCAGGCAAGCAGACGGCCACGTGGAAGTCTTGGGTGGTTTGGGCGGCGCTGGACGGCGCTGAAAGCTGCAGGTGCGCCCTGCTGATCGCCACGGGTGGCTCTGCCACCGTAGAAGCTGCCGGCGTCGGCGGGACATGTCGCCACCGACGCCCACGCCTGGCCAAGCGAGTGTGCGGTGCATGGATAAGGAAGGGGTGCAGTGCGCAAGGTGCCAAGTGCGTGCACTTGTGAGATTGACGATGATCTCTGAAGAAAACGACGCCGATGCTCTGAAACTGGACACTGACTCTGAATTTTCTGAAACTGTACAGCAACAGTGCCTGCCAAGTGTTCGACGAAATGATTCTGGCATGTGGAGAATTTATCTAGGGCTGATCTTTGGTGGGGAGGCCTCTCAATGCATCTAGGGGCTGCCTGAATTTTCTCAGAATTTTTGGAGCAGGAAAAATATGAATTTCACCAAAAATGATGAATCTGGTCCAAAATTGCAGTGGGCAAATTTTAAAATATTTGAACTGTGGAAGAGTGGATCTTGATGGATCTATGTTGGGGTGCTAAGGACTAGCCAGGGGAGTTGGTTTGAGATCAAAACTCAAAATGAAATAGGTACTTCCTTTGTAAATCACCTAGGCCCAAAAATAAAAACAGAAATAGTTTTAGGGTAAAAATAAATGGAATAAAAATCCAAAATGGGTTGATCCTGCTAGGATTGGCCACTTGACTTGATCCAATGTGGAGGGAGGTGTTTTGGAAGAAAATTTTAACATCAGGCAAGGTGAGAGGGGATGTTTGGCCTAAAAGGAATAAAATCCAAAACTCTAAGGATTTCTTTTAAATGAAAATCTCTCAAAATAAATTGTGTTGAGTCCATACCAATGAAAGGCCTTCAAAACCAAACACCAGGGTTGAGGACAACCCAAAATAAAGATTTTGACATAAGAGAAAAATATTTGAGGAGAAGAGTCTTTAAAAAAAATTGAATAGCCTCCTTTAAATCAAACAAAGAATTTGCTGAAAATCAAATGAAAATTTTTGGAGTGTTACAACACCTACCCCCTTAGGAAAAATCTCGTCCCCGAGATTTCAGCTGATCCTCAAATAGGTGTGGGTGCTCTTTCCGAAGAAAATCCTCTCTTTCCCAAGTTGCTTCATTCTCGGTGTGATTGCTCCACTGAACTTTGAAAAACTTGATTGTTTTCTGACGGGTCCTCCTTTCAGACTCCTCCAATATTTTTATTGGTCGTTCTCTGTAGGTGAGGTGTGGTTGCACGTCAATGTCTTCATGGGATACATGCTTCTCTGGGTTGCTTACGCACTTCCTCAACTGAGATACGTGGAACACGTTGTGGACATCTGACAATTCTTCAGGTAGGTCTAGCTGGTAGGCTACTGTGCCTCTTCGTGCAACTACACAGAATGGTCCGATGAATCTTGGTGCCAACTTTCCTTTAACTTTGAATCGTTGCAGGCCCCTCATAGGAGATACTCGCAGGTACACATACTCACCGGGTTCAAAACTGACTCCACGATGTTTTTGATCGTAATAACTCTTTTGTCGGCTTTGAGCTGTCTTGAGTCGGTCCCTGATTATCTTAACTTTCTCCTCAGCTGTCACAGCCCTAGAGCTTGCTCGTAACTAGTGGCATTGCATCCATGCATCATGTTTAATTTTCATGAAATTTGAAATGGGGATTGCCTAAACCCTAGCATTAAAGGAATTCAAATAGGTTCAACCAAAATATATTTCGATAAATCAAATGACTTCCAAAAATGTTCATCATTCTTGAAAAATGCTGGAAACAGTAACCAGAGGTGATGCACATTTTTCCATGACATATTGGGCTCTGGATTTAAATCATACCTTATTTGCATTTGGGCATTTAAATTTTATATATTATATTAAATGTCCAAATATTCATGAACTGAAATTCTGGTTATTGGAAATAATCCAAATAGTGGCCTCAAACAGTCTCATGATTTTTGAAAGTGCATAGGTATTTTTAATAAAGCCCTGAAATTTACAGAATAATAGAAAACTGAAATAATTAGAAAAAGGAGAGAGAGAAACCTACCTGGCCCAAACTTACCTGGCGCCCCACCTGGCCCAGCTCCTCCAGCTGGCCCGGCCCAGTCCACCACCGCATCCTCCCGCGTCGTCTACCTCCTGCCAGTAGGAGTAGGGGCGCGTGGTCGCCGCGTGCCTCGCCAGCTCCTGCTTGCCGCTAAGGGCACAGGCGTCTTCACCGGCGCCACGCCTCCCCTGGACCCCTGCACCTCTCCTCCCTCTCCTCGGCGCTCTTCCCTCCTCTGCCTTTCTTCCACGGCCGCCCGAACGGGCCGAGCGCCGCCGCAAACATCGCAGCCACCAGCCACCACCTCGCCTCTCCAACGCGTCCCCGAGCTCCGCCGTGCCGCCCTCGTCCTCCCCGTCGTCTCACGCCTACAGGAAGAGTCCCAACGCGTCGCCATCGTCGTCATCATCACCGACGGTCACCGGAGATCGCCACCGTCGCTCCATCGACCCCGACGCCTTCCCCGAGCTGTCGAGCACTCCATCAGACGCACTATGAGCTCCCGGTCACCTTCCCCCTCACCCCGTGGCCTATTCCTCACCGTAGACGCTGATTCGAAGAAGCCCGAAAGCTCCCCGCCGCCGGCCATGGCGCCGCCGTGGCCAGGGCCACCCGAGCTTGCGCCCGAGCACGTCACCATGTTCGCCGCCCTCCCAGAAGCCCGCAGCACCCTTCCGTTTCTCCTCTAGTGCACCGCAGCATCGCGCCCGCTCGAGCCCGAGCTCCGACAGCCGCCGCGAGCAAGGTTCCGGTGAGCTCCGGCCACCCCAGCTCCAGCCGCCACCACCGCTGGATGCGCGCGACCCCCAGCTACACGTAGCACCAATCCGCCGTCCAAATGGTCGCCTGTGGGCGAAACCCGACGCGCTCCGCCGCCACTGACCTCGCCGGCGACGAGCTGTCGGCCTAATTCCGGTTTAGTTAGCACCAATGACCCCGCTAACCCCCCCGAGCCACTGCCATGTGGGCCCCCGTGCCTGTTTAGGTTAGTTTAATTCATGTTAAGGTTAGTACTAATCCTGCGGACCCCACGTGTCAGCTGTGACTTTGACCAAGTCGGCGTTGACTGGTCCCACCTCATCCACCCAACCAGCCTGTTACATCGGCGTATGGGTCCCCAGGTCAGGTTTGACCTGGCCGACCCAGTTGACCTGCTGACGTCACACCTACGTGATGCTGACGCAGTAACTTATTTTCTGGAATTATTTTCATATAGGAAATTCCAGAAAATGTTGCAAACTTCAAAAATTCATAGAAAATCAACCGTAGCTCCAAATCAAATAATTTATATATGAAAAATTATCAGAAAAATGCAATCTATCCATCTGTATCATTTTCATGCATGTCAAACTAAGTTATACCTGCTGTATAGGTGAAAACATGATAATGGCATTTTAAATGCTAAATATGGAGTTTGCATATGAACCCTTTGTCCATATGGGCTTCATTTAATCTGGTTGCTAGTTGCATTAGCTCAAAACACATTCATATTGCCATGTCATAGCATGCATCATATTGTTGCATTGCATTGATCGTGTTCCCTCTTGTTTGCCGGTGGTTGTTCCCTCTCGGTAGGCGTATCCCGACGATGAGTTCGATGACACGGATGAAGAACTATATTATCTTCAGAAGTGCCAGGCAAGCAAAACCCCCTTGTTCATTCCGATATAATCCCACTCTCTCGCTCCTGCTCTATTTTACTGCATTAGGACAACAACGACTCATGTGTTACTTGCTGCGGTAGCTGAACCCCTTTATCCTCTGCATGACCTGTCATTCCACATTAATTAGATGAAACCCACTAGCATGAGTAGGAGTTGTTTGAGCCCTGTTGTGCCTACTCATTCATGCTTGTTTGTCATGCCTGCTCTTGCTTAGAGTTGAGTCAGGTCGATTCATCGGGAATGAGTCGGAGGTGTGTGAACATGTCCTCTGTGTGTGAGCTAAGTGTG
The DNA here is from genome assembly GCA_021605205.1 of Aegilops longissima. NCBI lineage: Eukaryota > Viridiplantae > Streptophyta > Magnoliopsida > Poales > Poaceae > Aegilops > Aegilops longissima. The sequence goes on along the minus strand of CM038681.1, from coordinate 52,695,477 downwards.
TGAACACGATTTGGTAAAGGTAGCGGTGAGAGGCCATGTAGGAGTACATGGTGGGTTGTCTCATTGCAGCCGTCCTCGGGAACTGAGTTACGTGTTTGTGATCCATGAAACAGTTACTACCATGCATTGGGCCCGAAACCAATGGACCCTCTCGGCTTCTTAACCACCCTTGTTCTCTGTCCAGGAGTTGCAACTAGTTTACGTGTTTGTAGGATATGTGTTGGAGGCCGTGCGTGGCGCTGACCCTAGGGGTGGGCTATGATGCGGTAGATACACCGTGGCCGGTGTACGAATGCCCGTTTGGTATCTCGGGAACCCTGCACACATCGTTCGGGGCCGTTAGTGGAAACCTCGGCCGGACTCCCTGCGGATGGAACCCGAATAGGCGATAAACCTGGACTAGGAACTTGAGTGTTTAGGTAGGCTGTGGCATGACACCCACGTTGGGCTTCCGCTTGAAGGTTGCCGAGTACATGTCGTGTAAACGGCGGTAAGTGGTGAGAGCGTGTGTGAAGAAGTACACGCCTGCAGGGTTAATATGATCTATTCGAATAGCCGTGTCCGCGGAGAAGGACTTCTGGGTTGCCTATATCAGTTCATAGACAAGTGAAAGTGGATACTCTAAAATGCGCAAGATAAGCGTGAGTGCTATGGATGGCGTTCTCGTAGGAAGACGGGAGCGGATCCATAGTGGTGTATTGATATGGTGAATATGTGGACTCGTGTGCGCCACCTCAAAAGAATTACTTGCAGTCGTAGTTTAGGATAGCCACCGAGTCAAAGCTGGCTTGCTGCAGCCAAACTCCACCACCCCCTTTGTTGATACTGATGCATATGTAGTTAGTTCTGATGTAAGTCTTGCTGAGTACATTTGTACTCACGTTTGCTTATTTTATGTTTTGTAGAGAGACGTCAGTCTCGCTAGTAGTTCCGTGTGGACTTCGACGTTTAGCTTGATACCTCAGCTACAATCTTGTGCCCTCGGCAGGATCTGGTAGATAGTCAGGCTTCTCAGCCTTTTTCATTTGTAGATGTACGTACTCGGACATGTTAAGCTTCGCTTGTGCTTTGACTTGTATGCTCTGAGTGTTGGGTCATGAGACCCATGTTTGTAATATCTCGCTCCTCGGAGCCTAATGAATAAATACTTTGAGTCGTAGAGTTATGTTGTGATGCCATGTTGTATTTACACATATTGAGCATATTGTGTGTATGTTTGAAATGCTTGGTATGTGTGGGATCCGACAATCTAGTTGTTTATCCTTGGCAGCCTCTCTTATGGGGAAATGTAGTCTAGTGCTTACGGCGATAGTAGTCCGCTACTGTCCGGTTCACCGAGTCCTGCTAGCCAGCAGACTACTGCTTTGGACACTTGATCGCGGCATGTGATTCACTTGTTCCTATGTCTGTCCCTTCGGGAAATGTCACGCGGTGATATTCGAGTCCTGCCTAGCCTGCTACAGCCGGGATACGAGTCCTGTTAGCCCGATGCTACAGCCCAATTCATACGTTGATGACCGACATGCTCGATGTGATTCATGTATGCCTGTCCCCATGGGTTAGCGCCGCTTTGGGTTCACGACTAGCCATGTCGGCCCGGTTCTCCGTCATATGGATGCTAGCGACACTATCATATCGTGAGCCAAAAGACGCAAACGGTCCGGGCCATGGTAAGGCGACACCACGTGGGAATACCGTGCGTGAGGCCACAAAGTGATATGAGGTGTTACCGGCTAGATCGATGTGACTTGGAATCGGGTCCCGACAGCGTTGGTATCGAGCTTTGTTGCTCAGAGGATTACCAAGCCAAACTGGTCAAGTTGTGTCTAGAAATGCTTTAGTTATGTAAGGAATTGATTGTGGGAGGAACGTAAGGCTCTTTTTACTCCTTATACCTCATGGCCCTCGATCCGAGTCTTCCTCTTCTCTTCTCGGGATTAAGAACTAGGCCTTCTCATCTATCTATCAGGATGACGTGTTACTAATCCATAGACCTTTAAGATTGTTGGTTTTAAGCCCCAGTTCAGTTCCTACTATTTCTGTATGATAATTGTTGATCTCGGAACCTTGATATTGTGATGTTGAGAGGTTATGCCACCATTTTTGCAGGATGTCTCAAATCATTTTGAGCATTTAGAGCCGTTATGCTGTCCGAGTCATCCCAGGTCTCTAAGTAGTTTGATGCATTTGCAAATCCTTTCCTTCCGTTCCCGATGTCCTTTTTGGTCAGAATAAGCACACTAATCGGTAAGTTGAGGTACTTTGTTGCCTCGGCGTAGATGTTGGAGTTATTATTATGACCCTAGGTGTTTAGGAAGTCACCTAGCAATTTAGCAATGTTTTGTGTTCCCCGTGTGACGATTCTGGCCATCATTCTCGAAAGCATCCCGTGATGCAATTTAGTTAGTAGGTATTCTATTCCTGGGTTCTCGAACCCGAGATTCACCCTACTTCATGTTGTTAGTATTTGCTAGTTCCTTTAGGATATTAGTAACTTTGCGATAGTCCTCGAGGTCCATGGTATTTCCTTCTTCCAAATACCATGAACTAGTTATGGCAGAAGTTCCTCTTTGAGCCTAAAGATCGCAATCAGAGTACTCTTGAGGAGTTCTCCATTTATAATTGTGAATCTGCCAGTTCTACTTTCTCTGCATGGATTATCCGGAAGAAATGTTGAGCTTTGCTCGACATACTAATCTATGCATCCACAAATCAGAAAGTTATATGTTTCTCGAGTTGTTCCTCTTTAGTTGTATTCTGACCCCCGTCTATCAATTGATAGTCAAGGGTATGTGTGCATTCGTGTTATCGATGCCTATTATTCTTGTGGCCCGTCAAGCCGGTTTTTTTTCAGAATGACTAGGAGAAACAAACTCCAGAACCTCATCAATATCTAGGATTGGGTCAAAGCAGTTGTATTCCGCAGATCAAATGCCAATCCAGCTTTTGATTCTGCTCTACCCTGAAGTATTGCCATCTTATGTCAACAATGTCATGGGAATTGCACAACCTCTTAGGAATTCCTGATGCAGTGATACTTCCGCCCTCATTATTCATTTCTCGATTCTGAGTTGTCGCAACCGGAATGCCGACTAGTGAATTGTGGTGTGTGAAATCGATACTCCTAGCAACCTCGTTGCTTGGTAGTAAATGGACAATAATTTCATTCTTAGCGTGTTGGTTATTGAATCATCATTCTAAGATAGACTGTGCTACCTAGTCCTTATTTCCGGTGCACTCTTTGATCTATGAGTTAGGATCTTGTCAAGTCCTCACTCATTTGATCATATCGTCTTGCCCTGAAAAGCAAGGTTGTTCTCGAGCTTAGTAACATATCAGTGGTTCGCGATTTTTCGAATATCTTCTCGAAAGCATCACCAGGTCGTCACCCGACTGTTATATTGAGTTCGTGATCAAGTTGGTTTCTTGTGAACCACCCTTTCTCCAAGAATCTGTGTTGGATATCCATGAGCTAGTTGGTTAAGCTAGACAACAACTTGGAGAGTTGGAAGATAAAAAGCTTGCCTAACTTAGTTCGTTCCAAAGGGATATTCTTGTGTAGTGTGTGTTGAAGAAAGATGATAGCTTCATCGATTGGTCCCTGTGATCAGTTGCTGGACCTATTGTCTTATCAATCCTTTGATTTGAGTGTGGGCTATCGTCAAATCAAATCAGTACCAACGATGCTCGTAATGTTGTCTTACTCGTGGTTGATCCCTCGAGCATATACCATTACATCTTTTGGTCTGACCAATGCTATCACCGTGTTCACATGATGGTGGAAGTCCAGTGATATGGAAATCCCGATGAGTTGTTGTTGAGCCCATCAGCAGCATTTTGTCTCCCCCATGAGTCATGTTGAACACCAACCTAGTGTTGGAAACTTGTGTAAGCATTTCTTCATGTTTCGTTCATGAAGCATATGTTTGGATGAAAGTAGTGACTTCCTCTAATTCATGTGCATCTGATGCAAGTTGCCGCCGTGAATTCGAGAAAGCTTGTTTTGTTTCCTCTAGAATCGTCCCAAGTTAGTCATGCACGTGCGAAGTGCCCTATGGTTTGATAGGTTGGCCGCCTCCACTCCATATGTGTTTCCTAGCACACCAAGCCACTGACTGATTTGTTGTAGGAAAAGGAGCTAAGTGCTAATCCATGGTAATGCACAAGACTTCGATATCCTCGATGATGGTTCCCCACCTGAACTCGGTAGTGTTTTATCATAAGACTACCATGTGGTCATGCTTGTCTAGGACAGTGTGTTCACGGGTTTGCGGCAGAACCAGCTCATGTCTTGGAGCTTGCTATCGTAGTTCATTCCCGAGAATCTCGCGACATCTTCTCGTTGATTTGTGTTGCAAACCTTCATTTTTCTTTCTAGACTTGATGAGTCTGGAATATCCTACTACCAATCGGATCTGAATCTCGGGTAGATATGATGGTTGGAACATTCCAACAGTTGCATTTCGTTCCCAACTTGCACCGTCCTTGTGCCATTTCACTATGGGCTGCCTTCCTAGTAATTCTTGTTCAGGGTCATCCTCAAAAGGTGGTCCTACCATGGGTCCCCTCCTCCTCCGATGATAAGCAAAATCATCCATTGCGTTGTCTTTAACAAGGTAGTCCACATCATCCATTCTAGTCCGAGTATGTCATTCTTTCGAACTCCTTCAAACGATCGTTGTGAATTGCCTTAGGCTGGTATGAAGAGTTTCAATGATCTATGGATCAAAAGTAATTCTTTTTGCCACTTAAGGGAACAGTCCAACGAGTCACCTTTCCTAAGGTGTCCCGTTATGGAATCATGGCAATCATCTCCTTGTTACTTTGAAACCATGCACCATTTTACTTAAGCGTGGAATGGTTGCCTACCAATTTGAACCTTCGTCATCCATTTCTTTACCATCATTCCTAATGTGTGTTTGGTGTCTCAACTCAAGAGTTGTTCTTACATCTCTCCATGAACTGATCTTGAGTTGCTCGATCTTCAATGAGATTAAATCCTGTAGGGTTTCCCCCTTCTTTCTGTTGTCATGTCGAGTGAAGATCTCGAAAGCAAAGACGTCAAGACCAAGATGATGGAACGAATCAACATCTTCGAGAAGGGCAAATGGATCATGAAGATTGTGATAGTTTTGTGACTCCCCTTTTCCTCTTACCTCACGTCTTGAATCTCGGGGCGAGATTCTTGTTTAGTGGGGGTGAGTTGTCACAGCCCTAGAGCTTGCTCGTAACTAGTGGCATTGCATCCATGCATCATGTTTAATTTTCATGAAATTTGAAATGGGGATTGCCTAAACCCTAGCATTAAAGGAATTCAAATAGGTTCAACCAAAAATATATTTCCAGTAAATCCAAATGACTTCCAAAAATGTTCATCATTCTTGAAAAATGCTGGAAACAGTAACCAGAGGTGATGCACATTTTTCCATGACATATTGGGCTCTGGATTTAAATCATACCTTATTTGCATTTGGGCATTTAAATTTTATATATTATATTAAATGTCCAAATATTCATGAACTGAAATTCTGGTTATTGGAAATAATCCAAATAGTGGCCACAAACAGTCTCATGATTTTTGAAAGTGCATAGGTATTTTTAATAAAGCCCTAAAATTTACAGAATAATAGAAAACTGAAATAATTAGAAAAAGGAGAGAGAGAAACCTACCTGGCCCAAACTTACCTGGCGCCCACCTGGCCCAGCTCCTCCAGCTGGCCCGGCCCAGTCCACCACCGCCTCCTCCCGCGTCGTCTACCTCCTGCCAGTAGGAGCAGGGGCGCGTGGTCGCCGCGTGCCTCGCCAGCTCCTGCTTGCCGCTAAGGGCCTGGACGTCTCCACCGAGCGCCACGCACTCCCCCTGGACCCCCTGCACCTCTCCTCCCTCTCCCTCGAGCGCTCTTCCCTCCTCTGCCTTTCTTCCACGGCCGCCCGAACGAGCCGGCAGCCGCCCAAAACACCGCAGCCACCAGCCACCACCTCGCCTCTCCAACGCGTCCCCGAGCTCCGCTGTGCCGCCCTCGTCCTCCCCGTCGTCTCACGCGACCGGAAGAGTCCCAACACGTCGCCATCATCGTCATCATCGCTGACGGTCACCGGAGATTGCCACCGTCGCTCCATCGACCCCGACACCTTCCCCGAGCTGTCGAGCACTCCATCAGACGCACTGTGAGCTCCCGGTCACCTTCCCCCTCACCCCGTGGCCTATTCCTCACCGTAGACGCTGATTCGAAGAAGCCCGAAAGCTCCCCGCCGCCGGCCATGGCGCCGCCGTGGCCAGGGCCACCCCAGCTTGCGCCCGAGCACGTCACCATGTTCGCCGCCCTCCCAGGAGCCCGCAGCGCCCTTCCGTTTCTCCTCTAGTGCACCGCAGCATCGCGCCCGCTCGAGCCCGAGCTCCGGCAGCCGCCGCGAGCAAGGTTCCGGTGAGCTCCGGCCACCCCAGCTCCAGCCGCCGCCACCGCTGGATGCGCGCGACCCCCAGCTACGCGTAGCACCAATCCGCCGTCCAAATGGTCGCCTGTGGGCGAAACCCGACGCGCTCCGCCGCCACTGACCTCGCCGGCGACGAGCCGTCGGCCTAATTCCGGTTTAGTTAGCACTAATGACCCCGCTAACCCCCCCAGAGCCACTGCCATGTGGGCCCCCGTGCCTGTTTAGGTTAGTTTAATTCATGTTTAGGTTAGTACTAATCCTGCGAACCCCATGTGTCAGCTGTGACTTTGACCAAGTCAGCGTTGACCTGGTCCCACCTGTCATCCACCCAACCAGCCCTGTTACACTGACGTATGTGTCCCATAGGTCAGGTTTGACCTGGGCAACCCAGTTGACCTGCTGACGTCACACCTATGTCATGCTGACGCAGTAACTTATTTTCTGGAATTATTTTCATATAGGAAATTCCAGAAAATGTTGCAAACTTCAAAATTCATAGAAAATCAACCGTAGCTCCAAATCAAATAATTTATATATGAAAAATTATCAGAAAAATGCAATCTATCCATCTGTATCATTTTCATGCATGTCAAACTAAGTTATACCTGCTGTATAGGTGAAAACATGATAATGGCATTTTAAATGCTAAATATGGAGTTTGCATATGAACCCTTAGTCCATATGGGCTTCATTTAATCTGGTTGCTAGTTGCATTAGCTCAAAAACATTCATATTGCCATGTCATAGCATGCATCATATTGTTGCATTGCATTGATCGTGTTCCCTCTTGTTTGCGGTGGTTGTTCCTCTCGGTAGGCGTATCCCGACGATGAGTTCGATGACACGGATGAAGAACTATATTATCTTCGAAGTGCCGAGCAAGCAAAACCCCTTGTTCATTCGATATAATCCCACTCTCTCGCTCCTGCTCTATTTTACTACATTAGGACAACAACGACTCATGTGTTACTTGTTGCGGTAGCTGAACCCCTTTATCCTCTGCATGACCTGTCATTCCACAGTAATTAGATGAAACCCACTAGCATGAGTAGGAGTTGTTTGAGCCTGTTGTGCCTACTCATTCATGCTTGTTTGTCATGCCTGCTCTGCTTAGAGTTGAGTCAGGTCTGATTCATCGGGAATGAGTGGGAGGTGTGTGAACATGTCCTCTTGTGTGTGAGCTAAGTGTGTGAACACGATTTGGTAAAGGTAGTGGTGAGAGGCCATGTAGGAGTACATGGTGGGTTGTCTCATTGCAGCCGTCCTCGGGAACTGAGTTACGTGTTTGTGATCCATGAAACAGTTACTACCACGCATTGGGCCCGAAACCAATGGACCCTCTCGGCTTCTTAACCACCCTTGTTCTCTATCCGGGAGTTGCAACTAGTTTACGTGTTTGTAGGATATGTGTTGGAGGCCGTGCGTGGCGCTGACCCTAGGGGTGGGCTATGATGCGGTAGATACACCGTGGCCTGTGTGTACGAATGCCCGTTTGGTATCTCGGGAACCCTGCACACATCGTTCGGGGCCGTTAGTGGAAACCTCGGCGGACTCCTGCGGATGGAACCGAATAGGCGATAAACCTGGACTAGGAACTTGAGTGTTTAGGTAGGTTGTGGCGACACCCATGTTGGGCTTCCGCTTGAAGGTTGCCGTACATGTCGTAAACGCGGTAAGTGGTGAGCGTGTGTGAAGAAGTACACCCTGCAGGGTTAATATGATCTATTCAATAGTCGTGTCCACGGAGAAGGACTTCGGGTTGCCTATATCAGTTCATAGACAAGTGAAAGTGGATACTCTAAAATGCGCAAGATAAGCATGAGTGCTATGGATGGCGTTCCGTAGGGAAGACGGGAGCGGATCCATAGTGGTGTATTGATATGGTGAATATGTGGACTCGTGTGCCACCTCAAAAGAGTTACTTGCGATCGTAGTTTAGGATAGCCACCGAGTCAAAGCTGGCTTGTTGCGGTCAAACTCCACCACCCCTTTGTTGATCTTGATGCATATGTAGTTAGTTCGATGTAAGTCTTGCTGAGTACATTTGTACTCACGTTTGCTTATTTTATGTTTTGCGAGAGAGCGCAGTCTCGCTAGTAGTTCGATGTGGACTTGACGTTTAGCTTGATACCTCAGCTACGATCTTGTGCCCTCGGCAGATCTGGTAGATAGTCGGGCTTCTCAGCCTTTTTCATTTGTAGATGTCTCGTACTCGGACATGTTAAGCTTCCGCTTGTGCTTTGACTTGTATGCTCACGAGTGTTGGGTCATGAGACCCATGTTTGTAATATCTCGCTCCTCGGGCCTAATGAATAAATACTTTGAGTCGTAGAGTTAAGTTGTGATGCCATGTTGTATTTACACATATTGAGCATATTGTGTGTATGTTTGAAATGCTTGGTATGTGTGGGATCCGACAGTCTAGTTGTTTATCCTTGGCAGCCTCTCTTATGGGGAAATGTAGTCTAGTGCTTCGGCGATAGTAGTCCGCTACAGCCCGGTTCACGAGTCCTGCTAGCCCAAAGACTACTGCTTTGGACACTTGACTGGCGGCATGTGATTCACTTGTTCCTATGTCATCCCTTCGGGAAATGTCACGCGGTGATATTCGAGTCCTGCCTAGCTGCTACAGCCGGGATACGGAGTCCTGTTAGCCCAGTGCTACAGCCCGAATTCATACGTTGATGACCGACATGCTCGATGTGATTCATGTATGCCTGTCCCCATGGGTTAGCGCCGCTTTGGGTTCACGACTAGCCATGTCGGCCCGGGTTCTCTGTCATATGGATGCTAGCGACACTATCATATACGTGAGCCAAAAGACGCAAACGGTCCCGGGCCATGGTAAGGCGACACCCGTGGGAATACCGTGCGTGAGGCCGCAAAGTGATATGAGGTGTTACCAATAGCTAGATCGATGTGACTTGGAATCGGGGTCCTGACATCAGCTTCCTTGAGCATATCTGGGCCGAAGATACGGTTGTCTCCTGTCTCTGACCAATTTAATGGAGTGCGATATCTCCGCCCATACAAGGCTTCGAAGGGTTCCATTTGTAGACTGGCTTGGTAGCTGTTGTTGTAGGCGAATTATGCGTATGGCAAGCTTTCTTCCCAACTGGTTCCATAGGTGAGGACACATGCTCTCAGCATGTCCTCTAGAATTTGGTTTACCCGTTCAATTTGTCCATCCGTCTGGGGGTGGTATGCTGTACTAAATGCTAGTTGGGTTCCCAGAGCTTGTTGTAGGTGGTCCCAAAATCTGGAGACGAATTGTGTGCCTCTGTCAGATATTATAGTCTTTGGAACTCCATGCAGACAGACGATACGGGAGAGGTAAAGCCTGGAAAGCTTCTGAGTGGTGTAGGATGTCTTTACGGGACTGAAATGTGCCACCTTGGTTAATCTATCTGTGATGACCCATATGGCATCATTTCCGTGTTGTGACCGGGGTAGTCCAACAATAAAGTCCATCCCGATCTCATCCCATTTCCACTCCGGTATCCTGTTTGGTTGTAATAACCCTGCTGGTTTTTGATGTTCGGCCTTAATGCGCTGACACAAATCACAGCATGCAATGAAGGTGGCTATATCCCTCTTCATACCGTGCCACCAAAATCTTTCCTGAATGTCCTTATACATTTTGGTTCCTCCCGGGTGGATTGAATATGGGGCGGTGTGGCCCTCGGCTAAAATTTTCTGTTTGAGCTCTTTTATGTTTGGTACGCAAAGCCTATCTCCGTACCATAGTATTCCCTTATCGTCTATGACGAATTCTGAGGCCTTGCCCAAACTCACTTTTCTTTTTATGCCTTCGATGCTGGGGTGCCCATGTTGAGCCTCCTTAATTTGTTCTATCAGGTTGGGCTTTATTTCCAAATTCGATACACTGCCTTCGGTGACCATTACCAAGTTGAGTTTGGCAAACTCCTGCTGAAATTCTGGTCTCAAATTTGGTAGGCTGTCGTTGCCTGTACTGGGATTTCGACTAAGAGCATCTGCCACTACATTTGCTTTTCCTGGGTGGTAGTGAATGCCAACATCATAATCCTTTACCAACTCTGACCAGCATCGTTGTCGCAAGTTGAGTTCTGGTTGTGTGAAAATATACTTGAGGCTTTTATGGTCCGTGTATATTTCACAACGATTCCCAAGCAAAAAGTGTCTCCATTCCTTGAGTGCATGAATAACTGCTGCCAACTCCAAGTCATGTGTGGGATAATTCTCTTCATGCTTTCGTAGTTGCCTGGAAGCGTAGGCGACTACCTTGCCTTCTTGCATTAATACGCATCCGAGGCCTTTTCGGGATGCGTCGCAATACACTTCGAAACTCTTGTGTATGTCTGGCACAACCAATACTGGTGCTGTTGTCAGTTTCCTTTTGAGTTCTTGGAAACTTTTCTCGCAGGCTTCAGTCCATACAAACTTTTTATCCTTCTTGAGCAACTGGGTCATTGGTTTTGCTATGGTGGAGAATTCCTCAATAAATCTTCGGTAATACCCTGCCATCCCCAAGAAACTTCGTACATCCGTTACGCTAGCTGGTGGTTTCCAGCCAAGTACGGCCTTGACCTTTTCCGGGTCTACGGCAACGCCTTCTTGGGTCAGTACGTGGCCTAGAAAACCAACCTGTCTTAACCAAAATTCACATTTGCTGAACTTGGCGTACAATTGATGCTTCCTTAGCTCTCCCAGTACAATCCTGAGATGTTCAGCGTGCTCTTCTGGTGTCTTGGAGTATACCAGAATATCATCAATGAATACCACCACAAATTTGTCCATAAATTTCATAAACACCTTGTTCATGAGGTGGACAAAATACGCGGGGGCGTTCGTCGGTCCAAATGGCATTACTGTAAATTCATATAGCCCGTATCTTGAGGTAAATGTTGTCTTGGGAATATCTTCTGTCCGCACTTTTAATTGATGGTACCCCAACCTTAAGTCAATTTTTGAGAAGACCTTGGCTTGAGCGAGCTGGTCAAATAAATCATTTATCCGGGGCATCGGGTATTTGTTCTTGATTGTGACCATGTTGAGTGCTCGATAGTCTATACACAATTTCAGTGTCCCATCCTTTTTCTTGGCAAATAAAACTGGTGAACCCCAAGGTGAGGAGCTGGCTCGTATAAATCCTTTATCCAATAATTCTTTTATTTGCTTCTTTAATTCTACCAACTCGGATGGTGCCATCCTATATGGTTTCTTGTAAATGGGGGTGGTTCCAGGTGCTAGTTCAATGCTAAATTCTATTTCCCGGTCTGGTGGCATGCCTGGTAGTTCTCCGGGAAATACGTCTGGGAACTCACATACCACTGGGACCTTGTTTAACTCTCAAACGTCCACCTTGTTCAACCTTGGTCGTCGTTGTATTTGTCTTTCTTGAGCTGAAACTTTTATTGTCTTCCCGTGGTGGTGAGTAAGAATTACGGTCCGGTTGAAGCAGTCAATAAATCCTTTGTTGGTGGTTAACCAGTCCATTTCGAGGATAACATCTAGTCCTTTATTTTCTAGTACAATGAGGTTTGCATGAAACTTTAATCCCTCAAACTCAATAACCACACCTTGGCAGTAACTCTGAGTGACTTGCTTAATCCCGGGGGACTTGATGATCATGGATTTTTCCAAGGGAAGCATTGAAAAATCATTTTGCAAAGCAAAACTCTTTGAAATGAATGAGTGAGAAGCTCCAGAATCAAACAAAACCGTGGCAGGTATTGTGTTGATAGGGAACGTACCGAGTACGATATCCGGGGCATTCTGTGCCTCCTCCTTGGTCACATGGTTCAAGTGACCCTTCTTGTGATTGTTATTGGGGTTGAAGTTGTTGCGCTTAGGTGCTGAATTACTTCCACCATTGTTCGGCTTTGGGGCCGAGTTCCTTGGCTTGGGACACTGCTTGGCATAGTGTCCTTGTTCTCCACAAGCGTAGCAAGTGACGCCTGGGTGATATGTGAACTCCTTGTTCCTTGCATGGAAATTTTTGACCGAGCGTGGGACATTGGTTGTGGGCTTGTTTGCTCCACTTCTCTGAAAGTCGGTCTTGTTTCGGTTGTTGCGAGCTTGAGCTGTTTGGTCCCTCTTGCGCTTGCAAAAATCTTCCAAGTTGCGACGCTCATTCTCCAAGGTAATGGCTTTGTCCACAAGTGTTTTGAAGTCTGGGAAGGTGTGTACGACCAGCTGGCATTTAAGCGCTGGTGCTAGACCGTCCAGGAATCTCTCCATCTTCTTGTTTTCCGTCATGCGTTCTTCGTAGGCGTAGCGAGACAACAGAGTAAACTGACTGTTGTATTCAGTCGCCGTCATGGTCCTCTGCTTGAGGTCATCAAACTCCCTCTTCTTGATCTTCATAATACTTCTTGGAATGTGCGCCCCACGAAAACCTTCTTTAAATTCCTCCCTGGTTATATCATTTTCGTTGGGGTGCATGTGTAGGAAATTCTCCCATCATGATGCAGCCGCTCCAGTGAGATAGTGCGGTGCATATAGTACTTTCTCACGGTCTGAACACTGAGCAATAATTAATTTTCTTTCCATGTCTCGAAGCCAATTATCGGCCTCAAGAGGTTTGTCAGTGTGAGAAAATGTTGGGGGACGCGTCTTTTGTAGCTCAGCCAACTTGGATTGCTGCTGATACGGTCCACGGTGATTTCCCATATTGATGACTTGGTTCATCATTTCCTAATGTTGTTGCTGACTCTGTTCATAAAGGCGGCATACTTGGGAAAATGCTGTTTCACTGCCCTGCTGACTCGACTGTCCCTGCGTGAAATTGTTGCTTGTTTGGGTGCCATAGTTCTCTTCTGGCGGATTTGGCATGCAGCGAGTCCAAGGACGAGACATTTTCCACTCTGGGGATATATTTTGCAAAACTCATAAGAAAAGGAAATTGAGTCGCAAAAATAAATAATTTCATAAAGGCGGAAATTTTCAAATGCTCCAAGATTTTTCAAGAGAATAATTGATTGCGCGTGGAGAAGGACTGCTCAGTACATATCTTACACGCAAGCAGTAATTATACAATACATCACTCAGGATGTGCGTACACAATCCTGACATGTTATTTAGGCTAGTGCACTTCTCCCAGTTCCTACATGATGCGCATACAAACTACTTCTCACAACCTATTTACATATAAACATATCTCACAAGCTCGTACATCGCATGGCAGCTAAGCGCACTTAGTCGGAGATGTTAAGGATCTCCCTCGGCCTGCCGAGGGTGAGGCCCAGTGAGGCTAGGGACTCAACCTCCTCCTCACTAATAGGCTCCAGACGAGAAGTGCTGCGCTGAGTAGTTGGAGCGGACCCCATGGGTGGAGCAACACGGACTGGAGTGGGCGCAAAAGGTGGTGTAGCACGGACTGGAGTGGGCGCAAAAGGTGGTGCAACACGAACTGGAGTGGGCGCAAAAGGTGGTGCAGCACGGACTGGAGTGGGCGCCATAGGTGGTGTAGCACGGACTAGAGTGGGTGCAATGACCTGGTCAAACTCCTCAATGGTAGGTAGGCGACGAGCGGTGGCGAGGATGGTAGGTGAATAAGATGCTGAGGATGAGACGGAAGTCGGTGGTGGTGATGTGTGGAGGAGCTCCCTCCTGTTGGCGGAACAGCCATGAACTGAGTCCATACGGGCCGCCACAAGGTCGTCCACAAGGTTATCAAAGGCTGCCTCAAGAGCCTGGAGATACTCAACAAGCATCTCAATAGCCTCATCCCGCTCCCCCCTTGGGCAAGCGAATGCATAGTGATAGGTGTAAGGTACGTGGCATGGGAGGTAGCGGTAGCGACGAGTCTTCATTGAAGGAAGAACATCTCGGAGACGAGCTATCGCCTCCCAGGCAGCCATATGCATGGCATGCCTCTCCGTAGGCATGGCTCTACCCACAAATCGGAGGTGACGTGACTCCGCACGCTCTCCCTTGAACTGCACCGCGGCCTGGTGCATGGACAGACTGTCGCTGATCTTGTGCTGGTAGAGTGTGAACACTGGGCGGACTGATGGCCCAATCGCGATCTTGACGATGTAGGAAAGGAGCTTGATAAACCCCTCTGGCACATTGGCAAACACCTGAGACTCACAGTCACTGCTAGCCATCTACAAAAGTAGACAAAAATCCTGAATAGTCAGATCATAAATTTATGATGACTAACAGAAAATTGCTACATTTTGCAAAAATGCTAAAATCGCACTAAGACGCTAATAACCGATTAGCGATCGCACCTAGTGGCTTCCTACAGTCAGCCTGGCTCTGGTACCAAGATTGTCACGACCGGTTTTTCAATAAAATGCTTATTGAAAAACCGATCATTTTATTTCCAGTATGAGGAGAAATCCTCCTTACTGGTAGACAAAATCTTGATACAGAAGTCCAGTGGGACTAAATATATTACATGGTTGAGCTAAGGTGCTCAACAATTTATTACAAGCACGCCAATAATTATACATAAGGGCGGATATGACACAATGGTGTGGTGGCATACTACTGACTCGTAATAAAAGTGGTGGTGGATATGTCACGGTGAAGTGGATGACATGACTCTCGTAGCTCATCGAGCGTCGATGTGAGGCTCGATGATTTTATTTGGGTAGCGGAAGCGGGTATGATACAAGTGACCAAATTTCCAGGATTCGCACGGGACTGACGGGGACTCCTCTAGGCGTCGGACTCGCTATCGAACTTTTCATCCATGAGATCGCCTTCGTCAACATCTGGCCAAATCAACAAGCCAGGTGAGTACTTTGAATGTACTCGCAAGACAGTCCGGACATAAGATATAACAAATGCAAACATGATGCGTCATGGGCAATTAGCAATGCACACTCAAATAATAAACTTGCACGGTATGCAGAATAAAAAGGAAGTCAGGCTGTAATCCTCCCGAAATCCCCAACAAAAAAAGTAACTGAAAACCGATCGGGTGTCTGAAGCGACGCCTCGAAAGGTGAACAAATAAATTAACATGCTGTAGTCGGGCGTCTAAGCGACACCACATAAAGGGCTTATATTGGAAGGTAAAAAGACAGTGCGTGCCACAGTCGGACGTCTAATGCGACATCACAAAAAGGGCTTATATCGAAAAGTAAATAACAAGAGTGCCACAGTGGGACGTCTGGGCGACATCACGTAAAGGGCCTATATCGAAAAGTAAATAACAAGAGTGCCACAGTCGGACGTCTGAGCGACATCACATAAAGGGCTTATAGTTCATCATTCATATTCAATAAATTCAGGAAGATACATCACTCACAAGAAATACTCAGCACATATTAATAAACGGGTTAGTCCATCCACAGGAATAATCATTTAGTCGGACTTAACACTCATGTTGGTTCACTGGAGTTTTGTCACTGAGGTTGACACTGACAAAGATAAGTTGAACACAGTACTTGACCATGGATAGGATTATTCGAAGGATTTTGACTCTGCAGAGTTTGTACTAATTAACCACAACCAACGGATTTCCGTAGTCCCGAAGGACTAGTTCCGTTTACGGATTTTTAGAAGAAACACATCTAACCAGTACACACCATTTCCACATTCCGCTGCCAGGAATCACCGTAGGCAACGTTCAACAAAAACTCTAAGACGGGGAGGTCACAACCTCGAATAGCATGGGATCAAATTTATATCGCGCTCTAAGGGGTGCCCCCCTCTCGGTCCCAACCGGAAACACCCATGCCCCCTGACCGGATGACTGGCTTTAATCCAGGACCATGGAACCCTCATCACGGCCTCTCTATTTGGTGTGTACCAAGAAAGAGGTTTGCAACTTACTAAGCCATATTCCTTGCGGAAAACATGTGGTAGTACAGGAAAGGGAACGGATGGTAACCTGACTTGACTCACGTTGACACCGGGATTAAATGGTTTGGCATAAGACTGGCATGCTACAACAATACCATCTTACCCATCATGTCAACACATGACCATGTAAACTCACATCAAATAACATACGGAGTTTCGAAGCTCACTTGCCTCAACTTTGCATGCAACATAACACTTACTGCAATGCTTATAAACATGCTATGAACTAACTACCCAATGCAAACATGCAAAACACTCATCATATCAAAGGTTCAAACATGCTTGCCTGGTTCAGAGTAGTCGGGGTCTAGCTCGGTGAAGTTCGCGGTTCCGTCACCTCCTCCGGTATCTATGGGTTAAAGAAAAATATGTACTAACGTAAATACCGTGCGTGCACAAAAAGAGTTCTAAATATTTTAAAAATAAATATGACAAAAAACTAGACAGAAAAATAAAGATGACAAAAAAGAATCAATCAAAAATCATTTTCTGTTTAAAAGTTATAAGGGTTTTAGTCCAGGGCCTTTCTGTAATGAAACAGAAAGTTTCCAGGGTTCATTTTATAAAAATAGAAAACGTTCCATTTAAGAATACGCCAGTCCAGAGAGGAGACGTACTTTGCCAGAAGGCGTTTTCAGAAAACGTTTCGTTTAAAAGAAAAGAGAGGCTGACGGGGGGGTCCCACCCGTCAGGTTTGAATGTTTGAAAGAGAAAAGACAGGCGCGCCCGGCCTTGGGCTGCGGTGGTCGCCGGCGGCGATCCACGGCGAGGCAGGGGGATCAGGAGGTACCTACGGGTTCAAGGTGTTCTTCCGCACCTGAGGGTGGTGGAGCGGAGCGTCGGCGAACACCACGTCGACGGCGGCCCCAACTCCGGCGGATGGTGGTTCGGGCGAGGTTGATTCTCTTCCAACAGAGCTGCAAGCTTCAAATTGGGGCGTGGGTTAGGAGTGTGGGTGCACTAGGAGGTTGCTGACCAGGTATGGGAGGCGGGGATGGCCTCACCTGAGCGAATCGAGCCGGAGCCCGAGGCGGACCGGGGCGGCCGGAGTCGAGGAAGGAGACCTCCTCGAGGTCCTCGCAGTGGCTAGGCAGGGCTCTAGTTGTGTGGAGGTGTGGCGCTGGGTCGAGGGAGAGCCTGGGGGCTCCTTTTATAGCTGATCCGAGGCGGTGGCCGTGACGAGATAACTCTGGTGGTGGGTACGGCGGGGCGATGGCCGAACGGGGTTGTCAGGCGGTCGGGCATCAACGTGCGGGTCTACATGTGCCATCCAGAAGCTGAACTTGGCAAAACTTGGGCGTTACTCCAATCCTTCGACGGAACGACCCACGGGAATCGTCAGCGGCAGGGAGCGCGCCCTGTGCTCGCCAGGCCACGACAACGGCGCCGCAGCGTACGCAGGCAAGCAGACGGCCACGTGGAAGTCTTGGGTGGTTTGGGCGGCGCTGGACGGCGCCGAAAGCTGCAGCTGCGCCCTGCTGATCGCCACGGGTGGCTCTGCCACCACAGAAGCTGCCGGCGTCGGCGGGACACGTCGCCACCGACGCCCACGCCCGGCCAAGCGAGTGTGCGGCGCATGGATAAGGAAGGGGTGCAGTGCGCAAGGTGCCAAGTGCGTGCACTGGTGAGATTGACGACGATCTCTGAAGAAAACGACGCCGATGCTCTGAAACTGGACACTGACTCTGAATTTTCTGAAACTGTACAGCAACAGTGCCTGCCAAGTGTTCGACGAAATGATTCTGGCATGTGGAGAATTTATCTGGGGCTGATCTTTGGTGGGGTGGCCTCTCAATGCATCTGGGGGCTGCCTGAATTTTCTCAGAATTTTTGGAGCAGGAAAAATATGAATTTCACCAAAAATGATGAATTTGGTCCAAAATTGCACTGGGCAAATTTTGAAATATTTGAACTGTGGAAGAGTGGACCTTGATGGATCTAGGTTGGGGGTGCTAAGGACTAGCCAGGGGAGTTGGTTTGAGATCAAAACTCAAAATGAAATAGGTACTTCCTTTGTAAATCACCTAGGCCCAAAAATAAAAACAGAAATAGTTTTAGGGTAAAAATAAATGGAATAAAAATCCAAAATGGGTTGATCCTGCTAGGATTGGCCACTTGACTTGATCCAATGTGGAGGGAGGTGTTTTGGAAGAAAATTTTAACATCAGGCAAGGTGAGAGGGGATGTTTGGCCTAAAAGGAATAAAATCCAAAACCCTAAGGATTTCTTTTAAATGAAAATCTCTCAAAATAAATTGTGTTGAGTCCATACCAATGAAAGGCCTTCAAAACCAAACACCAGGGTTGAGGACAACCCAAAATAAAGATTTTGACATAAGAGAAAAATATTTGAGGAGAAGAGTCTTTAAAAAAAATTGAATAGCCTCCTTTAAATCAAACAAAGAATTTGCTGAAAATCAAATGAAATTTTTTGGAGTGTCACAGGAAGGAAGGGCGTTCGGTTATTCATGGGTGGCTTGTCTGTCGAGCATCTAAGACAAAGATCAACAACATACTATCAGTTGAAGGCATTTGTATTGCTTACTATAAATTGTTACACATAGTGATCTCATTGCAGGAAAAATAGAGTCTCATCACCATTATCTACTTTCCATGCAATGTTTATTACTTGAATTTAATCATCTATTCAACAACCATCACTACTCTAGTCTGATAGGTACTCTTCATTAGTCGACACATTTGAGATAAATGACATGTCAAGCGTTGTTGAAACAGCAATAGCAACACTTCTTATACCTTGAGGAATCGATATTAAATTGGGAAACGACACTTCCTGATTCATGCTTCAACTACCCTTGTGCACTGGCAGAACATTAGATATAGTGTGCTTCTAATCGATTGTTTTTGCATCAGGTCAATTGCATATAGAGTCGAACTAGTTTGATGGAGGTTCGCGTGATCATATCATGTTCTTGGCACTTCTCTTGTCTCACCCTAGTGATGATCTTCCTTGTTTTTTGTCATGCACGGCTATGAGGCTACTCTCTAGTGTTGGATCCATTCTTCTTCTTCTTCTGTTAGCCTCTTCTACTTTCGATTTTGGAGGCCCTCTTTGGGTTACTTGGCTTGGGTGGAAGGATGGGGATCATGATGACATTGAGTTGTTGTCTCATCGTTTGTTGTCTTCCATGGATTGTTCGTATCTGGCCTGAGTTTGCCAAGACGGTGCTTTATTCACCATGTGCATCCTTAGCGGCTTTGTTGCTGCTTTAGGCAAACCAAAGACTTTATAATATAATTTCTCATTTTTCTTGGTTCTTGCCCTTTGTTTGGTATTGTTTTGTTCGATCTTTGCTCTTTTGCGGTGGCAATGAGAGCCCGGCTTGCTAGTGACAGATTGAATTTTGTCAGCGGAGGCATTGTTTGATGGCTACCCCACATAGTGCACGAATGCAACCTATGTTTTGTGTGATTTGACACGTATCCCGTCCTTTGGCGGCAGATTGGTCACGTGTCCCCGAATGCCTTTCTTGTAAAAAAAATATTTCATGTGGGCTACATCTGCAAATGGACATGTGTGCCTACCCTGTACTAATGTGGTTCAAGGTGGAGTTATTTTTGTTGTGGTTCAACGTGTACTACCTCTCTCTTAGTTTACAGGGCCTGCGCGTATCCCTAGGTCGTCAATTTGACCAACCTAATACAAGTCATATATTACAAAAAATATACCAACACAAACTTCGGAGTTTCTACTTTCAAAATGTATAATTTTTGTGTTATATAGTTTATATTAAGGTGATAAAATTGACAACCTAGGTATACGTGTAGGACTTGTAAACTGAAACGGAGGTAGTAGTTGTTTGCACAAAAGAAAACTCCCAAGGACCAAACCGCCACCCCCCAGGGTTTTCCAAATAAATAGCCGTGAAAGCTTCTCCCCTTTTCCATCCCGCACCCTCCAAACATTTCTTCTCCACGCCCCCCCCGCGAGTTAGCGGAATTGCCACGCGAGTCCTCCAAGTTTCGCGATGGAGCCACCCGCACCCGGTTCAGAACCGGTCGAGGAGGACCGCATCGAAGAACCGGCCTCCTCCAACTCCAACGCCTCCTCCCCGAGCGCTGCTGCGCCGCCACCTCCCCGCGCGACGCCCCTCCACCTCGACCAGGCCTCCTCCAATGGGGCCTCGACCGCTGCTGTGCCGCCGCCTCCCCGCGCGAGGCCCCTCGACCTCGAGCGACCCCGCCGCGAGCAGGCCGGAGGAGGCGCCGCCGCGGCGGGGGGCAGCCGGAAGGGCAAGGATATCGCCTCTCCTTCTCCTCCGAGCTCCACGAGCAGCAGCAGCTCCTCCGAGCTCCGCGAGCAGCAGCAGCTCCTCGACAACGCCATCGCCGCGACGCTCAGAGCCGGGCCCTTAGGCGGCATGGAGTCGACCTCCGCGGCGGGCGGCAGGGAGTCGACCTCCACAGCGGACGGCAGGGCGCGGGCGGCGTGGAGCGACCCCTTGGTGGCGGTGGCGGTGGCGGAGACGAGTGAGGAGCCCAACGCGGCGGCGCGGCCGTTGGATTCCAAGCGGTTGGAGTTGGACCTCAACCTGGTTGGGCAGCGGTTGATCGAGCGGCTGGCGAAAGAGCAGGCGGCCGTCGACGAGGACGCCAGGCGATGGGAACAGCAGGTGACGTGCTGTTGCTGTTTCTTGGAGTTCTTGGAGTCTCTGGAGTGCGTTCTTGAGCGTTTCTTGGTTTCCTCTTGAGCAGTACAACTCGCTGCGCGCGGTAGAGGCGATGTACAAGAAGGAACAGGTATGGGCATGAATTTGGTCTTCTTGCTTGCTCGGAATTGCTTGCTGTAGTCTGTCAAAATCTTGGGGCTGCGGATGATTTAGCAGTAGAAACGGAATCTCGGCCAAATGTTGGGGACAGTTTGACAATTATGCATTTCCTGATTATTGCTCGAGTTCTTCTTGCGGTGCGTTATCAAATTTAGAGGTAGGCAAGGATCTTGTTGTGACTATTCGCAACTGTTAATTGATTCTTCTATTTGGTTTGGTATGATAGCATGTTTTGCACTTTTGCTGCAAGTGAAAAATGTGGGGAGATATGAGGATCATGTCTTGGCAGTGATTGCTGTCATATTTTGGCAAGAAATCTTGATGCCAAAATGTATCAATTTCCAGTGTAGATCAATGGTGTTATAGGGGAAGTTAATCTCTGAATGTCTGCTCGGGATTACTTGGCCAGACGTACATCATCTGTTGCCTGAAAGCCTGAAACTGGCTCTGAAGCCTCAAAACTCAACTCATATGAATAATTGGCAAGAGTAGAAAGGATTTGGATGACTCAACATTTCAATCTTGTTAGCCTTTTCACCTTTGCTAATCCAAAATGTGTGATCTTGATGCTAATTCTGTGGAGCAGGAGAAACGATCGCAAGTAAAGGTTGTGGTAAAGGTGAAACCCAAGCAGGACAAACTAGGTATAAACTGGAGTCAGATCAAGAACAAGGTATGGCCTGAATCTTGTCCACTCTTCTCACTTGTGATTCTTGGGTGGTATGAACTGGGATTTTTTGTTCATAGAAAGTAGAACTGGGATTTTTTGGGCTCGTGGGTCTTTCCACAATCTGGCATTGTATTTTGAAGCAAATGGCTATCTTGTTGAAACTGTTGTCTGCAAAATGTGGGGAAATCATGAGGTCATGTCATACTGCAATATTTTGGCAATAGAGCCTGAAGTCAAATGTATGAGCTTCCTTTGCAAACAGATGCTGTTATCAGAAACATAATTCCTGTAAATCATTTGCCATTCACATGCAAAATCAGCGACCACTTTAGGATTTGGTCGAAAAGTTTCGCCATTTTGTCGATTGGTACCTGGAACTGGTTCAGAAGCCCCAGAATATAATTCATGTAAATATTTGCCAAAAATAAAGAAGCTTTGGATGCACATGTTTTGTGGTCTTGCTATACAGTATTATTTTTCCTTTTGACAGGGAAAAAGAAAAAAAATGACTGGTTGTTTGTTAATTCCATTAGTTTTTCATCCCTTATTTCTTGTTTTGAAATACTCGATCTTGTTGATTCTGTACAATTGTAAGACTGGCAGGATGATGTATGGTCTTTAACTTCGTTTTCTCATTTCCTGTCAAATAGATTTTTCGTAGAGAAGGAAGGGAGATATGTTCGGAACATGTGAACCGCCAGGTTTGTCTCCATTTTGCCTGATGTAATGTTCAAAATGGAAGTGCAAGAAAAATCAGGATCAAAGCCCTATATCACAAGATACTGTGATTGGTGGTTCAGATATATTAACTCTTGGTTGTGATAATCTGATGGGACCTGAATCGTACTTGTACTGTTCTTGAGTTTATCATGTGTTAATAGACATCTTCTTGTTTTCTTACTGAACAACAACCAATCAGTATCAGTGATGGGATTATATACTAGCAGTTTCAAACATTTCCAGAGAACATGGAAACCTGAAGATTTGAATGAAAACAAAATTTCCATCACATTTTTAGATATGTTGTTTCCATGTTCAACTCAGCATAATTTGAATTCTAATATTTGTGCATACATTGCAGACACATCCCATCACTGAAGTCAGAAGGCATCATAGGCTTGCTTCTGACGAGGCGAACCATCTTGATGCCTATTCGGAATGTAGATCGGTGATTGGAGATGGGGAGTGTTTCTACAGGAGCTTCATATTTTCGTACCTTGTAATCGTCCTCCCCTCTTTTCCTTATCATAGGATGTAGGTTTAGTTATTTAACTTTCTCTATTTTCGCGAATGTACAACAGGAGCAAGTTATTGATAGGCAGGACACAAATGAGGAAAACCGTCTCCTTCAGGTTGTTGAAAGAATGTCTATGCGACATGGAAATCTTCAATGGAACTCTGAGTTTTGCAGGAGCAGCAAAGTAAGTTCTTTCTTTTTCTTTTTTTGAGGGTAATGTTCTTTCTTGGATAAACATGCTTGCAAGGGATGATGATTCTATTCAGGTTACAGTACACTTCAATCAGCATCTGGCATCTCCCAATCTTTGTTTGTCATTTGCAGGAGATTCACAATTGCTTAACAGTAGTGATATGCCATCACAGTTTTATACACTGTTGGCTGTTGGCAGAAACTCAAATTTGAAGTTTATTGTAAAGTTAACGACCCGATTGTAACAACGGCCTTACGAAAATTTACTTGCAAAGGAACGTCGATATAATAAGGAAGTAACATAATTTTATGCTTGTTTGAGCACTGCAACAATGCTCACCTATTGGTTATTATTGTATAGCCACCTCACTGTTCTGTTACTAGCTATAGTATATGCTTAACGACTAAAGATTCTCAGGCGAGTTATCTTAGGTGTGTTCTTTAATATCTTTCCGTTGATCAGTATTCTGTATGTATCATTGTAACCTATGATATATGATTATCAACTGCGAATTATTGAGTCGCTGGTTCTTTCAGGCATTTAAGAATCTGATCAAGAAAATAATGAGACTGAAACATGGCAGAGAATCAACTAGCAGGTTTTTGACTCCCTTGGTTTTCTGCAGTTCCATCATAGTATTGTGGCCGAATGCATTCCATCTCACTGACATAATATGTGCCATTTTTAGCCGCCGTAAAGAGAAACTTCTCAAGTTCTTCAGCAAGGATGATACGACACTAGACAGTGAGAGAAACACCCTTGAAGTCATATTTCCTTTTGTCCGTCACAATTCATGTTTCTGACACATTTTCTTGGTTAGTTTTCATTTTCCTCAGATTAGTAGTAGCTATCCAGATGTGCTCGCACAGGGAGGTGTATGAACCGCTTATACCAGGGCTCAGAGGAAATTACAATCTGGAAGATGTCTGTGATGCATATTCTCCCTTACATTACCGTTGTGCTGATTTCCGATGCATCCATTGTTGGATACATGACACTCAATTTACCTAACCTGTTATTGTTGTTGTATGTACAGTGGTGCTTTTGGCGTGTCACTCCAGCTCGTCGGTTCACGGATCATGTTATGATGGTGGCCTTGGCCAGAGCGCTTGAGGTACCCCTCAGAGTGGAGCGAGTCCGAGGAGGATATGATCCAGATATCTACACTGTTCCTGGAGTTCCCCGTCCGAGAGTGACCCTGCTGTACTCGGCAAATCACTACGAAATCATCTACCCACGTGCTCCTTCTGCTGAGAGTTCAAGTCATCAGGCTTCCCAGATAGAACATGCTGCTGATCAGGGTTCAAATCAACAGACTTCCCAGAGAAAACATCCTGCTGATCAGAGTTCAAGTCATCAGGCTTCCCAGAGAGACGATCCTGCTGATCAGAGTTGAAGTGAATAGATTCCGCTGGATTAAAGTTGAGTTGGGCTGCTGCCTATGAATGAGATTAGTGGTAGGCATATCATCCTCCAGATATCTACATGCAGTGATGAAGTTGGGGTACGCATAGCATATACACTTGTGCGTTCTTCTTTGATAGGGAGAAAAACTTGTGGTGTTGTTTGAATTGTTGGCTGGTATACAGTGAATCTTGTGTGATCACATTGAACTTCTTGTTATATTGCCAGCTGGTGTATAATAGATCTCCCATGCAGAAATCCTACATATGAATGAATACAGTAATGAAGCAGAGATACTTGTGCATTCTTTCTTGTGTTGGCAAAGATACATACTGCTGATGCCACTGGAATGATTGACCAGTTTGGTATATATATGCACTGCTGGTGTCAAGGATGCAACTGTTTTCGAAGAATTTACTCATATTACCCTGCCTGCTTTGTGAAGCTGTTTGAATCACAACAACCTGGCTGGTACTACTTTGCAATGTACTACCTCTGTTTCTTTAAACTGCCAAAATGTCGTACATTTAGAAACAAAGGGTTTTAAACTACCAAAATGTCTTACATTTACTGAAAAAGGCTTTCGTCCCGCTTTATATATAAAAACAAACCACCACAAGCCACACAGAGTTCACACATGATACAAACGCACCAACACAGAGTCCAGCAGCATCCAAACACACACAAAGTACCACATAAAATGTTCTGCTGAGGGTACCAGCTCAACAGGCCCTATTGTTTTTTTTTTAAACAGAAAGGCGATCTGAGGAAACACCTAATCCGGCTCCGGAGGTGGTGGAGGAAGGGGCGGTGACAGCCGAAGCGCCAAGGTCCTGGGTCCCGCGGTGGTAGCATCGATGGCGCCTCGGTCGGGTAGGCGGCTGAGCAGCTTCCAAAGCTGCAAGAAACCACATAGTTTCTAGATCAGCATCAATAGGTCGTCGCAAGGGGGAGTACTCAATGACAACTTGTTATGTTAACTATGCGTTAAGACAGCTTGTTGTACTAATTGATTCCGGCAATGAGGCACATATCACACCATATGATCTTCCAATAGCAGACCGGCCGGGATCTTTTCTGGTGATCCCTTTCGCTTACATCAGCAGAAGTTGTAGAAACCACAATCTTTGCACATGTGGCGTCATCAGGCTCCAGCTCTGGAATTAGGTTCAACACATCAATACAGTCTACAAAAGGGAAAATGGCACATCACATTCAAAAAATGTTCACGTTTTTCAAAAATATGTTCGTGGCATCAGAATAATAATTATACAATGTAAAACAATGTTCACGCGTTCCAAAATATTTCATGAAAAAAATGTCTATGCAATGTAAAAAAATCAAGTAATTTAAAACATATTTTTTACCATTAAAAAAGTTTGTGACATTAAAAAAACGTTCACATATTTCAAAAATATTTTTGCGACATTTTTAGAAACTGTGTATACAATGTAAAGAAATGTTTGGGTAATTTTAGAAAATTGTTTTTGCTGCCTTTGCTTCTTCCCTTGATTATCTCCCATAGTGATCTTTTGATTAATTCCTGAAGCAGCTGAAAGGGGAAAAGGAACAGGAACTCAGGGGTTATGCCCAATCATAATTCATCCTTCAAACCAAAACAAAATATGGGATAATCTCGCCCATCAACCAAAAAAAAAATGACTCCCTAGCCAGCTGTATAGGGATACCCATAACCACCCTAGCATCTCCCTGTAATGAAACACATCCTTAGATTTTGTTTCCTCTTCTTTTTTTTGAGCTTTTTTTTATAGTGAAGAGCGAGGAATTGTGGGCTTTGCCTTATAGAGAAAAAAAAACCGAAAGGACAAATGTGGGCTTTGACGTTCGTCTAGTAATGGGCTCTGACCGGCAGCGTGATTTCCGGTCTCTTTCTCTATTGGATTTGCCCTTGACTGATTGCACACCCGCAGGAGGCGAAATGACGACGGCCAGCCGCCGCCTCCCCCTCCCCCTCCCCAGCTCCCCGCCGCCGGCGCCGCTGGAAGACGACGACCTACATGACCCTCGGATGGCGCCACGGCCTCACGCTCTTCCTCCTCACGGTCCGGTCCTAGTTAGTTGTGTGGGACCCATGGTTTTCAATTTCAGTTTCAGAAAAATTTCAGCACCAACCGAAATCACTGAAATTCAACGAATTTCAGTTATTTCAGTTTCCATTTCAGCCAAATGACCGAAATATTCACTTGAATGCAATTAAAAATTTGAAAATTTTAAAATATATTTTGAAAAATGTTGGAATTGTTGTGCTACACTGAAATTGCTGAAATATTTTGGGCGAAACGTAATATTTCAATGTCTGCTGAAATTACTGAAATTCAGCGAATTTCACCGAAATCTCACTAAAAGTGAAAACCATGGTGGGACCCCGTCGCCGGTCACCAGCACCGCCTGCTCGTTCCCCCGGGGTTTCAGCTCGACCTGGTGACGGATTTCAGCGGGGCGGTGCTTCGCGCTGCCAGAGACGTCGGCGATCACTTCCAAGTGGTCCTCGTAGGCAGCGAACGGAAGCAACCCAGAAGAGCGATCGCCTGCGTCTACTCGTCGGAGACAGGCATATGGGGTGACCTCATCTCGGCGCCGCTTCCATTCGAGGGCTTTTTCGTTTTTACGAGCGAGCCCGCAGTGCTAGCTGGGGATTGCCTTCACTGGTCGATTTTTAACGGCGGGGTCGCCACCAAGCACCCTTGGGTTTGATTTGGATAGGCAGAGCCTAGCCCTGGAATTGCTGCCAGGGGACATGTATACCCCGGGCAGATTCGCAGTCAAGGTCATCCGAGCAGATGGTGGTGGGATGGGTTTCCTTTTATCGTTAGGCTTCACCGCCCAACTATGGAGTATGGAGACTGATGGCGACGGTGTTGTGATATGGGAGCCGGGAAGAATTATTAAACTGGACAAGTTACTTGGACTAAATTCAAAGAAACAGCCCCCGCAAATGATAGGGTATGCGGAGGAAAATAATTTGGCGTTCCTCACGACAGTTGTTGGTGTCTTCATGGTCCATCTTCAGTCATTGCAGTTCAAGAAAATCTCCAAGGCCACCATCGGATCTCCTTATCATCCATTCGAAACTGTCTATACTCCAGGTAGTAGCATGCCTTTTACATTGTGAGTGTAATAAAGCCGAGTTACCTTTCTCTGTTAAGGTAACGATTTGAAATACTGTCATATCACGTGCTCCTATTGTTGCTTGATGACCTCTCCAAGTCTTCAACATAAATTTCTCATACCTACACAACGTTGTTTCTAGTATTATTGATTTATCATTGAACCTGCAACTATTTTGTTATACGATTGCTATGCATTCAATATTTAAAATCGACCAACTATTTTGTTGATGCTGTGGATTGACTGCAGATTAGTTAAACATGATATATAGTCCACACATAAGAAAATAACTAGTGCCTAGGAATACCCCCTTCTTCATTCATCCATTTAGGTAAGAATGGATCCAGGGAACCTGGCTCGGGAACAGCCCTGAAAAACATAATATGAAAATATATGCAATGAACACAGAGATTGGTTAGTTCTGTAACAAATTAATAATTGGAAAAAAAATTCACTCTTGCTTGCCTACTGAAATATGCAAGAGCTGTATCTGTATAACGGTAATGTTAGCACATATAGATAT
Source organism: Aegilops longissima (assembly GCA_021605205.1). Taxonomy (NCBI): domain Eukaryota; kingdom Viridiplantae; phylum Streptophyta; class Magnoliopsida; order Poales; family Poaceae; genus Aegilops; species Aegilops longissima. The sequence continues at coordinate 52,667,293 of CM038681.1, read as the reverse complement.
AGCTGCAGTGTAGTTTTCTGTTCTTTTCAAGATGATGTACATAGCAGTTTTCAGTTGACCAACTATACGAAAAATTTGCTTGAAGCTACTAAAATTTCGAATAAGTAGCTCAATTGGTACATTTTGAAGCTTAAAATCTAGTTAATTTTCTATCTTTCAATATTTAAATATTGTTATCTCTGCTGAGCTTGCTAACAATCTTAAATCCATAATAGTGACTTGGTTTCAAATTTACTATAATTGTTATTTTATCACTTGTAGTAGAGTCCTATTGCAAGCGTTTGTTTATACCATGAAAAATCAATGAGTTGAGTTTATTTTGTCTTTTTAAATTACAGTTCCGAGTTGATCTAAGTATCTTGTTTATGCTAATAATCTTAAATCCATGATAGTGACTTGGCTTTCTCTTTTGGTTCTCATTGGTCATTTATCTTATGTTTGTATAACAGGCATTGGTGGTGGACACGAGGGGGCTGAAGCTGTGATGCATCCCTGGTGGACACGATGGAAACAATACTTAAAATGGTTATTCTGTTAGATGTGCTATTGTGATGTATCAGTCGAGCAAGTATATGCAAATTAAGGTATCTGAACTGTTCTTATACCAAAGTGTATGACTTTATTTTTTAGTACCATTTCTCAAGTACCAAATATTGCCCACCTAGCGATCCTTTCATGGATTGCTGCATCCTGGATGTTTTCTCCAGGCCCTGCTTCCGTGCCTTCTTATAGATGAGGAGTCTGTCATGTTAAGTGAGCAGAATGAAATATTTCCTCTTTCATATGCTTAGTGAAAAACTTGAATACTCTTTCTTTGTTGTGGTTCATGTATTTGAGTGCTGGTAGAGGTTTGAGCGAAGATCTGAGTGAGTGTGTTCTGGTTACCGCAGTCTCCTGCCATCTCATTGTACAAATTTCTGAATGGCCCAAATAATATCTTCTGTACTGAAATTTCTTGTCATAAAAAAAAATCGATGGGCCAATATGCTTGCATTCCTTATCATCTTCTCTCATAGATTCACATTTCCTGTAGGTTTTTGAGTATAGTATAAATACATCTGGGTTATTAAATCCTGATGAAAAAATGCCTAACAGGCTATAAATGCAGCTTGACTGCAGGTTATAAAAAAGGTCAGTTGCCGTATCTGCTTGCAAACTATACTGTTTGAAGTACAACAAAGGCAATTATGCATTACTACATATAATTCATGTACTATTGCCTACTAGCATTATTACTCCTTTTTTCCCCTGAAATTGGTTTTGTGATTGTAAATTTTGTAAAACCGCATCTGGCTAAACATATCTCCAGTAAAGAAATGTCTAATCAGCTATATCAGCAACATGGCTTTGAATACAGTGAAACTCGAACAGCTGATAAATCATAAGCCTCTTTGACCCTTGGCACTAGTGAATATCTATGGATAAACAGAGCCTAGTCTTAGGTGGTGACTCAATTTGGTTATGCCCTCTTTACAACTGGAACTTCGGATAGTTGCCCCTGGCTACTTACTGGACCTGGACGGTCCCCAGTCTCTTAGATCGTCCTCATTTGTTGGTTTGTCACAGTGGATTTGGTGGTGTCATTTGTCTCCACTCGATGTGTTCTTCTTAAGATTACCTTTTCAATTGGGTGGCATTTATGGTTGTTGCGAGTTTGGAGTGTTTGTCGGGTTCAATGTGCGGTCATGGGGTTTCATACTTTGTGAGTAGTCCGCATATGATCGGTCCGTATCGGTTTTTCGTTAATTAACTGGACAATTCTTTTCTTTTTAACTAATTGATGAGGTAAAACTTGTACCACCGTTTAGAAGAAAAAACATCTTCGGTTGCGACGCACGGGCATGTTAATAGTACTCAATAATTACATAACTAAAGTAGCTAGCAAGCTAAGGAACAAACCAACTAGGCCTAGTTAAGCAGTCGGGAGGACCATCATCCTCCGGTGACCTGTAGACGCATTCCAACTTCTTTTCCTGCATGCTGTAGCAGTATGCTGCAACGGTAGAAACTTTCTTCTTGTCATGGACGTAGTAGATCCGAGTTCCGCCCCCGTTGGCGCCATCATTTTCCCAGAAGGTTGCGTGGTACCTATCGACTAACAATTCGTAGTTACCAGCCTCGGCAACCTTGCGCCAGGTGAGCTGCGCATTAGGCGCCAGAGAAGAGACCAGCTCGAAGAGGTCGAAGGCCACCGGCCGGGACGACTTGACGGTGGTCCTTGCCACTACCAGGACCAACTTGCTCGGCAACGCGACGAGGTGGACGTAATCCAACTCTTTCTTCCGAGGGCAGATGGAGCCATACATCTTGCTGCTGAGGTTGGGCATGTCCGGCGGACGCGGGACCAGGTGTAGGGCGCCGAGCGTTGCGGCGTCGAACACCGCCATCTCGCCGTTGGTGTCCATGCCGAACATCTTCCCGTCGTGGTAGACGAAGTCGAAGTAACCGTAGCCTATGCGGCGGGGCTTCTCCAGCTTGGTCCATGCCGCGTCGCCGGGGCGGCAGAAGAGCATGCCCGTGTGCCCGTGCATCACGTGGTACATCATGACCGTCGCCGGCGCCGGGGCGCCGGGCGGGAGGTGGACGGCGAAGCGCAAGTAGTCCGTGAGGTCGAGGTAGGTCGGGAAGATCCAGTTGCTGCACAGCACCGTGTCCAGGTCGTTGCAGTGCACGTACCTTACGTGCCGGACGACGTCGCTGCCTGGGCCGTCGCGGACGGCGTTGAGCCTGGGCAGGGCCGCCGTGGCGCGGGTGGCCAGGTGCGAGTGCGACACGTGGCAGGAGGCGTCGCGGGTGTCGACGACGAGGGACCAGCCGCGGGACAAGGGGAAGACAGCCGTGTGGGAGGCGCGGACACGGGGGAGCAGGAGGCGCGGCGCTGGCCCTGCCGCGGCGCGCCATGCTCGGCACACGGAGCGGAACGCGGCGAGCCCGGTGACGGCGTCGCGGGACCTCCGCGCGATGATCGTCACTAGATCGGAGGGGAGGTCCAACCAGTCGGGCTGCTCCTCCTGGCTAGCCATTGCACGTACGTGCGCCGATCGCGCTCGCGCGTGCGCTGTCGATGGGCTGGGCGAACCGAAGGTTTGACTTTGTTGATCCTTTTATGAGGAGCCTCGGCAACAACGATACAATCGTAACTAACTTACTTTTTGTTGGAAATAAACAGAGTATAAAAGACTCGGTCGATCGTACGACGTGGGATCGTGGCGGTTAGACCATCCACAGCCATGTCTCTCGTGCCCGTCTCAAACACCTGGACCCGATCATTAAAATTCGACCCAACCGAGCCTCTCAAACGACCGGACTAAACAACACGCCTTACATCCAGCCCAAATATAGGGCGATTTAAGCATGCCCGGACGCGTCCGCGTGACAGGTCCAGCCCACCACGGACCAACAAAACACCCCTATCCGGGCGGCGAGCTCAAACCCCAGCTCACTCTCTCGCTCCGTCCGTCCACTCCTCTCCCACTCCGGTTCCGATCCCATCCACCACCATGAGCAGCTTCGGCAGCGACTCTGGCTCAGAGCTCGACTACGAGGAGGAGACGGCCCTCCGCATTGCGTTCGAGCGGTCCAAAGTAGAGACCGGCAGCAGCTCCGGATCTGGCGCGTCACCGCACCTCCCGCGTCGGCGCAGCACGGACGCCGAAGCTGGACCCTCCCGACCCACGCGCAGCGACACCCGATCAGCACAGTCCGCACCGGCCCCGCGTCATCTCCTTCCCCCGTCGGCCGCCCCTCCACGTGGCCAACGCTGGGTGCTTGTGACCGCGCCTCCGGCCCACACGCGCACTCCGAGTCCGGCGCGCGCCTTGCCGCCGCGAGAGGCAGCGTGCACGGGAGAGGGAGGCGGTGGAGCAGTCCGCGCGCGGCCGCCGCGGGACGGAGCCGGACGCCGACGAGGACGCGCGTCTCCTCGCCTGGGTGTATCGTCGCTCCCTCACGACGGCGGAGACGGACACTCAGCCTCCTCCGACGAAAGAACGTGAAGGCGCTCCGGCTAGGCATTGAGTCGGAGCGCGAGGCGAAGGAGGCAGCAGCGGATAAGGCTCGGGTGGCAAGGCTGAAGCGGGAGCAGGATAGGGCGGTCTGTCGAATGAAGGGGCTCATCGTCCTCTCCGGCTCCGACGGCGGCGACAGTTGCATCTCATCGTCCGACGACCAAGACCCTCCACCAGCCGCGGACACCTACAGCTACGCCAGCGACCGGAAGGGCAAAGGCCTGGCGAGGAAGTGGTGATTCCCACCCCCATCCTCCTCAATGTTTATATCGTTTTAGTTGCAGAAGTTCATGAACTTGTCCATGGACGAACTGTGATCTTTTGGATGTGGTGAAGTATGTTTATGTCCGTTTGTAGCCGATCTTGTGTTCCTTTGTAGCTCAATTTTGTTGTCTGTCGTCTGATCACGTAGGATAGATCAACGTGTGCATGGGTAGTATGGATATAAGATGCCGGATATGAGATACGTGGATGGATGACGGCAAATATGAGGGGTGTCCGATCAGTGTCCGACACGTCCACAGTCGGGACGCGGAATTTTTGAGCACCTGCACCCAGGCCCATCTATCTTAGCTCTCCAATATTGCTTTGAGATCTGTGCAACACAATTAACATTTTACGTGTAAATTTCTCCTTTTTGTTTCTCTCATATAGAACATGCCTTGAATCTCAAACTTTGAAGCACAATAGAGCTTCCTAACTAGAACGTGAGATAAAACTTTCATATTTTTTGGTCCGACGTAAATACTAAAAATAAGTTATTTTAACCAAAAAAAATCTTAATTTGTATATTTATTTTGGATGAAAAAATCTAAAAGTTTTATCCCAGATTCTAGATAGAAAGCTTTGCTGTGCTGCGGAAGTTTGAAGTTCAAAACATGTTCTAGGTGAGAAAAAAAAAATGTACTTGCGCGAATCACGATGCGAAAAATGAATGGCTAGGATTTGAAGTCCGGCTGTATATGCTCTTACAGGCTGTATATACCTTCATGCGCGCAAATGAAGGGAACCTACGCGATCGTACGCGCTAACTATGCGAAAGGCAGATTGGTTTTAGTTTTATTTTAGACAAGCCAGATTGAGGTAATGGGCCCGTGCCTTCGTACTGCACCTCCTGACTTACATTTATAAATCCTACTTCTTTTGTTCCTAAATATAATTTTTTTTAGAACGTGTCTAGCGGGCAAACAGCTGCCCGTTAGCGTTGCATGGTGGCCGGTTATTTTAAGAATTTTTTTGTCCCCTTTCTTAATTAACTATCCTAATTAAGAAAGTTTTTCACCTAGTCTTTAAATGTCTGTACAGTCATCCCTTCGGTGCATGCGTTTTATTCTTTGGTGTATTTAATTCGTGGTTTTAAAAACTAAAAGAAGCATAGCTTTTAATTGGCGTGTCGGAATTAAGATCCGTTTTCACCACTGGAATCCTCGCAACGTGCTCTTCGAAACTAGATCCCGCATGGGGATGTTTCGACGAACTAATCTTCCTGCCAATTAAACATCAATGTGTGTGTAACTAGACTAGATTGCAGCGCCAACTGAGCATATGTATGTGTGCCAAAAAAGTCCCGCCAACTAAACATCAATTTGTGTGTAACTAGACTACATTGCCACGCCAACTAAGCATGTGTGTGTGCAACTAGTGTCCTGCCAACTAAACATCAATGTGTGCAACTAGACTAAATTACAAACCAACTGAGCATATGTGTGTGAACTAGTCTTCCTGCCAACTAAACATCAATGTGTGTGCAACTAGACTATATTACAAGCCAACTAAACATCAATGTGTGTGCAACTAGACTACATTACAAGCCAACTAAACATCAATTTATGTGCAACTAGACTACATTACAAGAGGAGGTTGCACATCGACTTTCGTCGAGGCAATAGACTAGTTGCTCATCAAAGTTGTCGTGGTTGCTAGGTTGCAACCTCATACGAAGGTGCAGCTCCAAACATTAGTTTTGGAAAAAAGTTGCACGATATAATAATAAAGTTGCATAATATAGTAATAGAGTTGCACAATATAGCATCAAAGTTGGCATCAAATTTTTTTTGTCAAAACATACCCATGCGGGATCTAGTTTCAAAGATCTCGTCGCGAGGATTCCAATAGTGAAAACGGATCTAAATTCCGAAACACGGTTTAAAAGATATGGGTTTTTAAAAATTTGAAAAACCCGAATAAATGGACATGCCCATCCATGGAATAATGCGGTGTCTTGCCCATGTGACCATCCTAGTAGTACATGCCACGTCACGAATAAAGACAAAACTCAGACCACAAAACTATATGCCTGCGTGTGTAAGACCGGCCGCTCGTTTCCTCTAATTAGTGCGTATGCACTTTTTAGAATTTAGGATCTTTCTTTTTAAACACTTCAATATGAATTACATAAGATTTATATCGACGTATTTTAGAGTGTAGATTCACTCATTTTGCTTCGTATGTAGTTCATATTAAAATCTCTAAAAAAGAAATAATCTGCGGGAAATTGCATTTGTCCACTATAAAAAAAACACCTACATGGCAAATTACCATGGTCCGGTATAAAAGACATTGTATTTTTAGTTGCCGTGGCTATATAATTTAATTTGCCATGGTAAAAAAATTAAGTTGTCACTAAAGGAATAATGCAAAAGTGAGAATGTTATAAGATGAAATGTTTGCCATGCCCTGAACAATAAAATTTCCACGTCAATAAATACTAAAAGTGTCATGATCCAAATAATTACAATTGACATGCTCTAATTAATAAAATTGTCATGGCCGTATACTTCAAGTTGCCATGGCAACTAATTTTAAAGTGTATCTAATCATCATGGAAAAAATTGCCACCCCCTCATGGTGTTGAAAATTAACCATTTTACATGGGTGCTACATCCGGTACACGAGGTCACACATGTTTTTGGCATAAACGTATATATAGCTAATAACATATACACTTGTCACTCGCCGAGATGAAATAGATAAAAAATGCAAAAAGAAATGGCATGGTCTAATGCAAATAAAGAAAATCTACACATACAAAATTGACATGGTACAGTACAAAGAAAACATGCATAGTTAAAAATGGCATGGTCTGATGGCAACTTTAACAGAAAATGGTATATAGATCATGGCAAAGAAGAAGAAAAGAATGGTGTTTCACATAGAAAATTTGGAAACAAAAAAGTTTCCTCTAAGACTCATGGCAAATTTATAAACTTTTGTAGTCTTCAGATGGGAAAATTAGGAATTTTGTTAGTCCAAAAACATGGAAAATTTTGGCTAAAATGTAAATGGTTGCATTGCAAATTTAGAAAATGTTGTGTTCTAAATCATGGCAAGAATTAAAGAAATTTGGTAATGGTCAGATGGCAAATGTAGGAATTCTGTACTCTAAAAAGCATGGCAGGTTTTGGAAAATATTTGTAATGGTCACATGGGAAAAAAGAAAGAAAAGAAAAGTAATGTTCTAAATGAAGGCAAAGTTATAAACAAATTGTAAATGGTCGGCAAATTAAGAAACTATATTTACTAGATCAGCACAAATCTAGAAAATTTGTAATAGACATGTGGCAAGTTTAGTAATTTTGTACTAAAAAACATGGCAAGTTTTCAAAAAATATGTAAATGGTGACATGGAAAAACTACGATTGTTTGTTCCTTCAAACAATGGCAATTAACAGGATTTTTCATATGCATTTACATGTGCGATTAAGCTCAAACCTATAGGTGCAAATGATAGGGAGGTCAAGTAGCATACCATCCTCGAGAAAATCAAGAAGACATGCATAAGCCATAAGGGATAGGGTTCACCTGTGTGTGATGCGTGTGTCCCTTGCCAATGGAGCCAAGGCCAAGGTGATGAAGCTAGGGTGCTCCGCACCAGGGACTCTCATGGGTAAGGAGCGCCAACCGTGTTTTCCAAGTAGGAACAAATTGAATATTTGAACTCTCTAAATCCCTTATTTTTGGTGCCAAGAGCTTCTCCCATGATAACCAATGGAGAGATCGTCAGTAGAGCTATTCCACCCAAATCTTGCCATGCACGGCGTAAGTTATTTGCAAACTTTTTTGTTAACTGAAAGCAACACATGGTGTAGGTTGGCATGGCCTGGATAACCGATTTCAGCAAAGTTTCGCTCCTTGCACATGCCAAGTTCCTTTAAGTCCAACCTTGCATTTTACCTCGGCTCCTCTCACTAATGTGGTCGAAGGTGCTACTAGTGGTTCGCCCCACCGCTGTTAGTAGGCTGAGATAGCATTCAGTAAAAAGCTTCAACAAAAATCCTCGGCTCCTGTTTCATATTTCTGGCAACTTCCGAGCCATTAGGACTGAAATAAACCGAACTATTTTCCTTGTTCACTGCTTGGCCCAAACACTTAGGCATAAATGCGTAAAGTCGCATTTAGTCCACTAGCATTATGTATTCGAGCATCAAGGAATATCAGTCTGTCATTTACGAACAACAGATATTTCATCCATGACGACCTGACACTCACGAAGAATGCCTCGATCAATGTGCGGACCACCAAATTTGTTCATCAGAGATGTAAAACTTTCCGTGTAGATGAGGAATAAGAAGGGAGACATTTGATCCCCCTCGCGAACACGTCTTGTCGGAGTGAAAAAAAGGAGAAACACCGAAGAATATGCCTCACTTAATCTCATAAATTTGTCACAAAAACCCAGCTTAGTCATCATCGCCTCCAAATAATATCATTCAACACAGTCATAGGCTTTTAATAGAATATGTCATTATCTTTTTTGCATGGTAATACGTGTCTCATTTATGTCATAAGGATCATAGTACAAGTCACGTACAAACTGACCTGGCAAAACTGAAAAGACAGCAAAGCCTTTGCACAAAGGAACAACAACCAAGAAGTGAAATTACAATCAAGACCGAAGAAACCTCTCGACTTGACACCAACGCCCGTCACCTGGCTCTGGGACCACCATAACAGCCACCAAAGGAAAAATTTGACGGATCACCTTCACACCGAGCTCGAAGCGACTCCATCGCTGATATGCAGCTTTGCAGACCTTCAATGTGGCTCACCAAAAGCGAAACCATTATCGTTGAACGAATCAGACCGGTGCAACACCCCGGACACGCCATCGAACTCCAGATCTGTCATCCTCATACGACTAAGTAAATACCGGATGTGAGCATTATATAAGAATCAAATACCTATACGTATTTAATACGCGAACCAAAATGCCCTCACTTCTACGTACAACTAGGAGTCAATTACACCACCGATGTCTGAACTTGGCGAGAAAAATCAGTTTGGTACTAAAACTTGTGGGATAATACTTTGCTAATCACGTGCCCATCAACTAGGAGTCAATTACACCACCGATGTCTGAACCGGTGAAAATACTTTGCTTGGATATGCATCTACGGTGCTAATCACGTCTGTATACATATATGAGGCTGATGGGCACGCCAACATGGCGCGGGGGCCACCCATAAGTGAATGGGAGACGAGGCGAAGGAATGTGGCCTGATTTTTTTTTGCAAAAAACACCTTGATTTTTTTCTTTCAGGAAAAAGCCTCTTGTTTTTTTTAAGAAAAAGCTCACAAACGTAACTTTGTCTCTCTTGAGGCCCACCCGTTATGAAACAGTATGAATAGGAAATTCCTATGAAAAATTGTGTCTGCAATGGGTCGAACAAGCAACCTGGACCAGACAACAAAGGCAACCTAGCCACCACAGTAAGTATTACATGCTGTCTATATTCGACAGCAAGGCCTAATATTGTATGAGCAGACACGCACATGGCTTTTTTTTTTTGAGAAACCGCACATGGGGCTTATGCAGCACCGCTGCAGTTACCACGGCCCATTTTTACATGTTAGTTTTTTAATTCAAAAAATACTTTTATAATTTTAGTTATATACATATATATTCAAACAATACATTTACAATTTTTAGAATTACACGAAACATTATTTTAAATAATAATATTTATCTTTTTGCACGAAATAAATACTAATATTTCGCTCAAAGTGAATACATGCATATTGCCTAAAAATACATGAATAGATGAATGTTTTTCTGAATCATTAAAATATTTTAATAATTCATGAAAATTACTATAATATATATATATATATATATATTAAAACATAGATATTATTTTATTTATATAAACATATTATATTATCGTTTACATTTATATAATTAAATGAATATTATTTTAAATAAGAAAATTTACTAGAATTATATGAACATTATTGTAGAATTACATGAACTATTTGAAATAAAGATATTTGATAAAGTGCATGAAATTTATTTTGAATAAATCATTTCCTTTTATTTACATTATTCGTCATTTACATAATACAAAATAATTATAATCTATACCTAAATAGTTCATCCCCACTATCTATTTCTCTTGACATGCAGCCTATCCACCTCATCATGCAAGCCCCACACATGCCATCTCCCCCACTACCTAATTTTCCTACCTTTGCATGCCGCCACATCGTCACTTTTTTTGCCAGCAACCCGCCCATGAACCAGGTAACCCACGTTCCATTGATATGTGCATGGCATCGTATGTACTAACTCATTGTATGTGGGCCACAAATGCATTTGAAACTGACCGGGAGAGACACCCATCAATTGTCATTGGTTGGTACATCCCTTGAGTTTCTTTTTTTAATGGCTTCCACCATGCAAAAACGAAATCCCTCGAGTTCTTTTCTTAACGGCTACCACGATGCAAGCACGAAATTCCTGGATTACATTTCTTAATGATATCCACCATTCAAATCCACTTCTGTGTCTCTTTGCCTACTTCAAATACCCGTTCCTACCTCCGGTGGAGTCAGCGTGTTTGCTCTTCAGGGCTCCTCGACCTCTCTCTCCTTCCTCCGCTACAGCCTCCTGCAAGGCTAGGCCAATGCTACAAGCTCCACGTCCAAAAACAAATGAGGGTGTACATATGCTTGTATTGCTGCACATCTTCTCAGATCTAGCAGGTCACTATCGTCCCAATCAAGTAGTACCTCCCTCGCAGACCCCCTAGATGAAGATTTTGAAACGAGGAGGCATGACATTGTTACCATAGTTCTTTTGCGGTGGAATTCCTCTCTTCATATTCTTCCTGGCAGGTCTCCACCGTGTTGATCTGATGCCATTGTGGGGTTTATGTCTGTTGGTGCTTTAGTTCCAAACCTACTGCTCCATGTCTATGCATGACAGTGATCCGCGGTATTGCTGCTGATTTCTTCACCTCACACTGAACTTTACACATTTGGTTTCTGGTTATAATTTTCGCCAAAGCACTGAAACAATAGCCCAGCTCATCCGTTCGACAGAGAGGCGTGACCAGGCTGTTCTGTACCACGGTCGCCTCCTGCGCCTTGGCGCTACATGTGACATGCCATGTACACTTTCTCCTGCGGAAGCCTCCTTCGCCGTGCTGGTACGTTGGAAATTGTATACGCATGTTCTGATTTGTTGCTTTATTTTCTTTTGTATTACGGACAATGGCAAAATGTTGCAATAAAAAGTCCTGTAACTGGAAAACATGACTGCTTTACTTGCTAAATCCTTACATTTCAAATAATCTCTGCCTTACGTTAATGGGTCATTTTATTCTCAATTTGTGAATACAATTTGCAAATGATGTCTAAGCTTCTATGAAGCTAATTAACCATGGCACTTTTTGCCCAAATGTCACTATTATATTCACAAAAGTACAATTAGCTCAAAATACTACATGCATGTAGCAATCCACTGCCATGATTAATATATAACTGTAACGCGGTTGATTTGTAACTTTCTACTATCTAATGAGAAAAAAAGGTCATCAATTTTATATCCCCGTGTTTTTGTATTGTGAAGGCTACAAATATTGCCACACTTTTGCATCTCTTATATGCTACTAAGTCCCGCAACAACGTGCCCGGGGTCATCTAGTTATATATATATTTTAAGAACAATACAACTTAATCCTAAGAAATGAAAAAAAAACTAATATTTGAAAAATGGGCCGCGAGACAGTCGCCCATTTAAGCCTTATCACTAGTAGAAAACAGGGCTTTAGTTCGGGCCTGGCCAGCCCATTAGTCCCGGTTCGTGTGCATGGGGGGCATTCGTCCCGGTTCGTGAGCCCAGGGGGCCGGCCGGGGCCTCGTGGGTGTTGGCCCGGTTCGTCTGGACCCATTTGTCCCGGTTCTAGGCACGAACCGGGACCAATGGTCCTCGCTCTTGGCCCACATACATTGGTCCCGGTTGATACCTAGAACCGGGACAGAAGGGGGATCTTTAGTCCCGGTTCCAGCCACTAACCGGGACAAATGAGTTGCCTATATATACCCCATCGCCGCAGCAGAGCACTCCACAGTGCCCTGTTTTTTCTGGCCGGCGAGGGGAGGGCATTTGGGTGCTCTAGCTCACCTCCTATGCACATGAGGTGTTCGATGAAATGCCCAAGCCACACTAGTTAAGCTTTCTCCTCTCGAAGCTCGACCTCCGAGCTCCATTTTTCCCAAGAGTTGTCTAGGTTTAGCGGTCCGTCACGCCCCATCCCCGTCTTCACCGCCGTCAATCGCCCGTGCCGATCTCGTCGCCGGCACCACCGTGGTGAGCCTCTTGTTCTTATCTTCTTTCTGAAAGAAAAAAATTCTTACTTTAGATAGATACTTGTCTAATTCTCTTACTTTTGACACACATAATTATATATAATACGCAGATGAACCGGCAATGGATGTACGGTGACAGACACACCTCCGAGTACATTAAGGGCCTGCATAATTTTCTCGACGTGGCTGAGGCAAACAAGCAGAATGGTTTTATGTGTTGTCCATTCCCCATATGTGGGAATACGAAGTCTTACTCTGACCGGAAAATCCTTCACACCCACCTGCTTTATAAGGGTTTCATGCCACACTATAATGTTTGGACGAAGCACGGAGAAATAGGGGTTATGATGAAAGACAACGAAGAAGAAGAGGACGATGAAAACTATGTGCCCCCTAAATACGGTGATGCTGCAACGGGGGAAGCTGCTGAAGATCAAGAGGAACCAGACGATGTGCCCGATGATGATGATCTCCCACGTGTCATTGTCGATGCAAGGACACAATGCGAAAGTCAAAAGGAGAAGCTGAAGTTCGATCGCATGTTAGAGGATCACAAAAAAGGGTTGTACCCCAATTGCCAAGATGGCAACACAAAGCTCGATACCGTAATGGAATTGCTGCGAAGGAAGGCGAGAATGCTGTGCTCGACAAAGGATTTGAGAAGCTATGAAAATATTAAAGAAGAAGCTTCCAAAGGATAACGAATTGCCCGACGATGCGTCGCAACAAAGAAGGTCGTATGCCCTCTAGGATTGGAGGTGCGAAGATACATGCATGCCCTAAAGACTACATCCGCAACATGGTGCGCGACGAGATTTGAATGCATGCCCGTGCGTGGTGCATTGCGGTATAAGATCGACGAGATGACCACGGTGATGTTGACGGCGAGCCCCCCCAGGAAGAGGGTTCCTGCGAAGGTGATGTGGTATGCTCCTATAATACCACGGTTGAAACGTCTGTTCAGAAACGAAGAGCATGCCAAGTTGATGCGGTGGCACAGACAGGACCGTAAGAAAGACGGGAAATTGAGAGCACCCACTGACGGATCGCAGTGGAGAAAAATCGAGAGAAAGTACTAGGCTGAGTTTGCAAGTGACCCAAGGAACGTATGGTTTGGTTTAAACGCGGATGGCATTAATCCTTTCGGGGAGCAGAGCAGCAATCACAGCACCTGGCCCGTGACTCTATGTATGTATAACCTTCCTCCTTGGATGTGCATGAAGCAGAAGTTCATTATGATGCCAGTTCTGGCCCTAAGCAACCCAGCAACGGCATTGATGTGTACCTAAGGCCATTAGTTGAAGAACTTTTACAGCTGTGGAATGAAAATGGTGTATGTGTGTGGGATGAGCACAAACATGAGGAATTTAACCTACACGTTTTGCTGTTTGTAACCGTCAATGATTGGCCCGCTCTCAGTAACCTTACAGGACAGACAAACAAGGGATACCACGCATGCACACACTGTTTAGCTGATACCGAAAGTATATACCTAGACAAATGCACGAAGAATGTGTACCTGGGCCATCGTCGATTTCTTCCAACCAACCGTCAATGTCGAAAGAAAGGCAAGCATTTCAAAGGCGAGGCAGATCACCGGAAGAGGCCCGCCATGCGTACCGGTGATCATGTACTTGCCATGGTCAATGATTTACACGTAATCTTTGGAAAGGGTCCCGGCGGACTAGCTGTTCCGAATGACGCCGAGGGACGCGCACCCATGTGGAAGAAGAAATCTATATTTTGGGACCTACCCTACTGGAAAGACCTAGAGGTCCGCTCTTCAATCGACGTGATGCACGTGACGAACAAGCTTTGCGTGAACCTGCTAGGCTTCTTGGGCGTGTATGGGAAGACAAAAGATACACCGGAGGCACGGGAGGACCTGCAATGTTTGCACGAAAAAGACGGCATGCCTCCAAAGCAGTATGAAGGTCCTGCCAGCTACGCTCTTACCAAAGAAGAGAAGGAAATATTCTTTAAATGCCTGCTCAGTATGAAGGTTCCGTCTGGCTTCTCGTCGAATATACAGGGAATAATAAATATTCCAGAGAAAAAGTTCCAGAACCTAAAGTCTCATGACTGTCACATGATGACGCAACTGCTTCCGGTTGCATTGAGGGGGCTTCTACCGGAAAACGTCCGATTAGCCATTGTGAAGCTATGTGCATTCCTCAATGCAATCTCTCAGAAGGTGATCGATCTAGAAATCATCCCAAGGCTAAGGAGTGATGTGGCGCAATGTCTTGTCAGTTTCGAGCTGGTGTTCCCACCATCCTTCTTCAATATCATGACGCACGTCCTAGTTCATCTAGTCGACGAGATTGTTATTCTGGGCCCCGTATTTCTTTACAATATGTTCCCCTTTGAGAGGTTCATGAGAGTCCTAAAGAAATATGTCCGTAACCGCGCTAGGCCATAAGGAAGCATCTCCATGGGCCATCAAACAGATGATGTCATTGGGTTTTGTGTTGACTTCATTCCTGGCCTTAAGAAGATAGGTCTCCCTATATCGTGGTATGAGGGGAGACTGACTGGAAAAGGAACGCTTGGAGGGGACTCAATAGTATGCAGGGACATGCATTCTTGGTCTCAGGCACACTACACAGTTCTACAGAACTCTACCTTGGTGACCGCGTATGTCGATGAACACAAGAACAGTCTGCGCTCCAAACACCCGGAGCAGTGTGACGACTGGATTACATGTGAACACAACAGGACTTTCAGCAGTTGGTTCGAAACACGTTTCAGAGGTGACAACACTGTTTGTGATGACCTGTACTCATTGTCTAGGGGACCATCTTCGACTGTATTGACTTACAAAGGATACGAGATAAATGGGAATACATTTACACAATCGCCCAAGATCAAAAGAGCACCGACCAAAACAGCGGTGTACGCTTTGATGCAGCAGCCAAGAGGGGAAAGGACACATATTATGGTTACATAGTGGACATATGGGAACTTGACTACGGACATGATTTTAAGGTCCCTTTGTTTAAGTGCAAATGGGTCAATCTATCAGGAGGCGGGGCACAGGTAGACCCACAGTACGGAATAACAATAGTGGATCTGAACAATCTTGGGTACACTGACGAACCGTTCGTCCTAGCCAATGATGTGGCGCAGGTTATCTATGTGAAGGACATGTCTACCAAACCGAGAAAAAGAAAAGATAAGTAAGCGAATACATCATACGATGAGCCAAAGCGCCACATAGTTCTTTCAGGAAAAAGGGACATCGTGGGAGTGGAGGGCAAGACAGACATGTCTGAAGATTATGAAAAGTTTCATGAAATTCCTCCCTTCAAAGTCAAGGCAGACCCAAGCATCCTGATAAACGATGAAGATTATCCATGGTTACGGTGCAATAAGAAAAGGACACAACTGAAGAAAAAGTGAAGACTTTCTCTCCACAACTGTTATGATGATGCCTTTGATCTAGAATATCACTGCAGGTACATGTGAAGAAATGAAATGTCTGTTGTAACAGACAAGTTTCGGTATGAAATGAAATGCTTTTCAATTTCAGGGTCATATAGCTCAAAAATATCAGTAAATGCATGAAAATAACAAATGAAGTCAGAAAGGGTTGAAAATTGATGATGTGGCTTTGAATGGTGCATTTTGAACACAGAAAAAGTCTGGAGTTCAAATAAGTTCAAAATAATGAAATCCCTTTGTAACAGACGAGTTTCCGTATGAAACCCTGATACTTCGAAAGAGATTGTCCGTTTTGTACACGAAGTGCATCCAGTTTTTGCCGTAACCCTCTCTACTTTTTTGCACATGCTATGTGGGTGAAATGATGACGCCATGCCAAATTTCAACCTTTTCAAAGTTCATTGAAATGCTTTTCAATTTCAGGGTCATTTAGCTCAACCAAATCAGTAAATGCATGAAAAATAACAAATGAAGTCAGAAAGGGTTGAAAATTGATGAGGTCCCGGTTGAATGGTCCATTTTGAACACAGAAAAAGCCTGGAGTTCAATTAAGTTCAAAAAAGGTTGAAAGTTTCTGTTTCTGTTCAAAACATTAAAAGCAAAAAGAATTTTCTAAGAATTTATGCAACTAAAAGCAAAAGGAATCAACTAGAAATCTTTTATAAACCTCTAGTATTTTTGAAACAAAAATATATTAAATTTATGCAACTAAAATTATCTAGGAATTTTCTGTTCAAAACATTAAAAGCAAAAAGAATTTTCATAAAGAAATTTTTGTTAGAAACTTTAATAGCAAACTAAAATAACAAAATCTGTTTTTCATTAAAACAGATATTTAAAATAACCTAAAATTACCAAATTGAGTATAATGATAAAACACAATAATATTAAATAGTAGGAAAAAAATCACTCAAAAATCAAATTTGAAAACTAATGGCACTAACAGAAAGTTTATAATTTTTGTGACCTAAAAGCAAATAGAATTAAAAAAAATAAAGAAAAAAAATAATGCAAAAAACAAAACAAAAAAACTGGAAAAAATAAAAAAAATGTCGCCTACTGGACCACCATAGCCTGAATACGACTACAAACCCAACCAGCCAGGTGGGCCAGGATTCAGGCCCACAGAAGGCCGAGTAGGCCCACAGGCATGTACAGAGAGGTTAGGCCCGTAAGCCTAATTTAGAGAGGAGCTCGACAGCTCAGGCGCACCGCACCTTATAAACAGGTGCGGCTCTCTCTCAGCTAGCGAGGTGGGACTAAACTCCCACCACCACGCCGCTGTGCAAGGCCTTTGGTCCCGGTTGGTGGCACCAACCGGACTAAAGGGGGGCATTGGTCCCGGTTCGTGGCACCAACCGGAACCAATGCCCCCTTTAGTCCCGGTTGGTGCCACCAACCGGTACCAAAGGCCTCTGCTTCCCGCCCTTTGGGCTGCTAAAAACAGACCTTTGGTCCCGGTTCGTGGCACCAACCGGGACTAAAGAGGCATGTCCCGTTGGTGCCACGAACCGAGACCAATGCTCCGTCTATATAAGCCAACACTTGTGAAAATTTTCATTCAGTTTGTCTTCCCCCCCCCCCCCCCGACGCCGCCGCTAGGCTGCCCCTCTGTCTCGCCGTCGCCATCATGGCCCCTGCCTCCGACGCCGTCCCGCCACCCAGACGCCGTCTGCGCCGCCCGACACCGTCACCGCCCGCCACCTGCCCGCCGCCGCCCTGCCTCCCCCTCGTCGTCGCTCCGCCCTGCATTGACGCCGTCGCCGCGCCCGCCGTGAGCGCCGCCCCGATCCCCTCCTCCTCCTCCCTGTACTGGCCGCCGCCACGCCCCCTATGATGTTTTTTTTTCAGATTATATGTATATGTGTGATTATATGTATGTGTGTATATATGATTATATGTCCTGTTTTTTTCAGATTTTTTATTTAGGTTGTTAGTAAATGTCGATTTTAGGTTAGTGCATTTTAGGTTAGTGTAGAGGAAAAAGTAAAATAAGGAAAAGGAAGAAAAGAGGAAGAAGGAAGAAGGAAGAAGAAGAAGAAAAAGAAGGAGAGGAAAAAGGAAAATAAGAAGTGGAAGAAGGAGAAGAAGAAGGATAAGAAGAGGAGAGGAATAAGAGGAGAAATAAATAAGAAGAGGAAAAAACAAGAATAAAAAAGAGGAGACGAAGAAAGGAATAGAGGAGAAGAAGCAAAAATAGAATATTTTCTATTTTTCTTCTTCTCCTCTTTTTTTTTCTTTTTTTCTTCGATCTTTTCCTCTATTCCTTTCTTCTTCTCCTCTTTTTCTTCTTCTTCTTCCTCTTCTTATTTTTTATCAGGTATGTCGTTGTCGATATACCCCCTCACCGATAACTTCGACATGAGGGGGAGGGGGGGTCGATAAATAATAGAACTAGTTAAACTAGTTTATTTTTAGTAAGTACTACTTTATTTTATTTATAGTAAGTGTTTAGTAGTTGAACTAGTTGATTTTATAAAACTACTTTATTTTACTATATATAGAAGTAGTTTATTTTTAGTAAGTACTACTTTATTTTATTTATAGTAAGTGCTTAGTAGTTGAACTAGTTGATTTAATAAAACTACTTTATTTTACTATATATAGAAGTATTTTATTTTTAGTAAGTACTAGTTTATTTTATTTATAGTAACTGCTTAGTAGTTGAACTAGTTGATTTAATAAAACTACTTTATTTTACTATATATAGAAGTAGTTTATTTTTAGTAAGTACTACTTTATTTTATTTATAGTAAGTGCTTAGTAGTTGAACTAGTTGATTTAATAAAACTACTTTATTTTACTATAGAAGTAGTTTATTTTAGTAAGTACTACTTTATTTTATTTATAGTAAGTGCTTTATAGTTGAACTAGTTTATTTAATAAAACTACTTTATTTTACTATATATATAGAAGTAGTTTATTTTAGTAAGTACTACTTTATTTTATCTATAGTAAGTGCGTAGTAGTTGAACTAGTTGATTTAATAAAACTACTTTATTTTACTATATATAGAAGTAGTTTATTTTAGTAAGTACTACTTTATTTTATTTATAGTAAGTGCTTAGTAGTTGAACTAGTTGATTTAATAAAACTACTTTATTTTACTATGGAAGTAGTTTATTTTTAGCAAGAAAATTAATAGAACTATTTTATTTTTTTAGTTCAAGCAATTATTCCTGCATCGACGTCGACGATGCCTATCCCGCATCCTCATCGTCGACTCGGCGGAGGAGGCCTGCTTGATCAGAGTAGCCATGTCCGGGAATGGGCTCCGCCGGGCTGGTATTGGGAGGTGCTACCTTCCGGGGGGCGTAGGTTGGTGAGGAGCCAGCCCGTCGTTGACCCGAACCTTGTTTGGTGGCGGCCGCGTAAGCCAGTGACGGTGCCGAGGCTTCCAGACACCGCGGAGGTGGTACGTCACCGTGTCAGCGAGGAGGACGAGCATGTCCGTCGCTACATGGTTGCGTTGGAGGGCAGGTTCGACAATACCTGGCAGGTTCTTCAGGGATCTCACTGGAGCTATGATCCTGTGATGGTTCCTTCTCTTTGGGTGTCCACCGCCCGCGCCGATACCCATCGGGCGCTACAGTTCTAGCTGTATTAGCGATGCTATATGTATGATACTCTTCGAGGTGTATTAGTGATAATATTCGACGATGTACGGACGCAAGAGATGATGTAGTTTTGCTTATAATTGAATGCATGCTAATTTGAATACTACTTTATTTTACGATTTGGTTTTGCTTATTAAATGCTCAAATTGGAAAACTACTCCTACTTTGAATGCTAAAATTGGAGAGCACTATGCGAGGCATATGCATTTGATTAGTTGATGTTGGGGAACGTAGTAATTTCAAAAAATTTCCTATGCACACGCAAGACCATGGTGATGGCATAGCAACGAGAGGGGAGAGTGTCTGTCCACGTACCCTCGTAGACCGTAAGCGGAAGCGTTATAACAACGCGGTTGATGTAGTCGTACGTCTTCACGATCCGACCGATCCAAGTACCGAACGTACGGCACCTCCGTGTTCAGCCACACGTTCAGCTCGATGGCGATCCCGGGCTCCGATCCAGCAAAGCGTCGGGGATGAGTTCCGTCAACCTGACGGCGTGGTGATGATGATGATGCTCCACCGACGCGGGGCTTCGCCTAAGCTCATGACGATATGACTTCACGGCGCGGGGCTTCGCCTAAGCTCATGACGATATGACCGAAGTGGAATATGGTGGAGGGGGCACCGCTGCACGGCTAAGGAACGATCCGTAGATCAACTTGTGTGTCATGGGGTGCCCCTTGCCCCGTATATAAAGGAGCAAGGAGGAGGGGCGGCCAAGAGGAGGAGGCGCCAGGGGGAGTCCTACTCCCATCGGAGTAGGACTCCTCCTTTCCTAGTAGGAGTAGGAGAGAAGGAAGGGGAAAGGAGAAGGGAAGGAAGGAGGGGCGCAGCCCCTCCCCTAGTCCACCCGGACTAGGCCTTGGGGCGCGCGGCCTGCCCTAGGCAGCCCTCTCTCTTTCCCGTATGGCCCAATAAGGCCCAATACTTCTCCCGGCGAATTCCGTAACTCTCCGGTACTCAAAAATACCGAATCACTCGGAACCTTTCCAAGTCCGAATATAGTCGTCCAATATATCGATCTTTACGTCTCGACCATTTCGAGACTCCTCGTCATGTCCCTGATCTCATCCGGGACTCGAACTCCTTCGGTACATCAAAACTCATAAACTCATAATATAACTGCATCATCGAAACTTTAAGCGTGCGGACCCTACGGGTTCGAGAACTATGTAGACATGACCTAGAACTATTCTCGGTCAATAACCAATAGCGGAACCTGGATGGTCATATTGGCTCCTACATATTCTACGAAGATCTTTATCGGTCAAACCGCATAACAACATCGTTGTTCCCTTTGTCATCGGTATGTTACTTGCCCGAGATTTGATCGTCGGTATCCAATACCTAGTTCAATCTCGTTCTTGGCAAGTCTCTTTACTCGTTCGTAATGCATCATTCCGTAACTAACTCATTAGCTACATTGCTTGCAAGGCTTATAGTGATGTGCATTACCGAGAGGGCCCAGAGATACCTCTCCGACAATCGGAGTGACAAAACCTAATCTCAAATCGCCAACCCAACATGTACCTTTGGAGACACCTGTAGTACTCCTTTATAATCACCAAGTTACGTTGTGACGTTTGGTAGCACCCAAAGTGTTCCTCCGGTAAACGGGAGTTGCATAATCTCATAGTTACAGGAACATGTATAAGTCATGAAGAAAGCAATAGCAACATACTAAACGATCAAGTGCTAGGCTAACGGAATGGGTCAAGTCAATCACATCATTCTCCTAATGATGTGATCCCGTTAATCAAATGACAACTCATGTCTATGGCTAGTAAACTTAACCATCTTTGATTCAACGAGCTAGTCAAGTAGAGGCATACTAGTGACACTATGTTTGTCTATGTATTCACACATGTATTATGTTTCCGGTTAATACAATTCTAGCATGAATAATAAACATTTATCATGAAATAAGGAAATAAATAATAACTTTATTATTGCCTCTAGGGCATATTTCCTTTAGTCTCCCACTTGCACTAGAGTCAATAATCTAGTTCACATCATCATGTGATTCAACACTAATATTCACATCTGTATGTGATTAACACCCATAGTTCACATCGTCATGTGACCAGCACCCAAAGGGTTTACTAGAGTCAATAATCTAGTTCACATCGCTATGTGATTAACACCCAAAGAGTACTAAGGTATGATCATGTTTTGCTCGTGAGAGAATCTTAGTCAACGGGTCTGTTACATTCAGAGCCGTATGTATTTTTGCAAATATTCTATGTCTACAATGCTCTGCACGGAGCTACTCTAGCTAATTGCTCCCACTTTCAATATGTATCCAGATTGAGACTTATCTGGATCAGTGTAAAAAGCTTGCATCGATGTAACTCTTTACGACGGGCTCTTTTATCACCTCCATAATCGAGAAATATTTCCTTAGTCCTCACTAAGGATGTTCTTGACAAATGTCCAGTGATCTACTCCTAGATCACTATTGTACTCCCTTGCCAAATACAGAGCAAGGTATACAATAGGTCTGGTACATAGCATAGCATACTTTATAGAACCTATGACTGAGGCATAGGGAATGACTTTCATTCTCTTTTCTATTTTCTGCCGTGGTCGGGATTTGAGTCTTACTCAATTTCACACCTTTGCAACACAGGCAAGAACTTTTCTTTGACTGTTCCATTTTGAACTACTTCAAAATCTTGACAAGGTATGTACTTATTGAAAAACTTATCAAGCGTCTTGATCTATCTCAATAGATCTTGATGCTCAATATGTAAGCAGTTTCACCGAGGTCCTTCTTTGAAAAACTCCTTTCAAATACTCCTTTATGCTTTGCAGAATAATTCTACATTATTTTCGATCAACAATATGTCATTCACATATACTTATCAGAAATGCTGTAGTGCTCCCACTCACTTTCTTGTAAATACAGTCTTCTCAAAAAGTCTGTATAAAACCATATGCTTTGATCACACTATCAAAACGTTTATTCCAACTCCGAGATGCTTGCACCAGTCCATAGATGGATCGCTGAAGCTTGCACATTTTGTTAGCTCCTTTAGGATTGACAAAACCTTCTGGTTGCATCATATACAACTCTTCTTTAATAAATCCATTAAAGAATGTAGTTTTGACATCCATTTGCCAGATTTCATAAAATGTGGCAATTGCTAACATGATTCGGACAGACTTAAGCATCGCTACAGTTGAGAAAATCTCATTGTAGTCAACACCTTGAACTTGTCGAAAACCTTTTTGTGACAAGTCGGGCTTTGTAGATAGTAACACTACTATCAGCATCTGTCTTCCTCTTGAAGATCCATTTATATAATATGGATTGCCGATCATCGGGCAACTCCATCAAAGTCCATACTTTGTTCTCATACATGGATCCTATCTCAGATTTCATGGTCTCAAGCCATTTCGCGGAATCTGGGCTCATCATCGCTTCCTCATAGTTCGTAGGTTTCATCATGTTCTAGTAACATGAATTCCAGAACATGATTACCGTACCACTCTGGTGCGGATCTTACTCTGGAAGATCTACGAGGTTTGGTAGTAACTTGATCTGAAGTTTCATGATCATCATCATTAACTTCCTCACTAATTGGTGTAGGAATCACTGGAACTGATTTCTGTGATGAACTACTTTCCAATAAGGGAGAAGGTACAATTACCTCATCAAGTTCTACTTTGCTCCCACTCACTTCTTTCGAGAGAAACTTCTTCTCTAGAAAGGATCCATCTTAGCAACGAATAACTTGCCTTCGGATCTGTGATAGAAGGTGTACCCATTAGTTACCTTTGGGTATTCTATGAAGACGCACTTTTCCGATTTGGGTTTGAGCTTATCAGGTTGAAACCTTTTCATATAAGCATCGCAACTCCAAGCTTTAAGAAACGACAGCTTAGGTTTACTGCTAAACCATAATTCATACGGTGTCATCTCAACGGATTTAGATGGTGCCCTATTAAACGTGAATGCAGCTGTCTCTAATGCATAACCCCAAAACGATAGTGGTAAATCGGTAAGATACATCATAGATCACACCATATCAAATAAAGTGCGGTTACGACGTTCGGACACACCATAACGTTGTGGTGTTCCAGGTGGCGTGAGCTGTGAAACTATTCCACATTGTTTTAATTGAAGACCAAACTCGTAACTCAAATATTTTACCTTGCGATCATATCGTAGAAACTTTTATTTTCTTGTTACGATGATTCTCCACTTCACTCTGAAATTCTTTGAGCTTTTCAAATGTTTCAGACTTATGTTTCATCAAGTAGATATACCCATATCTGCTCAAAACATCTGTGAAGATCAGAAAATAATGATACTTGTCGCGAGCCTTAATATTCATCGAACCACATACATCAGTATGTATGATTTCCAACAAATCTGTTGCTCGCTCTATTGTTCCGGAGAACGGAGTTTTAGTCATCTTGCCCATGTGGCATGGTTCGCAAGCATCAAGTGATTCATAATCAAGTGATTCCAAAAACCCATCAGTATGGAGTTTCTTTATGCGCTTTACACCAATATGACCTAAACGGCAGTGCCACAAATAAGTTGCACTATAATTATTAACTTTGCATCTTTTGGTTTCAATATTATGAATATGTGTATCACTACTATCGAGATCCAACAAATCATTTTTGTTGGTGTGTAACCATATAAGGTTTTATTCATATAAACAGAACAACAATTTATTATCTTACTTAAATGAATAACCGTATTGCAATAAACATGATCAAATCATATTCATGCTCAACACCAAATAACACTTATTTAGGTTCCACACTACTCCCGAAAATATAGGGAGTGTGCGATGATGATCATATCAATCTTGGAACTACTCCCAACATTCATCGTCACTTCCCCTTCAACTAGTCTCTGTTTATTCTGTAACTCCTGTTTCTAGTTACTAATCTTAGCAACCGAACAAGTATCAAATACTCAGGGGCTACTATAAACACTAACAATGCACACATCAATAACCTGTATATCAAATATACCCTTGTTCACTTTGCCATCCTTCTTATCCACCAAATACTTGGGGTAGTTCCGCTTCCAGTGACCAGTTCCATTGCAGCAAAAGCACTTAGTCTCAGGCTTAGGTCCAGACTTGGGTTTCTTCACTCGAACAGTAACTTGCTTGCCGTTCTTCTTGAAGTTCCCCTTCTTCCCTTTGCCCTTTTCTTGAAACTAGTGGTCTTGTCAATCATCAACACTTGATGCTCTTTCTTGATTTCTACCTTCGTCGATTTCAACATCACGAAGAGCTCGGGAATCGTTTTCGTCATCCCCTGCATACTATAGTTCATCACGAAGTTCTAGTAACTTAGTGATGGTGACTAGAGAATTCTGTCAATCACTATCTTATCTGTAAGATTAACTCCCACTTGATTCAAGCGATTGAAGTACCCAGACAATCTGAGCACATGCTCACTAGTTGAGCGATTCTCCCCCATCTTTTAGCTATAGAACTTGTTGGAGACTTCATATCTCTCAACTCGGGTATTTGAAATATTAACTTCAATTCCTGGAACATCTCATATGGTCCATGACGTTCAAAACGTCTTTGAAGTCCCGATTCTAAGCCGTTAAGCATGGTGCACTAAACTATCAAGTAGTCATCATATTGAGCTAGCCAAACGTTCATAACGTCTGCATCTGCTCCTGCAATAGGTCTGTCACCTAGCGGTGCATCAAGGACATAATTCTTCTGTGCAGCAATGAGGATAAACCTCAGATCACGGATCCAATCCGTATCATTGCTACTAACATTTTTCAATACAATTTTCTCTAGGAACACATATAAAAACATAGGGAAGCAACAACGCGAGCTATTGATCTACAACATAATTTGCAAAAATACTACCAGGACTAAGTTCATGATAAATTAAAGTTCAATTAATCATATTACTTAAGAACTCCCACTTAGATAGACATCTCTCTAGTCATCTAAGTGATTACGTGATCCAAATCAACTAAACCATATCCGATCATCATGTGAGATGGAGTAGTTTCAATGGTGAACATCACTATGTTGATCATATCTACTATATGATTCATGTTCGACCTTTCGGTCTCCGTGTTCCGAGGCCATATCTGTTATATGCTAGGCTCGTCAAGTTTAACCTGAGTATTCTGCGTGTGCAACTGTTTTGCACCGTTGTATTTGAGCGTAGAGCCTATCACACCGATCATCACGTGGTGTCTCAGCACGAAGAACTTTCATAGCGGTGCATACTCGGGAGAACACTTCTTGATAATTTTAGTGAGAGATCATCTTATAATGCTACCGTCAATCAAAGCAAGATAAGATGCATAAAGGATAAACATCACATGCAATCAATATAAGTGATATGATATGGTCATCATCATCTTGTGCTTGTGATCTCCATCTCCGGCACCGTCATGATCACCATCGTCACCGGCGCGACACCTTGATCTCCATCGTAGCATCGTTGTCGTCTCGCCAACTATTGCTTCTCGACTATCGCTACTGCTTAGTGATAAAGTAAAGCAATTACATGGCGTTGCATTTCATACAATAAGCGACAACCATATGGCTCCTGCCGATTGCCGATAACTTCGGTTACAAAACATGATCATCTCATACAATAAAATATAGCATCACGTCTTGACCACATCACATCACAACATGCCCTGCAAAAACAAGTTAGGCGTCCTCTACTTTGTTGTTGCAAGTTTTACGTGGCTGCTACGGGCTGAGCAAGAACCGTTCTTACCTACGCATCAAAACCACAACGATAGTTTGTCAAGTTGGTGCTATTTTAACCTTCGCAAGGACCGGGCGTAGCCACACTCGGTTCAACTAAAGTGAGAGAGACAGACACCCGCCGGTCACCTTTAAGCAACGAGTGCTCGAAGCGGTGAAACCAGTCTCGCGTAAGCGTACGCGTAATGTCGGTCCGGGCCGCTTCATCTCACAATACCGCTGAACCAAAGTATGACATGCTGGTAAGCAGTATGACTTATATCGCCCACAAATCACTTGTGTTCTACTCGTGCATATGACATCAACGCATAAAACCAGGCTCGAATGCCACTGTTGGGGAACGTAGTAATTTCAAAAATTTTCCTACGCACACACAAGACCATGGTGATGGCATAGCAACGAGAGGGAGAGTGTCTGTCCACGCACCCTCGTGAGACCGTGGCGGGCGCGCTATAACAACGCTTGATTGATGTAGTCGACGTCTTCACGATCCGACCGATCCAAGTACCGAGCGTATGGCACCTCCGTGTTCAGCACACGTTCAGCTCGATGGCGATCCCGGGCTCGATCCAGCAAAGCGTTGGGGATGAGTTCCGTCAACACGACGGCGTGGTGACGATGATGATGCTCCACCGACGCAGGGCTTCGCTAAGCTCCGCGACGATATGACTTCACCGGCGCGGGGCTTCGCCTAAGCTCATGACGATATGACCAAGTGGAATATGGTGGAGGGGGCAACGACACGGCTAAGGAACGATCCGTAGATCAACTTGTGTGTCATGGGGTGCCCCTTGCCCCGTATATAAAGGAGCAAGGAGGAGGGGCTGGCCAAGAGGAGGAGGCGCCAAGGGGGAGTCCTACTCCCACCGGGAGTAGGACTCCTCCTTTCCTAGTAGGAGTAGGAGAGAAGGAAGGGGAAAGGAGAAGGGAAGGAAGGAGGCGCAGCCTCCCCCTAGTCCACCGGACTAGGCCTTGGGCGCGCGCCTGCCCTAGGCAGCCCTCTCTCTTTCCCGTATGGCCCAATAAGGCCCAATACTTCTCCGGCGAATTCCGTAACTCTCCGGTACTCAAAAATACCGAATCACTGGAACCTTTCCAAGTCCGAATATAGTCGTCCAATATATCGATCTTTACGTCTCGACCATTTCGAGACTCCTCGTCATGTCCCTAATCTCATCCGGGACTCCGAACTCCTTCGGTACATCAAAACTCATAAACTCATAATATAACATCATCGAAACTTTAGCGTGCGGACCCTACGGGTTCGAGAACTATGTAGACATGACCTAGAACTATTCTCGGTCAATAACCAATAGCGGAACCTGGATGGTCATATTGGCTCCTACATATTCTACGAAGATCTTTATCGGTCAAACCGCATAACAACATCGTTGTTCCTTTGTCATCGGTATGTTACTTGCCCGAGATTTGATCGTCGGTATCCAATACCTAGTTCAATCTCGTTCTTGGCAAGTCTCTTTACTCGTTCGTAATGCATCATTCCGTAACTAACTCATTAGCTACATTGCTTGCAAGGCTTATAGTGATGTGCATTACCGAGAGGGCCAGAGATACCTCTCCGACAATCGGAGTGACAAAACCTAATCTCAAATACGCCAACCCAACATGTACCTTTGGAGACACCTGTAGTACTCCTTTATAATCACCCGATTACGTTGTGACGTTTGGTAGCACCCAAAGTGTTCCTCCGTAAACGGAGTTGCATAATCTCATAGTTACAGAACATGTATAAGTCATGAAGAAAGCAATAGCAACATACTAAACGATCAAGTGCTAGGCTAACGGAATGGGTCAAGTCAATCACATCATTCTCCTAATGATGTGATCCCGTTAATCAAATGACAACTCATGTCTATGGCTAGGAAACTTAACCATCTTTGATTCAACGAGCTAGTCAAGTAGAGGCATACTAGTGACACTATGTTTGTCTATGTATTCACACATGTATTATGTTTCCGGTTAATACAATTCTAGCATGAATAATAAACATTTATCATGAAATAAGGAAATAAATAATAACTTTATTATTGCCTCCAGGGCATATTTCCTTCAGTTGATACCTTATAGGGTTTTTGTTTCTGCAGAAATCTAGGAGCCCCCTCCATCATCCCCACCGTCGTCCCCGTCACCGACCCCCCTCCAACCTCGAGGTGAGACCAGCCAAATCTCCATGTCAATATGAGTCCTATAAGATATTTTGAAAGGTTTTTGCTCATAATTTCAACCATTGAAATGTAATGGCCATCAAGTTTGAATGCTCATATGATGTAGATAAAAACATGTATATTTTCGTTCCGCCAAATTTCAGGCGCTCGATATGTCCTTTTTTAGAAAGATAATTGAACGATATTTCGGGTTGACTTTAAGTTTGTCGAGTCTCCACCATGTATGAGAGGACGAAGAATCCTGACTGTTGTCGTGGGGGTAGCTTCTCCTTCGTTGCCGTGTGCTAGACAATTTGGTGTAATGCACTCGGGAACGAAAGGAGGAGCTACCATCATCGACAGTCGCAAATGTCAGAGAGGAATCAGTGAGGGAGAGTCTCCACCATATATATATGAGAGGACGAAGAATCTTGACTGTTGTCGTGGGGGGTAGCTTCTCTTTCATTCCCGTGTGCTAGACAATTTGGTGTAATGCACTCGGGAATGAAAGGAGGAGCTACCATCACCGACGGTCGAATATGTACACCACGTGAGCTGAGAGTTTTCAAGAAAAGACTGGACAGACCGATAGTCAACCCGTGATGAATAACAATTATCTAATTTAGGTTTTTTAGTACATATTTAATTGTACAAGTTTAATATTTGAATTATGAACATAGAAAATGTCGTACTCGGACGACGAAAGTCTCCCGGGGGAGTGCGACTGGTGCCACGACGACCGAGGTATGTGCGACAGGCCTCACCTGGACGAAGATTGGCGCTTCAGCATAAAGCTCGAGGAGACCTTCGATGTTGAAATGGTACACAACAACGACAAGTGTTTTTTTCGTAATTAAGCACGACTTCAACTATTTCAACGTGTAATTTTCATGTTTTACAATTCGACTAGCTTATCCCATGCCATGCAAGACGCTATGTCTTGGAGAGGATGGGTTTTGAAGACCATGAAAGTATGGTAACAAAATTCACCGAAGGACCCATCATGGTATGGATTTTGAAGTAAATCTGTACAATTCTGA
The DNA here is from genome assembly GCA_021605205.1 of Aegilops longissima. Classification (NCBI taxonomy): domain Eukaryota; kingdom Viridiplantae; phylum Streptophyta; class Magnoliopsida; order Poales; family Poaceae; genus Aegilops; species Aegilops longissima. The sequence goes on along the minus strand of CM038681.1, from coordinate 52,637,703 downwards.
GAGCGTAACCCATTTTGGTTGCAAAAAATGGGAAGCACTTTGCAAGATGAATGGTTTTTATGAGGATATGCTTGTCACCATGGATCTTGGTGATCCTGAAATCGAGCAAGACAATATGGACATTTGGGTCCTTGTTGATACGCCTCCAATTCTACCGCTATGTGAGTTTCTCAAACATAGTTATTAACTAATTTATATTGTTAATTTCAAAATAGTTGACAGCTTATTTCCATTGACAGCTTATTTTCATTCTTCAAAGAATGTGCGGAAGATGGTAGACAGAACCTACTACACCGATGGTTCAGAATTAACTTATCAGGAGAAAAATCATCTGATCACATTTTGTACTAATCTTGAGAATTACAATATTTACAATCAAACTCCTCAACATTATGGTCAATACGTGCCATTAGTGCACGTGTTGAACCACGTTAACTTCTATGGAGATACCCTGGTAAGATTTTTTACTATTACGACATCCGTGCATCTTTTGCATACTTCTAAAACTAGTACATCATTGCTAACAATGAAGTTATTACTATGTTTTTCAACAGAGAATCCCGATGGACTGTGAGCCTCATTTGATGTATCAGAATGGTCGCCTTGACGTTTTGAACATACAACCAAGTCATCCTACGAATCTCAACTGTCCATACCGGATTTATAAAAGAAGTGGAGACATGAAAATCAAAGAATGGAAAAATGTATGGACAGTCGTAAGGAGGTTCTTGGAAGCAAAAGGAAGCGAAGCGCAAGAATTGGTGACAGGATGATCTCCATTCTCCATAATGGAGAGTCAGGGTCTATATTGTTTTATGCTATTTTACCTTAAAGAGGGTATTTAGGTCCTACCTAATACTGATGATCATGTGCTAAGAACAATTAAGTAGGGTTGGTTCGATGACTATGAGGATGATGATCGTATGACTTGTTATTAATAACGAGTAGAAGTTGTATGATGATGATTAGTAGGACTTTGTTATTATGATGATGCATGATGCGAGCATGAAGAGTTATTATATATCAATGGGTGAAATGAACATGGATTGGATTGAAGTGAAGGCAACATGTATGTGATGCATGTCGAAAGTAGTACTAATCCAAACTTGATCAAGTTAGGATTAGTATTACTTTCGACAAGCACCACATGTTGCCTTCACTTCAATCTAAGCCATGTTTAGGCATAGTAGTAGCGTTGGTAAACCAAGTACAGAGATAAGAGAGGACACTTCTCTCTATTAGCTAGCTAACACCCTAAAGTAACCCCCAAAACCACCCCCTTAAAAAACAAAAACCTCAGCTCCTGCCAGCTGCTGACGCGTGGATGCCTTTTGGTCCCGGTTGGTTCCACCAACCGGGACCAAAGGCCCTCCTGCCCGGGCTCGCCGCAGCGGCCACGTGGAGGCCCATCTGTCCCGGTTGGTGTAAGAACTGGGACTAAAGGTATAGGGCTTTAGTACCGACCCTTTAGTCCCGGTTCCACAACCGGGACAAATTAATGGCCCTTTTTCTACTAGTGTATGTGCGCACTGGCCTATAGTTCATTTAAGGTAGCTATCCAAATTCGATGGCAAATTGTGCGTGGTCAGTTGGCTAGCCTGGTCATCCAGTGAGCTATTGGTTTTCGGTTCGAACCTTTGTGACGCAATATTTTTCATACAGAAACACTAAAACCCACACATGTGGGCGTTTGCATCTCGCCCACACGCGTGGATCCGCGTCCGTTTGTGGTTGCACGAATCTTGACATGTTTATGGTGCCACGTAGGACTGGGCTGGTGTGTGGGCATTCATCTGGTCGCCCACATGTCTATTTTTAGCACACGGAGGGACCAGTGTGTGGGCGTTTAGTAGTTCGCCCACACGTCGTTTTTCACTCATGCACAGGGGCTGGTGTGTGGGCATTTATCAGTTCGCCCACACGCCCGTCTCCTCTCCCACACCCAAAGCTGCCATTTGCCATATGTGTTTGCAGGGTACATGGCAACTGCCCTAGTGTTCTTGTAACCAGATGGCAACTCTCTCTTTTACCCGAACATGTCAGCTGCCATGTGTTTTGCAGGGCACATGGCAACTGCCCTAGTGTGCTTGTAAGCAGATGACAACTCTCTCTTTACCCGAACATGTTATTTTTCCATGTCTCTTTGTAGCGCTACACGGCAACTGCCTAGTGTTAGTAGGTGGAAACTCCTGAAGTCTTCAAATCATGGCAACTGTAGTAAACAGACCATACATGGCAACTGCCTAGTGTTAGTAGGTGGCAACCCCTAAAGTTTTCAAATAATGGCAACTATAGTAAACCATACCATACATGGCAACAGCTGCAGTTATCCAAAAATGACATCTGGCACTTGACCTGAGATAGCAACTGCAGTTGAGCAACCATGGAAACGGTAGTTTAGCGACATGGCAACTACAGTTAAACGAACATGGAAGAGGGTCTGGACCATGGCAACTGCGGGGCGCGTGGTGACAGTCACGCGGGGCGCGCGGGACCATGTTGTAGGAGGCCTGACGTACATGCGTGTGGGTGTTATCTATTTAATGTAGGCATGTGAGAGGGACCGCGAGGAAAAAAAGAGGCATGTGGGCATTACTTGTTTTACCCACACGTAGGCGTGTGGGCTGATCCTCTTAAACACCACACAAAATGTGTGGACAGTGAAGGAAATATGCCCTAGAGGCAGTAATAAAGTTGTTATTTTATATTTCCTTATATCATGATAAGTCTTTATTATTCATGCTAGAATTGTATTAACCGGAAACTTAGTACATAGACAAACAAAGTGTCACTAGTATGCCTCTACTTGACTAGCTCGTTGAATCAAAGATGGTTAAGTTTCCTAGCCATAGACATGAGTTGTCATTTGATTAACGGGATCACATCATTAGAGAATTATGTGATTGACTTGACCCATTCCGTTAGCTTAACACTTGATCGTTTAGTATGTTGCTATTGCTTTCTTTATGACTTACACATGTTCCTATGACTATGAGATTATGCAACCCCCGAATACCGGAGGAACACCTTGTGTGTTATCTGATACGTCTATAACGTATCTATAATTTATGAAGTATTCATGCTATTATATTATCTGTTTTGGATGTTTATGGGCTTTATTATACACTTCTATATTATTTTTGGGACTAACCTATTAACCAGAGGCCCAGCCCAAAATGTTGTTTTATTGCCTATTTTATTGTTTCGAAGAAAAGGAATATCAAACGGAGTCCAAACGGAATGAAACCTTCGGGAGAGTTATTTTTGGAACGGAAGCAATCCAGGAGACTTGGAGTAGACGCCAGGGAAGCTTCGAGGAAGCCACGAGGCATGAAGGCGCGCCCCCACCCTCGCGTGGGCCCCTCATGGCTCCCCTGACCGACTTCTTTCGCCTATATATGTCCATATACCCTAAAAACATCGAGGAACAGAATAGATCAGGAGTTCCGCCGCCGCAAGCCTCTGTAGCCACCAAAAACAAATCAGGACCCTGTTCCAGCACCCTGCCGGAGGGGGGGGATCCCTCACCAGTGGCCATCTTCATCATCCCGGCGCTCTCCATGACGAGGAGGGAGTAGTTCACCCTCGGGGCTGAGGGTATGTACCAGTAGCTTTGTGTTTGATCTCTCTCTCTCTCTCTCTCGTGTTCTTGAGGTGGTACGATCTTGATGTATCACGAGCTTTGCTATTATAGTTGGATCTTATGATGTTTCTCCCCCTCTAATCTCTTGTAATGGATTGAGTTTTCCCTTTGAAGTTATCTTATCGGATTGAGTGTTTAAGGATTTGAGAACACTTGATGTATGTCTTGCATGTGCTTATCTATGGTGACAATGAGATATCACGTGATCTACTTGATGTATGATTTGGTGATCAACTTCCGGGTTCCGTAACATTGTGAACTTATGCATCGGGGTTGGCACACGTTTTTGTCTTGACTCTCCGATAGAAACTTTGGGGCACTCTTTGAAGTTCTTTGTGTTGGTTGAATATATGAATCTGAGATTGTGTGATGCATATCGTATAATCATACCCACGGATACTTGAGGTGACATTGGAGTATCTAGGTGACATTAGGGTATTGGTTGATTTGTGTCTTAAGGTGTTATATATTCTAGTACGAACTCTATGATAGATCGAACGAAAAGAATAGCTTCGTGTTATTTTACTACGGACTCTTGAATAGATCGATCAGAAAGGATAACTTTGAGGTGGTTTCGTACCCTACCATAATCTCTTCGTTTTTTCTCCGCTACTAATGACTTTGGAGTGACTCTTTGTTGCATGTTGAGGGATAGTTATATGATCCAATTATGTTATTATTGTTGAGAGAACTTGCACTAGTGAAAGTATGAACCCTAGGCCTTGTTTCCTAGCATTGCAATACCGTTTACCCTCACTTTTATCATTATTTACCTTGCTGCTTTTATATTTTGAGATTACAAAAACCTATATCTATCATCCATATTGCACTTGTATCACCATCTCTTCGCCGAACTAGTGCACCTATACAATTTACCATTGTATTGGGTGTGTTGGGGACACAAGAGACTCTTTGTTATTTGGTTGCAGGGTTGTTTGAGAGAGACCATCTTCATCCTACGCCTCCAACGGATTGATAAACCTTAGGTCATTCACTTGAGGGAAATTTGCTACTGTCCTACAAACCTCTGCACTTGGAGGCCCAACAACGTCTACAAGAGGAAGGTTGTGTAGTAGACATCAAGCTCTTTTCTGGCGCTGTTGCCGGGGAGGTGAGTGCCTGAAGGTATATCTTTAGATCTTGCAATCGAATCTTTTAGTTTATGGTTTAATCACTAGTCTATTCTATAAAAGAGAACTACAAAAAAATGGAATTAAGGTTGCCTCATATGCTTCATCTTTTTAATGTCTTTCGTGAAAATGATGGGAAGGAAAATTGTGCTCAAGTACTAGAAGAAGAATGCATTAGAATGTTTGGCACTAAATCTTTGAATGATGAGCATGATTGCAATATTGTTAGTATGAATTCTTTGGACACCCATGATGCTAATTATATGCAAAGCCACAAGCTTGGGGAAGCTATGTTTGATGAAGATGATATTTTTTGTCCCCCAAGTTTTGATGAGCAAATTTACTGTGATGAAAGCATGCCTCCTATTTATGATGATTATTGTCATGACATGTATGCTATAAATAATAAAGATAACCATGAAACTTGTCATCATGATTTTAGTTTTCAATTGGATTATGCCTCACATGATAATTACTTTGTTGAGTTTGCTCCCACTATTATTCATGAGAAGAAATTTTCTTATGAGGAGAGTAATAAAAATTCTATGCTCGTAGATCATGAAAAAAATGCTTTATGTGATGGTTATATTGTTTAATTCATTCATGATTCTACTCAAAATTATTATGAGGGAGGAACATATGCTTGTAGGAATTGCAATAATATCAAGTTTCCTCTCTATGTGCTTAAAGTTTTGAAGTTATGCTTGTTTTGCCTTCCTATGCTAGTTGATTATTATTCCCATAAGTTGTTTGCTCACAAAATCCCTATGAATAGGAAGTGTGTTAGACTTAAATGTGCTAGTCATATTCTTCATGATGCTCTCTTTATGTTTCAATTCTTATCTTTTAGGTGAGCATCATTGAAATCATCATGCCTAGCTAAAAGGATTTAAAGAAAAGCGCTTGTTGGGAGACAATCCAATATTTTTCCTTGATGTTATTCAATAATTCTTTGATCTAGCCTCTGGTTAGATGTGTTTTTGTGTTTTAGTTAGTGTTTGTGCCAAGTAGAACCTTTGGGAAGACTTGGGTGAAGTCTTTTTGATCTTGCTGTAAAAAACAGAAACTTTAGCGCTCACGAGATTAGCTAAAACTTTTTGCTGAAGAGTGATATTTAGTTGATTATTTTAGAAGATGATTAATAGATAAATTACTCACGTACAGAAATTTATTTTAGAATTTTTGGAGTTTCAGAAGTTTGCGTTTGATACAGATTACTACAGACTGTTCTGTTTTTGACAGATTCTGTTTTCTATGTGTTGTTTGCTTATTTTGATGAATCTATGAGTAGTATCGGAGGGTATGAACCATAGATAAGTTGGAATACAGTAGATATTACACCAATATGAATTTAGAATGAGTTCACAACAGTACCTAAGTGGTGATTTATTTTCTTATACTAACGGAGCTTACGAGTTTTCTGTTGAGTTTTCTGTTGTGAAGTTTTCAAGTTTTGGGTAAAGATTCGATGGAATATGGAATAAGGAGTGGCAAGAGCCTAAGCTTGGGTGTGCCCAAGGCACCCCAAGGTAATATTAAAGGACAACCAAGAGCCTAAGCTTGGGGATGCCCCGAATGGCATCCCCTCTTTCGTCTTCGTTCATCGGTAACTTTACTTGGAGCTATATTTTTATTCACCACATGATATGTGTTTTGCTTGGAGCGTCATTTTATTTTGTTAGTATTTGCTTTCTGTTATTTAGAATAATTTTTTCATCTCTATTTTCAATAAAAGTGTCAAGGATAGCCTTTACCATGCTCATTTTGCAAGTATACATGTTGCTGTTTCAAAACAGAAAGTTTACCGCTGTTGCAAAAATTCCCTAGAAAAGTCAGAATATGATAAAATGTTGAAACTTTTTTGCATATTGAGCTCTGATAAATTTTCTACAGTGTGGTAGAATTTCATAATGTTTGGAGTTAGGGAAGTATGATTAATATTGCATTCTTTACAGACTATACTGTTTTCACAGATTGCTGTTATGTTTGCATTGTTTGCATATGTTTGCTTGTTTAATGATTCTATTTGAGGATAGGAGTATTAAATATGCAGAGGCATTTAGTATGCAATGTTGAATAATAATTTTACTGATTTTTTATAGTAGAAAATGATAAGGTTTTTGCATTGGTTTATACTAACTTATCTCACGAGTTCTTGTTGAGTTTGGTGTGGATGAAGTTTTCGAGATTTAGGAAACCGTGATATGAGAGGAATTAAGGAGACACAAAAGCTCAAGCTTGGGGATGCCCAAGGCACCCCAAGATAATATTTCAAGAAGTCCCACCTTTCTTCTTCAACAATTATCGGTTAGTATCGGTTGAGCCTAAGTTTTTGCTTCTTCACATGATGAGTGCTATCCTTGAAATATCGTTTTATTTTGTTTTGCTTGATGTTTGAATAATATCCCAAGATCTAAATTTTTTAAATGAGATAAAGTCTTCACATAGCTACATAATTATTTAACTACTCATTGATCTTCACTTATATCTTTTTGGAGTAGTTTGTCATTTACTCGTGTGCTTCACTTATATCCTATGAGTAAATGGTTGAATGATTTGAATGTCATAAATCTGAAATTATATATGTTTCATATGCCTTTCCCATGGGGAGTAATGACTTCACATATAAGTAGTAGAGGTGGTAAATTTATTTAAGGTTAGCAAACATTGTATTGATCACTTGAACAATTCATGAAAGAATATTGAAGGAAGAGAGATTTCACATATAAATATACTATCTTGGACATCTTCTATGATTGTGAGCCCCATTAATTATTTTCAAACCTGAGCAAATTAGTTGAAGTTGGACAAGGAAGACAACATAATGAGTTATGCTTGGGTATATTTGTATAGAAGTTATATTGTCATGGATCCTCTAACATGTCGTGCTTGCTATTTAGAATCCTTTGCTAGCCAAAATATTTGTACTAAGCGGGAATACTGCTTGTGCATCCAAATTCCTTGAACCAAGTTTCTTCCATGAGTGTCCACCATATCTACCTATATGCGGTATTTACCTGCCGTTCCAAGTAAATTTGCATGTGCCAAACTCTAAACCTTCAAATAATAATCTGATTTGTATGCCTGAATCGCTCATGTAGCGACTAGGGGCTGTCAGTATCTTCCATGCTAGGTGGGTTATTCTCAAGATGAGTGGAATCCGCTCATCATTCACGAGAAAATGGCTGGTAACTGGGATGCCCAGTCCTATGATCAAAAGATCAAAAACAAATTTGCAAATAATTTAAACAAACTCCCCCAGGATTGTTGATAGTTGGACGGCACCCGTTGTTTCGGACAAGCCGTGGAGTGTGATTGTTGGTGGAGGGGGAGTAAAATCTTTACCTTTCTGTTTGGGAACTGCCTATAATGTATTGATAACCCACAAGTATAGGGGATCGCAATAGTTTTCGAGGGTAAAGTATTCAACCCAAATTCATTGATTCGACAAAGGGGAGCCAAAGAACATTCTCAAGTATTAGCAGCTGAGTTGTCAATTCAACCACACCTGGATAACTTAATATCTGCAGCAAAGTATTTAGTAGCAAAGTAGTATGGAAGTAACGGTAATGGTAGAAAAAGTAATATTTTTGGGTTTTGTAGTGATTGTAACAGTAGCAACGGAAAAGTAAATAAGCGAAGAACAATATGTGAAAAGCTCGTAGGCATTGGATTGGTGATGGAGAATTATGCCGGATGCGGTTCATCATGTAACCGTCATAACATAGGGTGACACAGAACTAGCTCCAATTCATCAATGTAATGTAGGCATGTATTCCGAATATAGTCATACGTGCTTATGGAAAAGAACTTGCATGACATATTTTGTCCTACCCTCCCGTGGCAGCGGTGTCCTATTGGAAACTAAGGGATATTAAGGCCTCCTTTTAATAGAGTACCAGACCAAAGCATTAACACATAGTGAATGCATGAACTCCTCAAACTACGGTCATCACCGGGAGTGGTCCCGATTATTGTGACTTCGGGGTTGTCGGATCATAACACATAGTAGTGACTATAGACTTGCAAGATAGGATCAAGAACTCACATATATCCATGAAAACATAATAGGTTCAGATCTGAAATCACGGCACTCGGGCCCTAGTGACAAGCAGTAAGCATAGCAAAGTCATAGCAACATCAATCTCAGAACATAGTGGATACCAGGGAACAAACCCTAACAAAACTAACTCGATTACATGATAAATCTCATCCAACCCATCACCGTCCAGCAAGCCTACGAAGGAATTACTCACGCACGGCGGTGAGCATCATGAAATTGGTGATGGAGGATGGTTGATGATGACGATGGCGACGGATTCCCATCTCCGGAGCCCCGAACGAACTCCAGATCAGCCCTCCCGAGAGATATTAGGGCTTGGCGGCGGCTCCGTATCGTAAAACGTGATGAATCCTTCTCTCTGATTTTTTCTCCCCGAACGTGAATATATAGAGTTGGAGTTGAGGTCGGTGGAGCTCCAGGGGGCCCACGAGGTAGGGGGTGCGCCCAGGGGGGGTAGGCGCACCCCCACCCTCATGGACAGGGTGTGGACCCCCTGGCCTTGATTATTTCACAAGTATTTTTTATTAATTCCAAAATAATTCTCCGTTGATTTTCAGGACATTCCGAGAACTTTTATTTCTGCACAAAAATGATACCATGGCAATTCTGCTGAAAACAGCGTCAGTCCGGGTTAGTTCCATTCAAATCATGCAAGTTAGAGTCCAAAACAAGGGCAAAAGTGTTTGTAAAAGTAGATACGATGGAGACGTATCAATTCCCCCAAGCTTAAACCTTTGCTTGCCCTCAAGCAATTCAGTTGATAAACTGAAAGTGATAAAGAATTTTTTTTACAAACTGTGTTTGCTCTTGTTGTTGTAAATATGTAAAGCCAGCATTCAGGTTTTCAGCAAAGATTATGAACTAACCATATTCACAATAACATTTAGGTCTCATGTTTACTCATGTCAATGGCATAATCAACTAGCGAGCAATAATAATAAATCTCAGATGACAACACTTTCTCAAAACAATCATGATATGATATAACAAGATGGTATCTCGCCAGCCCTTTCTGAGACCGCAAAACATAAATGCAGAGCACGTAAAGATCAAAGACTGACTAAACATTGTAATTCATGGTAAAAGAGATCCAGTCATAGTCATACCTAATATAAATTAATAGTAATGGATGCAAATGACAGCGGTGCTCTCCAGCTGGTGCTTTTTAATAAGAGGGTGATGACTCAACATAAAAGTAAATAGATAGGCCCTTCGCAGAGGGAAGCAGGGATTTGTAGAGGTGCCAGAGCTCGATTTTGAAATAGAGATAAATAAAATTTTGAGCGACATACTTTCATTGTCAACATAACAACCAAGAGATGGCGATATCTTCCATGCTACACACATTATAGGCGGTTCCCAAACAGAATGGTAAAGTTTATACTCCCCCTCCACCAACAAGCATCAATCCATGGCTTGCTCGAAACAACGAGTGCCTCCAACTAACAAGAGTCCCAGGGGAGTTTTGTTTGCAATTATTTTGATTTGATTTGCATAAAGCATGGGACTGGGCATCCCGGTGACCAGCCATTTTCTCGTGAGTGAGGAGCGGAGTCCACTCCTCTTGAGAATAACCCACCTAGCATGGAAGATACAGACAGCCCTAGTTGATACATGAGCTATTCGAGCATACAAAACAGAATTTCATTTGAAGGTTTAGAGTTTGGCACATACAAATTTACTTGGAACGGCAGGTAGATACCGCATATAGGAAGGTATAGTGGACTCATATGGAACAAGTTTGGGGTTTAAGGGATTGGATGCACAAGTAGTATTCCCGCTTAGTACAAGTGAATGCTAGAAAAAGACTGGGAAGCGACCAACTAGAGAGCGACAACAGTCATGAACATGCATTCAAATTAATAAACATTGAGTGCAAGCATGAGTAGGATATAATCCACCATGAACATAAATATCATGAAGGCTATGTTGATTTTGTTTCAACTACATGCGTGAACATGTGCCAAGTCAAGTCACTCGAATCATTCAAAGGAGGATACCACCCTATCATACCACATCAGAACCATTTTAATAGCATGTTGGCACGCAAGGTAAACCATTATAAACTCCTAGCGAATTAAGCATGGCATAAGCAACTATAATCTCTAATTGTCATTGCAAACATGTTTATTCATAATAGGCTGAATCAGGAACGATGAACTAATCATATTTACAAAAACAAGAGAGGTCGAGTTCATACCAGCTTCTCTCATCGCAATCAGTCCATCATATATCGTCAGTATTGCCTTTCACTTGCACGACCGAACGATGTGAATAATAATAATAGTGCACGTGCATTGGACTAAGCTAGAATTTGCGAGCATTCAATAAACAGGAGAAGACAAGGCAATATGGGCTTTTGGTTAAAGTAACAATAATGCATATAAGAGCCACTTCAACATTTTCATTATTGTCTTCTCCTATCGACCCCCAAAGGAAAGAAAAGAAATAAAACTATTTACACGGGAAAGCTCCTGAAAGGATCGAGAAGAGGTGTCTAGAGGGGGGGGGGGTGATTAGACACTAAGTACCAAAAGTTGCAGTTTTTAACTTCTTTATGTTAAAGTGGAGTGAGGGAGTCCTGGACTAGGGGGTGTCCGGATAGCCGAACTATCATCTTTGGCCGGACTCCTAGACTATCAAGATACAAGATTGAAGACTTCGTTCCTTGTCCAGATGGGACTTTCCTTGGCGTGGAAGGCAAGCTTGGCAATACAGATATGTAGATTTCCTACCATTGTAACCGACTCTGTGTAACCCTAACCCTATTCGGTGTCTATATAAACCGAAGGGTTTTAGTCCGTAGGACGAACAACAATCATACATAGGCTAGCTTCTAGGGTTTAGCCTCTCTGATCTCGTGGTAGATCTACTCTTGTACTACCCATATCATCAATATTAATCAAGTAGGAGTAGGGTATTACCTCCATCGAGAGGGCCCGAACCTGGGTAAAAACATCGTGTCCCTTGTCTCCTGTTACCATCCGCCTAGACGCACAGTTCGGGACCCCCTACCCGAGATCCGCCGGTTTTGACACCGACATTGGTGCTTTCATTGAGAGTTCCTCTGTGTCGTCACCTATAGGCCCAATGGATCCTTCAATCATCAGCAACGACGCAGTCCAGGGTTAGACTTTTCTCCCCGGATAGATCTTCCTATTCGGCGGCTTTGCACTGCGGGCCAATTCTCTAGGCCATCAGGAGCAGATCGAAAGCTACGCCCCTGGCCATCAAGTCACATTTGGAAGCTTGAACTATACGGCCGATGTCCGCGGAGACTTGATCTTCGACGGATTCGAGCCACAGCCGAGCGTGCCGCACTGTCTCAATGGGTACGATCTAGCTCTGCCGCCGAACAGTGCCCTGGAGGCCGCACCAGTGCCCGCTCCGACCATTAATCCGGAGCCGGTTTCGCCGATCGAGGACGGTTGGTTGGACACCACCTCAGGGGCAGAAATCTCTACAGCAATTGAGCCGAACACCTTCCCTGTCCTTTGCAAAGCTCGTGACTCCCAGGTGCCGGACTCCTTTCTGGACTCCGAACCTCCAGCGCCCCTGCCAGTCGAATCCGACTGGGCGCCGGTTATGGAGTTCACCGCCGGACATCTCTCAGACTCGCCCTTTGGCGATATCCTGAACTCATTAAAGTCTCTCTCTTTGTCGAGGGAGCCTGGCGAACTACGGTCGGGAAGGTTGGGTTTCGGACGACGAAGAAATTCAACGCCCACCCACCACCCACTTTGTAGCCACTGTCGATGACTTAACAGACATGCTCGACTTCGACTCTGAGGACATCGACGATATGGACGACGACGCCGGAGACGACCAAGAACCAGCGCCCACAGGGCACTAGATGGCCACCTCAACTTACAATATATATATGGTGGACACACCTAAGGGAAGCGATAACGAGGAATGACGAGACACTGCGAAAGAAAATTCCCTCGGGAAGTAGTCATAGCGGCAGCGTAAGCGCCGCTCAAAACCCCACCTCGACAAACATAGCGCCCACACAGACCCAGCCATAAAGCAGGGTGAGCCGGCCGACAACGAACATGCCATTGAGCAACCATCCGAACAGGCCAACTTGGACAAACAACCCGTCCCCGGCAAGGACAACAGTCCGAACGATCTCACGCCGGACACGTCATTGGATCAGAAGAACCTCCACAAAGAGCTCCTCGCTACTGCGCGTAGCTTGAAAAAGAAGAAACAGAGGCTCAGAACAGCGGAAGACGCACTTCGAATGAGATGGAGTAAATTACTCAACACTGCAGACAAATATGGCGACAACCGCCAAGCAAAGAGCTACCCGAAGCGCAAACTACTGCCCGAATTCGATGATGAGGCCGTAGAGCCCCCACGATAAAAAAACAAAGAGGCCACCGGGTCGGATAGACGACCACATGGCAAACGTAGAGCGGCAAGCGGCGCCGGACACAAGCCGGCACGCGATCCGCATAAGGATTCGCACCAAAAGGATGGCCTAGTTAGATCTATCTATGGACCAAGGAAACAAGTTCTGGCGCGCAATACAACACGTCAAATATCCGAACATCACGACACACCCAAATACAGGGACGCCGCGCACCCTCTATGTTTCACCGATGAGGTGCTGGATCATGAATTTCCAGCGGGATTCAAGCCCGTAAACATAGAGCCATACGACGGAACGACAGACCGTGGAGTCTGGATTGAGGATTATATCCTCCACATACACATGGCCAGAGGAGATGATCTCCACGCCATAAAATACCTACCCCTCAAGCTCAAAGGGCCAGCCTGGCATTGGCTTAAAAGCCTCTCTGAAAACACCATTGGTAGTTGAGAAGAGCTTGAGGATGCTTTTCGGTGCAATTTCCAGGGAACCTATGTCCGACCTCCGGACACAGACGATCTAAGTCACATAACCCAATAGTCCGGAGAGTCAGCTCGAAAATTCTGGAACAGGTTCCTCACCAAAAAGAACCAAATAGTCGACCGTCCGGACGCCGAAGCCTTAGCAGCTTTTAAACACAATGTCCGAGACGAATGGCTCGCCAGACACCTTGGCCAGGAAAAGCCAAGAACAATGGCCGCACTAAAAACCCTCATGACCCGCTTTTGCGTGGGAGAGGATAGCTATAGCAAGATGCAGTACCAGCGACCCAAGTAGATCCGAAGTCAGGGATGGGAATGGGAAACCATGACGCAGCAAGAACCAGCGCCAGATTAAGGGGAACGGTCCAAAGAGCGCGGCAGTCAACGCCGGATTCAAAAGCTCACGACAGAACAATAAAAAACTGCCCCTTAAGGACAATAGCGATGAGCTATCCAACTTAAACAAAATCTTGGACAAGATATGCCAAATCCACAGTACTCCCGGGAAGCCTGCAAACCATACCCACAGAGATTGTTGGGTCTTCAAGCAGTCCGGCAGACTCAACGCCGAACACAAGGGGCTCGACACACCAACCGAGGATGATGACGAGCACCACAAGCAGAGCCCGAAAACAAAAGAATTTCCCACAAGAGGTCAAAACAGTAAACTTACTTCAAGTAACAAAGGGAAAATAGAGCGGCACCCATTGAATTACGCTACGCACAATCTACCCAATGAGTCCCAACACTGGTTGTCAAAACCAATTACCTTCACCATCGGGACTACTTCGAAAGTAACCGGAACGCAGGATGAACTGCCTTGATACTAGAACCTATAATCGACGGTCTTCAATTTACGCAAGTCCTAATGGACAGCGGCAGTGATTTAAAGATGCTATGTCATGACACAATCCGCAACATGGGGATAAACCCAAACAGGATTAGCCATAGCAACACTTCCTTCCAAGGAATAATGCCAGGCACATATGCCCATTGTACGGGCTCCCTACTATTGGAAGTTATGTTCGGCTCACCCGACAACTTCCATCAGGAAAAGTTGGTCTTCCACATCGCCTCATTTAAAAGTAGCCATCAAGCACTCTTTGGGACGCCAAGCTTCGCCGCTTTAACGCAATACCGCATTATGCATCTCTTAAACTTAAAATGCCAGGTCCACGATGCATCATTTCATTAAAGGGAAGCTGCGCGTGTCCCTCAAGGAAAGAATGTGAGACTGCCTTAACAGCCTCACACTAATACGACCTTGCTGGCCAAAAGCGTCTAAAGCAGGTCGTTCAGACCCTAGACACGGTTAGGCGAGTCCGGCATAAATAAACATGATGCTTACTAGCGTACCCAGACTTTACAAGGGCTCCACGATGTACAACAAGAGACAATAAAGCTCAATTTTACTCATTTTTGAATCATACTCTATGTTATTTCCAATTACATTTTAGCGCGATCTTTTTCAAACTAAGTTCCTCTCTTTTATAGATGAACGCCGTGCTATACCCGTCCAGGATACGGCACAACGGAGACACAGGCGCAGACGTGCAGCAGGGACCCGTTGCAAGGATTCTTTTCAGATTAAGACCCTGCGTAAACCTTTTTCACTGTCTCCTTGTTGTTACTCATCCCCCGGTCTCTGATTATAACCGAGGAGGAGGCTGGCGTTTTGGCATCGGCCGCGTCAGAATTTTGCACGTACCTGGACACCAGGGGCTTGTTACCAAGGGCATTGTTCGGCCCGCTTTATAAAAGACCGAATACCTTAGGGAGTGTTCGGCGTCTCGAGTTAGGCCTTATATGCATCAGCTCCGAATCATGTCTTTGGTCAAATGTTGGGTTTGCCCGGCTCCTGTGTTTTGCTTCCTTACGTTCCGTTCTATCGGCTAACGCGGCACCGGGAGAACTATGCGATTGTGCCCGGTTCAGCCAAGCGAGCACCTCGATGAGAAAAGCCAAAACTGATCGTCATGATATAACAAGAGACTGGTCAACCACTCAATGACTCACCAGAATGTTTAGAATTCCTCTGCATTAATGAAGGACCGTTTTCCGGGCAGGCACATACGCACCCCGAATTCGGGAGAGTGCGGCGCCCCTAGGGGCTATATAGTAGCCCCACCATCGAACTCCTATGGCTAAATGAAAGTGATAAAGCATTATAGTCCGGTTTCCTAGTTTGCTATGCTACCACCTCCTTTATAGGACCAAGACGTTGGATTAAGTGTGAAAGCACGACTTCTTTGCAAACACCCCCGCACTATGTGCGTGGGGGCTAAGTCAAGACTGCCATCTTTCAAAGTTATATACATATATACATCAGCGGCCGACAGAGGTAGTTTGCTACTTGAAGGCACAAGTATAAAAAGCTCTTACATTAAATTGAAACGTTGTTTCATAAAATTATACATGTCATTCAAACATAACATCCTTCGAGCACTGCGTCTCTATTAAACGAGCGCCCGGAAGAACTTCCTCAAAATAGCGCTCGACTGGTACTCGGCTGCCGTCCGAATCTGGGGACGCAATATCCGTGGCCTTCATCTCAGCCAAGTATGCCTTGACACGGGCAAGAGCCATCCACGCCGCCTCAATACACGCCGACCGCTTCATTGCGTCGATACGCGGTACCGCACCAAGGAACTGCTGCACTAAGCTATATAACTCTTCGGCTGGGGTCCGCCTGGCCACAAATGAGTCATGACATGCTTCATGGCAAGTCTGTATAATCGATTCAGCTCAGCCCATTCGGCCAACCGATCGGTCAACGGAAGAGGACGCTCCGGACTATGGAATTGCGACCAAAATAGCTCTTCCCTTCTGTGCCCCTTCTGGCCTCGGAAGTGCTCAATCGCGTCCGCAGCGCTCGCCGCTAAGTCCAGATAAGCATCCTCCGAACTCCACAGCTTGTCCAACTGAGCATACTTCGGATCCGTATATTTCCTCCGCAGCAGAAATGGTTTTCCAGCCGCAATATCCCCGGCCTGACTCAGCTCCTCCTTGGCAGCTCTCATAGCGGAACGGGCATCCTTGGATTCGGCGGTGGCCTTTTTCAGGTACTCTTGTTCCGCTTGACGTTCTTTTTCAAGAACCTCGCAGCGGTCGGTAGTATTCTTCAGTTTCAGGGCCAAATCGGCCATTTCCTCTTTGCTTCGACCGTGAGCAGCCCGTTCGGCTTTCATTTCTTCGGCCACCTTTAAAGCGGCCGCATTACTCTTTCCGGCTTGCTCTTTAGCTCGGGCAAGTTCCGCCCGCAGCCTCTCCACAGCAGCGGCACCGTCTACATCAAAGCATACAAGTAGTAAGGCATGGGCGTCAAGCTCCCTTACCAGGTGTCCCCGGAGAAGTCGCATACCTTGTGACTCGTCAAACCGTTTATTGACCAGCGCGATGTCCGGATCCGCCTCATCAAGTTGCCGCTTTAGTTCGGCAAATTCATCAGTCCGGCTAGCCACCGGACGCCCCGCCACCTACACAGGAACGGCGACATGTTAGTACTGAGATTATGATCCTCGACACGCTGTCATTTGTGACAGCATACCGAGTCTTAGGGGCTACTATCTATACAGGACGCATTCTATATGCATAACTGTCAGAAGGCACATCATTTTTTTTCATACCTCAAACCCCGTCAGTAAACTTCTGGCGGCTTCATGCAATCCGCTCTCAGCGGATGCCATTCTTTCAATTACCGTAGCCATTAGCGCATGGTGATCTTCTGAGATATACACTCGCCCGAGGAGGTCCTTCAGCTCCTCCGACCGCACGCCAGTTGGCGCCGGACCGTCCGGCCCCGCCGGACTCGAGGAAACTCTCCGTGACGACAATTCAGGGTCGCCCGCCTCGCACGAAGGCGCGATAGGTGGAGGCGTTTCGCTCTCTATCATCTCCGGACGAAGATCCCCGACGAAGCTCTGCTGAGAAGGGCTGAGATCCAACTACAAGGTACAATTTCGTTATCTTCGAAATAAATACAGGATGTTCTTTATTCACAGACCCTTCTTTTTACTTACGGCTCATTGGAGGGCTGATCCCCTTGGGGAAATAGTGCGGCTGGGGTATTTCCGGCGCGGACTTTTGACGAAGACTTCTTTCCCGCTTTGAGGCCTTGGCTTCGGGTCTTGAGCGGTCCTATTCTCCCCTTGGAGGGGAGGATCCCTGATCCCCTCTTCCTTGAAAGCCTCCTTCGCGGAGGCAGTTGCTTCCCTGCTCCCCCTTTCGCCTTCTTTAAAAGGCGCGGCCTTCAACATCTTGGTCAGCATGGGATCCGGCGTGGTCTCTGGGAGGGGAGCCGGACACCTTATCGACTTTGCCTTGGCTATCCATATCCCTTGTCCGGATGCGACTTTCCTTGGCGTGGAAGGCAAGCTTGGCGATACGGATATGTAGATTTCCTAACCCTAACCCTATTCGGTGCCTATATAAACCGAAGGGTTTTAATCCGTAGGACAAACAACAATCATACCATAGGCTAGCTTCTAGGGTTTAGCCTCTGTGATCTCGTGGTAGATCTACTCTTGTACTACCCATATCATCAATATTAATCAAGCAGGAGTAGGGTTTTACCTCCATCGAGAGGGCCCGAACCTAGGTAAAAACATCATGTCCCTTGTCTCCTGTTACCATCCGCCTAGACGCACAGTTCGGGACCCCCTACCCGAGATCCGCCGGTTTTGACACCGACATTGGTGCTTTCATTGAGAGTTCCTCTGGGTCATCACCTATAGGCCCGATGGCTCCTTCAATCATCAGCAACGACACAGTCCAGGGTGAGACTTTTCTCCCCGGACAGATCTTCCTATTCGGCGGCTTTGCACTGCGGGCCAATTCGCTAGGCCATCTGGAGCAGATCAAAAGCTACGCCCCTGGCCATCAGGTCAGATTTGGAAGCTTGAACTATACGGCCGATGTCCGCGGAGACTTGGTCTTCGATGGATTCGAGCCACAGCCGAGCGTGCCGCACTGTCTCGATGGGTACGAGCTAGCTCTACCGCCGAACATTGCCACGAGGCGCACCGATGCCGCTCCGACCCTTAATCCGGGCGGTTTAGCGATCGAGGACGGTTGGTTGGACACCGCCTCGGGGCTGAAATCTCTCGACGATTGAGCGAACACCATCCGTGTCCTTTGCAAAGCTCGTGACTCCTGTGTGGGACTCCTTTCCGGACTCAACCTCCAGCGCCCTGCCAATGAATCCGGTCAGGCGCCGTTATGGAGTTCACCGCCGCTGACATCTTTCAGCACTCGCCTTTTGGCGATATCCTGAACTCATTAAAGTCTCTCTCTTTGTCAGGGGAGCCTTGGCCGAACTACGGTTAGGAAGGTTGGGATTCGGACGATGAAGAAATTCAACGCCCACCCTCCACCCACTTTGTAGCCACTGTCGATGACTTAACAGACATGCTCGACTTCGACTCCGAGGACATCGTCGATATGGACGATGACGCCGGAGACGACCAAGAACCAGCGCCCACAGGGCACTGGATGGCCACCTCATCTTACGATATATATATGGTGGACACACCTAAGGGAAGCGATAACGAGGAACGACGAGACGCTGCGAAAGAAAATTCCCTCAGGAAGCAGTCAAAGCGGCGGCGTAAGCGCCGCTCAAAACCCCACCTCGACAAAGATAGCGCCCACACAGACCCAGCCATAAAGCAGGGTGAGCCGGCCGACGACGAACATGCCATTGAGCAACCATCCGAACAGGCCAACTTGGACAAACAACCCGTCCCCGGCAAGGACAACAGTCCGGACGATATCACGCCGGACCCGTCATTGGATCAGAAGAACCTCCACAAAGAGCTCCTCGCTACTGCGCGTAGCTTGAAAAAGAAGAAACAGAGGCTCAGAACAGCGGAAGACGCACTCCGAATGAGATGGAGTAAATTACTCAACACTGCAGACAAATATGGCGACAGCCGCCAAGCAAAGAGCTACCCAAAGCGCAAATTACTGCCCGAATTCGATGAGGAGGCCGTAGAGCCCCCACGATCAAAAAACAAAGAGGTCGCCGGGTCAGATAGACGACCACATGGCAAACGTAGAGTGGCAAGTGGCGCAACACACAAGCCGACACGCGATCCGCATAAGGATTCACACCAAAAGGATGGCCCAGTTAGATCTATCTACGAGCCAAGGAAACAAGTTCTGGCGTGCAATACAACACGTCAAATATCCGAACATCACGGCACACCCAAATACAGGGACGCCGCGCACCCTCTATGTTTCACCGATGTGGTGCTGGATCATGAATTTCCAGCGGGATTCAAGCCCGTAAACATAGAGCCATACGACGAAACGACAGACCCTGGATTGAGGATTATATCCTCCACATACACATGGCCAGAGGAGATGATCTCCACGCCATAAAATACCTACCCCTCAAGCTCAAAGGGCCAGCCCGGCATTGGCTTAAAAGCCTCCCCGAAACCACCATTGGTAGTTGGGAAGAGCTGGAGGATGCTTTTTGGGCCAATTTCCAGGGAACCTATGTCCGACCTCCGGACGCAGACGATCTAAGTCACATAACCCAACAGTCCGGAGAGTCAGCTCAAAAATTCTGGAACATGTTCCTCACCAAAAAGAACCAAATAGTCGACTGTCCGGACGCCGAAGCCTTAGCTGCTTTTAAACACAACGTCCGAGACGAATAGCTCACCAGACACCTTGGCTAGGAAAAGCTAAGAATAATGGCCGCACTAACAAGCCTCATGACCCGCTTTTGCGCGGGAGAGGATAGCTGGCTAGCAAGATGCAGTACCAGCGACCCAAGTAGATCCGAAGTCAGGGATGGGAATGGGAAACCACGACGCAGCGAGGACCAGCGCCGGATTAAGGGGAACGGTCCAAAGAGCGCGGCAATCAACGCCGGATTCAAAAGCTCACGGCAGAACAATAAAAAACTGCCCCTTAAGGACAATAGCGATGAGCTATCCAACTTAAACAAAATCTTGGACAAGATATGCCAAATCCACAGTACTCCCGGGAAGCCTGCAAACCGTACCCACAGAGATTGTTGAGTCTTCAAGCAGTCCGGCAGACTCAACGCCGAACACAAGGGGCTCGACACACCAACTGAGGATGATGACGAGCACCACAAGCAGAGCCCCGGAAAACAAAAGAATTTCCCACAAGAGGTCAAAACAGTAAACTTACTTCAAGTAACAAAAGGGGAAAACAGAGCGGCACCCATTGAATTACGCGCCGCACAATCTACCCCATCGGAGTCCCAACACTGGTTGTCAAAACCAATTACCTTCGACCATCAGGACTACTCCGAAAGTATCCGGAACGCTGGATGAACTGCCTTGATACTAGAACCTATAATCGACGGTCTTCAATTTACGCAAGTCCTAATGGACAGCGGCAGTGATTTAAACCTGCTATGTCAGGACACAATCTACAACATGGGGATAAACCCAAACAGGATTATCCATAGCAACACTTCCTTCCAAGGAATAATGCCAGGCACATATGCCCATTGTACGGGCTCCCTACTATTGGAAGTTATGTTCGGCTCACCCGACAACTTCCGTCGAGAAAAGTTGGTCTTCCACATCGCCCCATTTAAAAGTAGCCATCAAGCACTACTGGGACGCGAAGCTTTCGCCGCTTTAACGCAATACCGCATTATGCATCTCTTAAACTTAAAATGCCCGGTCCACGAGGCATCATTTCATTAAAGGGAAGCTGCGCGTGTCCCTCAAGGAAAGAATGTGAGACTGCCTTAACAGCCTCACACTAATATGGCCTTGCTGGCCAAAAGCGTCTAAAGCAGGTCGTTCAGACCTCGGACACGGTTAGGCGAGTCCGGCATAAATAAACATGATGCTTACTAGCCGCGTACCCCCCTTACAAGGGGCTCCACGCATGTACAACAAGAGACAATAAAGCTCAATTTTACTCATTTTTGAATCATACTCTATTTTATTTCCAATTACATTTTAGCGCGATCTTTTTCAAACTAAGTTCCTCTCTTTTACAGATGAACGCCGTGCTATACCCGTCGAGATACGGCTGCGGAGACACAGCGTGACGTGCAGTGAGGGACCCGTTGCAAGGATTCTTTTCAGATTAAGACCCTACGTAAACCTTTTTCACTGTCTCTTGTTGTTACTCATCCCCCAATCTCTTATTATAACCGAGGAGGAGGCTGGCGTTTTGGCATCGGCCGCGTCAGAATTTTGCACGTACCTGGACACCAGGGGCTTGTTACCAAGGGCATTGTTCGGCCCGCTTTATAAAAGACCGGATACCTTAGGGAGTGTTCGGCGTCTCGAGTTAGGCCTTATATGCATCAGCTCCGAATCATGTCTTTGGTCAAATGTTGGGTTTGCCCGGCTCCTGTGTTTTGCTGCCTTACGTTCCGTTCTATCGGCTAACGCGGCACTAGGAGAACTATTGCGATTGTGCCCCGGTTCGGCCGGGCGAACACCTCAGTAGGGAAAGCCGAAAACTGACTGTCATGATATAGCAAGAGATTGGTCAACCACTCGATGACTCACCGGAATGTTTAGAATTCCTCCGCATTAACGAAGGACCGTTTTCCGGTCCGCACCCCGAATTCGGGAGAGTGCGGTGCCCCCAGGGGCTATATAGTAGCCCCACCATCGAACTCCTATGGCTAAGTGAAAGTGACAAAGCATTATAGTCCGGTTGCCTAGTTTGCTACGCTACCACCTCCTTTATAGGACCAAGACGTTGGATTAAGTGTGAAAGCGCGAATTCTTTGCAAACAACCCCGCACTATGTGCGTGGGGGCTAAAGCCGAAGACTGCCATCTTTCAGGTTATATACATATATACATCAACGGCCGCACAGGAGGTAGTTTGCTACTTGAAGGCACAAGTATAAAAAGCTCTTACATTAAATTGAAACGTTGTTTCATAAAATTATACATATCATTCAAACATAACATCCTTCGAGCACTGCGTCTCTATTAAACGAGCGCCAGGAAGAACTTCCTCAAAATAGCGCTCGACTGGTACTCGGCTGCCTTCCGAATCTGGGGACGCAATATCGGTGGCATTCATCTCAGCCCAGTATGCCTTGACACGGGCAAGAGCCATCCGCGCCCCCTCAATACACGCCGACCGCTTCATTGCGTCGATACCCGGTACCGCACCAAGGAACTGCTGCACTAAGCCAAAATAACTCTTCGGCTGGGGTCCGCCTGGCCACAAATGAGTCATGACATGCTTCATGGCAAGTCCGGATAATCGATGCAGCTCGGCCCATTCGGCCAACCGATCGGTCAACGGAAGAGGACGCTCCGGACTATGGAATTGCGACCAAAATAGCTCTTCCTTCGTGCCCCTTCGGCCTCGGAAGTGCTCAATCGCGCTGCGGCGCTTCGCTGCTAAGTCGAGATAAGCATCCTCCGAACTCCACAGCTTGTCCAACGAGCATACTTGGATCCGTATATTTCCTCCGCAGCGAAGCGGTTTTCCAGCCGCAATATCCCGCCTGACTCAGCTCCTCCTTGGCAGCTCTCATAGCGGAACATGCATCCTTGGATTGGCGGTGGCCTTTTCAGGACTCTTGTTCCGCTTGACGTTCTTTTCAAGAACCTCGCAGCGGTCGGTAGTATTCTTCAGTTTCAGGCCAATCGGCCATTTCCTCTTTAACTTGGCGGTGAGCAGGCCGTTCGACTTTCAGCTCTTGACCGCCTTTAAAGCGGACGATTAGTCTTTCGGGCTTGCTCTTTAGCTCGGGCAAGTTCCGCCCGCAGCCTCTCCACAGCAGCAGCACCGTCGCATCAAAGCATACAAGTAGTAAGGCTTGGGCGTCAAGCTCCCTTACCGGTGTCCGCGAGAAGTCGCATACCTTGTGACTCGTCAAACCGTTTATTGACCAGTCGATGTCGCATCCGCCTCGTCAAGTTGCTGCTTTAGTTCGGCAAATTCATCAGTCCGGCTAGCCACCGGACGCCCCGCCACCTACATAGGAACGGCGACATGTTAGTACTGAGATTATGATCCTCGGCACGCTGTCAGTTGTGACAGCATACCGAGTCTCAGGGGCTACTATCTATACAGGGCGCATTCTATATGCATAACTGTCAGAAGGTACATCATTTTTTTCGTACCTCAAACCCCGTCAGTAAACTTCTGGCGGCTTCATGCAATCCGCTCTCAGCGGATGCAATTCTTTCAATTACCGTAGCCATTAGCGCACGGTGATCTTCTGAGATATACGCTCGCCCGAGCAGGTCCTTCAGCTCCTCCGACCGCCGCCCGGTTGGCGCCGGACCGTCGGCCCGCGGACTCGGGAAACTCTCCATGACGACAATTCAGGGTCGCCCGCCTCGCACGAAGGCGCGATAGGTGGAGGCGTTTCGCTCTCTATCATCTCCGGACGAAGATCCCTCGAAGACGAGCTCTGCTGAGAAGGGCTGAGATCCGAACTACAAGGTACAATTTTAGTTATCTTCAGAAATAAATACAGGGATGTTCTTTATTCACAGGACCCCTTCTTTTTACTTACGGCTCGCTGGAGGGCTGATCCCCTTGGGGAAATAGTGCGGCTGGGGTATTTCCGGCGCGGACTTTCTCGACGAAGACTTCTTTCCACGTTTTGAGGCCTTGGCTTCGGGTCTTCGGAAGCGGTCCTCTTCTCCCCTTGGAGGGGAGGATCCCTGATCCCCTCTTCCTTGAAAGCCTTCTTCGCGGAGGCAGTTGCTTCCCTGCTCCCCCCTTTGCCTTCTTTAAAAGGCGTGGCCTTCAACTTCTTGGTCAGCATGGGATCCGGCGTGGTCTCTGGGAGGGAGCGGACACCTTATCAACTTTGCCTTGGCTATCCACTGCTCAAGAAACGGCTCCTTAAAGGGCATATATATGATAAATGAATGAACAGCCTGTCCGTTCTGAGGTTACTTACTTGAGTATCTGGGTGATTGCAGCTTAGATCTGCGTCCTCGGTCAAGTCTGGACACTTCTCTTGTGATCCGAAGAACAGTTTGTACATCTCCTTGGGCGTCGCAGCCATAAAATGTTGGAGAGCTCGTGGTCCCTCGGATTAAACTCCCACGAGACGGGGGGCGACATTTGCGAGGCGTAGAAGGCGCCGAATCAGCATAACCTGCGCCGCCATGACCCGATTGATCTCTCTTTCTTGGAGGTCTCGAATACGGCCCTGCAACAGAGGAACGTCCTTGGGCGGCCCCCAGTCGAGCCCCTGGTTGACCCATGATGCCAGCCGATGTGGTGGACCTGAGCGGAAGGCGGGTGGCGCCACCCATTTGGTGCCCCTGGGAGCGGTGATATAAGACCACTCCCATTGCCACAAACCAAGCTCCTCTTGAAAAGAGCCCTCAGGCCACGGAGCATCAGCACACTTGCTTATGACCGCCCCTCCGCACTCTGCTTGTTGCCCCTCGATCATCTTCGGCTCCACCTTGAAGGTCTTGAGCCACAATCCAAAGTGAGGGGTAATATGGAGGAAGGCTTCACATACGACAATGAATGACGAGATATGGAGGATGGACTCTGGATTCAAGTCATGGAAATCCAGCCCATAATAAAACATGAGCCCCCGCACAAAGGGATTCGTCGGGAAGCCTAAACCCCGAAGGAAGTGAGACACGAACACCACGTTCTCGCCGGGCTCAGGAGTGGGAATGACCTGCCTGGAGCAGGCAGCCTATCACGAAATCTCGCCGGTTAGATACTGGCGTCTCGCAGCTTTAGCACATCTTCTTCGTGGACGGAAGAAGACATCCATCGGCCGAGCTGGTCGGAGCCGGACATCGTCGAAGGTCCGAAGCGCCTAAATCTGAAGCTTTGGGTGTTAGAACTCGAAGCGCGAGGCGAATTTGATGGAGGGTGGAAAAAAGAAGAGGTCCTTCGTCTCATTATAAAGAGGTTGAATACCAAGAGCCCTCCCCGTGGTCTATTGGGACTCGCGTTCGATAGAGGAGACGTGCCCACGGGCACGGTTGGGTTACCCATGTCCGTATGGATGAGAATCCCGGAATAAGGGGGCACGATCTACGCTTTGATAAGACGTGCCAAGGAAACCGTCTTGCTAAACGCGCTGAGGTGGGCCAGTAAAAAAACGATTCGAATAAAGGCTTGGCCGTGGTGTGATGTCACGCCGCGGAATACGTCAGCAGATCTGTGCAAAAATTATTCTCTCTACGGTGGTATGTGGAACTTGTTTTGCGAGCGAACACTATCCTTGTGTTCAAAACCTTCTATGAAGTATTTGGAGGAGGAACCCGCCTTGCAATGCGAAGACAATATGCGTGCGGACTCGTCGTCATTGAAGCCTGGTTCGGGAGCTCTTGAGGAGTCTGGACTAGGGGTGTTCGGATAGCGAACTATCATCTTTGGCGGACTCCTAGACTATGAAGATACAAGATTGAAGACTTCGTCCCTTGTCCGGATGGGACTTTCCTTGGCGTGGAAGGCAAGCTTGGCGATCTGGATATGTAGATTTCCTACCATTGTAACCGACTCTGTGTAACCCTAACCCTATTCGGTGTCTATATAAACCGAAGGGTTTTATTCCGTAGGACGAACAACAATCATACCATAGGCTAGCTTCTAGGGTTTAGCCTCTCTGATCTCGTGGTAGATCTACTCTTGTACTACCCATATCATCAATATTAATCAAGCAGGAGTAGGGTATTACCTCCATCGAGAGGGCCCGAACCTGGGTGAAAACATCGTGTCCCTTGTCTCCTGTTACCATCTGCCTAGATGCACAGTTCGGGACCCCCTACCCGAGATCCGCCGGTTTTGACACCGACATGGAGTTTTGGCACAAGTATAACAAACACAAAACATATCAAGCAAGCATGCAAAAGAGTATATGAGCAGTGGAAAGTAAAGCATGCAACTTGCAAGAATGTAAAGGGAAGGGTTTGGAGGATTCAAACGCAATTGGAGACACGGATGTTTTTGGCGTGGTTCCGATAGGTGGTGCTATCGTACATCCACGTTGATGGAGACATCAACCCACGAAGGGTAACAGTTGCGCGAGTCCATGGAGGGCTCCACCCACGAAGGTTCCACGAAGAAGCAACCTTGTCTATCCCACCATGGCCGTCTCCCATGAAGGACTTGCCTCACTAGCGGTAGATCTTCACGAAGTAGGCGATCTCCTTGCACAATCTTGTCGGAGGCTCCCAAGTGATACCTAGCCAATCTAGGAGACACCACTCTCCAAGAAGTAACAAATGGTGTGTTGATGATGAATTCCTTGCTCTTGTGCTTCAAATGATAGTCTCCACAACACTCAACTCTCTCTCACAGGATTTGGATTTGGTGGAAAGAAGATTTGAGTGGAAAGCAACTTGGGGAAGGCTAGAGATCAAGATTCATATGGTAGGTGTCGGTGTCAAAACCGGCGGATCTCGGGTAGGGGGTCCCGAACTGTGCGTCTAGGCGGATGGTAACAGGAGACAAGGGACATGATGTTTTTACCTAGGTTCGGGCCCTCTCGATGGAGGTAAAACCCTACTCCTGCTTGATTAATATTGATGATATGGGTAGTACAAGAGTAGATCTACCACGAGATCAGAGAGGCTAAACCCTAGAAGCTAGCCTATGGTATGATTGTTGTTCGCCCTACGGACTAAAACCCTCCGGTTTATATAGACACCGGAGAGGGTTAGGGTTACATAGAGTCGGTTACAATGGGAGGAGATCTACATATCCGTATCGCCAAGCTTGCCTTCCACGCCAAGGAAAGTCCCATCCGGACACGGGACGAAGTCTTCAATCTTGTATCTTCATAGTCTAGAGTCCGCCAAAGATGATAGTTCGCTATCCGGACACCCCTAGTCCAGACTCCTCAAGAGCCCTGAACCAGGCTTCAATGACGACGAGTCCGCGCATATTGTCTTCGGCATTGCAAGGCGGGTTCCTCCTCCGAATACTTCATAGAAGATTTTGAACACAAGGATAGTGTCCGGCTCTGCAAAATAATTTCCACATACCACCGTAGAGAGAATAATATTTACACAAATACAATCTGCTAACGTATTTCGCAGCGTGACATCACACCACGGCCAAGCCTTTATTCGAATCGTTTCTACTGTCCCACCTCAGCGCACTTAGCGAGGCGGTTTCCTTGGCACATCTTGTTGAAGCAGAGATCGTGTCCCCTTATTCCGGGATTCTCATCAATACGGGCATGGGTAAGCCAACCGTGCCATTGATTTACGGTGCTTGGGAGATAAGCGAGTTTTACCAGGCTGGTGGGGGCACATAGTTTCGTCCGCCCATATAAGGGGATAAGGATCCTCCTTTTCCATCTACGCCTTCTTCCTCCTTTGCTTATCCATTTTCGCGCACTCGAGCTCCAGCGCCCAAGTCCGCACATCCCGCCTCAACCTTCTCCAGTCATGTCCGAAGCGGGAGGCAAGTGGATGGCTTCCTCCGTCACGGAGGGGCACATCAAAAAGTTGAGGAAGGCCGGATACTTGTCCAATGACATCGCGCACGGCTCCCGACAAGGGCAGCTCATCCCCACCCCAGGCCCCATGAGAGGGTGGTGTTCCTCACCCACTTCCTCCGCGGACTAGGTTTTCCACTTCACCCATTTGTCCGGGGGCTCATGTTCTACTATGGCCTGGATTTCCATGATCTGGCCCCGAACTTCATCCTCAACATCTCGGCGTTCATCGTCGTGTGCGAGGCCTTCCTCTGCATCCAGCCCCACTTCGGCTTATGGCTGAAGACCTTCAATGTCAAGCCGAAGGTAGTGGGCGGCCGCCAAGCAGAGTGTAGAGGCGCCATGGTGGGTAAGATGCCCAACGTTACATGGCTCGAGGGCTCCTTCGTGGAGACCATAAAGGGGTGGCAATCGGGGTGGTTCTAAATCACCGAGCCGCGTGACCCTAAATGGGCAGCGGCCCCCGAATTCCGATCTGGCTTCCCTACACGGCTCACCTCCTGGAAAGAGACGGGCCTGTCGTGGGGTAATTCGGAAGAGCTGACCGGACTCCAAACCTGTGTCCAAAACCTGGTGAACAAGAAGCTCAAGCTCGTCAACGTAGTCCAGGTCATGCTCATCCGCCGGATCCTCCCGTGCCAACAACGGGCTTTCAGCTTGTGGGAGTTTGATCCGGCACAGCACCAAACCCTGAGCAGGCTCTTCGACACTACGTACGAAGATGCCTGGAAGGTGATGTTCAAGGGCGCCGAGGCTCCCGCATCCGCTACCGAAGATCGCAGATTCAGCGCGCAGCATCAAGCCAACGCGGTAAGCTATTTTGCCCTTTACGGGACACTTGCTTTTCATAGTTTGACTCTATGCGGGATCTAAACTCCCTTACCTTTGACAGGATTGGTAGAGGACGTCCGGGCAGATTGGCTGTCCGGCTCCCTTGCCAGAAGACCCAGCGGACGCCCTCTTGATGGGGTTGCTGGTTCCGGCACCTTACGTGGTGCTGGAGAAGAAGGCCAAGAAGAAGGCCAAGGGAACTCGAAGGAGTTCCCAGCGCCAGGTGGTGTCGGACTCATCGTCCGATGACTCAGAGGCGGACTCCTCCCGTGAAGACGAGGAGGGGGAAAGAGAGGTCTCTCCCCCAGCGGGGGGAGAAGAAAAGGAAGGCCGCCCCAACTGGGGGGGGGGGGGGAGGGTCCAAGAAGGGAAGGACCCTCCCTCCGGACTACTCCACCAACGCCGACGACGGCGAAGAAGAGTGGCCACCCAGGGCCAAGCCCCTGGAGAAATCGTAAGTACCCGGATACCAGAATAACTCATGGCGCTTCTTCATTGCACAGTACCTTCTGACGCCGAATATAATCATGCAGTCCGCCCAAGGCCGGGCTCGACGCTTCGTTGAGCGGTTCCCTGGGTTCGTCGGATGTGAACAACACTTCACTTCCGGCCGCCTCCTCTCCTCGCGTTGCGGATGATGCCGAGGTGGCGTCCCAAATGGGGCCAGGCCAGTAGGAGGTGGTCCTGGAGGCGCCGCAAGGCAACCTCCCGGACTCCGGGCGCAAAGGGGATAAAACCCCAAAGGGCTCTAAGTCCGGCCCTGGGCCGGACTCCACATCGGAACCTTCAGTTGTTCCGGAGTCCGGCAGGCGGCCACCACGTAAGAAGGGTGTCGGTGTCAAAACCGGCGGATCTCGGGTAGGGGGTCCCAAACTGTGCGTCTAGGCGGATGGTAACAGGAGACAAGGGACACGATGTTTTACCCAGGTTCGGGCCCTCTTGATGGAGGTAAAACCCTACGTCCTGCTTGATTGATATTGATATTGTGGATGTTTACAAGAGTGGATCTACCACGAGATCAAGGAGGCTAAACCCTAGAAGCTAGCCTATGGTATGATTGTAAGGGTTGTTGTTCTTCGAGTCCTACGGACTAGAGCCATCCGGTTTATATAGACACCGGAGAGGGCTAGGGTTACATAGAGTCGGTTACAATGGTAGGAGATCTACATATCCGTATCGCCAAGCTTGCCTTCCACGCCAAGGAAAGTCCCATCCGGACACGGGGCGGAGTCTTCAATCTTGTATCATCATAGTCTTGGAGTCCGGTCGATGATGATAGTCCGGCTGATGATAGTTCGGCTGATGATGGTAGTCCGGCTATCCGGACACCCCCTAATCCAGGACTCCCTCAGTAGCCCCTGAACCAGGCTTCAATGACGATAAGTCCGGTGCATATATTGCTTGGCATTGCAAGGCGGGTTCCTCCTCCGAATGATAGAAGATTGTGAACACCAGGATAGTGTCCGGCTCTGCAAAATAAATTCCACATTCCACCGTAGAGAGAATAATATATACACAAGTTCAATCTGCTGACGTTTTTGTGGCATGACGTCACACCACTACCAAGCCATTACTTGAATTGTTTTTTACTTTACCACCTCAGCGCATTTAGCGAAGCGGTTTCCTTGGCACGTCTTGTCGAAGCGAGATCGTGTTTCCCTTAATCCGGATTCTCATCAATACGGACGTGGTAACCAAACGCGCCATTGATGGTGACGCTTGGGAGATAAGCGAGTTTTACCAGGCGGGTGGGGGCGCGTGAACTTCGCCGCCCATATAAGGGATAAGGATTCACCTTCTCACCTCGCCTTCTTCCTCCTTTGCTTATCCATCTCCGCAAGACTTTCGAGCTCCAGCGCCCAAGTTTGCGCATCTCGTCTCAACCTTCTCCGACCATGTCGGGCGGGAGGTAAATGGTTGGCCTCCACCGTTAAGGAGGAGCACATCGCCAAACTGCGGGCGCGGATACCTCTCCGGCGACATCGCACCCCGGCTGCCCGACGAGGGCAGCTCATCCCCACCCCAGGCCCCATGAGAGGTCATTTTCCTTCCCACTTCCTCCGCGGACTTGGCTTTCCACTTCACCCCTTTGTCCGGGGCTCATGTTCTACTACGGCCTGGATTTCCATGATCTGGCGCCAACTTCATCCTCAACATCTTGGCGTTTATCGTGGTGTGCGAGGCCTTCCTCTGCATCCAGCCCCACTTCGCTTGGGCTCAAGACCTTCAATGTCAAGCGAAGGTAGTGAAGGGCACTCAAGCGGAGTCGGAGGCGCCATGTTGGGCAAGATGCCCAATGTCCTTTAGTTGAAGGGCCTTCGTGGAATCCGTCAAGGGTGGCAATCGGGGTGGTTCTATATCACCGAGCAGCGTGACCCTACATGGGCGGCGACCCCGAGTTCAGATCTGGTATCCCCACGCAGCTCACCTCCGGAAAGAGAAGGGCTTGCTGTGGGGTAGTTCGAGGAGCTGACGGGACTCCAAGCCTGTATCCGAAGCTGGTGAAGAAGCTCGGGCTGGTTAACGTGGTCCAAGTCATGCTCGTCGCGGATTCTCCCATGCCAAGAGCGGGCATTCAATCTGTGGGAGTTCGATCCGAACAGCACCAGCGCTGAGCGGGCTCTTGACACGACGTCTGAAAGCGCTGGAGGTGCTGTTCAAGGGCGCCGAAGCCCCGCATCCGCGATCAAGATCGCGGATTTCGCTTTCAGCGCCAGCCGACGAGGTAAGTGATTCTACCCTTTACGGGACACTTGTTTTTCATAGTTTGACTCTATCACGGTTTTAATTTCCCTTTTCCTTTGACAGACTGGATGAGGAAGGCGGAGCAGATTATCTGCCGGCTCCTATGCCGAAAATCCGATGAGACGCCTTCGTCTAGCGAGGCTGCTAGTTCCGGCACCGCACGTGGTGCCGGAGAAGAAAACCAAGAAGGAGGCCACGGGTGCTCGAAAGAGCTCCTGTTTTCAGGTGTCCGACGACTCGGGCGGACTCCTCCCAAAACGAGGAGGAGAAGAGGACTCTCTCGGAGGAGGGAGAGAGGAAGAGGAAGGCTTCCCCAGCAGGGGAGGCGAAGGGTCAGAGGGAAGGACTATTCCCCGGACAGCTCCGCCAACATCAACGTTGGCGAGGAAGAATGGCCTTCAAGGGCCAGGCCTCGGCGAGATCGTAAGTATCCGGATTCTGAATGATTTATAATTTCTTTTCTGCGTCACATAGTGTCATTACGATGCCGCATGCTGCCTGTAGTCCGGCCGGTGATGATCTCCCGCTTCATCGAATGGGTCGTTGGCTCCGTCGGATGTAGACTCCATCCCGACCGCCTCCACCCTCGCGACACCGAGGGCGCCGAGGTGGGATCCCAGAAGGGACCCATCGGGGAGGCTCGGGGCGCCGCAAGGCGTCCTCCGGACTTTGCGCGGACTCCATATCGAAACCCGCAGTGGTTCCGGGTCCGGCCGGCCCTTCGAATGAAGGGCAGACGTGGCGCCGGCGGCTTCCGTCCAACCGGGGCGCCGGGCAATTTGTTGGGGCGCTGCAGAGCGCTTCCATCGAGGAAGAACACCGCACTATTATGAGTGCGGTGATTCGAAGGTGCAGCTTGCTAAGAGCGGGCTGACCGAAGCTCGCAGAGCCTTCTATCGGGCTTTGAGGTAAGAAGTTAAAATATGCAATGTAATACCGCATAGACAGTAGCCCTCGATGCTCGGTTCGGTGTTCGGGAAGAAAAGCCGGACCGAGGATCTGAAAAAAAAAGATATACGCAGGGTTGCTAAAAAATTATGTCAATATGGGTTGCAGGCTGCGCTGCTGACCTCTGCCGCACTGACTGCGGAGGTCGGTGCTTTGAAGCAGGAGCTCGAGCGGTCCGAGCAAGAGCTTGGCCGCGCCAGGAAGCAGCTCCAGGACAAAGAAGGTGAGTAACACCACTTTGAACTTGTACCTTACAGAAAAGGATTTAGGTTGCAACAAAAATAACAAGGATAACATGGGTACTGCAGGGGCCACGAACGAGGTGGCGACCCTGAAGGAGGCCGTGTCCGCGGCCGAACGTAATGCGGCCACGGAACGGGCAGAGCGAGAAAAGCAAGAGGCGCGGGTGGCGGTGGTTCAGCAAGAGCTCCAGGCTCTCATGGAAAAGCATGAGAGTTTGGAGCGTGACTCAAAGACTCGAGAGTCCGAGCTTGCCTCGGCTCTCGAAAGTGCCAAAACTGCCAAGGCCGATGCCCATAAGTCCCTTCAGGAGATTGAGTTGATGAGGAAGATAGCGGCGGGTAAGGCATTTTTCATGCAAAGCAAGCATGTGAATGTAAATTACGTGTTACTTACCCGAATTCGGAGCTCTCCAGGGGCGTTTGCAGATCTGCCTCGAAGCGTGTCTGATGCCGCCGCATTCTACCGAGCCGAGGAGGGAGCTCAGCGGAGAAGGTCTTCGGTCTCGGTATCTTGAGGCCGCCATCCGTGCCCCTAGCGACTAGCTGAAGCAGCTGGTCGAGCTCCACAAGGTGGCCGAGCAGGCCATGAAGGGCCTCGTAGTCCGGCTGTGGCCTGGAGAGGCCATGCCTGGGAGCTACTTTGGCCTTGTGCGACGGTTGGTGGATGCGTGCCCCTGGGTGGAGGTTATCAAGCGCTCCGCCTGTATTGAAGGTGCTCGTCGGGCCCTTGCCCGCGCAAAGGTGCATTGGGGCAAGCTGGATGCGGAGAAGCTAATCACTGACGCGCCACCAGCGGGCAAGGAATATCGTACGCCCGAAATGTACTATAAGGCTGTCCTGAAGGGTGCCCGCAAGATTGCGGATGAGTGCCTCATGGATGTAATTATTGAGTAAATTCGCAATGTGTTATCCTGTGCGCTGAAAACTTTGTTCATATGAGCTAAGCAACGCTTGTTAATTTAAAATATTACCTTCTGTGCGGCCGTTTATTAAATCTGAGAGATGGCAAGTCGTTGGCTTCAGCCCCCATGCCACGAGTGCTGGGGTGTTCGGGATAAACTTGAGCACTCTTGTTCCCATTTTTGGGTCCATCTAGGGAGGCGCTCAACACAATAAACAAGGCAACCGGACTTATAGTGCTTGAACACTCTCACTTAGCCATAGAATTCTATAATTTTAAATTTCGGCGAAGCCCCTAGTATTCGGAGGACCGAATTGGGGCGCTATCCACGCCTTCGTCGGACATTATCCGGAACTTCGCTCGAAGCGGCGTAGGTCTTTAAGGACCCGAAAGGACCTCTCGAACAGCGACCAGTCTCTCGCCTTATCATGACAGTCAGTTTTAGCTTTCTCCACTGAGGCGTTAACCCGGCTCAACCGGGGCGCAATCGCAGTGGTTCTCCCAATGCTACCTTAGCCGATAGAACGGGCGTAAGGTGCCAAACATGGGAGCCGGGCAAACCCAACTATTGACCCAAGACATGATTCGGAGCCGATTCATATAATGCTATAAGTTCGGGGTGCCGCACTTGTGAAAGTGTTCGGACTTTATCACACCATAATGCGGAGAACATAAGCCCCTGGTGTATTTGGCCGTACCAAAATGTACGGGTGCAACATGTCGTAAATGAACATATATATATATAAGGTAATGCAATTATGGGCAAAAAGTGCTGCATTTTATTCGAGAAGATATGCTATGAGTGCGGAATGATACAAATAGTGCGGAAAGCAAGGGATTGGACGAATTAAAGGCGTCTCCCTCCAGGGGTAGGCCGCGGAATGTTGTATTTAACAAATTTAATGCTCGTGATGGAGACCACCTGAGTGTTAAATCGCGCCTTTGTCCTTCCCTGGCTGTTGCATCATGAGTTCGGCAGGTTCGCCACGGACAGAGTTCTTTATAAAAAGAGAGAAATAAAAGAAAAAGGCGACACACTTGGGAGCCCTGGTGTGGTCGAACCGCACTCTGGGTCTGTTGTGGTTGTGCCTTCCCCTATGCCCATGGTATCTCCAAGGCGTAATTATGTACGCGAGAGTTTGTCTTACAATTTTGCGAGGGCTGGGGTTGAGGCCGCATTGCTACGCGGTGCTCGGAACGTGCTGGTGGTCTTGGTTGATGTTGCTCCGTAGCGTTTGGCCGTGTCCGGTCATTTAACGGCCGGACTCGAAAATTGCCTTAAAAGGCTGCTCTGTACTTCTGCCGCGAGAGCCGCTGTATGTTCCTCCGTTCGGAGGGAGCGTTCCGTGTTTCCATTGACCGTGATGACTCCACGAGGGCCTGGCATCTTGAGCTTAAGGTATGCATAATGCGGCACCGCGTTGAATTTTGCGAACGCGGTTCGTCCCAAGCAAAGCGTGATAGCCCGCGGCGAACGGGACTATGTCGAAGATTAACTCCTCGCTTCGGAAATTATCCGGGGATCCGAAGACCACTTCCAGTGTAACTGAGCCAGTACAATTGGCCTCGACACCTGGTATGACGCCTTTGAAGGTTGTCTTTGTAGGTTTAATCCTTGAAGGGTCTATGCCCATCTTGCGCATCGTATCCCGATAAAGCAGGTTCAGCTCTGCCGCCATTCATCGGGACTCTCGTGAGGTGAAATCCATCGGCGATTGGGTCTAAAACCAATGCGGCGAATCCGCCATGGCGGATACTGGTCGGATGGTCTCTTCGATCGAAAGTGATCGGGCAAGAGGACCATGGGTTGAATTTTGGGGCGATGGCTCCATCGCGTATCGTCCTTAGTGCACGCTTCCGCTCCCTCTTGGGAATATCGTTATGTATATCATGTTTACCGTCCGAACTTGAGGGGGAATCCTTTTGTCCTCTGTTGTTCGGGCGGCCGGGTCTCTTCCTCGTCATCGCTGTGTAGCCCTTGTCACTGTTTTCGGCGATTAATTTGCCTGCTTGAATACCCAACAATCTCTGTTGGTGTGGTTAGCTGGCTTTTCGGGGTTCCATGTATTTGACAGGGCGGTCGAGTATTCGGTCCAAATTGGAGGCCCGGAGTGGTTCTTTTGAATGGCTTCTTCCGTTGAGCGGGCTTGGAGCCTCGGAATCCGGCGTTGACTGCCGTATCCTCATTCTTTGTCGCCGTTAATCACGGCGTTTGTTTTGTTTCGCGCAACCTGCCATTGCGGTCCTTGGTATCCGGACTGCCAGCGTTTTTGCTTTGAGGTTGTTGCTGCGAGCTAGCTAGCTATCCTCTCCCGCATGAAGCGGGTCATGAGTGATGTGAGGGCTGCCATGGATTTCGCTTCTCCCGTCCTAGGTGCCGGGCCAGCCACTCGTCGCGGATGTTATGTTTGAAGGAAGCGAGGGCCTCTGCATCCGGACAGTCGACGATTTGATTTTTCTTTGTTAAGAACCGTGTCCGAGAATTGCTGGCCGATTCGTCTGCTGCTGGATTATGTGGCTTAGGTCATTTGCGTCCGGTGGTCGCATATACGCGTGCCAGAAGTTGTCGAGGAATGCGGCTTCCGTGTCTTCCCAACATCAATTGACTCTGCGGGCAGGCTGTTAAGCCAATGCCGAGCTGGTCCTTTAAGCTTGAGCGGGAGATATTTGATGGCGTGAAGATCGTCGCCGTGGGCCATATGTATATGGAGGAGATAATCCTCAATCCAAACCGCGGGGTCTGTTGTGCCATCGTAGGATTCGATATTAACGGGTTTAAACCCTTGAGGATTTGATGATCCATTACTTCGTCGGTGAAGCATAGTGGGTGTCTTGGCGCCTCTGTATTGAGCAATATCGCGGCGTAGCTCGAGAGCGTTGTTTGCTGTGTTTGGCCCGGCGAGTAGTTGTATCCGCGCGCGGTATTCGCGTGGGTCTTGGGCGCCTCGCGTGATCCATAGATAGATCTGGATTGTCTTGCCTTGTCCTCCAATATATCCCGCAAGTCCGTAGCGTTCCCCATGGCTTCATGCTTTTTGAGCGATGCCGGGTGCGGTTTTGGTGGAGGGCTTGCACGCCTCTCTCATCGCGCCACGAGGTGGTCGGTCTGCCGTACAGCGCTGGTGATGCAGGTTTGTACGCTTCCTCTTCCAATCGGGGGAGCAACTTGCATTTTGGGTAACTTTTGGAGGGGCGTTCGAGTTCATACTCTTCGGCCGCGGGGACCTCGGTCCATCTGTTGGCCAGTAGGTCTTGATCAGCTTGAAGCTGTTGCTGCTTTTTCTTTAGGCTGTTTGCCGTGGCCATTAGCCTGTGTCTGAAACGCTCTTGTTCGACGGGATCCTCAGGCACGACGAATTAGTCGTCGTCGAGGCTTGCCTCGTCTCCGGAGGAGGTAAGTAATTGTCATCCTCGACCTCTTAATCGCCGCCCTCTCGTGAGGGCTTGCTTCTGCCTCCTCCTGCGCTGGATCGTGATGGAGGGAGTTGTCTTCGGCACTTTCTGGGGTGTTATTATCTCATGTGCCAGAATCTCCATTCTTGCCGTGGCGGGATTTAGAGCGGCGCCGCTGACGTCGGCGCTTGGGCTGTTTCTTTAAGGAATCGGCCTCCGCTGCTTCTTTGCCGTCCCCATCTTTTGGGGTGTCCACCATGTATATGTCGTATGACGAGGTGGTCTTCCAGTGTCCTGTAGGCACTGGTTCTTGGTAGTCTCCGGCATCGTCGTCCATACCGTCGATGTCTTCGGAGTCGTAGTCGAGTACGTCGGTTAAATCGTCGACGGTGGCTACGAAGTGGGTGGTGGGTGGGATCTGAATTTCTTCATCGTCCGCGTCCCAACCGTCCTGGCCGTAGTTCGGCCAGGGCTCTCCGGATAGCGAGAGATGCTTCAGTGAATTTATGATATCGCCGAAGGGCGAGTGCTGAAAGATGTCCGCAGCGGTGAATTCCATGATCGGCGCCCAATCGGATTCGACTGGCAGGGGCGCAGGAGGTTCGGAGTCCGGCAGAGTCCGCACCTCGAGTCATGAGCTTTATGCGGGACAAGGTAAGTGTTCGCTCCATCGCCGTAGAAGTTGCAGCTCGGGCGGTGTCCAGCCATCCGTCCTCGATCCGAGCGATCGGCTCCGGACTATGGGTCGGAGCGGATTCGTGTCTTGACCTCAAAGGTGCTGTCCGCGGCGAGTTAGGTCATGCCCATCGTGACAGCGCTGCACGCCGGGCCGTGGCTCAGATCCATCGAAGATCAAGTCCCGCGGATATCGGCCGTGAAGTTTAGGCTTCAAACCTGACCCGACGGCCAGGGGCGTAGCTTCGATCTGCTCCAGATGGCCAAGTGAGTTGGCCCAGCGGTCTGAAGCCGCCCGAATCTGAAGATCTGTCCGGGAGAAAAGTCTCACCCAGACTGCGTCGTTGTTGATTGAAGAGGCCATCAAGCCTATCGGTGGCGACACAAAGGAACT
Organism: Aegilops longissima; assembly: GCA_021605205.1. NCBI lineage: Eukaryota > Viridiplantae > Streptophyta > Magnoliopsida > Poales > Poaceae > Aegilops > Aegilops longissima. Next base: position 52,599,466 of record CM038681.1, on the reverse strand, counting down.
CTCAATGAAAGCACCAATGTCGGTGTCAAAACCGGCGGATCTCGGTAGGGGGTCCCGAACTGTGCGTCTAGGCGGATGGTAACGGGAGACAAGGGACACGATGTTTTACCTAGGTTTGGGCCCTCTTGATGGAGGTAAAACCCACGCCCTGCTTGATTGATATTGATATTGTGGATGTTTACAAGAGTGGATCTACCACGAGATCAAGGAGGCTAAACCCTAGAAGCTAGCCTATGGTATGATTGTAAGGGTTGTTGTTCTTCGAGTCCTACGGACTAGAGCCATCCGGTTTATATAGACACCGGAGAGGGCTAGGGTTACATAGAGTCGGTTACAATGGTAGGAGATCTACATATCCGTATCGCCAAGCTTGCCTTCCACGCCAAGGAAAGTCCCATCCGGACACGGGGCGGAGTCTTCAATCTTGTATCTTCATAGTCTTGGACTCCGGTCGATGATGATAGTCCGACTGATGATAGTTCGGCTGATGATGGTAGTCCGGCTATCCGGACACCCCCTAATCCAGGACTCCCTCAAAGGGCAAGCCTACGACGCCGGTGACCTCCGTCCAACCGGAGGCACCGGATAATTTGCTGGAGGTGCTTAACGGCGCCTCCATCGACGAGGAGCACCGCACTATTATTAGTGTGGTGATCCAGAAGGTTCAGTCCGCCAAGAGCGGGCTGACCGAAGCTAGTGCCAGCCTTCTAACAGGCTTTGAGGTATGTATTTAAGATATGTAAAAATATTACCGCATAGACAGTAGCCCCTGATGCTTAGTTTGGTGTTCGGAAAGAAAAGCCGAACTGAGGATCAAAAAGATATATGCAGGAGTCTTAACATAAGTATGTCAATATGGGAATGCAGGCTGTCTTTCTTGACCTCTGGCCAAGACCGACTGCGGAGGTCAATGCATTGAAGCAGAGCCTCGAGCGGTCCGAGAACGAGCTCGCCTTGCCAAGAAGCAGCTCGAGGACAAGGAAGGTAAGTAATACCTTATGTAAGTATATAAAAAAGATGTGGTTGCAAAAAATGACAGGACCAACGTGGGTATGCAGGGGCCACGAACGAGGTGGCGACCCTGAAGGAAGCGCTGTCCAAGGCCGAAGAAAATGCGGCCGTGGAGCGTACCCAGCGGGAAAAGCAGGAGGCGCGGGTGGCGGAGGTGCAGCAAGAGCTCCAGGCTCTCGTGGAAAAACACGAGAGTTTGGAGCTTGACTCAAAGAGTCAAGAGTCCGAGCTCGCCTCGGCGCTTGAGAGCGCCAAATCTGCCAAGGCCGAAGCCCAAAAAGCCCTCCAGGAAATTGAGGCGATGAAGAAGATAGCGGCGGGTAAGGCATTCTTTATGCAAAGCAAGCACGTGAAAGTGAATTACTTGTTACTTACCCGAGTCCGGAGCTCTCCAGGAGCATTCGCAGATCTTCCCCGGAGTGTGTCCGACGCTGCCGCATTCTACTGAGCCAAAGAGGGGAGCTCGACGGAGAAGGTGTTCTGGTCTCAGTATGCTGAGGCCGGACACCCGGTGCCCTTGAGCGACCAGCTGAAGCAGCTGGTCGAGCTCCATAAGGTGGCCGAACAGGCCATGAAGGGTCTCGTAGTCCGGCTGTGGCCTGGGGAAGCCATGCCTGGGAGCTACTTCGGGCTGGTAAGGCGGCTGGTGGATGCCTGTCCAAGGCTTGAAGTCATCAAGCGCTCCGTATGCATCGAAGGTGCCCGTAGGGCCCTTGCCCGTGCTAAAGTGCACTGGGGCAAGATGGACGCTGAGAAGCTTGTGACGGACGGACCACCGCCGGGCAAGGAGCATCGCAAGCCCGAGATGTATTATGAGGGCGTCCTGAAGGGTGCCCGCCGTATAGCGGATGAGTGCTCCAAAGATGTAATTTTTGAGTAAACTCGCATTTGTGATCCTATGCGCTGAAAACCTTTTTCATATGCGCTAAGCAACGCTTTTGAATTTATAATATTACCTTGTGTTTGGCTGTTTATTAAATTTGAGAGATGGCGAGTCGTCGGCTTCTGCCCCCATGCCACGAGTGCTGGGGTGTTCGGGATAAACTTGAGCGCTCTTTTTCCCATTATTGGGTCCTTCGAGGGAGGCGCTCAACACAAGGAACAAGGCAATCGGACTATAATGCTTGAACACTCTCACTTAGCCATAGAATTCTATAATTTTAAATGTCGGCGAAGCCCCTAGTAATCCGAAGACCGAGTTCGGGGCGCTATCCACGCCTAGGCCGGACAAAGCCGGCTCCTCGCTCTAAGCGACATAAGTCTTTAGGGACTCGAAAACCTCTCGAACAGCGACCAGCTCTCGCCCTATCATGATGGTCAGTTTAGCTTTCTCCTTGAGGTGCTTAGCCCAGCTCAACCGGGCACAATCGCAGTGGTTCTCCCAAAGTGCTACCTTAGCCGATATAACGGGCGTAAGGTACCAAAACATGGGAGCCGGGCAAACCCAACTATTGACCCAAGACATGATTCGGAGCCGATGCATATAATGCTATAAGTTCAGGGTGCCGCACTCATGAGAGTGTTCGGACTTCTCACACCATATTCCGGGGTACGTAAGCCCCTGGTGTATTGGTCGTACCAAAGTGTACGGTTACATAATGTCATAACTGAACATATTTTTATAAAAAAAGGAATGCAATAATAGATGAAAGCTATGTATTGTTTATTCGAAAAGTCTGCGGTAAAAGCAGAACGATACAAATAGTGCGATAAGCAAGAGATGGGACTATTTAACATGTCCCCCTCCAGGGGCGAGCTGCGGGATGATATGTGAAACAAGTATACTGCTCGTCATAGAGACCACCTGGACACTCGACGTAGCTTTCTGCCTCCCTGGCTGTTGCATCGTGTGTTCGGCGATTGTACTGCCGGACAGGCCTTCCGTAAAGTGGAGTCCTGAAAGTAAGAAAAAGAATGACAAAATCGGGAGCCCCTAGTGCGGTTGAGCCGCATTTTGGGCATGCCGTGGTCGTGCCCCTCCCCTTATGCCCATGGTATTTCCAGAGTGTAGTTATGTACGCGTAGTACTGGTTTTGCAGTTTTGCGAGGGCTGAGGTTGGGGCCGCATTGCTACGCGTGCTCGGAACGTGCGAGGCGGTCTTGTTGTAGGTTACTCCGGGCACGCTTGACGGTGTCCGGACGTTTAATGGCCGGACTGGAGAATTGCCTTGAGAGGCTGCTTTGTACTTCCGCCGCGAGGGCCGTCGTATGCTCCTCCGTTTGGTATTTCCATTGACCGTAATGACTCCTCGAGGGCCTGGCATATTGAGCTTGAGGTATGCGTAGTGCGGCACCGCATTGAACTTTGCAAATGCGGTTCGTCCGAGCAGTGCGTGATAGCCACTGCCGAACGGGACTATGTCGAAGATTAACTCCTCGCTTCGGAAATTATTCGGGGATCCGAAGACCACCTCAAGTGTAACTGAGCCTGTACAGTTGGCCTCTACACCTGGTATGACGCCTTTAAAGGTCGTCTTTGTGGGTTTAATCCTTGAGGGATCTATGCCCATTTTTTGCACTGTATCCTGATAAAGCAGGTTCATGCTGCTTCCGCCGTCCATAAGGACTCTAGTGAGGTGAAATCCATCAATGATTGGGTCTAGAACCAATGCGGCCAATCCGCCATGGCGGATGCTAGTGGGGTGGTCCCTTCGATCAAAAGTGATCGGGCAGGAGGACCATGGGGCGACTGGCTCCAACGCATATACGTCCCTGAGTGCACTCTTTCGCTCCCTTTTGGGTATGTGGGTTGCGTATATCATGTTCACCGTCCGCACTTGTGGGGGGAAGCCCTTCTGTCCCCTATTGTTCTGCGGCCGGGGCTCCTCTTCGTAATCGCTATGAAGCCCCTTGTCATTGTTTTCGACATTTAACTTTCCTGCCTGCTTGAACACCCAACAATCCCTGTTGGTGTGGTTGGCTGGTTTTTCGGGGGTGCCGTGTATCTGGCACGAGCGATCGAGTATTCGGTCCAAATTGGACGGGCCCGAAGTATTTCTTTTGAATGGCTTTTTCCGCTGAGTGGGTTTAGAGCCTCTGAATCCGGCATTAACTGCCGTATCCTCACCATTGTCGCCGTTAATGTGGCGCTTTTTCTTGTTGCGACGCGACCTGCCAATGTTGTCCTTGGTATCCGAATTACCAGGGCTCTTGGTCATGTTATTACTACGAGCTAGCCAGTTGTCTTCTCCCGCGCAAAAGTGGGTCATGAGTGTTGTGAGGGCTGCCATGGATTTTGGCTTTTCCTGTCCTAGGTGCCGGGCAAGCCACTCGTCACGGATGTTATGCTTGAAGGCTGCAAGGGCCTCTGCGTCCGGACAGTCAACTCTTTGATTTTTCTTGGTTAGGAACCGTGTCCAGAATTGTCTAGCCGATTCCTCTGGCTGCTGAATTATGTGGCTTAGGTCATCGGCGTATGGTGGTCGCACATAGGTGCCCTGGAAGTTGTCGAGGAATGCGGCTTCCAGGTCCTCCCAACAACCAATTGATTTTGCTGGCAAGCTGTTAAGCCAATGCCGAGCTGGTCCTTTAAGCTTGAGTGGGAGGTATTTGATGGCGTGTAGATCATCGCCGCGGGCCATGTGGATATGGAGGAGATAATCCTCGATCCATACCACCGGATCTGTTGTGCCATCATATGATTCGATGTTTACGGGTTTGAAACCCTCGGGGATTTGATGATCCATTACTTCATCTGTGAAGCATAGTGGGTGTGCGGCGCCTCTGTATTGGGCTATATCACAACGTAGCTCAAATGAGCTTTGTCTACTGTGTTCAGCCCGGCCGGATTTACCATACCCGGCATGACGATTATAAATCCACGTGTCGTAGGCGCCCACGATCCATAGATCGATCTTGTTTGCCTTGCCCTATCCTCCAATATATCTCGCAGTGCGCATTTCCCGTGCCTTGGTATTCTTTGAGCGGCGCTTGGTGCGGCTTGAGTGGAGGGCGAGAGGCCTCTCCGTCGCTGACCACGAGGTGGTCGGTCGGCGAATCATGCGCTGGTGATGTAGGTCTAGGTGCTTCCTGCTCTAATCGGGGTAGCAGCCTGCGTTTTGGGTAGCTCTTGGAGGGGCGTTCGAGTTCGTACTCTTCAGCCGCAAGGACATCAGTCCATCTGTTGGCTAGCAAGTCTTGGTCAGCTCTAAGCGGTTGCTGTTTTTTCTTGAGGCTGCTCGTCGTGGCCATAAGCCTGCGTTTGAAACGCTCTTGTTCGACGGGATCCTCAGGCACGACAAATTAAATCGGCGTCGAGGCTTGCCTCGTCTTCGGAGGGATGCATGTAATTATCGTCCTCTACCTCTCTGTCTGCCGCTCTCTCATGAGGGCTGGCTTCTCCATCCTCCTGGGCTGAATCCTGCCGGAGGGGGTTGTCTTCGGCACTGTCCGGGTTGTTATTGTCTCCCATGCCGGAATCGTCGTTTTTGCTTTGGCGGGATTTAGAGCGGCGCCGCTGACGCCGGCGCTTAGGCTTCTTCTTGGAGGGGTCATCCTCCGTTGTTCCATCGTCGTTCCCTTCTTTTGGGGTGTCCACCATGTATGTGTCGTACGACGAGGTGGCCTTCTAATGCCCTGTAGGCGCTGGTTCTTGGTCGTCTCCTGCATCGGCGTCCATACCGTCGATGTCATCGGAGTCGAAGTCGAGCATGTCGGTTAAATCATCGACAGTGGCTACGAAGTGGGTGGTGGGTGGGCTTTGAATTTCTTCATCGTCCGCATCCCTAACTTGCTAACCATAGTCCGGCCAGGGCTCTCCTGATAAAGTGAGATACTTTAGTGAATTCAAAATGTCGCCAAAGGGCGAGTGCTGAAAGATGTCCGCGGCGGTGAACTCCATGATCGGCGCCCAATCGGATTCGATTGGCAGGGGCGCGGAAGGCTTGGAGTCCGGAGAGGAGTCCGACACCTTGCATTCACGAGCTTTGCAAAGGATAGGTATGGTGTTCGGCTCGATCACCGTAGCGATTGCAGCCCCCGAGGCGGTGTCCAGCCACCTGTCCTCGATTGGCGCAGTCGGCTCTGAGCTAAGGGTCGGAGCAGACACTGGTGCAGCCTCCAAGGCACTGTTCGGCGGCAGAGCTAGATCATGCCCATCGTGACAGTGTGGTGCGCTTGGCTGTGGCTCGAACCCGTCGAAGATCAAGTCTCCGCGGACGTCAGCCGTGTAGTTCAAACTTCCAAATCTGACCTGATGGCCAGGGGCGTAGCTTTCGATCTGCTCCAGATGGCCAAGCGAATTGGCCCGCAGTGCAAAGCGGCCGAATACGAAGATCTATCTGGGGAGAAAAGTCTCACCCTGGACTGCATCGTTGTTGACGATTGGAGGAGCCATCGGGCCTAAGGATGATGACACAGAGGAACTCTTAATGAAAGCACCAATGTCGGTGTCAAAACCGGCGGATCTCGGGTAGGGGGTCCCGAACTGTGCATCTAGGCGGATGGTAACAGGAGACAAGGGACACGATGTTTTTACCCAGGTTCGGGCCCTCTCGATGGAAGTAAAACCCTACTCCTGCTTGATTAATATTGATAATATGGGTAGTACAAGAGTACATCTACCACGAGATCAGAGAGGCTAAACCCTAGAAGCTAGCCTATGGTATGATTGTTGTTCGTCCTACGGACTAAAACCCTCCGGTTTATATAGACACCGGAGAGGGTTAGGGTTACATAGAGTCGGTTACAATGGGAGGAGATCTACATATCCGTATCACCAAGCTTGCCTTCCACGCCAAGGAAAGTCCCATCCGGACACGGGACGAAGTCTTCAATCTTGTATCTTCATAGTCCAGGAGTCTGGCCGAAGGTCATAGTACGGCCATCCGGACACCCCATAATCCAGGACTCCCTCAGTAGGAATGGAATATCTTGGCCTCAACACAAGTGTAGGTGGTTCTTTCTCAGAAAATGTGTGTCGGTGTCAAAACCGGCGGATCTCGGGTAGGGGGTCCCGAACTGTGCGTCTAGGCGGATGGTAACAGGAGACAAGGGACATGATGTTTTTACCCAGGTCCGGGCCCTCTCGATGGAGGTAAAACCCAACTCCTGCTTGATTAATATTGATGATATGGGTAGTACAAGAGTGGATCTACCACGAGATCAAAGAGGCTAAACACTAGAAGCTAGCCTATGGTATGATTGTTGTTCGTCCTACAGACTAAAACCCTCCGGTTTATATAGACACCGGATAGGGTTAGGGTTACACAGAGAAGGTTACAATGGTAGGAGATCTACATATCCGTATCGCCAAGCTTGCCTTCCACGCCAAGGAAAGTCCTGTCCGGACACGGGTCGAAGTCTTCAATCTTGTATCTTCATAGTCCAGGAGTCGAGCCAACGGTGATAGTTCGGCTATCCGGACACCCCCTAATCCAGGACTCCCTCAGTAGCCCCTGAACCAGGCTTCAATGACGACGAGTCCGGCGCGCATATTGCCTTCGGCATTGCAAGGCGGGTTTCTCCTCCGAATACTTCATAGAAGATTTTGAACACAAGGACAGTGTCCAGCTCTGCAAAACAAGTTCCATGTACCACCGTAGAGAGAATAACCTTTGCACAGATCTGCTGACGTATTCCGTGGCGTGACATCACACCACGGCCAGGCCTTTATACGAACGTTTTTACTGTTCCACCTCAGGTAGCGTTTAGCGGCGGTTTCCTTGGTACGTCTTATCAAAGTGGAGATCGTGCCCCCTTATTCCGGGATTCTCATCAATACGGGCGTGGGTAACCCAGTCGTGCCCGTTGGCATGCCTCCTCCATCGAAGGCGAGTCCCAAACGGTCACGGGGAGGGCTCTTGGTATTCAACCTCTTTATAACGAGACCAAGGCCCGCTCCTTTCTTTCAATCTCAATCGAATCCGCCCCTTGCTTTGAGTTCCAACACCCAAAGCTCCAGATTTAGGCGCTTCGGACCTTCAATGATGTCCGGCTCCGACCTGCACGGCCGATGGATGTCTTCCTCCGTCACAGAAGAAGATGTGCTAAAGCTGAGAGACGCCAGGTATCTCAACGGCGAAATTTCACATAGGCTGCCTGCCCAAGGGCAGGTTATTCCCACTCCCGAGCCTGGTGAGAGCGTGGTATTAGTGTCTCACTTCCTTGAGGTTTAGGCTTCCAGGCGGACCCCTTTGCGAGGGGCTCATGTTTTATTATGGGCTGGAATTCCATGACTTGGATCCGAGTCCATCCTCCACATCTCATCATTCATTGTCGTATGTGAAGCCTTCCTCCGCATTACCCCTCACTTGGATTGTGGCTCAAGACCTTCAAAGTGGAGCGAAGATGACCAAGGGCATCAATCGAGTCTTGGAGGGGCTGTTATAAGCAAGAATGCGGACGCTCCATGGCCCGAGGGGCTCTTTTCAAGAGGAGCTCAATTTATGGCAACAAGAGTAGTTTTATATCACCGCTCTGAGGGGCACCAAATGGGTGGCGCCACCTTCTTTTCGCTCGGGTCCTCCACCGCGGCTGGCTTCATGGGTCAATAAAGGGCTTGACTGGGGGCCGTCCCAGGACGTGCCCTTGTTGCAGGGCCGTACTCAAGACCTCTTAGAGAGAGAGATCAATCTGGTCGTAGTAGCGCAGGTCATGCTGATTCGTCGCATCCTGCCCTGCAAACGTCGCCCCCTCCGCCTGTGGGAGTTCAATCCGGAGGGACCACAAGCTCTTCAACATTTTATGGGCACAACGCCCGTGGAGATGTACCAACTGTTCTTCGGATCACAAGCAATGTGTCCGGACTTAACCGAGGACGCAGGACTGAGCTGCAATCGCCCGGATACTCAAGTAAGTAGTCCTATACCCGGACATGCTATGCGCCTATTTATCATACACTTTCCCTTAAAAGAGCTATCCTTTAAATAGGAGTGGATAGCAAAAGCAAAGCTAATCAGGTGTCCGGCCCCCCTCCCTGAGACCACGCCGGATCCTGTATTAACCAAGATGCTAGAGGCTGTGCCTTTTGAAGAAGGCGAAGGGGGGAACAAGGGAACTACTACCTCCGTGAAGGAGGCTATCAAGAAAGGGGGGATCGAGAATCCCTCCCTCCAAGGGGAGAAGAGGACCACTTCTGAAGATCCGGAGACCAAAGCCTCGAAGCGGGGGAAGAAATCTTCACCAGAGGGTCCTGCGGCGGGAGATGCCCCGGCCGCACTATTTCCCCAAGGAGATCAGCCCTCCAGCGAGCCGTAAGTAATGGGGGCTTTTTTTTCAAAAGAGAGACATCCCCGTTTTATTTCTGAAGGTAACCGGAAGTTTACCTTGTAGTTCGGATCTCAGCCCTTCACAGCAGAGCTTGTCTTCAGGGGATCTTGATCCGGAGATGATGGAGACCCTCCGCCTGCCGTACCGTTATGCGAGGTGGACGACCCTGAGGTGTCGTCGCGGAGGGCCCCTCCGAATCCGGCAGGGCCAGAAGGCAGCCATATGTCCCCTCGAAGCTCTTCATGTCTGGCCTTCGAAAAAGGCCACCAGACGAGTCCGGCACCAACGGATGTGCGGTTAGAGGAGCTGAAGGATCTGCTCGGGCGAGCGTCTATCTCGGAAGATCACCGTACGTTAATGGAGTGCGGTGATTGAAAGATTTCATCCGCTGAGGCGGATTGCATGAAGCCGTCGTAAGTTTCTTGGCGGGTTTCGAGAATACGCAAAATGATGTACCTTCGACAGTTTTGCATATAAAATCGCCATGTATAGATAGTAGCCCACGAGACTTGGTGCGGTGTCAAAATGACGGCGCGCCGAGGATCATAACCCCAGTATAATATCGCTCTTCCTATGTAGGTGGCGAAGCGTCCGGTGGCTAGCCGGGCTGATGAATTTGCTGAACTGAAGCGACAACTTGATGTGGCGGATGCGGACATCACACTTGTTAATAAGCGGCTTCACGAGTCACAAGGTATGCAACTTCTCCGCGGACACCTAGTAAGGGAGCTTGACGCCCATGTCTTACAATGTGTATGCTTAATGCAGATGGTGCCGCTGCTATGGAGAGCCTTCGGGCGGAGCTCGCCCGAGCCAAGGAGCAAGCCAGAAAAAGTGATGCGGCTGCTTTAAAGGCGGCCGTAGAGCTAAAAGCCGAACAGGCTGCTCACTGCCGAAGCAAGAAAGAAATGGCCGAGATGTCCGTGAAATTGAAGAATGCTACTGACTTTTGCGAGCTTCTTGAAAAATAAGATCGAGCGGAACAAGAGGACCTGAAAAAGGCCGCCACCGAGGCCAAGGATACTCGCTCTGCAATGAGAGCTATGAAGGAGGAGCTACATCAGGCCAGAGATATTGCGGCTGGAAAGCCCTTTCTGTTGCAGAGGAAATTCACGGATCCTAGGTGCGCTCAATTGGACCGGCTGTGGGTGCGGGGATGCTTATCTGGACTTGGCAGCGAGTGCATGAGCGCGGCGAACACTTCAAGGTCAAAAGGATCATGGAATGGAAGAGCTGTTTTGGTCGCAGTTCCATAGTCCGGAGCGTCCACTTTCATTAACCGATCGTTTGGCCGAATGGGCTGAGCTGAATAGGTTGTCCGGACTCGCCATAAAGGCTGTCGTGACTCGTTTGTGGCCGAAAAGGCCCGAGCCAAAGAGTTATTTTGGCTTGGTGCAACAGTTCCTTGGTGAGATGCCGCATATCGATGCAATGAAGCGGTCAGCATGCATAGAGGGTGCGCGGATGGCTCTTGCCCGTGTCAAGAAATACTGGGCGGACATGAAGGCCACCGACGTTGCATCCCAAGATTCGGACATAAGCCGAGTACCTGCCGAGCACTATTTTGAGGAAGTCCTGCAGGGCGCTCGTTTAATAGAGACGCAGTGCTCAAAGGATGTTATGCTTTAATGACATGTATGATTTGTGAAAACAAGGTTTCAATATAATGTAAGGGCTTTTTATACTTGTGCGTTCAAGTATTAAAACACATCCTGTGCGGCCGTTGATGTATATGTGTATATAACCTGAAAGATGGCAGTCTTGACTTCAGCCCCACGCACATAGTGCGGGGTGTTTACAAAAGCGCATTTTCACACTTAATTCAACGTCTTGGTCCTGTAAAGGAGGTGATAGCGTAGCAAACTAGGCAACCGGACTATAATGCTTTATCACTTTCACTTAGCCATAGGAGTTCGATGGTGGGGCTACTATATAGCCCCTAGGGGCACCGCGCTCTCCCGAATTCTGGGCGCGTATGTGCCTGACCGGGAAACAGTCCTTTGTTAATGCGGGGGAATTCTAAACATTCCGGTGGGTCATCGAGTGGTTGACCAGTCTCACGCTATATCATGACAGTCAGTTTTAGGTTTCTCCACTGAGGTGCTCAACCCAGCTCAACCGGGGCACAATGGCAGTGGTTCTCCCAGCGCTACCTTAGCCGATATAACGGAACGTAAGGTACCAAAACATGGGAGCCGGGCAAACCCAACATTTGACCAAAGACATGATTCGAAGCTGATGCATATAAGGCCTAACTCGAGGCGCGAACACTCCCTAAGGTATTTGGTCTTTATGAAAGCAGGCAGAATAATGCCCTAAGCCCTGGTGTCCGTGCAGCAAAAAAATTCTGGTGCGGCCCGATGCCAAAGCGCCAGCTTCCTCCTCGGTTATAGCAAGACACGGGGATGTGTATCAACAAGAGACAGTAAAAAGTTTTACGCGGGGTCTTAATCTGAAAATAATCCTTGCAGCGGGTCCCTCTTGCGTCTGCGCTTGTGTCTCCGTTGTGCCGTATCCTGGGCGGGTGTATACGTTGTTCATCTGTAAAGAGAGGAACTTAGTTGAGAAGAAAAAAGGATCGTGTGAAAAATGTACTTTATATTAAATAAGCAGTCGGTTCAAAAAGTGAACAAAATTGAGCTTTATTGTCTCTTGTTGTAAATCGTGCAGCCCCTTATGCGAGGGTATGCGCTAGTAGGCCTTTATATGTTTACGCGGACTCGTCTAGCCATGTCCGGGGTTGAATGACCTATTCAGGTGCTTTGATTAGCGGGCGGATTAATGTGGGGCTGTCAAGGCAGTCTCACGTTCTTCCGTCTTTCGAGTAACACTTGATACTCCCTTTTAATGAGATGATGCCGCGTGGACCGGGCATTTTAAGTGTAAGAGATGCATAATACGGTATTGCATTCAAGCGGGCGATGTGGAAGGTTAACTTTTCACGGCGGAAGTTGTCGGATGACCCGAACACAACTTCTAGCGGTAGGGATCCCGTACAATGGGCATATAGGCCTGGCATTACCCCTTTGAAGGAGATGTTGCTATGGCGATTTTTGGTTGGGTCTATCCCCATTTTGCGGATTGTGTCCTGATATAACAGGTTTAGATCGCTACCTCCGTCCATTAGGACTTGTGTAAATTGGAGTCCGTCGATTATAGGATCTAATATCAAGGCAGTCCATCCTGCGTTCCGGATACTTCCGGAATAGTCCTGATGATCGAAGGTGATTGGTTTTGACAACCATCGTTGGGACTCTTACGGGATAGACCGTGCGGTAGCGTGTTTCTATAGGCGCCGCTCGGTTTTTCCCTTTGTCACTTGAAGTGAGTTCACTGTTTTGACTTTTTGTGGGAAACTCTTTTTGTTTTCCGGTGCTCTGCTGGTGGGGTTCGTCATCATCCTCGCTTGGTGTGTCGAGCCTCTTGTGTTCGACATTGAGTTTGCGGACTGCTTGAAGACCTAACAATCTCTGTGGGTATGGTTTGCGGGCTTCCGGAATCTTGTGGATTGGCATATTTTGTCCAAGATTTTGTTTAGGTTGGATAGCTCGTCGCTGTTGTCCTTGAGGGCAGTTTTTATGATTCTGCGGGAGCTTACGAATCCGGCGTTGGTATGTCGTGCTCTTGGGTTGTTTCCCTTTGTCGGTGCTGGTCCTTGCTGCGTCATGGTTTTCCATTTCCATCCCTGACTTGGATGTACTTGATCGCTGGTATTGCATCTTGCTAGCCAACTATCCTCTCCAGCATAAGCGGGTCATGAAACTTATTAATGCAGCCATTGTTCTCGGCTTCTCCTGGCGGCGTGTCTCAGCGAGCCATTCGTCTCGGACGTTGTGTTTGAAAGCTGCTAAGGCTTGGCGTCCGGACAATCGACTATTTGGTTCTTTTGGTGAGAACCTGTTCCAGAATTTGCTTGCTGACTCTCCGGGTTGTTGAGTTATATGACTTAAATCGTGCGCATCCGGAGGGCGGACATAAGTCCCTTGAAAATTTTCGAAAAGCATCCTCGAGCTCTTCCCAACTTCAATGGTATTTTCGGGGAGGCTTTTGAGCCAATGCCGGGCTGGCCCTTTGAGCTTGAGGGGTACGTATTTTATGGCGTGGAGATCATCTCCTCTAGCCATGTGTATGTGGAGGATGTAATCCTCAATCCAGACTCCAGGGTATGTTGTTCCATCGTATGCCTCTATGTTTACGGGCTTGAATCCCGCTGGAAATTCATGATCCAGCACCTCATCGGTGAAACATAGGGGGTGTGCGGCACCCCTATATTTGGGTGTGCCGTGATGTTCGGATATTTAACGTGTTGCATTGCTTGGAAGAGCTTGCTTTCTCGGCCCATAGATGGACCTAACTGGGCCATCCTTTTGATGCAAATCCTTATGCGGATCGCGTGCCGGCTTGTGTGCGGCGCCGTTTGCCGCTCTCTGTTTGCCGCTCTCTACGGCCTCCTCATCAAATTCGGGAAGTAGTTTTCTCTTTGGGTAGCTCTTTGTTCGGCGACTGTCGCCGTATTTGTCTACGGTGTTGAGTACTTTGCTCCATCTGATTCTGAGAGCATCTTCCGCTGTTTTGAGCTTACCTTCTTTTTTCAGGCTACCGCAGATGGCGGCGAAACCTTTTGTGGAGGTTCTTCTGCTCCAACAATTTGTCCGGCGTGAGATCATCCGGACTGTTATCTTCGCCGGGGACGAGTTGTTTATCCAAATTGTCCTGTTCGGACGGTTGCTCGATAGCATGTTCGTCGTCCACCGGTTCGCCCTGCTCTATGGCTGGGTCTGTGTGGCTGCCGTCTTTGTCGAGGCGGGACTTGTTGCGGCGTTTACGTTGCCGTTTTGACTGCTTTTCGAGGGAGCGATCCTTCGTAGCGTCCCGTTGTTCCTCATCGTTGCTTCCTTTAGGTGTGTCCACCATGTATACATCGTGAGATGAGGTGGTTCTCCGGTGCTCTATAGGCGCTGGTTCATGCTCCTCCCTTACATTGTCGTAGATGTCTTCGGAGTCGAAGTCGAGCATGTCGGTTAAATCATCGACAGTGGCTACAAAGTGGGTGGTGGGTGGGCGTTTAATTTCTTTGTCGTCCGCATCCCAACCTTCCTGACCGTAGTCCGGCCAGGGCTCTCCTGATAAAGTGAGAGACTTTAGTGAGTTCAAGATGTCGCCAAAGGGCGAGTGCTGAAAGATGTCCGCGGCAGTGAACTCCATAACCGGCGCCCAATTGGATTTGATTGGAAGGGCCGCGGAGGGTTCGGAATCCGGAGAGGAGTCCGGTGTGACACCCCGATAGTTAAGCTACAGTAATTCCCTGCTAATGATGCCACATCACCATGGTTACTGTTATCGATCTCTCGATGGTTCAAAATCGATACAAATTTAAAATTTAAAATAGAGGCAAACAATAAAAGTTTTCAAATAAAGAAAACTAAACTAAAAACGGAAAACTAAAATGTTCAACATGTAGAATATAAATCATGGATAATTGTGGTGGGGAAACCACATTTTGATAAAATGTTTAGATGCAAGAAATTAATTAAAACATGGGCTAAACAATTACTTAAATGCTTTTAAAAATAATAAACTATTACAAACCATTTTATTTTGAAGAGCTAAATTAATAGTGGCAAAGGCACAATTTGTAACACTAAATTAGGTGCCACTTTTGTATTTTATTAAAACTAAAATAAATAGAAACTATGATAAATCGAAAAGGATAAACAAAAAGAAAACAAAGAAAAAGGAAAGAAAGAAAACCCCGGGCCTTCCCCCCTCCCCTTCGGCCGTTTGGCCCAACTGGGCATCCAACCCACCAGGCCACAGGCCCAGCCGCCCCCCCATCTCTCCCTTAACCCCCTGGGTGACCGGAACCCTATTAGGTTCCCTCCCCACTCGTCCCCACTACCCAGTCGCCCCCCACGATCCCCTTCTCCCCTCGCCGTGCGATCTGGATAGGGCGCACGCCCCACCCCTGACGCAGTCGCCCCCAACCTCACCGGAGCTCCTCTGCCTCGACCCCGCCGACTCGCCCCGGTGCCCCATCGCCATCACCGACCTCCCCTTCGCCGGAGCCCTTCCCGAGCCGACGCCTCGCCGTCCCAGCAGCGTTCACCGCTGCTCCCCGCTGCCCCGCCGAGCACACCCGCACCCGACGACTGCGGCCTCCGGCCCGCAGCTTCTTCGTCGTCCTCGCGCCACGCCTGCGGCACCGCCGGCCGCCGCCGTCGTTGTCGCCGGAACCTCCTCGACGTCCTCCTCGCGGGTCGCCGCCACGCCTCGCCGCCCCCGCTCCCCGCCAACGGCTGTGAGCGCCTCCCTCCTCTCCTTTTCTCCTCGCCACGGTCAACGACGCCCCACGTCACCCCGCCTGACCCTCGCACGCCGATCCCTGCGCCCTCTCGCCCACGGATGGCCTCGCCCAGTTCCGCATCTGCCGTGCCCCAGCCTACCCCGGCGTGCCTGCGCCTCGTCGGCGTTGCTCCTATCCGGGGCCATGCCCTGCTCCCCAGTCGCGATGTGCGCTCGTGGTCGGCGCTCCTTTGTGAGCGGCCGCGCGTTGCCAAGCCATGGCTGCTTGTGCCACCGCCACTGGGGCCAACCCCCCAAAAAAATGAATAACCAAAATAAATAAATAAAATAGGATAAACAGTTAATTACTTATTTGGACAATTAACCTAATTAATTGGTTTAGCTAGCCTAATAGAATATGACAATGGAACCCCCTAGTTAAACTAAACTCTTGAACTTAACCCTAGACAATGACATGTGCCCCCAAGTAAGCAGTTCATTTGGATAAGGCTCACACAGTCAGCCGTTGACTTTGACTCTAGGCCCACTGTCAGCCTCACGTGCAAAAGTGTGGGTACACTTTCTGGTACCCGTAGGCCATAGCATTTAGATATTAAAAATGATTTTTGAATTAAGGTAATTCTAGTAATTCCAAAAATTCATTTAAACTTTAGAAAATCATATAAATTAAACCGTAAGTCAGATGAAAAAACTTTGTACATGAAAGTTGATCAGAACGACGAGACGAACCCGGATACGCAGCCCGTTCGTCCGCCACGCACCCTTAACATATCAAACTCGCAACTTTCCCCCTCCAGCTCCTCTGCCCGAAAACGCGAAACACCAGGGATACTTTCCCGGAAGTTTCCCCCCTTCGCCGGTATCACATCCTTCTACGTTAGGTCACCTCTAGCACCGCGCATTGCCATGTTATACTTTGATTGCTCTGTTATTTATTGTGTTCCCCTCCGTTACTTCTTTCCGGTAGGCCCGTGGCGATCTTTGGCCTGTGGTGGTCGACTTCGTCACCGGCGACCCTCCTTCTTGTCTCGAGCAACCAGGCAAGCCCCCTTTGATCACCGGATATAGCCTACTCTTCTCTATCTGCTTGCATTAGAGTAGTGTAGCATGTTCTTGCATTCGATTAATCCTATCTGTTGCATAGCCTGTCCTTGCTACTCTTTTGTTGTTTCCTTTACCTGCTATCCTCTTTGCTTAGTATAGGATGCTAGTATTCCATCGTGGCCCTACATTCTTGTCATGCTGCTGTGCTATACTATCGGGCCGTGATCATTGGGAGGTGATCACGGGTATATACTATACTTATACATGATACATGTGGTGACTAAAGTCGAATTGGCTTGTGGAGCACCAGAGTGATTCACAGTTGGGGGCTGAAAGGACCTTTGTCGGCGGCCCTCTGGATGGATCTTTGTGGCGGAGCGACAGGGCAGGTTGAGACCGCCTAGGAGAGGTGGGCCTGGCCCTGTTCGGCGTTAGCGGATACTTAACACGCTTAACGAGATCTTGGTATTTGATCTGAGTGCAGCTCACGGGCCTATCGCACTAACCAACTCGTGGGAAAGATATGGGCACAGGCGTCGTGGTATCGGCCGAAGCGCCGTGGCGTCGGCGATCGAGTGGCGTGCGCGGATTGGACTGGAACACCTGTAGGCTAGGTCTGCTTCGGCCGCGTCGCATAGCGTGCGAGTGTGCTCAGGCGATGGGCCCCAGACCCTGTGCGCTTAGGTTTAGACCGGCGTCTTGACCTCTCTGTTGAGCCTAGGTGGGGCTGCGGCGTGTTGATCTTCGCGGCGGGCATGACCGAAAGTGTGTCGGCCAAATGGGATCAAGCGTGTTGGGTTATGTGGTGCACCCTGCAGGAAGTTAATCTATTGAATAGCCGTGATCTTGATAACAGGGCGACTTGGAGTTGTACCTTGACCTTATGACAACTAGAACAGGATAATTAATAAAACACACCCTTCCAAGTGCGGATACAACGGTGGTGGCTCTCTCTCACGGTTACGAGGAGGGATGGCGGGTAGGATTATTGCTATGTGATGTTACTTGGAGGACTTCAACCTACCCTCTTCTACATTTGCAAGGCGAAGGTGACCAAGCGTAGTCTTCGATAAGACTAGCTATCCCCTCTTATTACGGCATTTTGTAGTTCAGTCCTTGATATGGCCCT
This sequence comes from Aegilops longissima, assembly GCA_021605205.1. NCBI lineage: Eukaryota > Viridiplantae > Streptophyta > Magnoliopsida > Poales > Poaceae > Aegilops > Aegilops longissima. The sequence goes on along the minus strand of CM038681.1, from coordinate 52,581,771 downwards.
TTACACATATATCCATGCATATGTAGTGTAGCTCCTTGCTTGCAGTACTTTGGATGAGTACTCACGGTTGCCTTGTTCCCCTTTTCCCTTTTCTATACCGGTTGCTGCGACCAGGCGATGGAGCCAGGGTCGAGCATACCGTCGATGGCGACTACTACCCGGAGGTGCCTACTACTACGTGCAGCCCAGCGGCGGCGACCAAGAGTAGTTAGGAGGATCCTAGGCGGGAGGCCTGCGCCTATTCGATCATATCGCGGTTTGTGCTAGCCATCTTATGGCAATTTGTTTAACTTATGTCTGTACTCAGATATTGTTGCTTCCGCTGATTCATCTATGATCGAGCACTTGTATTCGAGCCCTCGAGGCCCTGGCTTGTATTATGATGCTTGTATGACTTATTTATGTTTTAGAGTTGTGTTGTGATATCTTCCGTGAGTCCACGATCTTGATCGTACACATTTGTGTGCATGATTAGTGTCTGATTGAATCGAGGCGTCACAAGTTGGTATCGAGCCATTGCTGTAGAATCCCCTTCCAACTCCTTGGCGAAGTCGAGTCTAGACATTGCAAAACTTTTACTAACATGGATGTGTGTCTTACGGGCTGCGTCGCCATTGGGTGGTATTAGGATCTTTTACTCCTTGATCTTTACTCACGGGACTCGAGCTCTCTTCTATTCGGGTTAAATGATTTTGCTAAAAGCAAAACTAACTTTAGGTTCTCGCAAGTACTTTCTCCGGAGAGCCACTTGTTACCGATGACCTTTCTTTGCACGAGAAGATTCGAAGATACTCTCGATGTGCTCTCGAGACTATGTGCCATCGCTTTTGCAATTCACTTCCATCGATAAATCCCTCTGGATAACTACTTACACCTATCGTTCATATTGTCATCCCCAGTTGCCCTTGTTATTACAAGATGTCCTGAAATACTCTTCGATATTCCGATAATTCTTTATGCTTACTGCCCTGCAGTTCCTTGCTGCATGAATACCCCTACGGATAATTACTTGCGTTTGCCGAGTATCCGTTCGTCCAAAGTTGTTCACGTGTTTCACAAAAATACATTCAAATACTACCCGATCTTCCGAAAATCCTGAGCAGCCTATTGCTCTTGAAAATTCTTGCTTGCTTGCATTATGGTTAATCCCAAAGGCCTCGTAGTCTTATTGACATTCCTTGTCAGTATCATTTTGAGTCTGTTGACTCAATATGTTTGTGAATACACGCAATCATCATTGATCCTTATAAATTAACTTTCCGGCTAAGCTGCCATTTTTTTACTGGAATTGGTTCTCGACCAATCCAATTGTCGTTGATTGTACCCTAAGGCTATTCAACTTATCCATCCCTAATCAGAGCATTGCTTCTGATCCCTAGATTTGGAAATCATAATTCTTTTGCATTTGACAATTGAATTAGTCAATTGTTCAATAATATGATATCCTTGCATTCTTTCTTCTTCTGGTTGAGTACCGATGCTCACATCAGATCCCTTATGGACCACCAGATCCTTTGTTGGATTTATCCGACAGTGTCCTTCATAATTAATCACCTTGTGAGTCCTTCTCCGATACATAATGCCTTTGTTAAATTGTATCCTTTCCTTTTGTCATCCATGCTCTGCTTTCGAGCTGGTGATATTTACTCTTGAAGCTTATGGTATATGTTAGTAAGAAGCCCCGATGGGATTGAACCAACGCCTTCCCACATCGGTGTGAACCCGAAAGATTTCACGAGTCATACTTATCTGGTATTGCACCAGGTAAAACTTTCAACAACTAATGTCATCTTCAAAATACGAGAGGTGAATGGAAGATTATGCATTGAGGAAGTGGGAGTCAACCTTGAACTTTGTGTTCATGCCCATGGACGCGATGTATATCCTATCATGGAAGCTTCTTGTAATAATAACTATTTCCTTGATAGCTAACATATGGTATCTGTGAATTGATCTCTTGCAACTGTGGTTCCAACCATGATTGTTCTTCTTTGATTCCATTTCTCGGACAAGTTAAAACAGTTGTCTTCTATGGATCAATACACCAGTCTAACCTTTACTTTGATCTTGTGTCGAGTATTACCCCCCTGGTATCTCGAGATTATCATGGAACTGCATAACTTCTTATGAGTTCTTCATCAAGTGCTACCTTCCCACTGATTCCAATTTTTCACGGGCTCTGAGTTATTAAACACTCAAAGACACTGATAACTGAACCAAATCCGCTCTACGGTTCAACAACTCTTTAGTAAGCTTCTATAAGTACGAGTTTGTACCCGATCACGCCATTCCTAGCCTGTTTGGCTATATCATTGTCGTGACGATTCTAACGGTGCTACCTGGTCCTTATTCTCGGAGCACCAATTTGCGACGATAGCTAAGCTTACGTCGATTTTCCTCGTCATACCCTTTCACCTTAAACAACAAGCTTGAGTTCGAGTTTGTGTCGTAACTGTGGTTCCAATAACCTCTTGCTTCATCATTCCTTTGACTTGATGTTGTCACTGATTGAGTACATCTGCATGAAATCTCTCGACAATTGTGTCGTGATCATCATCAACCTTATGAGCTCTTCCAGGAATTCAATTGAATTCATGATGGGTAATACCATCCTTGCCCCTCGATGATTCCTGTTCTCACCGGCCACTTTATTGCCTTCCGTTCAACACAAACTTGTTCGTGTTTTGTGTAAACCTTGAGATCCCTGCTACCCATCAGTTGATCTTCCTTACCTCGGAAGTATTACCATATCTTTTTGTCAGGAATGTGGTGAGAATTTCACCACCTCTTAAGAATTCTTGATATCATAATACTTCTTGCCATCTTCGTTCATTCCTTGGTCCCCGTATTGTTTTCAACCGGAATACCGACAATTGAGCTATGACGTGTGAATTCAAAACTTCTAGCAAACCTATTGCTTTGAAGTGAATGGGCGATAGTTCATTCTAAGTCTTTCGATAATTGAATCACCATTTTAACATTGGCCGTGCAACCCAACCCATATTTCGGGTGCACCGTTCAACCAATGTTTAATTATGTATGTTTTCCTCGAGCATATCCCATTATATCATTTGATCTAACAAATGTCATCTTCTTGTTCACATTATCGTGGAAATCCATCCGTTTGGAATTCTCGATGAATTGTCGCTGAACCCATCAGCCACCTTCTTATCCCCTCCTTGGTTTAATGATGAACTATTGCTTCAGAAACCCGCTCCCATAGTTCATTTCTCGAGAATCTTGCAATGTCATTTAAATCGATTTGTGTTGCACCTTTTCCTCTCGGACCCCCTGAGTCTGAGGTATCATGACACCAATTGGATATGAATCTTGGTCAGATATGATGGTTGGGACAACTTTCCAAGAGTTATGATGTTGATCCTTTGATGACCCGGTAACATGATGTCATGCCTAGCACCCCGGTGGAGGACCTATCATTATAGATTCCTTTTCAGCAAGGTTATCCAATCATCCATGAGAAAATTGTAAGACTTATTCTACAAGTTATTCCTGATGGATCCTTCGTGTTTCCAAAGTCTGATCTTCACCTGAAGACCATGTCAATGCTATCTCGAAGCATGTCAATGGTACTCCGATTTTCAACAGGAACATTTGAAGCACGATGCTAAATTTTATTTATCATTTATCCTAACACCGTTGTATGGGTAATATCATGAAATTTCTCTCCCCTTGCCTAAAAGGATTTTCTACTTTATATCCTGTCATGGATATCATGCTCTATTTGCCCTTGGAAAGGATATACCCCTGAATTATGTATTTAAACACATTTTCCTTTCCATTGTTTTGTTTAAACCTTCTTGTGATCTATATGAGCGGTAATAATTCTCTGCTTATGTAAACACCTCGGTGTACCATCTTGTCTGGTGTAACCCTGTTACTATTGTTGATGACATTCCGGTAGCCACCGATGGACGAGAACTTGGCCTATTGGTCCGCCTCGTTCAACGAGCAGGAATTGGTTCTCTTCGTCCCTCGCCCTTGGTACCAATGTTGTTGCCGTCATAACTAATAGACTACCCTCTGGCATGCCTTGCTATTGTGACCGTGCAAGATGTCAGCCCCCCCTTCCTACCTTTAACCCACATGGTGGGCCCATAACCCACAGTTCCACAGGATCGAAACCTGACTCCCCTATACACCCTGTTGTCAAAGTTATTCCTCGTACTTGACTTCGTAAGTAATTCACGGGCCACCTGCCCAGTGATCTATTCTGGTATCTGATGCAATGCTTATTCACATTGCTCTAAACCCCTTCAACACTTCGTTTCAGGCATCGAACGGTTGCCAGCCCGCTCGAAACTTCCCATGAATAGTTACTTTCTGCCACCTTCCCCGATGATATCAACCAGATAGTCAACCTTGTAGAGGTTCGTTCTCCGGAATACCCCCTTATTCTTTCGTAAGTATGATGGAACCCCCGAAGAAAGGATACAGACTTTATCTTGATGACCTGAAGCAGAGAAATGAAGGCATCAACGTAATGGATCGACCTCTTCGAGAAGAACAACCAAGACCGATAAGATTCGTTGGAATTTCGTAACCAGACCCTTCCCCTTAGTCCCCCTCTTAAATCTCGGGACGAGATTTCTTGTAGTGGAGGAGATTTGTGACACCCCGATAGTTAAGCTACAGTAATTCCTGCTAATGATGCCACATCACCATAGTTCTTTGTTATCGATCTCTCGATGGTTCAAAATCGATACAAATTTAAAATTTAAAATAGAGGCAAACAATAAAAGTTTTCAAATAAAGAAAACTAAACTAAAAGCGGAAAACTAAAATGTTCAACATGTAGAATATAAATCATGGATAATTGTGGTGGGAAACCACATTTTGATAAAATGTTTAGATGCAAGAAATTAATTAAAACATGGGCTAAACAATTGCTTAAATGCTTTCAAAATAATAAACTATTACAAACCATTTTATTTTGAAGAGCTAAATTAATAGTGGCAAAGGCACAATTTGTAACACTAAATTAGGTGCCACTTTTGTATTTTATTAAAACTAAAATAAATAGAAACTATGATAAATCGAAAAGGATAAACAAAAAGAAAACAAAGAAAAAGGAAAGAAAAAAACCCGGCCTTCCCCTCCCTTTGACCGTTTGGCCCAACTGGGCATCCAACCCACCAGGCCACAGGCCCAGCCGCCCCCCCATCGCTCCCTTAACCCCTTGGGTGACCGGAACCCTAGCAGGTTCCCTCCCCACTCGTCCCACTACCCAGTGCCCCCACGATCCCTTCTCCCCTCCCGCGATCTGGATCGGGCGCCGCCCGCCCGCAGCGATCGCCCCAACCTCACCAGAGCTCCTCTGCCTCGACCCCGCCGACTCGCCCCGGTGCCCCATCGCCATCACCGACCTCCCCGTGCCGGAGCCCTTCCCGAGCCGACGCCTCGCCGTCCCAGCAGGGTTCACCGCTGCTCCCCGTTGTCCCGGCGAGCACACCCGCACCCGACGACTGCCGCCTCCGGCCCGCAGCTTCTTCGTCGTCCTCGCGCCACGCCTGCAGCACCGCCGGCCGCCGCCGTCGTTGTCGCCGGAACCTCCTCGACCTCCTCCTCGCGGGTCGCCGCCACGCCTCGCCGCCCCCGCTTCCCGCCAACGGCTGTGAGCGCCTCCCTCCTCTCCTTTTCTCCTCACCACGGTCAACGACGCCCCATGCCACCCCGCCTGACCCTCGCACGCCGATCCGTGCGCCCTCTCGCCCACGCATGGCCTCGCCCAGTTCCGAATCTGCCGTGCCCCAGCCTACCCCGGCGTGCCTGCGCCTCGTCGGCGTTGCTCCTATCCAGGGCCATGCCCTGCTCCCCCGTCGCGATGTGCGTTCGTGGTCGGCGCTCCTTTGTGAGCGGCCGCGCGTTGCCAAGCCATGGTTGCTTCTGCCACCGCCACTGGGGCCAACCCCCCCCCCCCCAAAAATGAATAACCAAAATAAATAAATAAAATAGGATAAACAGTTAATTACTTATTTGGACAATTAACCTAATTAATTGGTTTAGCTAGCCTAACAGAATATGACAATGGAACCCCTAGTTAAACTAAACTCTTGAACTTAACCTAGACAATGACATGTGGGCCCCCGTGAACTGTTCATTTGGATAAAGGCTCACCTGATCGACCGTTGACTTTGACTCTAGGCCTTTATCAGCCTCACGTGCAAAAGTGTGGGTACACTTTCGGTACCCGTAGGCCATAGCATTTATATATTAAAAATGATTTTTGAATTAAGGTAATTCCAGTAATTCCAAAAATTCATTTAAACTTTAGAAAATCATATAAATTAAACCGTAAGTCAGATGAAAAAACTTTGTACATGAAAGTTGATCAGAATGACGAGACGTACCCGGATACGCAGCCCGTTCGTCCACCACGCACCCTTAACATATCAAACTCGCAACTTTCCCCCTCCGGCTCCTCTGCCCGAAAATGCGAAATACCGAGGATACTTTCCCGGATGTTTCCCCCCTTCGCCGGTATCACCTCCTACTGCGTTAGGTCACCTCTAGCACTGTGCATTGCCATGTTATACTTTGATTGCTCTGTTATTTATTGTGTTCCCCTCCGTTACTTCTTTCCGGTGAGCCCCGTGGCGATCTTTGATGCCCCATGGTGCGACTCGTCACCGATTTACCCCTCCTTCTTGTTTGAGTAACCATGCAAGCCCCCCTTTGATCACGGATATCGCCTACTCTTCTCTATCTGCTTGCATTAGAGTAGTGTAGCATGTTACTGCTTCGATTAATCCTATCTGCTGCATAGCTTGTCCTTGCTACTCTTGTTGTTACCTTTACCTTTATCCTCTTGTAGTATAGGATGCTAATATTCCATCTGTGGCCCTACATTCTTGTCCGTCTGCATGTGCTATACTATCGGGCCGTGATCACTCGGGAGGTGATCACGGGTATATCTGCTCTTATACATGATACATGTGGTGACTAAAGTCGGTTAAACTTGTGGATCACCGGGGTGATTCACGGTTGGGGCTGAAAGGACCTTTGTCCCGACCCTCTGGATGGATCTTTGTGGCGGAGCGACAGGGCAGGTTGAGACCGCCTAGGAGAGAGGTGGGCCTGGCCCTTTTGGCGTTCGTGGATACTTAACACGCTTAACGAGATCTTGGTATTTGATCTGAGTGCGGCTCACGGGCCTATCGCACTAACCAACTCGTGGGAAAGATATGGGCACTTTCGGCGTCGTGGTATCAGCGAAACGCCGTGCCGCCGGCGGCCGAGTGGCGCGCGCGGATTGGACTGGAGCGCACATGTAGGCTGGGTGAGGAGTCTGGATTAGGGGTGTCCGGATAGCGGATTACCATCATCGGCCGAACTACCATCGGCGGACTATCATCATCGACGGACTCCAAGACTTTGAAGATACAAGATTGAAGACTTAGCCCGTGTCCGTATGGGACTTTCCTTGGCGTGGAAGGCAAGCTTGGCGTCGGATATGTAGATCTCCTACCATTGTAACCGACTCTATGTAACCCTAGCCCTCTCCGGTGTCTATATAAACCCGGATGGCTCTAGTCCGTGGGACGAGCGACAACCCTTACAATCATACCATAGGCTAGCTTCTGAGGTTTAGCCTCCTTGATCTCGTGGTAGATCCACTCTTGTAAACATCCATAATATCAATATCAATCAAGCAGGGGCGTGGGTTTTACCTCCATCAAGAGGGCCCGAACCTGGGTAAAACATCGTGTCCCTTGTCTCTGTTACCATCCGCCTAGGCGCACAGTTCGGGACCCCCTACCGAGATCCGCGGTTTGACACCGACATTGGTGCTTTCATTGAGATTTCCTCGTATGCGTCACCGATAAGCTTGATGGCCTCTTCAATCAACAACGGCGCAGTCTGGATGAGACTTTTCTCCCGGACAGATCTTACGTATTGGCGGCCGCTGCGGGCAACTCACTTGGCCATCTGGAGCAGATCGAAGCTTCGCCCACTGGCCGTCGGTCAGGTTTGGAAACCTAAACTTCACGGCCGATATCCGCGGGGACTTGATCTTGATGGATCCGAGCCACAGCCGGCGTGCGCGCTGTCACGATGGGCATGACCTAACTCGCGCGGACAGCACCTTGGAGGCCGCTGCGAATCCGCTCCGACCCATAGTCCGAAGCCGATCGCTCGGATCGAGGGCGTATGGCTGACACCGCCTCGGGAGCTGCAACTTCTCTGGCGATGGGCGAACACTTGTTGTCCGCGCATAAAGCTCGCGACTCCGAGGTGCGGACTCTCTGCGGACTCCGAACCTCCTGCGCCCCTACCGGTCGAATCGATTGGGCGCCGATCATAAATTCACCGCTGCGGACATCTTTCAGCACTTTCGCCCTTGGCGATATCATAAATTCACTGAAGCATCTCTACGCTATCCGGAGAGCCTGGCGAACTTCGGCCAGGATGGTTGAACAGCAGACGACGAAGAAATTGAGCCCACCCACCACCCGCCGTAGCCACCGTCGGCGATTTAACGGCGTACTCGACTACAACTCCGAAGACATCGGCGGTATGGGCGGCGATGCGGAGACTACCAAGAACCGGTGCCTACGGGACAATGGAAGACCACCTCGTCATCGACATATACATGGTGGACACCCCAAAGGAAGCAATAACGAGGAACAACGGGGCGGCGGAGGATGATCCGCCGATAAACAACCAAAAGCGGCAGCGTGAGCGCGCCCTAAGTCCCGCCTCGATCAAAGCAGCCTTCCTAACAACCCAGCGATAGAGCAGGGCAAACCAGCGGACGACGAACAGAGCGAGCGGATAATCAACCCCTTCACGGAGCAATCAACAGTCCGGACACAACACGGAGCATAAGAACATACACAAAAGACTGCGTCGCCCTTTGCAAGAAGTTTGAAGAAGGAGAAAGCGGCTCAAAACAGCGAAGACACGCTCGAGAATGAAGTGGAGCAAAGTATTCAAGACTGCGAACAAATATGGCAATGGCCATCAAACAAAAACTACCGAGCGCAAGTTGCTGCGAGAATTTGTGAGGAAGCCATAGAGCCTTCACAGTCAAACAATAAAGAGGCCACCTGGCGGATAGACAACCGGATGACAGGCCAGCGACAAGCGGGGCGGCGCACAAGCAATTATAATCACGGAAAAGCGGACGGCCCAACTAGGTCCATCTACGGGCCAAAAAGAGGCCCCAAGTAACACAACACATCAAGTGTTGAAGACAGCGGCACACCCAAATACGGTAGCGGCACACCGCTATGTTTTACCGATGAGGTGCTGGATCATGAATTTCCAGCGGGGTTCAAACCCATGAACATAGAGGCATCTGACGGCACAACAGACCCAGATGCGGATAGAAGATTACATACTACACATACAGATGGCTAGAGAGATGATCTCCACGCCATAAAATACCTACCCCTCAAGCTCAAAGGGCCAGCTCGGCACTAGCTCAAAAGCCTCCCGAGAAAACACTTTGTTGGAAGTTGGGAAGAGCTTGAGGGCGCGTTTAGAGCAAATTTTCAAGGGACTTATGTCCGCCCTCCGGATCTGAGCGATCTGAGTCATATAACCCAATAGCCGGGAGAGTCGTGCGCATAAATTCTGAACAGGTTCCTTACCAAAAAGAATCAAATAGTCGATTGTCGGACGCGAAGCCTTAGCAGCTTTTAAACACAGCGTCCGAGATGAATGGCTCGCTTGAACACCTCGGCCAAGAGAAGCCAAGAACAATGGCGGCGCTAACAAGCCTCATGGCGCTTTTTAGCGGGAGAAGACAACTGGCTAGCAAGATGCAGCACTGCGACCAGTACATCCGAGATCAGAGATGGAAATGGAAAGTCACGCGCAGGAAAGATCAGCGCGGAATAAAGAAAAAAGCCCAAAGACACGGCGGTCAACGCCGGATTCAAAAGCTCAGCGGCCAAACAATAAAACACAGCCTCTTAAGGACAACAGAGCGAGCTATCAAATTTAAACAAAATTTTAGATCGGATATGTCAAATCCACATACCTCGGAAGGCACGCAAACCATACCAACGAAATTGTTGGGTTTTAAACAGTCCGGCAGACTCAACGTCGGACACAAGGGGCTCGATCATGGCGAGGGCGATGTGAACCCCACCGTGAGAGCACGGAAGTCAAAGACTTTCCCACAAGAAGTCAAAACGATAAACTAGCTTCACGTGATAGTACGGAAAACCAACACGGCACTTTCGCTAAGACAAGTGTCGCATACGGTCCACCTCGGTGGAACACCGAGATTGGATATCAAAATCAATAACTTTCGACCATCTGGATTAGTCCGAAGTATCCGAAGCAGGATAGACTGCCCCGATATTGGATCCCATAACAGACGAACTGCATTTCACGCGGGTTTTTGATGGACGGCGATGACTTAAACCTGCTACATCCGGACACAATCCGCAAGTTGGGATAGACCATCTGCAATTCGGCATAGCCGCACTTCCTTCAAAGGAGTGGCGCGGGCCCTTCGCCCGGTGCACAGTTTCATTATTACTAGAAGTTGTGTTGGTCACGACAACTTCCGGCGAAAAAAGCTAACCTTTCATGTGCCCCATTTAAAAGTAGCTATCAAGCATCCTTTGGGGCGGGAAGCTTTACGTCCGCTTCAATGCAATACCACATTACCCGTCTCTTCGCCTAAAATGCCGGTCCACGTGGCATCATTTCACTAAAAGGTGCTTTGAGACCCGGACACGGCTGGGCGAGTCGAATAAATAAGCTAGGGGCTACCTAGCCACACCCCTTCACAAGGGTTTGCACATATAAGCCATAATGAGCTAGCATAGGCTCAGCTTTATTAATCAATATTTCAATTCTTTATGCACTTTCTCGCGATTTCTTTTCCAACCAAGTTCCTCTCTTTTTACGGATGAACCGCGTGCACACCCGTCCGGGATCGGCTGCTTGGAGACACAAGCGCAGACGTCATGATGGGGACCCGTTGCAAGGATTCTTTTAGGACTAAGACCCTCGTAAACCTTTCTTCTTGTCTCTTGTTGCTATAATCCCTGGTTTATCATTATAACCAGAGGAGGCTGGCGTTTTGGCATCGGCGGCGCCGAAGAACCTGCCGTACACGGACACAAGGGGCTTAGGTCTTTGTTTTGCCGCTATTATAAAGACCGAACACCTTGGAGTGTTCGGCGTCTCGAGTTAGGCCTTATATGCATCAGCTCTGAATCATGTCTTTGGTCAAATGTTGGGTTTGCCCGGCTCCTGTGTTTGCTGCCTTCGTTCGTATCATCGGCTAAGCGGCTCCGGAGAACTCTGCGATTGTGCTCCGTTAATTTGGCGAGCACCTCGATGAAAGCGGCTGGTGTCATGATACAGCGAGACTGGTCAACCACTCGATCGACCATAGGAATGTTTAGGATTCCTCCGCTTTGTGAAGGGCGTTTCGGCCAGGCACATCTGGCGCCCCAAATTCGGAGCGCGGTGCCCCGAGGGCTATGTCGTAGCCCCAACCTCGAACTCCATGGCTAAGTGAAAGTGATAAAGCATTATAGTCCGGTTGCCTCGTTTGCTCGCTACCACCTCCTTTACGGGACCGAGGCGTCGGATTAAGTGTGGCGCGCTATTTTTGCGAACACCCCGCACCTTGTGCGTGGGGGCTGAAGCCGGCGACTGCCATCTTTCGGGTTATACACGTATACATGAGCGGCCGCATAGGAGATATTCTATTACTTGAGCGCACAAGTATAAAAGGCGCTTACATCATAAATATCGTTTTACATCATATAAGCGTTCATTCGAGCGTAACATTTTTGAGCACTACGCGGCTCTATTACACGAGCACTCGCAGCGCCCGCCAAAATAGTGCTCGGCGGGTAACCGGTTATCATCGAACCGAAGTCGCAACAGCGGTGGCATCCATCTCTGTCAATGTGTCTTCACAGGCGAGTGCCATCCGCGCACCCTCTATGCAGGCCGACCGCTTCATCGCCTTGATATGCGGCACCGCCCCAAGAAATTGCTGCAATAAGCCAAAGTAACTCTTGGCTGGGGCCTATCCGGCGGATATGGGTCACTATATCCGTCATAGCAAGCCGGACAACCTATTTAGCTCAGCCCACTTGGCCAAGCGGTCGGTCAGCGGCGGTGAGCGCTCGGGACTATGGAATTGAGACCAAAACAGCTCTTAGTCTTGTGATCCTTCGGCGAAAATGCTGCGGCATCCGCCGCTTTTCGCTGCTAAGTCCATATAAGGGTCCTCTGAACCCCACAGTTGGCCCAGCTGAGCATATTTTGGATCCCTAAACCTTGGCGCAGCGAAAAAGGCTTACCAGCTACAATATCTCGACTGGCGCAGCTCTTCCTTTATAGCCCGCATTGCGAGCGGGCATCCTTAACTTTGGTGGTGGCCTTCCGCAGGTCTTCTTGCCCGCTAAGCGCTCCTTCCCAAGAGCCTCATTGCGGTCGGTAGCATCTTTTAACTTCATGGCCATTTCGGCCATCTCTTCCCTACTCGGCAGCGTCGACCCTTTGATCGCTAACTCCTCGTCCGCCCTCGAGGCCGCGCATACTCGCCGGCCCGCTCCTTGGCTTGAGCAAGTTCGGCCGAAGGCTCTCCACAACAGCGGCACTATCTGCATTTCACGCACATATTGTAAGGAGCTGGCTTGGCTCCTTACCAAGTGACCGCCGATAACACTTACCTTGCGACTCATCAAGTCGCTTTGTTGACCAGCGATGTCGCATCCGCAACATCGAGTTGCCGCTTTAGTTGAGCAACTCCATCAGTCCGGCTTGCCCCGGATGACCGCCACCTGCATCGGCATGGCGGGAATATAAACCTGCGATTTTGATCCTCGACGCGCTGTCGATTTCGACAACCTACCGAGTCTCGGGGCTACTATCTATCTGAGCGCATTCTATATGCAAAACTGTTAAAAGGTGTGTCATTTTCGTACCTCAAACCCGCTGACAAACTCACAGCGGCATCATGCAACCCGCCTTGGCGACGAAATCCTTTCAATCACCATGCTCATCAATGCGTGGTGATCTTACGAATAAACGTTTTCTCAGCAGATCCTTGAGCCTTACACCAGTTGGCACCGAACTATCGGCTTTGCCAAACCGGGGCTCCCTCCGTGGCGACACTTCAGGCTCGTCCGCCCTATCCGGCGGCCCCGGACGGGCGACTCGCTCTCTATCATCTCCGGACGAAGGTCCCCGAAGACGAGCTCATCTGCGAAGGGCGGAGATCCGAACTACAAGGTAAAAACTTTAGTTATCCTCGGAAGCACAAATAAGGATGTCCTTATTACAAAACTCCTTTCTTTCTACTTACGGCTCGTTGGAGGGCTAACTCTCTAAGGGAGATTGTGCGGCGGGGCCTCCCGGACGCAGGGCCCTCTGGCGAATTTCTTCCCCATTTAGGGGCTTTGCCCCGGGTCCTCGAGGCGGTCCTCTTCTCCCCTTGGAGGAGGATTCTCGATCCCCTCTTTCAAAAGCCTCCTTAGGCGGGCAGTAGCTTTCTGCTTTCCCCTTCGTCTTCCTCTGAAGGCGCAACCTCAACATCCGGACCAGCCACGGGATCGGCGCGGTCTCGGGGAGGTGGCGGACACCGTATCAATTTTGCTTCCGCTATCCACTCCTGTGTAGAAGGAAGTTGGTCATAAGGCAAGTCATCGGAAGGCAAACAAACGGTATGTCCGGACTCGGAACTACTTACTTGAGTATCCGGGCGATTGCAGCTTAGGCCAGCATCCTCGGTCAATTCGGGACGCACCTCTTGCGATCCGAAGAATAATTGTACATCTCGAGGGTGTCATACCCATGAAGTGTTAAAGAATCCGTGGGCCCTCAGTTAAACTCCCATAGCCGGAGAGGCGGCGTTTGCGAGGCGGGAGGCGCCTAATCAGCATAACCTGCATCACCACCACCATATCAACCTCCCTCGTTTGGAGATCTCGAATCCGGCCCAGCGGTAGGGGCACGTCCTTTGTGGCCCCAGTTGAACCCTTGGTTGACCCACGACATCAACCGTCGTGGAGGTCCGGGAGGAATAAGGGCGGCGGCTTTTGTCTGCGGCCCCTCGGAGCGGTAATATAGAACCACTCTTGCTTCCACGGGCGAGCTCCTCTTGGAAGGAGCCGGTGGACCCACGGGGCATCGGCCCTCTGCCTTATGGCCGCCCACCACACTCCGCTTAGCGCCCCGATCATCTTGGCGCCACATTGAAGGTCTTGACCACAGGCGAAGTGAGGGTGACGGAGGAAGGCTTCATGAGCGATAATAAATGCGGAGATATGGAGGATGGACTCGGAGCCAAATCATGGAATTCCAACCCATAGTAAAACATGAGCCCTCTCACAAAAGGATCCATCGGAAGCCTAAACCCCAGCGGAGGTGGGATATAAAAAGCGACATACTCGCGGGCTCGGGGTGGGGATGGCCTGCCCTTGGCCGGACAACCTGTCTTGAAATCTCATAAGCCAGGTACTTGGCCTCCGCAGCTTTAGCACGTCCTCCTCCGTGGCGGAGGAGGGCATCCACCGACCACGAGGTCGGAACCGGACATCGTTGAAAGTCGAAGCGCTCGAATATAGAGCTCTAGGTCTTTGGAACTTGGGCGGGGAGAGGATTCGATGAAGGATTGAAGAAAAGCGAGCCTTGGTCCCGTTATAAAGAGGTAGTATACCAAGAGCCGTCTCCGTGACCGTTTGGGACTCGCCGATGGAGGCGTGGCGGCAAGCGCGGTTGGGTTACCCGTCCGTATTAATGAGAATCCCGGATTAAGGAAACACGATCTCTGCTTGACAAGGCGTGCCAAGGAAACCGCTTCGCTGAATGCGCTAAGGTGGTAAAGTAAAAAACAATTCAAGTAATGGCTTGGTAGTGGTGTGACGTCATGCCACAAAAAACGTCAGCAGATTGAACTTGTGTATATATTATTCTCTCTACGGTGGAATGTGGAATTTATTTTGCGAGCGGACACTATCACAGTGTTCACAATCTTCTATCATTTGGAGGAGGAACCCGCCTTGCAATGCCAAGCAGTATCTGTGGCGGACATATCGTCATTAAAGCCTGGTTCAGGGGCTCTTGAGGAGTCTGGATTAGGGGTGTCCGGATAGCGGATTACCATCATCGGCGAACTACCATCGGCGGACTATCATCATCGACGGACTCCAAGACTATGAAGATACAAGATTGAAGACTTTGCCCGTGTCCGGATGGGACTTTCCTTGGCGTGGAAGGCAAGCTTGGCGTCTGGATATGTAGATCTCCTACCATTGTAACCGACTCTATGTAACCCTAGCCCTCTCCGGTGTCTATATAAACCGGATGGCTCTAGTCCGTGGGGACGAGCGACAACCCTTACAATCATACCATAGGCTAGCTTCTAGGGTTTAGCCTCCTTGATCTCGTGGTAGATCCACTCTTGTAAACATCCATAATATCAATATCAATCAAGCAGGGCGTGGGTTTTACCTCCATCAAGAGGGCGAACCTAGGTAAAACAACGTGTCCCTTGTCTCTGTTACCATCTGCCTAGGCGCACGATTCGGGACCCCCTACCGAGATCCGCTGGTTTGACACCGACACTAGGTCTGCTTCGGCAGCGTCATAGCGTGCGAGGTGTGCTTTCGAGGCGGCGGGCCCAGACCCACTGTGCGCTTAGGTTTAGACCGGCGTGCTGACCTCTCTGTTGAGCCTAGGTGGGGCTGCGATGTGTTGATCTTCGCGGCGGGCATGACCGAGAAAGTGTGTCGGCCAAATGGGATCAAGCGTGTTGGGTTATGTGGTGCACCCTGCAGTGATTAATCTATTCAAATAGCCGTGATCTTGATAACAGGGCGACTTGGAGTTGTACCTTGACCTTATGACAACTAGAACTGGATACTTAATAAAACACACCCTTCCAAGTGCGAGATACAACGGTGGTCGCTCTCTCTCGGGGTTACGAGGAGGGATGCGGGTAGGATTATTGCTATGTGATGTTACTTGGAGGACTTCAACCTACCCTCTTCTACATGTTGCAAGGCGAAGGTGACGAGCGTAGTCTTGATAAGACTAACTATCCCCTCTTATTCGGCATTCTGCAGTTCGGTCCTTGATATGGCCCTTTACACATATATCCATGCATATGTAGTGTAGCTCCTTGCTTGCAGTACTTTCGATGAGTACTCACGGTTGCCTTGTTCCCCTTTTCCCTTTTCTATACCGGTTGCTGCGACCAGGCGATGGAGCCGAGTCGAGGCATACCGTCGATGGCGACTACTACCCCGGAGGTGCCTACTACTACGTGCAGCCCGCTGACGACGACCAAGAGTAGTTAGGAGGATCCCAGGCAGGAGGCCTGCGCCTATTTCGATCTGTATCCCACTTTGTGCTAGCCATCTTATGGCAATTTGTTTAACTTATTTCTGTACTCAGATATTGTTGCTTCCGCTGACTCGTCTATGATCGAGCACTTGTATTCGAGCCCTCGAGGCCCCTGGCTTGTATTATGATGCTTGTATGACTTATTTATGTTTTAGAGTTGTGTTGTGATATCTTCCCATGAGTCCCTGATCTTGATCGTACACATTTGTGTGCATGATTAGTGTACGATTGAATCGGGGGCGTCACATCCGGCACCTTGGAGTCACGATCTTCGCAAAGGACAGGGATGGAGTTCGGCTCAATCGCCGTAGAGATCGTAGCCCCCGAGGCGGTGTCCAACCACTCGTCCTCGATCGGTGGTCGGCTCGAGCTAAGGGTTGGAGCGGGGCTGGTGCGGCCTTGAGGGCCTTGTTCGGTGGCGAGCTAGATCGTGCCCATCGAGATAGTCTTGCGGCGCTTGGCTGTGGCTCGAATCGCCGAAGATCAAGTCTCCGCGGATGTCGGCGGGTAGTTCAAACTCCCAAATCTGACCTGATGGCCAGGGGTGTAGCTTCGATCTGCTCCGGATGGCCAAGTGAATTAGCCCGATGCAAAGCCGCGAATCTGAAGATCTGTCCGGGAGAAAAGTCCCACCACAGAGCACGTCGTTGTTGATGATCGAAGGAGCCATCGGGCCTAAAGATGGCGACAGGAGGAACTCTCAATGAAAGCACCAATGTCGATTGTCAAAACCGGCGGATCTCGGGTAGGGGGTCCCGAACTGTGCGTCTAGGCGGATGGTAATAGGAGACAAGGGACACGATGTTTTTACCCAGGTTCGGGCCCTCTCGATGGAGGTAAAACCCTACTCCTACTTGATTAATATTGATGATATGGGTAGTACAAGAGTGGATCTACCACGAGATCAAAGAGGCTAAACCCTAGAAGCTAGCCTATGGTATGATTGTTGTTAGATCCTCTGGACTAAAACCCTCCGGTTTATATACACACGGATAGGGTTAGGGTTACACAGAGTCGGTTACAATGGCAGGAGATCTACATATCCGTATCGCCAAGCTTGCCTTCCACGCCAAGGAAAGTCCCATCCGGACACGGGACGAAGTCTTCAATCTTGTATCTTCATAGTCCAGGAGTCCGGCCAACGGTGATAGTTCGGCTATCCGGACACCCCCTAATCCAGGACTCCCTCAATGTGTATTGGAAGTGTAGGTTCGTTCTGATGGCTCTCTCCACGAATGAAGAGGAGGTGGAGGGGTATATTATGGCGACCTGACCCAAAATCGGTCAAATCTACGTATGCATGCCATCCCAAGATCATCTTTGGTACTCACGATACATCGATATAGTAATCAAAGTTCAATCACACCTGAATATTATTACGATTCTCATATAGAGTCTTTATTACAAGAGAATAAATTGGCTCAAGGCCAACTCATGAGAAATAAACTACTAATGCTGCAGCGTAGAAGTAAGCGAGTCCATCCGACTCCAAAGAAGCAATCATAGCGGGGCGTAGCCTCACTCTGATCGGAATATACCTCTGCAACATAAGACGTTGCAGCCGTGTAGGTCAGCTTTTTGAATAAGCTGGCAAGTCATGAAGAGAATAACAATAATAAAATTACTAACACTATATGCATTTTGGCTGTGGAGCTCTAAGTTTCATCATTTTGCGAAAAGCAAATTTTATCCTACTACAGTGGACTTGCTTGCAAATTACTACAAATTGTTGGTGGTTATTGAGATGGTTCCGCCAACCAAAATCTCATTCCCAAATTATTAAGTCATAAACCCCTCAAATTAATTCATTAGTTTTAGTGTTGAGATTTCCGAATACTTCCAAGTTCCAGAGGCTCAAATTGTCCGTAACGGGGACACGGCTGTCGATTAGATCTTTAACTCTGCGAGGTTTAGCACTTTCCCATAAGAATCATTCCCTCCTTTAAAGTCTTAGCAATTCATGGTGTTTGAAGGCGGGACAAATGAAACAGGGTCTTCAAAGAGTTCTTCTAGCTACTGCGGTACCCATCCAATCCTACGTTCTTCTACATCTCGTAGTACCGTCCAGCCAGCGTCACTACTAGGGTTAACCCAGCGAGCCCATAATGGCTTGCGGCTGCAGATAACTTCGGTCATGGGGCATCCATCCTTCTCTTCTTGGCTGGGTGAAGCTTTCCGCAAGATGTCATGGCACTTCTCCATGCATCGGCCAACCTTTGGGTTCTCGGGGTGCCCGTCAACAAATCCTCCACCCGATGGTGAATTCGAAGTCCATCTTGATCATTGTAGTTCATGGGGTTGTCATCATCATTGACTCTCACATCTTGCTTATGAATTTCCTCAACCCAAAACCGTCTCTGAGCATAGCAAAGTAAACTACTTAAATCCGGGGTCATGGTAACAAGGGGATTGGTTCATCCTACCACATGATACTACTCAAGATTAATACCTTCAAAATTTCAACTACTGCATGCATGGTGGGGTGGTGACAATTCTAATGCACAAAAATATAGGTATAGAAAATAACATGATCAAAACTTGCCTTGCTGATGATCCTCGTAAGCTAAAGATTCGTAGTAGCAAGCTTCGCACTCCGGAAACTCTACCGAGACAAACAATTCACAATAAGCATATAGCAATAGGATCACATAACACAATAGCATAACAAAGTAACACACAAAAAATCAACAAAGCAAAAACAAAAAGGAAAACTCAAAGAAAACCAACTCAAAGTTTTTCCTACTTCAAACAATAACTAGAATAGTTTTATATAACAAAAATTTTCTAACATAACCTAATCAAGGTTTTAGGTTAACTTAACAGAAAAGAATTCACTAAACAACTAGGATCAAAAAGAATTAATTAAAAATCTATTATGAAACTCCTATTAGGCTAATTCAATTTCTATTAAGAAAAAATAAAATAAAACTTTTATTTATTAAATAAAAGTTCATCCTATAAAGTGACAGAAACTATCCTAGAATAATCAATCACATGTTAAAAATAAATTTATTTACTAATTAAATTAATAGGAAAAGCAGTAGCTAGTTAATTAATTAGGATTAACAAGATTCTGCTTAAAACTATTTATTTATTAATCCTAAAATACCCAAATTAATTTCTATGGTTTGGCAATGTCAAAATAAAGTTGGGACAAAATAATCATCCAAAATAATTTTTCTAACTCAAGTTATAGCAGATTTACTATTCTGACTAAAACTAAATTAAAGCAATTTAAAATAATTTTAACATAGCTAATTATATATTCTACAGAAAGTATAAAAAATTTCAAACCAACAAAAAAGAATCACTCAAAAATATTAAACAAAATAAAAGATATGAATTTTTCAAAACAGGAACAATTCTGTTAAAACAGAAAACGAAAATAAATGAAAAAAGGCTAAATGGGCCTAACTAACGCACTGTGCGTAATATAACCTAAAAGGGGCCTAGGGTATATATATAAAATATTTATAGATTATGTTTTATATCTGCTTTTGTTTTATTAAAAAAATAAATTTCAAAAAAGAAAACCCCAGTGCCCGAAGCCCCTGGCCCGGCCAGTGGCAAAGCCCCCCCGGCCGGCCCAGGCGGCGGAGGCCAACCCAGCGAGCCGACCGAGGCAGCCTCACCTCCCCTCGCCCGGCGCTTGGCGCCGATCGCCCGCTTCGCCCGCACCTCCTCTCTCTCTGGCAGGTGGCCCCTTCCGTCTTCAACCCCGCCGTCTTGATTGCGCGCCGCCCGTCGCCGGATCGCGAGATCCGGGATCGATCCTCCCGATCGCCCCTGAAGCAAGGCGAGGCCCCGCCTATTAAGCCCTCGCCCGCACCCATTCCCCCCTAGCCCTCGCGGACCCCTCTTCCTCTCTCCGAGCTCACGGAGACCGAGTCCCCGCCGCCGCCATTTCCATCACCGTCGCCGCCCTAGCCACTCCCGACCCCACCGACTCCACAGGGCGCCTCCCGACCTCGTCACTTTTGCCCGGCCACTCCGTCGACCTCCCGACGACCGGAGCCCTCAACGCACTTCGTCGCCGCCGCCACCGCCGTCGCCCGAGCTCCGATAAGCCACCGGAATCTCCCCCCGTCAGATCTCAAACCAGCGGCTAGGATTAGATCACCCAGAAGAATATTTCTTTAAAATAAACGGACCGGCCGGTTCGTTTACGGTTTAGTTAGTTAGGGTTTTTTTTGTTATTAGCCCGGCCCGACTAGTTTAACCCTAGGCCCCTTTTAGGTTATATTACGCACAGTGCGTTAGTTAGGCCCATTTAGCCTTTTTTCATTTATTTTCGTTTTCTGTTTTAACAGAATAGTTCCTGTTTTGAAAAATTCATATCTTTTATTCTGTTTAATATTTTTGAGTGATTCTTTTTTTGTTGGTTTGCAAATTTTTTATAGTTTCTGTAGAATATATAATTAGCTATGTTAAAATTATTTTAAATTGCTTTAATTTAGTTTTAGTCAGAATAGTAAATCTGCTATAACTTGAGTTAGAAAATTATTTTTGGATGATTCTTTTGTCCCAACTTTATTTTGACATTGCCAAACCATAGAAATTAATTTGGGTATTTTAGGATTAATAAATAAATATTTTAAGCAGAATCTTGTTAATCCTAATTAATTAACTAGCTACTGTTTTCCTATTAATTTAATTAGTAAATAAATTTATTTTAACATGTGATTGATTATTCTAGGATAGTTTCTGTCAATAGGATGAACTTTTATTTATAATAAATAAAGTTTTATTTTATTTTCTTAATAGAAATTGAATTAGGCCTAATAGGAGTTTCATAATAGATTTTAATTAATTCTTTTGATCCTAGTTGCTAGTGAATTCTTTTCTGTTAAGTTAACCTAAAACCTTGATTAGGTTACTTGAAAATTTTGTTATATAAAACTATTCTACTTTGCTTTGAGTTTTCGCAGCATTAGTAGTTTATTTCTCATGAGTTGGCCTTGAGCCGAATTTATTCTCTTGTAATAAAGACTCTATATGAGAATCGTAATAATATTCAGTGTGATTGAACTTTGATTACTATATCGATGTACTGGAGAAGTGCCATGAGTACCAAAGATGATCTTGGGATGGATATGAGAAGAGCGGTAGGATACGTAGATTTGACCGATTTTGGGTCAGGTCGCTACATATATATAGCCTCCACACAAAATCTAACCGTTACACACAATTTACCAATCTCGATGGGACCGAATTGTTAAACTCGGTCGGACCGATTCAGCAAATCTAGTGACCGTTAGGATTTCCGGTGGGACCGACATGCAACTCGGTAGGACTGATATGGTTAGGGTTAGGGCATAACATAATCTAGGTGAGACCGATTACACAAACTCGGTGGGACCGATTTTGGCAATAAGCTAACCAGAGAGTTGGCCAGGCAAACTCGTGAGACTGATTACACAAACTCGATGGGACCGATTTTGGTAACAAGCTAACCAGAGAGTTTGCATTGTAATCTCGGTAGTACCGATTACTCAAATTCGGTTAGACCGATTTTGGTAATGGATATACACAGAGAGATTACAACCCCATCTCGGTGAGACCGAGATCCCTATCGGTGAGAGCGATTTGCCTAGGGTTTGTGGCAGTGGCTATGACATCTAAACTTCGGTGGCGCCGGATAGAAAGAATCGGTAGGGCCGAGTTTGACTTTTGGTTTAGGTCATATGTGGATGTGAGAAAGTAATTGAGGGCTTTGGAGCATATCACTAAGCATTTTGAGCAAGTAAGACATAAGCAACACCTCATCCCTCCTTGATAGTATTGGCTTTTCCTATAGACTCAATGTGATCTTGGATCACTAAAATATAAAATGTAGAGTCTTGTGCTTGAAGCTTGAGCCAATCATTTGTCCTTAGCATCTAGAAGGGGTTCCACATCCTTTAGTCCATGCGACTTCATTGTTGAACTTATCTGAAACATACTAGTTAAAGGTGTTAGTCCAACAAGAGATATGTTGACATTAATTACCAAAACCACCTAGGGAGCACTTGTGCTTTCAATCTCCCCCTTTTTGGTAATTGATGACAACATACATCAAAGCTTTAGATAAAGATATAGAGAATAGTAAGTAAAGCTTTGGAAAGACATGTAAGATGCGTAGACTCCCCTACATGTATGCACTCATGTGAATATGGAATTTAAGAACATGTGAATGCATAAACATGACAGAGTAAGCATGTGTTACATGTATCTTGGCTATATGCATCAGAGCAAAAGATGTGAATGTGCGAAATGTACCTTCATGCTCATGAGTCCTTCTTGCAAACAGTATGTACATCAGCAAGAATTCCTCATACACATGATTATGATGCATATACTTACCTTGTGGTCTTGAGTTGGCTAAGGATGGGATGAACCTGCGTAAACAAGGTTAGATAACACAGATACACCTACTAGCCAGAGCAAAAAAAAGAAAGCACAAGAGTACCAAGACTGGGATGACATGTAGAGAGTGAGTACTGAGTACCACATTGGATGTAGACATGTCCCCAAAGGTAAAGATATGCAATCAATTTAAGGATTTCCTTCCCTTAGATGTCTTGCTCCCCCTGAATCTTGCATGGGATATTGGGAGAAGATAGGGAACAGAAAATCAGAGCTCGAAGAAAATAAACAGAGCTAATGAAAATAAGCACATATGAACATGTCTTTCCCCTCAAGAAGACATGTAGCATCTCTCCTCTTGAACACCAAGCATCTGGGATCCTTGAAGATTACTCTCTGCTTGAGTATTCTCTCCCCCTAGAGATATGATTGAGCTTTGATGTGATCTCTCTCTCCCCCTTTGACATCAATTTCCAAGAAGGGTCTTATGGAATTTGTCGTGAATGAGTTTGGTCCTTGAGTCACAGCACAAAGCATTAAGGTAAATGTGTTGCTTGTAGAGGACAAGATTCATTGAGTGGAGCTGGATCAAAAATAATGTAGGAACGATTGGCAAAATGTCTTTCCTGTAATGAAATCGGTGGCACCGAGTGGTATGCTTCAGTTGCACCGAAAGAATTCGGTTGGACCGAAAACAAGAGACCGGTGTGACCGAGTTCATCACAGAGAAAACACTTGTCACCTCAGCTCACTAGACAAGTAAGATCTCACAAGGATTTCCAAGGAATTAACTGAAAGATTTGCAATGAATTGGATGCAGGGAATGCAGAACAAACAGAAAAGAAAATAATCTAGATGAAGTTTTTTTTAAGAGGGAAGCAAATATGCAAGAGACAAATGCAAAAGGAAACACAAGAGAACTTCATCTAGAATTGGGCGGTGACAAAGTCGCCTATGTTAGAGTATATTGACTTAGGAGTCAAGTGAGATCACTTGATCATAGGTCATACTCATCGTTTAAGCTAAAAATGGGGTTGCCATTTTTCGTTTAAGCATCTTGGTGTATTCACATCTTGTCGAGTTGCTTTGACTCATGTCTTGGAGTAAAGCTTCTCTAAGATGGAACAACATACCTTGGGTGGTGGTGATGATCATGATCATGTAGTTGAACTTGTGTGGGTTGCTCAAGGTTGATGTAGCTCATCAAGAGTTAGGAGCACCACTTGGAATTGGAGTTCATCTACCTACATGGGTTAGTTTTTGCAAGGAAGAGCACTTGTGTATCCAAAATGACAATCATGAAGTTCAATAATAATTTTATCAAAGGATAATGTTCGAAAGGTTTCGTGCTTCCTTGTCTTCAACCACCATTGTGTAGAGACTTGGTGATGTAGAGATTGCTCAAGATGTGAGTGAGTTGCAATCTCATAGATTTGGATTCATCCAAGTACCTACAAGGGTTAGATAACACACAAGGTGAAAATATATCCAAGACATAAGATTGTCATCATAAGAGAAATGTCAAGGATTAGTCATAGGCTCATGCCTTGCATGTATCAAATGGAGTTCCTACTCCAAGTTTGAAGCATCAATGATTTTCAATTCACCTCTTAACCTGCAATACACTCTCTCATCAAGTGGTTTAGTGAATATATCTGCTAATTGCTTTTCGGTGCGAACATGCTTAAGATTAATGTCCCCTTTGGCAACATGATCTCGAATGAAATGATGACGAACTTCAATGTGCTTAGTTTGAGAGTGTTGCACGGGATTGTGAGCAATCTTGATAGCACTTTCATTGTCACAAAGTAGTGGAACATGTTTCACATATATCCCATAATCTTTAAGAGTTTGGGTCATCCAAAGTAATTGAGCACAACATGAACCAGCGGCAATGTATTCTGCTTTGGCGGTGGATAAGGATACCGAGTTTTGTTTTTGGAAGACCAAGATACAAGAGATCTACCAAGAAATTGACAAGTACCCGAGGTGGACTTTCTATCAACCCTGTCTGTCAGGGATATACCCCGCGGTGTAACCCGCCGGATGTATGACCCGGCTGGAGCGTGGCAACTCACTGGTGACCCGCCTGGAGCTTGGTGATTGACAGATAACACACCCGATATTGGCGACTCATTAGTAATCCGGCTGGCGGGTCAGATGGACAACAAGGCCCAAAGCCCAGAAGGCCGGCTCATGTTATAAAGGGCCGGTTTAAGAGGAAAGGGATGACAAATATTTCCTTTAGGAGGAAGCAAGACCCGGACTTGTATTTAACTTGTAAGAGAAGATAGAGTAGTCCTAGTCCTACTAGGACTCCACATGTAACCCGCCCTCTAACTTATATAAGGAGGGGCATGGCTCCCCAAGGAGGGACAAGCAACAAGAAACAATATCTAGGGCTAGACACAAAGAGGAGAGCTGGCTTATGGCGACTCCCTCATGATGATAATGAGACCTAGCCACAAACAGCATGTAGGGTTATTACCGGATGATGTTTCCCGGGGTCCGAAGCTGTCTAAATCCTCGTCTTGTGTGTTGTGTCTCTCGATTCCGCTCAACCCCTTCAAGCTACCACATAGATGCGTTAACCTCGTGACTAATTCCTTACACTAGGACATCTGCCGTGTAAATTCCACGACAGTTGGCGCCCACCGTGGGGCTCGCGCACAGTGGTGGTGAGTTCTTGGACGGATCTTTTTCAGGGATCGAGAGGTTCATGATTAAGCCAGACGACCATGGAAAGAGTCGGCAAATTTATTGTTGGGAGATCAGAATTATGGTTAAATTTTTGGAGCCAACAGATACAAGATCCGTAGAGATTTTAGGGTTTACGTGCAGCGCCTCACGCGCTGCTCGGCGACCCGTCGAAACCGAGGGCAGATCGTGTTTCCGCTGTAGACGAGACTGGACAGGAATCTGATTCAAGAATGGTCACCAGGTAATCGGGCCGATGCGTTGGTTTTAAGCAGCTAACGCAAATCACCGAGATCGACAAGAATTTTTTCTGCTCCAAGTACATGTATGACAGTATCCGGGTCAGATTGCTATTCCTTGCGGTTCCGCCGCGTTGCAACTGCTGCTCCGTACGCAGCGTCAAGTCCCGAGGCAAAAATCAATCTGACCGCTGCTGCCTTGTGCATGAAGACCGAAAATCAAGTCATCAGGTACTACTCCATTACCCACAACGCGTGAAGGCACTAGTATTTGCGCTAGTACAGAGTATTAGTCCAACCTTAGTTTTTTACCATCAAACGCTACTACCAGCAAGGCATATTACCAGTTGCAAAAAGTTGCTTAGACCGGCGCGCATATCCGGGTCAAACCTACCTGTCTGACTTGCCTCGCCTTTGTTACCACGCCTCTGCTAGGGCCGGTGTGCTGTTCTGCCTAGCTCCACCTTGCCGTCAGCTACATCACCTTCGCTGTCGCTTTTGTCATGGCCAGGTCAAGCCGTTCGACCTCGAGCCACCAGCCGCCCTACGTGGACCTCGCTCCTGCGGCACTGAGCCGCCGTCGTCGGCCTCCGCCTCTACTACAGCGCTGCTCAAGCTTCAAGTATCCGCTGATGGAGTGGGCCACGAGCCGCCGGTCCTCATCCGCAGCCACGGCCCTGATCAACCGCCTCCTCCGCCGGGTCGAGCCATGGCCTCCGCAGCGTCCGATCTCCTCTGCCACAACATGATCACTACCATCGCCGCCGTGCCAAGCTATCATTGTCTGCGACCATCTCCAAAGTCGCCGGGCCAGTACATGGCCACCAGAAAACCTATTTCAGATTAAGCATTACTTCACGATGCATTACTGGGCGGATCTGAGGGGTTTCCATCAACTAAAAATTCATGGTCAAAGGTCAGTTGCTATTGTTCATATCACAACAAGCCGGCCCCGTTCCTAAACCGCCAGAATCAGCCGCCCGCCCACGCGCCGCTTCTGCTCTGACCAGCGCGGGGACTGATTGCCTCCACGATCGTTGTTGCCCTTTGCCGGGTCACGGGAGCCGCCACTATAATCTGCCGTCTTCGGCTTGCCTCCGTCGAGCGTGATTGCATCTGCACCAAGCCGCCACCCACGAGTCAATGACGTCGCTCTGAACCGGCCAAGTCGCCAACACGGTGTCGCCTGCCCAAGTCGCCACCACCCGCCGCACCAACTATTCATAGCTGCACATAAGAGTCTGCTGGCCTCGTGACACGCAGAAGGGGGGAAAACCCGCCGGTTTAACGCACCTTGCGGGCCTCTGCGCCAAATCGCAGGCTTGCAAGCTGCGTGCAAGCGGCCTCCAAAGCCGCCTAAGCCGCCGTGCCCCGTCGTTCAGTACCCGTGCCTCCTCTGGCCGGTTTTCACTTTGCGCTCCCGCTGGGTCGCCTCCATTCGTGACCACATCAGGACTCCTGCTGCAAACCGCCGGCCACGACATGTGACTCGCCTCGCTCCACGTCCGGTTCAAATCCACTAGCTGACTCCAAGATGCTGCCGCAGGCTTGCACCGGCCACCACTGCAAGCGCCGTCATGGCTCGTCAACCCAACGCCGTGATTTGCCTCGGCCTGCCAGTCTCGCGCCGTGGCTGCTACGCCCCGCGGCGATTCGCTGCCTTGGTCTCACTCCGAGACAACTCCACTCTGAGCCATACTCCAACGGCTTCCGTGCGACCCCACCTCCAGGCCGGTTCTCCGCGCGCCCTCTGCTAGCTTACCATACGGCCGACCATTTGGACGCCCGCCTGCCCAGACCAGCTACTGCTCCGCGCCCGCGCCGCCTCACGCTACCACGGGCTCCTGCGCCTAGCCTATTCCCCGTGCCTGCCTCCGTTTCTGCTAGCCTTGGCCGGCTCTCGCGCCACAACTCCCGGGTATGGACGCGCCGACCACTGCCGGGTCTGCTTGGCCTTCAAGCCACCGTGGGTCTTCTCACCCGAAAACCTCACCAAGCCGTCGCCTGGTCTTGCGACCCCGCCCATGCCACCGCACCTTCAGCGAGTCGCCGGCGTCTCCAAAGATCCTATCATTGGCTCACCGCTGTGGGAGGGCCCTGTCCACCGCCAGTGTCCGAGAGCCGCGGCTGGTGCACTCCCCTGCATCGAGCTGCCCAGCTGAAGGTGCAGACACGGGCGCCCGCCGGCTTGTGCTCCGCTGGCCAAGTGTTCATATAATCTGGAAGAAAGGAGCCAGAGTAAAAAAAATAGGGGGGAAGGGGCCTTATAGACCTCACAAGAGAAAAATAAACGGTGGTTGATCGTCAGATTTCTCCGTTTCCACCGGATGGACCATACATCACCAGGATATGTACAGATGCTATAGACGGATCATCCGGGGTCTGAACAAATCAGGTGATATCCATCTGAGTCTATTTATTTAACTCATATTGTTTTCATCAGGAAACAATTACTTTTGATCCGTATATTTTTTATGAGCAGGACAATGATTTATTTTAAAGATGGTGCCATGCTGTGCCAATGAAGTATACATTAGCATCATCATGCACTAGCGCCTGCGCCTGCTTGCTATTGAATGAGTGTGCGCGAGCTGCCGTCTCTGCAGCCCAAATCTACATCAACACGATGGGGTTAGCACGCACGTCCGTATCGCGGCTGACTCGCCCTTCCGCGACCGACTCATCTGTTGTCCGGGCGAATCCGGTGACATACCTCTAAGTATATTTTTTGGCATATATTTATTTTTGTCAAAGAACAATTACTTTGGTCTACAATATTGTTTATGCAGGGCAATTATTTATGACATATTATACCGCGGAGATGGAGGCATGCCAACATCTTTGGGCATAGGTGATCATCGTTACTCAAAGGACTCCCGCACCGGCTTACAACGTCGTGGCCGTCTCTCGCGACCACGCTGGCTTACAACAAGGAGGACAACTTGCACATCCGCACCGACTTACAACACCATGGCCGGTTCATCTATCTGTGCCGCCTCAGATGTTGCGGTCGTCTTTACCGTCCGTCTCTCGCGACCTGGTTTACATCAACACACCGGGCCGCACCTGTCTGCATGAGCTGTTTATTGAGTATGAGCAAGTCACTGCTTGGGAAGCCCGGTTTTCTTCTGACAAATTGGAGGCAAATTATCATGTATTATCAGCCGCCGTCTGCACTGGATGGCTCAGTGGGCAGGCGCACAAGTCGTCGCACTACGATTTGGTTAACTTCAAACAGCCAGTTGGAAGAAACCATTGGCCGAGTTGCTGACACGGTTCATACGGGATCATTTATAACCCGCCGTAGTCAC
Source organism: Aegilops longissima (assembly GCA_021605205.1). Taxonomy (NCBI): domain Eukaryota; kingdom Viridiplantae; phylum Streptophyta; class Magnoliopsida; order Poales; family Poaceae; genus Aegilops; species Aegilops longissima. The sequence goes on along the minus strand of CM038681.1, from coordinate 52,552,829 downwards.
CTCAACCTTCTATGGATTCACATCGCGCTATCAACGCCAATGATATACATCTTCTGCTGTGGTCAAATATGAAGAATCTCAAGCCAACACTTCGAATAATCTTGAGACTCGGGGGCTACAATGGTATGGCTCGGCAAAATTAGTCGGTTTCAATGAATTCAAGAACTCCGGGTCATTGAAGGGAAGATAACCCGGCCCTGGAGGCTACTGCTTTATTGGAAAATATTTAAAGGCCGTCAGAAAAATTTCTAGTTCAAAATGAAGATTCCGGTTTAAAATACAGCTCAAGAAACATCTTTCTCCCGCAAAGCTTTGAAGCTCTCAAAACCGGTTCAACATCTGGATCAAGGTAAAATTTTCCCTTACAAAGCTTTGAGGATCTCAATATCCGGTTTAAGAATTTCTGGTTTAAAAGAAGTAATCTCTCGCAAGTTTGAGATCTCAGACAAATTAATGGTTACCAAAGGGAACTTGCTGCCATGATGCACGGTTCAAAACATGGGTATCCTGCCTTACGGCTTATTTTATTATGGTCACTGGGGGCTTCCTACTCATCGGGCATAGCTATCAATACCCTTTTGATAGGCGCAATGCCAAAATTTCTATGGTCACTTGGGGGCTTCCTGTTCAAACATAGGTCGTATTCGAACCAAAGAGAACATAGCTGTCGATACCCTTTTGATTAGCAAACTGCTGAACCTACTTGGGGGCTTCTTGATCGTACCTGAATCATAGCTCAACCCCTTTGGGAATCGACGTGGATCGTATTCAAATCAGCGTTGTTAAACAACTTTTAAGGTCATTTGGGGGCTTCCTGTTCAAACATAGGTCGTATTCGAACCAAAGAGAACATAGTTGTCGATACCCACTTTGATCGGCAGCGCCAGCGCCATGAGGGCTATATGATCGTATTGAATCTTAGTTTAACCCCTTTGGAATGGTTTCTTGATCGTATTGAATCGAAGCCTCAAAATTTTATCTGTTTTTATACAATACATAAGTATTTGAGTTGTCACAAATATCATATGTGCGGCTCTTCTGAGTTGAGTTATCAACTTCACCGTCTGGGTCACATAAGCGGTGTCATTCAAAGGATCATAGGGATCTTGTGATCTACTTGTGTGTAGGATAAGACTACATTTGGGTGGTTACCCGCCCTGGCTTTTGACGCTAAGTCGCCAGGGCGACATATAAATGATTAAGTTCAAGCTCATTACCAAACTTGATGCCTCAAAATGATTATCCGTTCTGGATTTTTCTCAAAGGCTATAAGCCGCCGGGTTATAAAAATTCCGGCTTACAATGAAGGCGTATTAAATCGCCATCGGCCAAGAGCCGCCGAGTATTTAAACTCCGGATTTACTTATCAACCGATGAGGTATTCAAATTTTTAATAGCCAAAACTAGCTGGATTTTCATGATGATATTGAATGATTGAGGTTTTCATGCCGGATTATATTATTCAAATCTTGAATAGCCAACATGGCTGGATTTCTATTGTGATTATCAATAACCAGTGTTATAATTGAGGTTTTTAAAGTCGCTTTAAGCGCATAGCTGCTATTATTTTTATCAATGGATATGATTTATTCTACAATGGAAGGAATAGTCTGAGTCGCTGCAGGCTTCGACCCGACACTTGGGGCTACATTATTCAGATTGGGATTATATCAAATATGCAAGTCCCATGTCCTTTGCCGGCATGCACCATGGCACTTGGGGGCTAATGCAAAGTCATTTTTTGCTCAACTTATTGAAGACCCGACTCATCACATTCTAAATGAGTTGGCCCTTGGGGGCTACAGATTGCTCTTGTCAAAAATTCAAGGTACACAAGCATTAATCCATTATATTGAACGGTCCACTATTCAGTTGGTGGAGTACAAGGCTCTTAACCTTGTGGACGTGGGTTCAAGCCCCATGGTGGAGACTATATTATATGATGTTATTATCAATTATATACAAAGTCCCAGCTCAGTATTATCTTACTAAGCCGGCCCTTGGGGACTACACATTGCTGTTCAAATTTACATGGTTATATCTACAAAGTCCCTTCTCATTATTGCATAATGACCCGGCCCTTGGGGGCTACACTGGTTAAAGTTTTCATGAGCATAAAGCAATTACATGTCCCAGGTTGCTGCAAGCATGACAACCCGGCACTTGGGGGCTACATTTGTGGAATATTCAGTTTATATGATTGAGATGAATAAACCGTATTTCTTCAAGGTTGCAACATTTATTGGAGCAAGTCTTAAACCATCACTTTGTTACGCTCAAGACTTGGGGGCTACGGGTAATATGGATATAAGGGAGAAAAATCTTCAAATTGTTAGTTTTGAGCAAATCAGGAGGATCAATTACATAAACCGGTGTCAACAACAATTATGACCCGGCATCGTCTGTTTTATAATCCGACAGTTTTCGGTAATGATAAACCGGCAAATTCTACATCTTCAAGCCGGCTGACTATCATATGAGTATTTTAAGACAAATATTTTTTAAGCCGGCGCTTTGGAAGCCGACTCAAGTGAATTATTCTTCACAATATTTCTCTGGGAGAAACTAACGTCAGAGTATGAAGCTGGCTTATTGACCCAGATTTTTTAGAAGAAGGAAACGACAATTGGACTTAAGGATGATCAGGTCCCGGCTCAGTAGAATATTTAACCCAGAGCACAACCTGTCAAATTTGCTCTTGAGTTATTTTGCAGGATCAGTTTAACATGGATAAATCCAACTTAAACTGGGGGCTAATGTCGGGGATATACCCCTCGGTGTAACCCGCCGGATGTATGACCCGGCTGGAGCGTGGCGACTCACTGGTGACCCGCCTGGAGCTTGGCGATTCACAGATAACACGCCAGATATTGGCGACTCATTAGTAACCCGGCTGGTGGGTCAGATGGACAACAAGGCCCAAAGCCCAGAAGGCCGGCTCATGTTATGATGGGCTGGTTTAAGAGGAAAGGGATGACAAATATTTCCTTTATGAGGAAGCAAGACCCGGACTTGTATTTAACTTGTAAGAGAAGATACTAGTCCTAGTCCTACTAGGACTCCACATGTAACCCGCCCCTCTAACTTATATAAGGAGGGGCATGGCTCCCCAAGGAGGGACAAGCAACAAGAAACAATATCTAGGGCTAGACACAAAGAGGAGAGCCGGCTTACGGCGACTCCCTCATGATGATAATGATACCTAGCCACAAACAGCATGTAGGGTTATTACCGGATGATGTTTCCCGGGGCCCGAAGCTGTCTAAATCCTCGTCTTGTGTGTTGCGTCTCTCGATTCCGCTCAACCCCTTCAAGCTACCACATAGATGCGTTGGCCTCGCGACTAAGTCCTTACACTAGGACAGCTGCCGTGTTAATTCCACGACATTGTCACCGGCATAGTCCGAGTCGGAGTAGCCAACAAGATCGAAAGAAGCCCTCTTTGGTTACCAAATGCCAAAATTTGGTGTATGGATTAAGTATCTCACTATCCTTTTCACGGCCTTAAGATGACATTCTTTAGGAGCAGCTTGATATCGTGCACATATGCACACACATAGCATAATATACGGACGTGAAGCACATAGATATAAAAATGAACCAATCATAGAGCGGTAAACTTTTTGATAAACCAGTTCACCATCTTTGGTCAAATCAAGATGTCCACTAGTAGGCATGGGTGTAGTCATACCTTTGCATTCTTGCATATTGAACTTCTTGAATAAGTCCTTGGTGTACTTTGTTTGAGAGACAAAGGTACCTTCGTTAGTTTGCTTGATTTGCAAACTGAGAAAGAATTTGAGTTCACTCATCATAGACATCTCAAACTTCTCCGACATTAGCTTTCCAAAATTTTCACTAAAATGAGGGTTAGTCGAACCAAATATAATATCATCAACATAAATTTGGCACACAAATAGTTCGCCATTAACCCTTTTTGTAAAAAGAGTAGAATCAATTTTACCAATTTCAAAGCCCTTTTCAATAAGGAACTTGGTCAAGCATTTATACCATGCTCTAGGAGCTTGTTTAAGACCATAAAGGGCTTTGTGAAGTTTGTAGACATGATCAGGTTTCTTAGGATTGACAAAGCTGGGAGGTTGCTTAACATAAACTTCCTCCTCAATTTCACCATTTAGAAAAGCACTTTTAATGTCCATTTGGTACAAGGTGATATCATGGTGATTAACATAAGCATGTAAGATGCGTATGGACTCAAGTCTAGCAACGGGAGCATAAGTCTCACCATAGTCCATACCTTCGACTTGTGTGTAGCCTTGGGCGACGAGACGTGCTTTGTTGCGAACTACTTGTCCATCTTCATCTTGCTTGTTGTGAAACACCCATTTGGTACCAATGATGTTTTGGTTGTTGTTGGGCTTCTCAACCAATGTCCACACTTGATTTCTCTCAAAGTTGTGTAGCTCTTCATGCATGGCGTTTATCCAACCCGGATCTTCCAATGCTTCTTCAACCTTCATAGGTTCAATGCTAGAGATGAATGAGTAATATTCATAAAAGTTAGCTAAACGAGTTTTAGAGCGAGTGATTCTCCCGGTTTAGATGTCATTGTAGATTTGCTCGACGGGATGATCTTTGGCGATTCTAGCTCGAACTCGTGAAAGCTTTTGCTTGGGTCTTGGTTGAACATCTTCTTCATCTTGTTCTTCTTCTTGGCCTTCTTCGTTGTTGATGTTGTCATTGTCTTGTCGTGGTGGAGAGGGAGGTTGTTGATGGTCATCTTGGTGCACTTCCTCGTTTTCTTCATCTTGGTGTGTCCCACTCGTGGATGCTTCCATATCAACTCTTGGTTCACCTTGTCTTGAGGTAGAAGCTTCCACTTGGACCGACGAGGTACTCTCTTTCACCTCTGTTGGACGAATCTTGCCAATAGACAAGTCTTGAATTGCTTGCGAGGGGTTTTTGTCTCCTACATCAATTGGCAATTGCTCTACTTGCGAGCCGTTAGTTTCATCAAACTTCATATCTACCGTTTCTTCAACCTTTCGGGTGAAATTGTTGTAGACATGGTATGTGTGAGAGTTTGAGCCATAAGCAAGTAGGAAACCGTCATGAGATTTAGGAGCAAATTTAGAACGACGATGCTTATCAAGAATGTAGCACTTTGAGCCGAATACTCGAAAGTATCCAACTTGGGGTTTGTTACCGGTGAGAAGCTCGTATGCTGTCTTGCCGAGTAGCTTGTGAAGATACAAGAGATTTGTTGCATGACAAGCTGTCTCAACCGCTTCCGCCCAAAAGTGCTTTGGCGTATTGTACTCATCAAGCATCGTTCTTGCCATTTCAATAAGACTCCGGTTCTTCCTCTCAACGACATTTTGTTGAGGTGTGTACGTAGCCAAGAACTCATGTGAAATCCCTTCTTCGTCAGGAATGGTATCCACATTTGCGTTCTTGAACTCCGTTCGTTAATAAACCGAACCTTCTTGATCTTCACATCAAATTGATTTTGGGCCTTCCTAGCGAAGTTTTTGAAGATCTTTTGGACCTGTGATTTATCATCGAGAAAGAACACCCACGTAAATCTTGAAAAATCATCAACTATAACTAGACCAAAAGAATTTCCACCGAGACTTTTGTAAGCATTGGGACGAAAAAGATCCATGTGAAGTAGCTCGAGTGGCCTCCTTGTGGTCATGATGTTCTTCACGAGATGCCTTCCTCCAACCTGTTTACCTGCTTGACAAGCGCTGCAAAGTCTATCTGAGGGAGTCCTGGATTAGGGGGTGTCCGGATGGCCGGACTCCTGGACTATGAAGATACAAGATTGAAGACTTCGCCCCGTGTCTGGATAGGACTTTCCTTGGCGTGGAAGGCAAGCTTGGCAATACGGATATGTAGATCTCCTCCCATTTGTAACCGACTCTATGTAATCCTAACCCCCTCCGGTGTCTATATAAACCGGAGGGTTTTAGTCCGTAGGACGAACAACAATCATACCATAGGCTAGCTTCTAGGGTTTAGCCTCTCTGATCTCGTGGTAGATCTACTCTTGTACTACCCATATCATCGGTATTAATCAAGCGGGAGTGGGGTTTTACCTCCATCGAGAGGGCCCGAACCTGGGTAAAACATCGTGTCCCTTGTCTCCTGTTACCATCCGCCTAGGCGCTGATTCGGGACCCCCTACCGAGATCCGCGGTTTGACACCGACATTGATGCTTTCATTGAGAGTTCCTCGTGTCATCATCTTTAGGCCCGATGCCTCCTCCGATCATCAACAGCGATGTGGTCGGTGAGACTTTTCTCCCGGACAGATCTTCGTGTTCGGCGGCTTTGCTGCTGGGCCAATTAAGCAGCCATCTTTAGCGGATCGAAAGCAACACCCTGGCCATCAGGTCAGATTTGGAGATTTGAACTACGGTGGCGTCCGCGGAGACTTGATCTTCGATGGATTCGAGCAACAGCCGAGCGCGTCGCACTATTACGATGGGCATGATCTGGCTCTGCCGCCGAGCGATTGCCCTAGAAGGGCGCACCGTGTCCTCCGACCCTCAGCTCGGGCCATTGCGCCAATCAGGGCGGGTGGCTGGACACGCCTCGGGGCTGCAATCTCTCTGGCGATCGGGCGAACACCAGCCTTGTCGCTGCGAAGCTTGTGACTCAAGGTGCGGACTCCCCGGACTCCGATCCTTCCGCGCCCCCAATCGAATCCGATTGGGCGCCGATCATGGAGTTCACCGCGCGGACATCTTTCGGCACTCGCCCTTTGGCGACATTCTGAATTCACTAAAGTCTCTCTCTTTATCGGAGAGCCTGGCGGACTATGGTCGCAAGGTTGGGATGCGGACAGCGAAGAAATTCAAAGCCCACCCACCACCGACCCGTAGCCACTTGTCGATGATTTAACCGACATGCTCGACTTGACTCAATGACATCGGCGGTATGGATGCGATGCAGGAGACGACCAAGAACCAGCGCCTACGAGGGCACGGGAAGGCCACCTCGTCGTATGACATATACATGGTGGACACCCCAAAAGAAGGAGCGACGATGGAACAGCGGAGGATGACCCTCAAGAAGCAGCCTAAGCGCCGTCGTCGTGGCGCCGCTCTAAATCCGCCAAAGCAAAAGCGGTGATTACGGCATGGGAGACAATAACACCACAGGCGGTGCGAAGACAACCCCCTCCGGCAGGATTCAGCGCGGAGGATGGAGAAACCAGCCCTCATGAGAGAGCGGCGAGCAGAGAGGTAGAGGGCGATAATTACAGGCCTCCCTCGAAGGCGAGGCAAGCCTCGGCGGCGACTAATTTGTCGTGCTGAGGATCCCGTCGAACAAGAGTGTTTCAAATGCAGGCTTATGGCCACGGCGAGCAACCTCAAGAAAAAACAGCAACAGCTTAGAGCTGACCAAGACTTGCTAGCCGACGGATGGACTGAAGTCCTTGCGGCGAAAATCTGAACTCGAGCGCCCCTCCAAGAGCTACCCAAAACGCAGGCTGCTACCCCGGTTAGAGGAGGAAGCACCTAGACGTACATCACCAGCGCATGATGTGGCCGATCGGCCACCTCGTGGCCGCGACAGAGAGGTCTCTCGGCCCTCCACTCAAGCCGCACCCCGGCGTCGCTCAAAGAATACCAAGGCACGGGGAAATTCGCCAGACCTGGGAGATATATTGGAGGACAATGCAAGGCAAACAAGATCGATCTATGGATCGCGTGGGCGCCCCACGACACGTGACGATAACCGTCATGCCGGATATGGTAAATCCGGCTGGGCCGAACAAAGTAGACAAAGCTCATTTGAGCTATGTCGTGATATAACCCAGTACAGAGGCGCCGCACACCCACTATGCTTCACAGATGAAGTAATAGATCATCAAATCCCCGAGGGTTTCAAACCCGTAAACATCGAAGCATACGATGGCACAACAGATCCTGCGGTATGGATCGAGGATTATCTCCTTCATATCCACATGGCCCGGTGATGATCTACGCCATCAAATACCTCCCACTCAAGCTTAAAGGACCAGCTCGGCATTGGCTTAACAGCTTGCCAGCAGAATCAATTGGTTGTTGGGAGGACACGGAAGCCGCATTCCTCGACAATTTCCGGGCACCTATATGCGACCACCGAGACGCCGATGACCTAAGCCACATAATTCAGCAGCCAGAGGAATCGGCCAGACAATTCTGGACATGGTTTCTAACCAAGAAAAATCAAATAGTCGACTGTCCGGATGCAGAGGCCCTTGCAGCCTTCAAACATAACATCCGTGACCAGTGGCTTGCCTGGCACCTAGGACAGGAAAAGCCTAAATCCATGGCAGCCCTCACAACACTCATGACCCTCTTTTGCGCGGGAGAAGACAGCTGGCTAGCTCGTAGTAATAACATGACCAAGAGCCATGGTATTTCGGATACCAAGGACATCAATGGCAGGTCGGCGTCGCAACAAGCACAAGCGCCGCGTGCTTGCGACAATCTTTGAGGATCTGGCGGTTAATGCGATTCGAGGCTCTAAACCGGTCGCGAAAAGCGATTTAAAAGAAATACTCGGGCCCGTCGGTTTGGACCAAATACTCGATCGCTCGTGCGGATACGGCACCCCGAAAAACCAGCCAATCACACCAATAGGGATTGTTGGGTGTTCAAGCGAGCGAGCACGTTAAGTGCGAAAATAGAGACAAGGGGCTGCATAGCGATGGCGAGGAGGAGCCCGGCCGCCAAACAATAGGGGACGAAGGGCTTCCCCCACAAGTGCGGACGGTGAACATGATATCGCAACCCACATCCGCAAAAGGGGTGGAAGCGTGCACTCGAGGGCGTATATGTGTTGGAGCGATCGCCCCAAAGTTCAACCCATGGTCCCCTGCCCGATCACTTTTGATCGAAGGACCACCCACTAGCATCCGCCATGGCGGATTCGCGCGTTGGTTCTAGACCCAATCATTGGCCAGTTCACCTCACTAGAGTCCTTATGGATGGCGGCTGCAGCCTGAACACCTTTATCGGGATATAGTGCGAAAAATGGGCATAGATCCCTCAAGGATTAAGCCCACAAAGACGACCTTTAAAGGCTTCATACCAGGTGTAGAGGCCAACTGTACAGGCTCGGTTACACTTGAGGTGGTCTTCGGATCCTCAGATAATTTCGAGCGAGGTTAATCTTTGACATAGTCCCGTTCGTAGTGGCTATCACGCCTGCTCGGACGAACCGCATTTGCAAAGTTCAATGCGGTGCCGCTTCTCATACCTCAAGCTCAAGATGCCAGGCCCTCGAGGTCATTACGGTCAATGGAAACCTTTGGACTCTCTCTCGAGCGGAGGAGCATCGGCAGCCCTCGGGCGGAAGTACAAAGCAACCTCTCAAGGCAATTCTCGATCCGGCTATTAAGCGTCCGGACACCATCAAGCGCGCCGGAGTAACCTACAACAAGACCGCTGCACGCGTTCCGAGCAAGCGTAGCAATGTGGCTCCAACCCCAGCCCTCGCGAAATTGTGAAACCAGTACTACGCGTACATAACTATGCTCTGGAAATACCATGGGCATAGGGGGAGGGGCACGACCACGGCATGCCCAAAATGCGGCTCAACCGCACTAGGGGCTCCCGATTTTGTCATTCTTTTTCTTACTTTTAGGACTCCACTCTACGGAAGGCCTGTCCAGCAGCACAATCGCCGAACACACGATGCAACAGCCAGGGAGGCAGAAAGCTACGTCGGGTGTCCAGGTGGTCTCTATAACGAGCAGTATAATTGTTTCACATATCATCCCGTAGCTCGCCCCTGGAGGGGGACATGCCAAATAGTCCCATCTCTTGCTTATCTCACTATTTGTATCGTCCTGCTTTCACCGCAGCCTTTTCGAATAAACAATACATAGCTTTTGTCTATTATTGCATTCCCTTTTTCATCTATATATGTTCATTAATGACATGTTGCACCCGTACACTTTGGTACGGCCAAATACCCAGTATTTGGGAGAACCACTGCGATTGTGCCCGGTTGAGCTGGGCTAAGCACCTCCGTGGAAAAGCTAAAACTGACCGTCATGATAGAGGCGAGAGCTGGTCGCTGTTCGAGAGGTTTTCGAGTCCCTAAAGACTTATGCGCTTAGGCGAGTCGGCTTTGTCCGGCCTAGGCGTGGATAAGCGCCACGAACTCGGTCTTCAAATACTAGGGGCTTCAGCGAAATTTAAAATTACAGAATTCTATGGCTAAGTGAGAGTGTTCAAGCATTATAGTCCGATTGCCTTGTTACGTCGTGTTGGCGCCTCCCTCGAAGGACCCAAGAATGGGAAAAAAGCGCTCAAGTTTATCCCGAACACCCCAAAGACTTTCATGGCATGGGGCGAAGCCGACAACTCGCCATCTCTCAAATTTAACATCTGACGCACATAAGGTAATATTTTAAATTCAAAAGCGTTGCTTAGCGCATATGAACAAGTTTTCAGCGTCTGGGATCACAAATGCGAGTTTACTCAAAATTACATCTTTGGAGCATTCATACGCTATAAGGCGGGCACCCTTGAGGGCGCCCTCATAATACATCTACGGCTTGCGATGCTCCTTGCCGGCGGTGGTCCGTCCGTCACAAGCTTCTCAGCGTCCATCTTGCCCAGTGCACTTTAGCATGGGCAAGGGCCCTCTGAGCACCTTGATGCATATGGGCGCTTGATGACTTCAAGCCATGGACAGGCATCCACCGGCTGCCTCACTAGCCGAAGTAGCTCCTGTGCATGGCTTCCCCGAGCCACAGCCGGACTATGAGACCCTTCATGGCCTGTTCGGCCACCTTATGGAGCTCGACCAGCTGCTTCACTGGTGGCCAAAACACCAGTGTCCGGCCTCGGCATCTTGAGACCAGAACACCTTCTCCGTCGAGCTCCCTCTTCCGCTTTCGGTAGAATCGGCAGCGTCGGACACACTCAGGAAGATCTGCGAGCAGCTCTGGAGAGCTCAGGACTCGGGTAAGTAACAAGTAATTCACTTTCACGTGCTTGCTTTGCATAAATAATGCCTTACCGCCGCTATCTTCTTCATCGCCTCAATTTCTGGAGGGCTTTTGGGCTTGGCCTTGGCAGATTTAGGCGCTCTCAAGGGCCGAGGCGAGCTCGGACTCTCGAGTCTTTGAGTCAAGCTCAAACTCTCGTGTTTTCCACGAGGCACAGGAGCTCTTGCTGCACCTCCGCCACCCGCGCCTCTTGCTTCTCTCACTCGGTGCGCTCCACGGCCGCCTTGTCTTCGGCCTTGGACAGCGCTTCCTTCAGGGTCGCCACCTCGGTTGTGGATCCTGTAATACTCACCTTGGTCCTATCATTTTTTGCAACCACATCTTTTTATATACTTACATAAGGTATTACTTACCTTCCTTGTCTTCGAGCTGCTTCTTGGCAAGGCCGAGCTCAATCTCGAACCGCTCGAGGCTCTGCTTCAATGCATCGACCTCCGCAGTCAGTGCGGCAGAGGTTAGCAGCGCAGCCTGCATTCCCATATTGACATAATTATGTTAGACTCCTGCGTATATCTTTTAGATCCTCAGTTCGGTTTTTCTTTCCGAACACCAAACTGAGCATCAGGGGCTACTGTCTATGCGTAATATTTTACATATCTTAAATACATACCTCAAAGCCTGTTAGAAGGCTGGCACGAGCTTGATCAGCCCGCTCTTGGCGGACTGAACCTTCTGGATCACCACACTCATAATAGTGCGGTGCTCCTCGTCGATGGAGGCACCGTTAAGCACCCCCAGCAGATTATCCGGTGCCTCCGGTTGGGCGGAGGTCACCGGCGTCGTAAACTTGCCCTTCTTACTAGGGGCGCTGCGGACTCGGAACCACTGAAGGTTCGGTGCGGTGTCGACCTAGGGCGGACTTGGAGCCCTTGGGGTTTTGTCCCTTTGCTTTGGAGTGCGGGAGGTCGCCTTGCGGCGCCTCGGGACCACCTCCTCCTGGCTTTGACCCTTTTGGGACTCCACCTCGGCATCATCCGCAGCGCGAGGAGAGGAGGCGGCCGGAAGTGAAGTGCTATTCACATCCGATGAAACCAGGGAGCCGCTCGACGAAGCATCGAGCCCGGCCTTGGGCGGATTGCATGATTATATTCGGCGTCAGAAGATACTGTGCAACAAAGGAACGCCATGAGTTATTCTGGTATCCGGATACTTACGATTTTGCCAGGGGCTTGGCCCTGGATGGCCACTCCTCTTCGCCGTCGTCGGCGTTGGTGGAGTAGTCCGGAGGAAGGGTCCTCCCCTTCTTGGACCCTCCGGCCCCCTCGGTTGGGGCGGCCTTCCTTTAGGTTCCTCCCCCCGCTGGAGGGGGAGAGCCCTCTTCTTCCTCCTCCTCGTCTTCGTGGGAGGAGTGCACCTCGGAGTCATCGGACGATGAATCCGACACCACCGGGCGCCGGGAACTCTTTCGAGTTCCCGTGGCCTTCTTCTTGGCCTTCTTCTCCGGCACCACGTAAGGTGCCGGAACCGGCAGCCCCGTCAAGTGGGCGTCCGCTAGGTCCTCAGGCAAAGGAGCCAGACAGTGAATCTATCCGGTCTTCTTCTGCCATTCCTGTCAAAGGAACGGGAGCTTAGATCCTGCATAGAGTCAAACTATGAAAAACAAGTATCCCGTAAAGGAAATTCAAAATTTTATACGCATCACCAAGATCAATCTATGGAGATTCTAGCAACAAGAGAGGGAGAGGATGGGCATGTTCATACCCTTGCAGATCGCTAAGCGGAAGCGTTACAAGAACGCGGATGAAGGAGTCGTACTCGCAGCGATTCAGATCGCGGTTGATTCCGATCTAAGCACCGAACAACGGTGCCTCCGTGTTCAACACACGTACAGCCCGGGGACGTCTCCCCCTTCTTGATCTAGCAAGTGGATAGGAGAAGTTGAGGGAGAACTCCAACAGCACGACGGCATGGTGGTGATGGAGCTCGTGGTTCTCCGGCAGGGCTTCGCCAAGCACTACGGAGGAGGAGGAGGTGTTGGAGGAGGGAGAGGGCTGCGCCCGGGAAGGGTCGGCTGCCCTCTCTCTCTCTCTCATATATAGGGGAAGGGAGGAGGGGCGCCTAGGGTTCCCTAGGGGAGGCGGCGGCCATAGGGAAACCCTAGATGGGTTTTGGCGCCCCACCCCTAGGAAACTTGCCCCCCAAGCCGGGAGGGTGGCTGCCCTAGGGGTGGCGCCCCCACTCCTCCTGGTTACGTGAGATGGGGTGGGAGGCGCTCAGCCCCTTAGTGGGCTGATGTGCCCTCTCCCTTGGCCCATAAGGCCCCCAAAGCTTGCCGGGTCTCAAAAACCCCTTTCGCACGCTGGTCATCACAGTACCCCGAAACAATTCCGGACTCCAATACCCTTCGTCCAATATACCGATCTTCACCTCCGGACCATTTCGGAGCTCCTCGTCATGTCCGGGATCTCATCCGGGACTCCGAACAAACTTCGGTAACCACATACTATTTCCCATAACAACTCTAGCGTCACCGAACCTTAAGTGTGTAGACCCTACGGGTTCGGGAACCATGCAGACATGACCGAGACGTTCTCCGGTCAATAACTAACAGCGGGATCTGGATACCCATGTTGGCTTCCACACGTTCCACGATAACCTCATCGGATGAACCACGATGTCAAGGATTTAAGCAATCCCGTATGCAATTCCCTTTGCCTACCGGTATAGTACTTGCCCGAGATTCGATCGTCGGTATCCCGATACCTTGTTCAATCTCGTTACCGACAAGTCTCTTTACTCGTTCCGTAACACATCATCCCGTGATCAACCCCTTGGTCACATTGTGCACATTATGATGATGTCCTACCGAGTGGGCCCAGAGATACCTCTCCGTCACAGCGGAGTGACAAATCGATCTCGATTCGTGCCAACCCAGAGACACTTTTGGAGATACCGTAGTGCACCTTTATAGCCACCCGATTCGTTGTGACGTTTGGTACACCAAAGCATTCCTACGGTATCCGGAGTTGCACAATCTCATGGTCTAAGGAAATGATACTTGACATTAGAAAAGCTTTAGCATCTGAACTACGATCTTTGTGCTAGGCTTAGGATTGGGTCTTGTCCATCACATCATTCTCCTAATGATGTGATCCCGTTATCAACAACATCCAATGTCCATGGTCTGGAAACCATAACCATCTATTGATCAACGAGCTAGTCAACTAGAGGCTTACTAGGGACATGGTGTTGTCTATGTATCCACACATGTATCTGAGTTTCCTATCAATACAATTATAGCATGGATAATAAACGATTATCATGAACAAGGAAATATAATAAAAATAACTAATTTATTATTGCCTCTAGAGCATATTTCCAACAGTATCCCACTTGCACTAGAGTAATCTAGTTCACATCACCATGTGATTAACACTGATAGGTCACATCGCCATGTGACCAACATCCAAAGAGTTTACTAGTGTCACTAAACTAGTTCACATCACCATGTGATTAAGACTCAATGAGTTACGGGGTTTGATCATGTTTTGCTTGTGAGAGAGGTTTTAGTCAGCGGTGCGCAACATTCAGATCCGTATGTATTTCATAAATCTCTAGGTCATATTGTAAATGCTGCTTCCACACTCCACTTGGAGCTATTCCAAATGGTTGCTCCACTATCACGTATCCGGTTTGCTACTCGAGTCTCTCGGATAGGTGTTAAAGCTTGCATCGGCGTAACCCTTCACGCCGAACTCTTTATCACCTCCATAATCGAAACATGTCCTTATTTACTCCAAGGACAATTTTGACCGTTGTCCAATGATCCATTCTGGATCATTCTTGTACCCTAGTGACTCATGGCAAGGCACACTTCGGTGCGGTACACATCATAGCATACTATAGAGCCTACGTCTAAAGCATAGGGGACGACCTTCGTCTTTCTCTCTCTTTTGCCGTGGTCGAGCTTTAACTCTTAACTTCATACCTTACAACTCAGGCAAGGACTACTTCTTTGACTGATCCATCTTGAACACCTTCAAGATCATGTCAAGGTATGTGCTCATTTGAAAGTACCATTTAGCGGTTTTTGATCTATCCTCATAGATCTTGATGCTCAATGTTCAAGCAGCTTAATCCAGGTTTTCTATTGAAAAACACTTTCCAAATAACCCTATATGCTTCCCAGAAATTCTACATCATTTCTGATCAACAATATATCAACAACATATACTCAGCAGAAATTCTATAGTGCTCCCACTCACTTCTTTGGAAATACAAGTTTCTCATAAACTTTGTATAAACCCAAAATCTTTGATAATCTCATCAAAGCGTACATTCCAACTCCGAGATGCTTACTCCAGTCCTTAGAAGGATTGCTGGAGCTTTGCATACATGTTAGCGTCTTTCGAGATTGTCAAAACCTTCGGTTGTATCACATACAACCTTTCCTCAAGAAAATTGTCGAGAAACAATGGTTTTGACATCCTATCTGCAAGATTTCAAAAATAATGCAGAATCTGCTAATCCAATTCAACGGACTCTTAGCATCGCTATGGTGAGAAAGCCTCACCGTAGTCAACTCCTTGAATCTTGTCGGAAAACATCTTAACGACAAGTCGAGCTTTCTTAATGGTGATACTTGCCATCATTATCATCTTCCTTTTAAAATCCATCTGCCCAATAGCCTTCGACCATCAAGCAGTTCTTCCAAAGTCTACACTTTGTTTTCATACATGGATCCTCTCTCGGATTTTATGGCCTCGAGCCATTTGCCGAATCCGGGCCCACCATCGCTTCTCCATAGCTCGTAGGTTCATTGTTGTCTAGCAACATGACCTTCAAGACATGATTCTTGTACCATTTGAGTAGTATGCATCCTTGTCACCCTACAAGGTTCGGTAGTGACTTGATCCAAGTTTCATGATCACTATCATCAACTTCCACTTCAATTGGTGTAGGTGCCACAGAACAACTTCACGTGCCTGCTACCTACGGGTTGAAGTGATGGTTCAATAACCTTATCAAGTCTCCACCATCCTCCCACTCAATTTTCGAGACAATTCACTACGGGAAACAGGAGATTTGTCGTCAGTACCGCTCTTTGCCGTCAGCATTTCATCGGGACAGACGGCAAATATTAAATTTGCCGACAGCTACTGACGGCAAAGAACAACTGACAGCAAAGACATACTTTGCCGTCTGCAGAAAAAACACAAACGGCAAAGAGACTTTGGCGTCTGCATTTCTATTTACAAACGGCAAAGAGGTTACTTTGACGTCTGTTAAAAAAACACGCAGACGGCAAAGTCTTTGTCTGTCTATTTTAGAACAGACGGCAAAGTAACCTATTTGCTGTATGTAAATAAAAATGCAGACGGCAAAGACAGCAAAGAGAAAACACATCTCGTGGATCGATCCCACGGATCGATGAGGTGGCACAATCGCAGCCACCCCACCACTCGCCTCTCCTCCCTGATATCTCACCCACCCCGACCCCACCACGTTCTCTGCCTTATCCCTTCGCTCATTCTCTCTCTCCCTTATCCCTGCACGCAACCCACCCCACCACCTTGCTCGCCTCCGGATCTCGCCACCAGTTTCGTCTCCCGTCCCCCGTCCCTGGCCACCGGCGAGTGCCGCCAGCCGGTCCCCCGTCGCCACCGGCGTGCCCGCTTTGTTCCCCATCCCACTCGCCACAAGCTCCATCCCCAGTCCCCCGTCCCTGCTCGCCTGCTTGCCATCGAGCGCCGCCAGCTCGGCCCCCCTCGCGCCCGGCGTGGCCGTCCCGTTCCCCATCCCACTCGCCACCGGCGCGGCCGGCCCATTCCCTCGTCCTCCCGACGTGGCAGGCCCCGTCACCAGCCGGTCCGGCGCGGCCCCATCACAAGCCGCCCCGACCAAGTCCATCGTCGCCCCCGGCGCCACCGGTCACCGCTGACCGCGCCGGCCTCTACACTTCAGAAGGAAACCGCATCGACGCCTCGCGATACCCGCATGGCCGGCCACATCCTCCGTCGCCCCCGGCGCGGTCGTCATGTCCCCCGTCGTGCTCGGAAGGTCTCCTCCCCATCAACTGGCCGTGACACCACAAGCTGCTGCACACTGGAGTGGCCTCCTCCCCATCAAGGCCTCGCTCCACAGGCCGCATCGGCTTCTGCCCGTCGTGGTCGAAAGGTGGCCATGCAAGCTTCGGGGTTAACTTGGCAGCCCTGTGTAATCTGATTTTTTTGTCTTCATAGATGATTGTCAGACTATTGAATGATTGATTATCAAACTACCAAAACGCAAGTGAAGATTTTGCCTACGCCTTTTTATTAGCTGTTTTTATAATGAGCAAAAAAATCCTATGCCTTCGACCATCTAGGGCCTCTGTACCTGGACTATTGCTACCTATATTTTTTTTAAATAATAAAAGACTTTGTCGTATGGGATGTATGAGGCTGACGGCACAGGCATAGTCTAGCTGACGGCAAAGATGGTTTTCTTTGCTGTCTGCTACTACTAAGCTTGATGGCAAAGAGAGAGTTGGCTTACGGCAAAGTCTTTGCCGTCTTCCTTATAAAATGCTGACGGCAAAGTATTCTTTGCCGACTTATCTTTACCGTCTGAGTTTGCCGTCTGCTTCCTGACAGCAAAATCTTTGCCGTCTGGATTTAGGTCTTTGCCGTCTGGAATTCACAGACGGCAAATTACCTATTTCCTGTAGTGTGCAAACTTTTCCTCGAGAAAGGACCCGATTCAAGAAACAATCCTATTGCTTTTCGGATCTGAATTAGGAGGTATACCCAACTGTTTTGGGTGTCCTATGAAGATGTATTTATCCGCTTTGGGTTCGAGCTCATCAGCCTGAAACCTTTTTCACATAAGTGTCGCAGCCCCAAACTTTTAAGAAACGACAACTTAGGTTTCTCAAAACCATAGTTCATACCGTGTCGTCTCAACGGAATTACGTGGTGCCCTATTTAAAGTGAGTGTGGTTGTCTCTAATGCCTAACCCATGAACGATAGTGGTAATTCGATAAGAGACATCATGGTACACACCATATCCAATAGGGTGCAACTATGATGTTCGGACACACCATCACACTATGGTGTTCCAGGCGGTATTAATTGTGAAACAATTTCCACAATGTCTTAATTGCGTGCCAAAACTCGTAACTCGGATATTCATCTCTATGATCATATCATAGACATTTTATCCTCTTGTCACGAAGATCTTCAACTTCACTCTGAAATTACTTGAACCATTCAATAATTCAGACTTTTGTTTCATCAAGTAAATATATTCAGTATTTACTCAAATCATCTGTGAAGTAAGAACATAACGATATCCACTGCGTGCCTCAGCACTCATTGGACTGCACACATCAAAATGTATTACTTCCAACAAGTTGCTTTCTTGTTCCATTTCTTGAAAACGAGGCTTTCGGTCATCTTGCCCATGTGGTATGATTTGCATGTCTCAACTGATTCAAAATCAAGTGAGTCCAAGCGGTCCATTTGCATGGAGTTTCTTCATGCATATACACCAATAGACATGGTTCGCATGTCTCAAACTTTTCAAAAGCGAGTGAGTCAAAGATCCATCAACATGGAGCTTCTTCATGCGTTTATACCAATATGACTTACATGGCGATTGCCACAAGTAGGTGGTACTATCATTACTATCTTATATCTTTTGGCATGAACATGTGTATCACTACGATCGAGATTCAATAAACCATTCATTATAGGTGCAAGACCATTGAAGGTATTATTCAAATAAGCAGAGTAACCATTATTCTCCTTAAATGAATAACCAGATTGCGATAGACATAATCCAATCATGTCTATGCTCAACGCAAAACACCAAATAACAATTATTTAGGTTTAACACCAATCTCGATGGTAGAGGGGCGTGCGATGCTTGATCACATCAAGCTTGGAAAACTTCAACACATATCGCCGCTCACCTTTAGCTAGTCTCCGTTTACTCAGCAGCCTTTTATTTGAGTTACTAATACTTAGCAACCGAACGGTATCTAATACCCTAGTGCTACTAGGAGTACTAGTAAAGTACACATTAACATAATGTATATCAATATACTTCTATCGACCTTGCCAGCCTTCTCATCTACCAAGTATCTAGGGTAATTATGCTCCATGTTGTTCCCTTATTACGAAGCACTTAGTCTCGGGTTTGGGTTCAACCTTGGGTTTCTTCACTAGAGCAGCAGCTGATTTGCCGTTTCATGAAGTATCCCTTCTTGCCCTTGCCCTTCTTGAAACTAGTGGTTTCACCAACCATCAACAATTTGATGCTCCTTCTTGATTTCTACTTTCGCTGTGTCAAACATCGCGAATATCTCAAGGATCTTCATATCTATCCCTGATATGTTACAGTTCATCACGAAGCTCTAGCAGCTTGTGGCAATGACTTTGGAGAAACATCACTATCTCATCTGGAAGATCAACTCCCACTCGATTCAAGTGATTGTTGTACTCAGACAATCTGAGCACAAGCTCAAAGATTGAGCTTTTCTCCCTTAGTTTGTAGGCTAAGAAAATCGTCGGATGTCTTATACCTCTTGACGTGGGCACGAGCCTGAAATCCCAATTTCAGCCCTCGAAACATCTCATATGTTCCGCGACGTTTCGAAATCGTCTTTGGTGCCTCAACTCTAAACCGTTTAACTGAACTATCACGTAGTTATGAAAACGTGTATTTGAGATGTTCGCAACATCCACAGACGACGTTCGAGGTTCGGCACACTGAGCGGTGCATTAAGGACATAAGCCTTCTACGAAGCAACGAGGAAAATCCTCAGTTTACGGATCTAGTCCGCATAATCTCTACTATCAACTTTCAACTAAGTTTTTCTCTAGGAACATATTTGAAATAGTAGAACTAAAGCGCGAGCTACGACATAATTTGCAAAAACCTTTTGACTATGTTTAGGATAATTAAGTTCATCTTATGAACTCCCACTCAAGATAGAATCCCTCTAAGTCATCTAAGTGATTACATGATCCGAGTCAACTAGGCCGTGTCTGATCATCACGTGAGACGGACTAGTCATCATCGGTGAACATCTTCATGTTGATCGTATCTACCATACGACTCATGCTCGAGCTTTCGGTCTCTTGTGTTCCGAGGCCATGTCTGTACATGCTAGGCTCGTCAAGTCAACCTAAGTGTTTCACGTGTGTAAATCTGTCTTACACCCGTTCTATGTGAACGTTAGAATCTATCACACCCGATCATCACGTGGTGCTTCGAAACAACGAACTTCCGCAGCGGTGCACAGTTAGGGGGAACACTTTCTTGAAATTTTAATGAGGGATCATCTTATTTACTACCGTTGTTCTAAGAAAATAAGATGCATAAACATGATAAACATCACATGCAATCAAAAAGTGACATGATATGGCCAATATCATTTTGCTCCTTTTGATCTCCATCTTCGGGGCTCCATGATCATCATTGTCACCAGCATGACACCATGATCTCCATCATCGTGTCTCCATGAAGTTGTCTCGCCAACTATTACTTATACTACTATGGCTAACGGTTTAGCAATGAAGTAAAGTAATTACATGGCGTTATTCAATAACACGCAGGTCATAAAATAAATTAAGACAACTCCTATGGATCCTGCCGGTTGTCATACTCATCGACATGCAAGTCGTGATTCCTATTACAAGAACATGATTAATCTCATACATCACATATCATTCATCACGTTCTTTTGGCCATATCACATCACATAGCATACCCTGCAAAAACAAGTTAGACGTCCTCTAATTGTTGTTTGCATGTTTTACGTGGCTGCTATGGGTTTCTAGCAAGAACGTTTCTTACCTATGCAAAACCACAACGTGATATGTCAATTGCTATTTACCCTTCATAAGGACCCTTTTCATCGAATCCGATCCGACTAAAGTGGGAGGCGGCACCTGCTAGCCACCTTATGCAACAAGTGCATGTCGATCGGTGGAACCTGTCTCACGTAAGTGTACGTGTAAGGTCGGTCCGGGCCGCTTCATCCCACAATACCGTCGAAACAAGATTGGACTAGTAACGGTAAGCATATTAAACAAAATCAACGCCCACAACAACTTGTGTTCTACTCGTGCATAGAATCTATGCAATAGACCTAGCTCATGATGCCCTTTGTTGGGGAGCGTGGCAGAAATTCAAAATTTTCTCGCATCACCAAGATCAATCTATGGAGATTCTAGCAACAAGAGAGGAGAGGATGAGCATCTTCATACCCTTGAAGATCGCTAAGCGGAGCGTTAAGAACGCGGATGAAGGAGTCGTACTCATGGCGATTCAGATCGCGGTTGAATCCGATCTAAGCACCGAACAACGGTGCCTCGCGTTCACCACACGTACAGCCGGGGACGTATCCTCCTTCTTGATCCAGCAAGGGAGAGGAGAAGTTGAGGAGAACTCCGGCAACGACGGCGGCATGGTGGTGATGGAGCTCGTGGTTCTCCGGCGAGGCTTCGCCAAGCACTACGGAGGAGGAGGAGGTATTGGAGGGCGGAGAGGGCTGCGCCGAGAAGGGGTGCGGCTGCCCTCTCTCTCTCTCACTATATAGGGGAAGGGAGGAGGGGGCGCCTAGGGTTCCCTAGGGAGGCGGCGGCCATAGGGAAACCCTAGATGGGTTTTGGCGCCCCACCCCTAGGAAACTTGCCCCCCAAGCCGGGAGGGTGGCTGCCCTAGGGGTGGCGCCCCCGTCTCGAGTTACGAGAGATGGGGTGGGAGGGCGCTCAGCCCCTTAGTGGGCTGATGTGCCCTCTCCCCTCAGCCCATAAGGCCCCCCAAAGCTTGTCGGGGCCTCCGAAACCCCTTTCGGGCACGCTGGTCATCACCTGGTACCCCCGGAACAATTCCGGACTCCAATACCCTTCGTCCAATATACCGATCTTCACCTCCGGACAATTCCGGAGCTCCTCGTCATGTCCGGGATCTCATCCGGGACTCCGAACAACCTTCTGTAACCACATACTATTTCCCATAACAACTCTAGCGTCACCGAACCTTAAGTGTGTAGACCCTACGGGTTCGGGAACCATGCAGACATGACCGAGACGTTCTCCGGTCAATAACTAACAGCGGGATCTGGATACCCATGTTGGCTCCCACATTTTCCACGATGATCTCATCGGATGAACCATGATGTCAAGGATTTAAGCAATCCCGTATGCAATTCCCTTTGCCTATCGGTATAGTACTTGCCCGAGATTCGATCGTCGGTATCCCAATACCTTGTTCAATCTCGTTACCGGCAAGTCTCTTTACTCGTTCCGTAACACATCATCCCGTGATCAACCCTTGGTCACATTGTGCACATTATGATGATGTCCTACCGAGTGGGCCCAGAGATACCTCTCCGTCACGCGGAGTGACAAATCCCAGTCTCAATTCGTGCCAACCCAACAGACAATTTCGGAGATACCCGTAGTGCACCTTTATAGCCACCCAGTTACATTGTGACGTTTGGTACACCCAAAGCATTCCTACGGTATCCGGGAGTTGCACAATCTCATGGTCTAAGGAAATGATACTTGACATTAGAAAAGCTTTAGCATACCAACTACACGATCTTTGTGCTAGGCTTAGGATTGGGTCTTGCCCATCACATCATTCTCCTAATGATGTGATCCCGTTATCAACGGCATCCAATGTCCATGGTCAGGAAACCGTAACCATCTATTGATCAACGAGCTAGTTAACTAGAGGCTTACTAGGGACATGGTGTTGTCTATGTATCCACACATGTATCTGAGTTTCCTATCAATACAATTATAGCATGGATAATAAACGATTATCATGAACAAGGAAATATAATAAAAACAACTAATTTATTATTGCCTCTAGAGCATATTTCCAACATGAGCATGACCTGGATTACGTTGACGAGTTTAACCTTTTTGTCCACCAGGTTTTGGACGCAGGTTTGGAGGCCGGTCCGCTCTTCCGAATTACCCCACGACAGGCCCTTCTCTTTCCAGGAGGTGAGCCGTGTGGGGATGCCGATCGAATTGGGGCGCTGCCCACTCAGGGTCACGCGGCTCGGTGACATAGAACCACCCCGATTGCCACCCCTTTATGATCTCCACGAAGGAGCCTCGAGCCATGTAACGTTGGGCATCTTGCCCACCATGGCACCTCCGCACTCCGCTTGCTGGCCGCCCACTACCTTCGGCTTGACATTGAAGGTCTTCAGCCATAAGCCGAAGTGGGGCTTGATGCGGAGGAAGGCCTCGCACACGACGATAAACGCCGAGATGTTGAGGACGAAGTTCGGGGCCAGATCGTGGAAATCCAGGCCGTAGTAGAACATGAGCCCCCAGACAAATGAGTGAAGTGGGAAACCTAGTCCGCGGAGGAAATGGGTGAGGAACACCACCCTCTCATGGGGCCTGGGGGTGGGGATGAGCTGCCCCTTGACGGGGAGCCGGTGTGCGATGTCATTGGACAAGTATCCGGCTTTCCTCAGCTTCTTGATGTGTTCCTTCGTGACGGAGGAGGCCATCCACTTGCCTCCCGCTCCAGACATGGCTGGAGAAGGTTGAGGTGGGATGTGCGGACTTGGGCGCTGGAGCTCGAGTTTGTGAAAATGGATAAGCAAAGGAGGAAGAAGGCGTAGATGAGAAAGGTGGATCCTTATCCCCTTATATGGACGGACGAATCTATGTGCCCCCCACCAGCCTGGTAAAACTCGCTTATCTCCCAAGCGCCGTAACTAATGGCACGGTTGGGTTACCCACGCCCGTATTGATGAGAATCCCGGAATAAGGGGACACGATCTCTGCTCGACAAGGCGTGCCAAGGAAACTGCCTCGCTGAGTCTTGTTGAGGTGGGACAGTAAAATGATCCGAATAAAGGCTTGGCCGTGGTTTAATGTCATGCTGCGGAATCGTCGTGATTGGATTTGTGTAAATATTATTCTCTCTCACGGTGGTATGTGGAACTTATTTTGCGAGCGGACACTATCCTTATGTTCAAAATCTTCTATGAAGTATTCGAGGAGGAACCCGCCTTGCAATGCGAAGAAAATCTGCGCGCGGACTCGTCGTCATTGAAGCCTGGTTCAGAGACTCTTGAGGAGTCTGGATTAGGGGTGTCCGGATGGCGGACTATAACCTTTGGCCGGACTCCTGGACTATGAAGATACAAGATTGAAGACTTCGTCCCATGTCCGGATAGGACTTTCCTTGGCATGGAAGGCAAGCTTGGCGATACGGATATGTAGATCTCCTCCCATTTGTAACCGACTCTATGTAACCCTAACCCCCTCCGGTGTCTATATAAACCGGAGGGTTTTAGGCCGTAGGACGAACAACAATCATACCATAGGCTAGCTTCTAGGGTTTAGCCTCTCTGATCTCGTGGTAGATCTACTCTTGTACTACCCATATCATCAATATTAATCAAGAAGGAGTAGGGTTTTACCACCATCGAGAGGGCCCGAACCTGGGTAAAAACATCGTGTCCCTTGTCTCCTGTTACCATCCGCCTAGACGCACAGTTCGGGACCCCCTACCCGAGATCCGTTCGGGGGTGTCCGCTGGGATGCAACCCGGCCAAAACTCTCGATCGATCTGGCAATAACATCCGGTCGGGAGGCGGCCGAGCAGGAGGCCTGTCATGCCGTCGGCTCGAGATCTTGATGGATCTCATGGATAAGCTTACGCCCATTAACCGCCATGGTTATTCCTGCAAATCAAGATGAGCATAACGCGGAGGTGGCACAGTGCGTGAAGCGGTAGCTCGAGCCAAGGAGGCCTTGGAAGCCGAGGACACCAGGTTAATTCTGAGCAGCGGCTTTAGATGCACGGCGCAGCAGCTCGGTCGAGGCTTTCCACAAATATGAGCTGAGCAGCGTCTAATGAGGTAATGAGAACACTACTACAAAAGGGCTATAGATGGAATGGATACTAATGGCGCACCTGTGATGTGGTGCGCCATTAGTATATTCTAATGGCGCACCATGTCTCGATGCGCCATTAGTAATATATTACTAATGGCGCTTTGGTGTGTAGTGCGCCATTAGTAGTTTGGGAAAAAAACATAAGAAATTTTTTTGTTACTAATGGCGCACCACTAGTTTTAACTAGTAATGGCGCACTTTCCTCTGGTGCGCCATTACTAAGTTTTTTTAAAAGAAAAAATCAAAAAAAAATATCATTTTTTAATTATTTTTTTCAAAACTACTAATGGCGCACCGCGGGAGTGGTGCGCCATTAGTAGTTGAACAACTACTAATGGCGCACCACCCCACGGTGCGCCATTAGTAACTTGGTTACCTTCCACCTTCCACGATGCGTCGTCGGTGGAAGGTGGCCAGAATTACTAATGGCGCACCGTGGGAGTGATCGCCATTAGTAGTTCCCACGATGCGCCATTAGTAACTTGGCCACCTTCCACGAATACACCCCGTGGATCGCCTTTTTAGTTTAGAAAAATAAAAGAAAATGATGAAAATGTCAAAAAAATAAAAGAAAATAAGTTTCCCATGTGATATGTGGTCTAGTTGTTGGGAAAATCTCTCGAGAATTTGTAAAAATGGGCATAACTTTTGCATACTAACTCGGATGAAAAAGTTTTTTATATGAAAAATCATCTACTCGAAAAGTTACATCCAAATTTAGCAGGGGAACCCGTTAAACATTCAAAATCCCCAAAACCTAACAGAAAAAAAAAGTTACGGGGCTTTCAAGATCTAGCGGCAAAAAAATTCAAAATTTCAAACTTACTAGTGGCGCACCGTGGATGTGGTGCGCCACTAATGCTGAAAAAAAAATTACTAATTTCAAAAAAGATTTGAATTTTTTTCAAAAAATAATCGTAATATGATCGAGAAGTTTGAAATATTTTCAAAATTTCATCATAGTCATTAACATGAACAAAGTCCTAGACATCAATAAGGTATAACAGATTGATATGCTAGATATATCAACAAGTGCACGTGAAGTGAGCTATTCTTTGGGGTTGGATAGAACTCGAAGTTAAGCGTGCTTGGGCTGGAGTAGTGTGAGGATGGGTGACCTTTGGGAAGTTTGACCACGGAGTGCGATTTGACCTGAGATTGAGCATAGAGACCGAGATTAAGTCATAGTGAACTGAGATTAAGAAAAATTGAAAAAAATTTAAAAAATTTAAAAAATTTGAAAAATTTAAAAAATTTGAAAAAAATGTTACTAATGGCGCACTTCTATGTGGTGCGCCATTAGTATACCAGATACTAATGGCGCACCGTGGGCTATACATGGTGCGCCATTAGTATCTAGGTGGTGCGCCATTAGTAAAAATTACTAATGGCGTGCTATTAATGGCGCACCACAGATGCGCCATTAATAGCCAAAATAGGTGTGCCATTAGTAGGGGTTTTTCTAGTAGTGGAAGGAGGCACTAGAAAACTCAATCCCGTTTGCCTCCGGTTTACGACCCTCGGAACCTTTTCGCTACACCCAGTGCCGGCCCTAGCAACCCGCCCGAAGCAAATCAGTTCACAACAGCCGGAGCGGGAGGACCAACTCAGCTTCAAGAGATGGCACCTCCTCATGGGAGTATGGCTCCGCCCCGCTATGGGTCACTTTTCCAACCCCATTGAGAACTTAATCGCAGCATCGGCGCGTTTGACGGCTCTCCCAGTGGACGGTGATGATCCGACAGCGGTGGAGACCCGGAGGATTAGAGAACTTGTTCAGACGACCCTGGCGCAGCAAGAGACTTATTCTTACAGCTGGGACAGAATTCATTCAACTCCTCCGCCTTGGTTAGCACCGCCTCGTCAAAACCGGAGTCCGAGTTACAGCAGGCACATGGAGTCAGAAGCTTTGTCAAGCAATGCCCAGCGTCGTAACCAGCCGGTGGCCATAACCCGTGCAAGACCGAATCGTCGGGGAGAGACGAGCAGGCGGCTCAGCTAGCGGCTCAACAGGCGGCTCATCAAGATCTCCCAGAGTATCCTACGACTTCTATTGGAGCAGGAGTGGCTACTAGAACCGGCGGTGTTCCTTGTTTGGTGCCGGCACAGCAGGATGTACGTCTGCCCAAGGACTTCAAGGGACCTTGAAAGGTGCCGAATTACACGGCCGACTTACAGCCCGGAGCATGGATCAAAAGTTATGAGATGGCCATGGAGCTATTGGAGGTGAGCGATGCAGCGATGGCTAAGTACTTCACCATGATGTTAGACGGAACGGCCCGGTCTTGGTTAAAGGGTTTGCCGCCCAATTCCATTAGCTCATGGGCAGAGCTAAAGGCCCGGTTTATCCAGAACTTCGAGGACACTTGCAAGCAATCTATGTCAACTGTGGACTTGACCAATTGTAAGCAGGAGGAGGGTGAATCCACAACTCATTGGGTGCGCCGGGTCAAGGAAATAATACATTAAATCGATAAGATGGATGCCGGCTCTGTCCTCATGTTGGAGAAGAATTGCCGCTTTGAGCGCCGAGGCGGAATCCGGGCGCCTTAAGCGTGATTGCAATTATATGGGTACACTGATGGCAGCTTTAGTCAATTATGCCGATTCTGATAGTACCAAGGATCCCGCGTCTGATGAGGAAACGACAGGGAAGGGAAAGAAGAACGGCAATGGAAAGGGTCAGCAGCATAACCCGACAAATTAAGGAGGCAACAAGCGTAAGGCGGAGGGTAACCCGGAGTTTGTGGCCAATGCCAATGCACAGGGTAACAATCAGAGACGTAAGGGAAAACCGCCCCCTCGATCTGGCGGGTCAGGCCTATCTCTTGAACAGCTTCTCAATGAGCCTTGCCTGAGACACGGCACCGGGGAACGACCCGCCACCCACTTATGGAAAGATTGCGCGATCATGAAGGCTTTCAAGAATTCCAACATGTTTGATGGCAATCATGGATCGGGCGGCGGTTCAGGGGCCGGCGGCTTTCATGGCCCGGGCGGCGGTTCATGTTCCGACTTTCAGGGAAGTCAAGGCGGCTATAATCAACAGCAGCCTGGTCAAGGGGGACAACAGCAGCAGCAGTCGGGTTATCAAAGCCATCCGAGGCAGCTGAATAGTGGGTAGTATCATGTGTTCACTACTTGTTTATGCAAGCTTGACCAGAAGGTTCGTAAAAGGGCCATGAACTCTGTTAAGCCGGCAGTTCCCCGTTACTTGAGGTGGTCAGAGCAGCCTATTGTATGGAGCAGGGAAGACCACCCGCCCCGGGTTGATAATCCGGGTCAATTAGCCTTGGTGGTGGCGCCTCAGGTCGGTGGATATAAATTTACCAAGGTACTCATGGAAGGAGGTAGCAGTATCAATATCCTCTATTACGAGACCTTTCGACACATGGGTTTGACTGACAAGGATTTAAGGACGTCCAACACCGTTTTCCATGGTGTGGTGCCTACCCGGTCGGTAAGATTGAATCAGAGGTGGCCTTTGGAGATGAAAATGATTCCAGGGCTGAGAAATTAACGTTTGAGGTAGTCAAAATCAAGAGCCCATATCATGCTCTGTTTGGGCGGCCGGCTTATGCCAAGTTCATGGCACGGCCGTGTTATGTTTATCTGCAGCTCAAGATGCCGGGTCACAAAGGCACCATCACTGTGCATGGGAGTCGAAAGGTAGCCTTGGAGTGTGAAGAAGGCGACGCGGCTTATGCTGAGTCTGTTTGTGCAGCGGAAGAGCTAAAGTTTTATCAAAGTAATGTTGACCCGGCGGATATGACCTCTTTGAAGAAACCAACTACAGAGCATGACCCGGCGCTGAAGTTTAAATCGGCCGCTGAAACAAAGCTTGTTGACTTTACTCCAGGCGACTCTTCCAAGCAGTTCAGCATCAGTGCCAACTTGGATCCTAAATAGGAAAGCGCGCTCATCGAGTTCATCCGTGAGAACCGGGACATCTTTGCATGGAAACCTTTTGACATGCCGGGTGTCCCAAGAGAACTCACTGAGCACACTCTTAATATTGATCCAAAGTATAAGCCGGTCAGGCAATTTCTTCGACGGTTCAATGAGGAAAGACGGAAAGCTGTTGGGGAAGAGGTCGCCCGGCTCTTAGCGGTTGGATTCATTGTTGAAGTTTTTCACCCGGAGTGGTTGGCTAACCCGGTGCTGGTACTCAAGAAGAACGGCACTTGGCGGATGTGTGTGGATTACACGGACTTAAATAAGACTTATCCAGTTGATCCCTTTGCCCTCCCCCGTATTGATCAAATCATTGGTGCTACGGCGGGTTGCGAGCGACTGAGCTTTTTGGATGCTTACTCTGGCTATCATAAGATCAAAATGGCAGTTAAGGACCAGGAGAAGACGGCTTTCATCACTCCGTTTGGAGCCTTCTGCTATGTATCTATGCCATTTGGGCTCAAGAGTGCCCAGGCGACTTATCAGAGATGTGTACAAAACTGTCTCCATAGTCAAATTGGGCGCAATGTTCACGCTTATGTGGATGACATCATGGTGAAATCCAGGGAGAAGGAAACTTTGATATCTGATTTAAAGGAGACCTTTGATAATCTCCGGGTTTATAAGATGATGCTTAACCCGGACAAGTGTGTGTTTGGTGTACCTGCAGGCAAGCTTCTGGGCTTTCTGGTCTCAAACAGAGGCATTGAAGCTAACCCGGAGAAGATCAAGGCAATCACCTCCTTGGCTAAACCGGTGTGCATCAATGATGTTTAGTGACTGGCGGGTCGTGTTGCCGCTTTAAGCCGGTTAGGTGAGAAGGCCCTACCGCTGTATCAGATGATGAAGAAAACGGATGCTTTTGTCTGGAGTGATGCTGCTAACGCTGCCTTTGAAGATTTAAAGAGGCAGTTGTCTGAGCCGCCGGTCCTTGCGGCCCCCATTGATAGAGAGCCATTACTATTATATGTGGCTGCTAACGCCCGAGCCGTCAGTGTTGCCATCGTGGTGGAATGCAAGGAGGCTGGCAAGGAGCATCTGGTTCAACGGCCGGTTTACTACATCAGTGAGGTGCTCATTGATTCCAAGCAAAGGTATCCACATTGGCAGAAACTTGTTTACGGAGTGTTTATGGCAAGCCGGAAGCTGAAGCAGTACTTCCAAGGTCATCCTATCATTGTGGTAAGCTCTGCCCCTTAGGAGATATCATACAGAATAGAGAGGCCACGGGACGAGTCGCCAAGTGGGCCATTGAGCTTGGACCCCATGGTTTGAAATACATGCCTCGGATCGCTATCAAGTCTCAAGCCCAGTGGATTTTATCAATGATTGGACAGAGTTGCGAGCACCGAGGAGAAGCCGATAACACATATTGGACTATTCACTTTGATGGGTCCAGTAGTTGGAAGGCCCGGGCTGGAGTTGTTTTAACTTCCCCTCGAGGTGACAAATTTTGTTATGTGCTCCGGCTTATGTTTCCTTGTACTAACAATGCAGCTTTGTACGAGGCCTTACTCCATGGTCTCCGGATGGCCAAAGAGATGAATTTGAGCCGGGTAAGGTGCTTGGGCGACTCAGATCACATAACTCAACAGGTGTCAGGCACGTGGGACTCCAAGGATCCCCTTATGGCGGCGTACCGTCGTGAAGTTGATGATGTGGCTGGGCACTTCAAAGGTTATCAAGTGGAGCACATTGATCGGAGGAAGAATGAGGCGGCTGATGCTTTAAGCCGGCTGGGGTCTTAGCGTAAGCCGGTGCCGCCTAACACCTTTCTCGACGTTTTGCATAACCCTTCTGTCAAAGTGCCTACAGAGGAAGAACTAGCAGTGCCAGACCCGGAGGCACAGCTGGTGGCAGCTCTTCACGTTATCCCGGATTGGACAGTCCCATATTTGGCCTATATGACCCGGGGAGAGTTGCCTGAGGATGAGACCTTGGCGAGACAAATCATCAGGCGGTCCAAATCTATGACAATTGTTCATGGCGAGTTACATCACCGAAGTGTTACTGGGGCGTTTGAACGTTGTGTGTCGCCTACGGAGGGTCAGGAGATACTACGTGAGATCCATGAATGAGATTGTGGTCATCATGCCGGCTCAAAATCTCTGGTGGCCAAGGCTTTGCGTCATGGTTTCTATTGGCTGACGGCTCATGCTGATGCGGAGGATCTGGTCAGCAAATGTGACGGATGTCAAAAATTCTCACGACGAGCTCATGTGTCGGCTCAAGAATTGAGGATGATTCCAATTACTTAGCTGTTTGCAGTCTGGGGGCTTGACATGGTTGGACCTTTCAAAAGTTCTAAGGATAAAAAGACACACCTTTTGGTGGCGGTGGATAAATTCACCAGGTGGGTTGAGGCAGAGCCGGTCAGTAAGTGTGATGCAGCCACGACAGTTCAGTTCATGAAAAAGGTGATCTTTCATTTTGGCTTTCCACACAGCATCATAACTGATAATGGTACTAATCTCTCCAAGGGTGCCATGGAAGAGTTCTGTCAACGAGAACATATCCGGCTTGATGTTTCGGTTGTTGCTCACCCTCAATCTAATGGTCAAGCAGAGAGAGCTAATCAAGAGATCTTGAAGGGTATCAAACCCCGGCTCTTGGTCCCCTTACAGCGAACTCCGGGTTGTTGGGTGGAGGAGCTACCCTCTGTACTGTGGAGCATCAACACTATGCCTACAGATCTACAGGTTACACACCTTTCTTTATGGTGTACGGTGCAGAGGCAGTCCTGCCAAGTGACATCCGGCACGACTCACCCTGCGCATAGGCTTACGTTGAGGCCGATAACGAAAAAGCTCGTCAAGATGCACTTGACTTGTTGAATGAGGAACGAGACTTGGCAATAACCCGCTCGGCCATTTACCAGCAAGACCTGCACCGCTATCACAGCCGCCGGGTTAGAAGCAGAACCTTTCAGGAAGGCTACTTAGTGCTCCGGCTCATCCAGGACCAATCTGATATGCACAAGTTATCCCCTCCTTGGGAAGGACCCTTTGTGGTCAGCAAGAATCTGAACAACGGGTCATACTACCTTATCGATGTTCGAGAGCACAAAGACTCACGTAAGTCGGAGGAGGAGACCCGCCGGCCGTGGAATATCGCCCATCTTCGGCCTTACTATACTTGAGCCACCGGCTCTCAAGTTAGATATATATTTTTTCTTTTTGACAATGTATATATTATATAAAGCAATAAAGCAGGACCTCTTTTCTTTTCACCCTCAAAGGTTTACATATCTCCTTTACCAGGTGGTGGAAATAACCAACAGGGAGCGGATCATATCTGAATCCGGCTTTCCCTTTGGCCCGGCTTATGATCATATCTGAATCTAGTGATGGTCACTTGGGGGCTTCCTGTTCAAACATAGGTCGTATTCGAACCAAAGAGAACATAGCTGTCGATACCCACTTGATTGGCATACTGCCAAACCCACTTGAGGGCTTCTTGATCATATTTGAATCATAGCTTAACCCCTTTGGGTCTGACATGGATCGTATTCGAATCAGCGTCATTAAACAACTATGGTCACTTGGGGGCTTCCTGTTCAAACATAGGTCGTATTCGAACCAAAGAGAACATTGTTGTCGATACCCACTTGATCGGCATCGCCAAAGCCACTCGGGGCTATATGATCGTATCCGAATCTTAGCTTAACCCCTTTGGAACAGTTCACTGATCGTATTCGAATCAGAGGCCTTTTAAGTTTTATTTATTATTTATCATACTTTGTAAGTATAAATGTTTGACTATCGTGAGGCCTTCTCGAAAGCACTATGGGATTCTCATTTCTCCGGTTTAACATTGATCACTTCAGCTGTTAAAGGCCAGGTGAACATCCTATGTGCCAACTTTTAGGAGTTAAACTTACTCTCATGATTTGGGTCACATAAGCTGGCAAGACTGCCAAACGGATCATAGGTATGCTATTGTGATTATGTTTAACAAATATGGTCATCAACCGGCCTTTATGTGATGTTTGGGTTCACATTCTGGGTTATCAATACTTTATGTAACCCCCGTCGCGATAAGTCGCCAAGGGAAGTCTGCTTGTTCTATATGCAGGATAAGGCAATCAAATTTTTAACATCAAGGAAAGATCAACATAAGCTGGAAGTATATAGCGATGGTGGCTTATGAAAGTATTAAGCGCCACAAACATGTGCGAAGGCATGACAAAATTGAGAGGTTTTTCTACCCTATTACAAGACTCCCCGAGTCTGAATAACGAAGCATTGTTTTCGCAAAGTCATAAACACCAGGCGGTTCACTCCTTTGGTGGGCTTGAAGATTCCGGGTTATCCTTCTCCGCCTCTCCGTCTGCTGCCCTGTCCTGGAAGGTTGACGAGGCCCAGTCAATGCCGCTTAAGGCTTCAAACTCAGCTTCATCATCTATTAAACCGGTTGGGTCAACTTCAGGGGCAAAGGTGTGCTTACGAGTGAGGGGTCAGGCTGACGTCATCATAATGAGGAGTTGGAATTCTCCGGTTCTCGCTATCATAGCCCGGCTGATACTTGGTAAGATCAATGTCATTCCCAATGATGGTAGCCACAGGACGTACGACTCTCACACAGGCAGTAAAGTCTGTTTCATCGAATACAGAGCCGTCTTCCTTCAAACTGGGATAGCCAAGAGCAACGTCTGCCAGGTCTAACTCTGGAAGTAACGCCTTGGCCTGGCTCAAGGTAGCTATAGCCCCGGTTCTGGCAGATGCCCGTCTTAGCTCTTGGATCCGCTGGGGTAGCACGGCAAGCCGCTTTAGCACATCTTGCAGGAGATGAGGAACGTCATTTGATAAAG
This sequence comes from Aegilops longissima, assembly GCA_021605205.1. NCBI lineage: Eukaryota > Viridiplantae > Streptophyta > Magnoliopsida > Poales > Poaceae > Aegilops > Aegilops longissima. The sequence continues at coordinate 52,519,215 of CM038681.1, read as the reverse complement.
CTACAATGGCCAAAGCACGTTGTGACCTGGTGTAGAGCTGTTCCACCAGAGTGTAAACCGCCTTCATCTTGATCAACATGTTCTGCTTGAGGTTTGTGCTCCTAGGGCCTACGTTCATAAACATAAGGTAAGCTGGAGATGAAAAGTAAAATTGTCATCAAAGGAAGGATTGTAATATTCAAAGTTGTATATAGTAACTTACCAAAGATTGCTGAGACCATTTGAGATATCTGGCGCTTTAAGCTGGACAGCTCGGCTGTTGCTTCTGCAAGTGACGTTTCTGTTGTCTCGGCCCGGGTGACCATTGAGGCCTTCTCATCAGCCCAGATTTTCTTCTCCGCATCAAAATTCTTCTTGAACTTCTTTTGTTCAGAGATGCTGAACTCAAATTTGGAGTTGGCCTTTTGAAGTTCAAGTTCTTGAGCTGCCAGGCGGCTCTTCAGGTCAGCAATCTCTGACTCAAATTGACTTGTGGTGGCCTGCATTGATGTCGGGTTATAGTCAGAATCATGGTAAGATATCATTATGTCCCAAGCACTTTGCAAGCAAAGGTACTTGACACTTGGGGGCTAATGTATGCTGAAGAAATTTAATGTACAATGTCGGTTCATGGAAATTAAGTCCCAAGCACTTTGAGAGCAAAGATGCTTGACACTTGGGGGCTAATGTGTATCGCAAATTCAAGGTATCATGTTACAACCGGGTTAAATATCTTCTTTATAAGCCGGACAAACCAGTACTAGGTAGATTTCTAAGTCTACAGCATATTTATTCATAAGCAATAGACTTGGGGGCTGATATAGTAAGTATGGTTAAAGAAAGTAGCATAAGTTATACCTCAGATTTTTGCTGTATTTGCTTCACCATATTAACTTTCAGGTCACGGCTGCTATGTACTTGATTGATATAGCCAGAGACTATATCTCCAATGCTCAAATGAGTATAACCTGCAATGTCTAATTTAGCCTTTCGGCGCTCCAAAAGCTCTTCCTTGGCAGAACACTTGGCAAGGACGGTGGGCTGACTTGGCTCGACAAACTGAGTCTTGGTAATTTCAACCTCCGGATCAATTATCTTGAACGGGCTAGGAGTTTTCGGCTTATCAGAGCCGCCAAAAGTTTCTTCAGCGGGCGGATCAGAGGATGGTGCTGGAATTTCATAAGCCGGTTCAGGCGGCGGTTGATGAGTGGAAGTGTCAGGGGCGGCTGTTCCGAGTTCCGGCTCGGTTACTACCGGGTCTTTGGATGGCTTATTCTTTTTTGCCCTCTTACTGGGCTTCACTTGCACACTATGGACAAGGTAGAAAGGATGAGTACAAAAGCATGAGTAAGGTACAGCATAAGGTAAACAAAGTTACATTACTCAGGGGCGGTTTTGAAAGCCAGCGTGTTAGATTGCATAGACACGCCGGAGGAAGGAGAGGTATCCTGATAATTGGAGTCAGATGAATTGAGAGGTTGACGAATTAAACCCGCCAAAGGATAAACAGAACGTAAATCGGAGATAACCTCAGCCCGACGCTTCCTGGTTACGTCAGGTAAGCCGGAGGATAGCTCTATACCCTTTCTGGTTCTGGTCTGCCTCCGGCTTTCAAATTGCTGTTGCTTCAAAAGAAATTGAGGATCTTGGTAAGCCAAAGGATGTGAAAATCGTACTTTTCGTGTTACCCTTCGGATTTTTGGCTTTGGCAAAGGCTCTGAGTCGGAGGAGATTATAGTTACCTCTTCGTCAACCGCTTGGTTGTTCCCCGTATCCTCCTGAAAGGGCAGAGCGTCAATAAAATAATGATAAAGGAGTTAGGAGAATTAAGGATTACCTCTTCTTCGTCGTCAGAGGTGTCATCCAATTTAAGTAAATCGTAAGCGCTTGGCTTCCTTTTCCTTGAAGTTCCTGTCTTGGCGGCTTTCCTCTCAGTTCTTTTTGCCGCTCTGGCTTGTTTTGCCGCCTCATGGTCGTATTTGAACTTCCAGAAGTCGTCATCGGCCTATGAAAAATGATAAAGGATTATGAGTAAAATCAAGGTGTCATATAATAAAGAGTATTCATTGAAGTTGATGACTCACTGCGGGGGCTGGGTTCTTCTTGCAGAAGGAAGTAAGCCAAAGGCGTTACTAGTTACTGTGACCTCTTTCAACAATGTCTGGGTCGTAGCCTCCACCACACCATCTGGTAAGTCGTCGGGACTATGACGCAGTGGGTCATTCTTCTCGCCTGAGTAGGTGCACATTAAGCCGGGGCGGCGGCTTAACAGAATCACCCGCCAAGCGACCCAAACCCGGACCAGGTCAGCACCATCTAAGCCGTTTCCCAAAAGAGCTTTGATTTTGCTAATGGTGGGAGCAAGTGGCAGACGCTCAACAGCAGTCAGTTTATCCGGCAGCGGGTGGTTGGATTCAAGGCGCAAGGCGCGAAAGCCGGGTAAAGGATTTTCGTCAGCCGGAGAAGTATCCTCGCGGTAAAACCACATCTATTCCAATCCTTTGGATGACTCGGCAGTTCAGCATAAGGAAAAAGGCAGTCTCTCCGCCGCTGAATTGAGATGCCACCAAGTTCTAGACTGGGCCCGTTGGCACGTTCGTTCTGCCGGTTTAAGTAAAACAATTCTCTGAATAAAAGTATGCTGGGTTCCTCTCCAAGGTACACCTCGCAGAAAACTTGGAAGTTGCAAATATTTGACACGGAATTGGGCCCAATGTCTTGAGGTCTGAGATCGAAGAAATGTAAAACATCCCTAAAGAATTTTGAACCGGGTGGAGCGAAGCCCCGGTTCATGTGATCAGTAAACACGATCACCTCCCCCTCCTTGGGTTGAGGTTTCTCCTCTGACGAGTTAGGAGCACGATAAGACATGATATCTCTCTTGGGCAGATGGCCGGATTTCACAAAGTTAGACAAAGTGCTTTCTGTAATAGTGGATTTAACCCAGTTGCAGGTCACAGGAGCTTTGGGAGCCTTGGGTGCCATTGTATAAATTGAAGCCCATGACAAAATAAGAAGTTCTGGTTCAAATTTAACCCAGAGGAAAATGTTGTAAGTCTATTCAAAATGGCGGCTTAAGAAGGGGCCTAATGACATATGGGTAACTATGCAGTGATATTTAAGCCGCTACAGGTATCGAAGGCAGTTAAATTTTCTTAAGCTGCGGGAAGCAAGCAAAGCTAACAATCAGAGTTGTCTTCTTAAACCGGTTACATGAGCTACCATGTGAAACAGATTTAACAGATGCAGTTTTTGGCTAAGTGTGGAACAAACAGGTTTCACAAGTCACAGTTATTATTTTGGATCAAACGTACACTTGGAAAATAAAAATTTCTAGACCTAGAACTGACACAGATGAAGCTCATAGGCTCGAACGGGGCCTCTGTGCAATGGAAAGGGATCTATATGCATTTGGAAACGGGTGTGAAACAGCTACCGCAACAGTTTTAAACTGTTTAAAGATCAGAAAAAGGCGTCAGATGTGGAATCTATCAAGGGTTCATGACGGACGGCGACGAACACCGACGAACTCAAAAATCACTAGTGCAGATCTGAGGAACAGGGAGGGAAAAACCTACAGATGCAGAGTTGCTGCAGAGATCAGTCGCGTTTTTCTGGTCAAATCAGGTTGATGCAGCGGCCTGAGTTGGTGAGGACGAGGAGATCCGCGGCGGCGGGGGCGAAGCTCGAGAAGCAGAAAAGCAGCGAGACGAAGAAGACGACCGAGAGGGGGAGAATGGAAAATACCTAAGGCATGCCTATTTATAAGGAACGGCTGACTGAGACGGTGCAAGAAAAGAGGAGGCCAGACATCATTATCCAGCGGCCCCGACGCCTCGGTTTTCGGAATGGTCAGTAAAAGCAAAGATCCGTTGGAGAATATGGCGGAGTAAAAAATGAATTTAAGTAAAGGTGACGTCACGGCGGGTTAACGCAGATCCAGGAGATGACGTCATGGCGGGTTAAAAAACCTTTTTGCACAAGCAGAAGGCTGAAGGTTTATTTCTTAAGGTATTTTAAGATTGACATGAATAGGTTCAAATCAATCTGGGGCCTAATGTTGGGGATATAACTATTTGAGTAAGCCACCCAGGAGGAGCCGGGTTACGCAAAGAAGACTTATCTTAACAGAAGCCCAGAGGCCAAGCATGAAGATGGTGGTTCAATAAAGGGTCTAAGGCCCGTAGGCGGCTTAAGGCCCATAGTAGTAAATCGCCAAGATGACATGACTTGTATCATAAGGTAGAATTAACTAGTCACCGAGCCGGACACTGTTTATGAGCCGGCCGGGACTCTGTAGACCACAGGGCGTCCACCCGTGTATATAAGGGGACGACCCGCTAGCGGCTTAGGGCAAGAAACAACTCCACGAGAGTCGGGCATAGCGTATCTCGGTCCTTGGTTATCGAAACATCAAGCAATACCAACCCAACTAGACGTAGGCCTTACCTTCACCGTAAGGGGCCGAACTAGTATAACTCTCTTGTGTCCTTTCTCCCGATTAACCCCTCTAAGCTTCCTAGTTGCGATGGCTCCACGACTAAGTCCTTGCAAGAGGACATCTGCCGTGACAATTCCACGACAGATGGCAAAGTGAACAAAGGTATATTGGATATACATGTTATTGATGTGTACTTTACTAGTGTTTATAGCAACCCCTCGGCATTTGATAGTGGTTTAGTTGCTAAGAGTAGTAACTCGAAACGGGAGTTGCAGAATGAACAGAAACTAGTTAAGGGCGAGGTGACGATGTGTGTTGGAAGTAGTTCCAATATTGATATGATCATCATCGCAGACTCCCTATACTTTCGGGATAAGTGTTGAACCTAAATAAGTGTAATTTGGTATTTGCGTTGAGCATGAATATTATTTGATCATGTTTATTGCAATGCGGTTATTCATTTAAGTTAGAGAATAATTGTTGTTCTATTTACATGAATACACCTTCTATGGTCATACACCCAATGAAAATGGTTTGTTGGATCTCGATCGTAGTGATACACATATTCATAATATTGAAGCCAAAAGATGCAAAGTTAATAATGATAGTGCACCTTATTTGTGGCACTGCCGTTTAGGTCATATTGGTGTAAAGCGCATGAAGAAACTACATGCTGATGGGATTTTGGAATCACTTGATTATGAATCACTTGATGCTTGCGAACCATGCCTTGTGGGTAAGATGACTAAGACTCTATTCTCCGGAACAATGGAGCGAGCAACTGACTTATTGGAAATAATACATACTGATGTATGCGATCCGATGAGTGTTGAGGCTCGCGGCTGGTATCATTATTTTCTGACCTTCACAAATGATTTGAGCAGATATGGGTATATCTACTTGATGAAACATAAGTCTGAAACATTTGGAAAGTTCATATAATTTCAGAGTGAGGTGGAAAATCATCGTAACAAGAAAATAGAGTTTCTACAATCTGATCATGAAGGAGAATATTTGAGTTGTGAGTTTGGTCTTCATTTGAAACAATGCGAAATAGTTTCGCAACTCACGCCACCTGGAACACCACAGCGTAATGGTGTGTCTGAACATTGTAACCGTACTTTATTAGATATGGTGCAATCTATGATGTCTCTTACCGATTTACCACTATCGTTTTGGGGTTATGCATTAGAGACAACTGCATTCACGTTAAATAGGGCACCATCTAAATCCGTTGAAACGACACCATATGAACTGTGGTTTGGCAAGAAACCAAAATTGTCGTTTATTAAAGTTTGGGGTTGCGATGCTTATGTGAAAAAGTTTCATCCTGATAAGCTCAAACCCAAATCGGAGAAACGTGTCTTCATAGGATACCCAAAGGAGACAGTTGGGTACACCTTCTATCATAGATCCGAAGGCAAGACATTTGTTGCTAAGAATGGATCCTTTCTAGAGAAGGAGTTTCTCTCGAAAGAAGTGAGTGGGAGGAAAGCAGAACTTGATGAGGTAAATGTACCTGCTCCCTTATTGGAAAGTAGTTCATCACAAAAATCTGTTCCTGTGACTCCTACACCAATTAGTGAGGAAGATAATGATGATGTTCATGTAACTTCAGATCAAGTTACTACCGAACCTCATAGGTCAACGATGATCAAGTTACTACACCAATTAGAGTGGTACGGTAATCCTGTTCTGGAGGTCATGTTACTTGACCATGACCAACCTACGAACTATGAGGAAGCGATGATGAGCCCAGATTCCGCGAAATGGTTTGAGGCCATGAAATCTGAGATGGGATCCATGTATGAGAACAAAGTGTGGACTTTGGTTGACTTGCCCGATGATCGGCAAGCCATAGAAAATAAATGGATCTTCAAGCGGAAGACGGACGCTGATAGTAGTGTTACTATCTACAAAGCTAGACTTGTTGAAAAAGGTTTTGACAAAGTTCAAGGTGTTGACTATGATGAGATTTTCTCACTCGTATAAGCAAATTGCTTAAGTCTGTCCGAATCATATAAGCAAATTGCCACATTTTATGAAATCTGGCAAATGGATGTCAAAACTACATTCCTTAATGGATTTCTTAAAGAAGAGTTGTATATGATGTAAACAGAAGGTTTTGTCGATCCTAAAGGTGCTAACAAAATGTGCAAGCTCCAGCAATCCATCTATGGACTGGTGCAAGCATCTCGGAGTTGGAATATATGCTTTGATGAGTTTATCAAAGCATATAGTTTTATACAGACTTGCGGTGAAGCCTGTATTTACAAGAAACTGAGTGGGAGCACTACAACATTTCTGATAAATATATGTGAATGACATATTGTTGATCGGAAATAATGTAGAATTTTCTGGAAAGCATAGAGGAGTATTTGAAAGGAGTTTTTCAAAGAAAGACCCCGGTGAAGCTACTTACATATTGAGCATCAAGATTATAGAGATAGATCAACACGCTTGATAAGATTTTACAATGAGTACATACCTTGACAAGATTTTGAAGTAGTTCAAAATGGAACAGTCAAAGAAAGAGTTCTTGCCTGTGTTACAAGGTGTGAAATTGAGTAAGACTCAAAGCCTGACCACGACAGAAGATAGAAAGAGAATGAAAGTCATTCCCTATGCCTCAGCCATAGGTTCTATAAAGTATGTGATAAGTCTCCAACGTATATATAATTTTTGATTGCTCCATGCTATATTATCTACTGTTTTGGGAAATATTGGGCTTTATTATCCACTTTTGTATTTGGGACTAACCTATTAACCGGAGGCCCAGCCCAGATTTGATGTTTTATGCCTATTTCAGTGTTTCGAGGAAAAGGAATATCAGACGGAGTCGAAACGAAACGAAATCAACTGGAGAAGTTATTTTTGGAAGGAAAGCCACCGGATAGACTTGGACTCTACGTCAGAAGACACGGGAGCTGGCCACGAGGGTGGGGGCGCGCCCACCCCCCTAGGGCGCGCCCCCCTGCCTCGTGGGGCCCCCGAAGCTCCACCGACGTACCCCCTGCACCCATATATACCTACGTATCGAAAAACTTCCAGAACAGAGATTAGATCGGGAGTTCCACCGCCGCAAGCCTCTGTAGCCACCAAAAACCTCTCGGGAGCCCGTTCTGGCACCCTGCCGAAGGGGGAACCCATCACCAGTGTCCATCTTCATCATCCCGGCGCTCTCCATGACGAGGAGGGAGTAGTTCACCCTCGGGGCTGAGGGTATGTACCAGTAGCTATGTGTTTGATCTCTCTCTCGTGTTCTTGATTTGGCACGATCTTGATGTATCACGAGCTTTGCTATTATAGTTGGATATTATGTTTCTTCTCCCCCTCTACTCTCTTGTAATGGATTGAGTTTTCCCCTTGAAGTAATCTTATCAGATTGAGTCTTTAAAGATTTGAGAACACTTGATGTATGTCTTGTCGTGCGTATATGTGGTGACAATGGGATATCACGTGATTCACTTGATGTATGTTTTGGTGATCAACTTGCGGGTTCCGCCCATGAACCTATGCATAGGGGTTGGCACATGTTTTCATCGTGATTCTCCGGTAGAAACTTTGGGGCACTCTTTGAGGTTCTATGTGTTGGTTGAATAGATGAATTGAGATTATGTGATGCATATCGTATAATCATGCCCACGGATACTTGAGGTGACATTGGAGTATCTAGGTGACATTAGGGTTTTGGTTGATTTGTGTCTTAAGGTGTTATTCTAGTACGAACTCTAGGGTTGTTTGTGACACTTATAGGAATAACCCAACGGATTGATTGGAAAGAATAACTTTGAGGTGGTTTCGTACCCTACCATAATCTCTACGTTTGTTCTCCGCTATTAGTGGCTTTGGAGTGACTCTTTGTTGCATGTTGAGGGCTTGTTATATGATCTATCTATGTTATTATTGTTGAGAGAACTTGCACTAGTGAAAGTATGAACCCTAGGCCTTGTTTCCTATCATTGCAATACCGTTTACGCTCACTTTTACCACTTGCTACCTTGCTGTTTTTATATTTTCAGATTACAAAAACCTTTATCTACTATCCATATTGCACTTGTATCACCATCTCTTCATTAACTAGTGCACCTATACAATTTACCATTGTATTGGGTGTGTTGGGGACACAAGAGACTCTTTGTTATTTGGTTGCAGGGTTGCTTGAGAGAGACCATCTTCATCCTATGCCTCCCACGGATTGATAAACCTTAGGTCATCCACTTGAGGGAAATTTGCTACTGCCCTACAAACCTGTGCACTTGCAGGCCCAACCACGTCTACAAGAAGAAGGTTGCGTAGTAGACATCAAGCAGTTTCTTGCGCCGTTGCCGGGGAGGTGAGTGCCTGAAGGTATGTCTTTAGATCTTGCAATCGAATCTTTTTGTTTCTTGTTTTAGCACTAGTTTAGTTTATAAAAGAAAACTACAAAAAATGGAATTGAGTTTGTCTCATACGCTTCATCTTTTTAATATCTTTTGTGAGTATGATGGAAAGGAAAATTGTGCCAAAGTGTTAGAAGAGGAATTACATAGAATGTTTGGCACTAAATATTTATATGATGAGCATGATTGCAATGTTGTTAGTATGAATCCCTTGAATATCCATGATGCTAATGATATGCAAAGCCACAAGCTTGGGGAAGCTATGTTTGATGAAGATGATATTTTTTGTCCCCCAAGCTTTGATGAGCAAAATTACTATGATGAAAGCATGCCTCCTATCTTGAGGGAAATTTGCTACTGTCCTACAAACATGTGCACTTGCAGGCCCAACAACGTCTACAAGAAGAAGGTTGCATAGTAGACATCAGTATGCCATGCTGTGTACCAGATCTATTGTATATCCTACACTGAGTTTGGCAAGGTAGTACAAGATCTAGGAGTAGATCACTGAACAGCGGTCAAAATTATCCTTAGTAGAATAAGGATATGTTTCTCGATTATGGAGGTGAAAAAAGGTTCGTCGTAAAGGGTTACGTCGATGCAAGTTTTGATACTGATCCAGATGACTCTAAGTCTCAGTCTAGATACATATTGAAAGTGGGAGCAATTAGCTAAAGTAACTCCATGCAGAGCATTGTAGACATAGAGATTTGCAAAATACATACGGATCTGAATTTGGCAGACCCGTTGACTAAACTTCTCTCACAAGCAAAACATGATCACACCTTAGTATTCTTTGGGTGTTAATCACATAGCGATGTGAACTAGATTACTAACTCTAGTAAACCCTTTGAGTATTGGCCACATGGCGATGTGAACTATGGATATTAATCACATGGTGATGTGAACTATTGGTGTTAAATCACATGGCGATGTGAACTAGATTATTGACTCTAGTGCAAGTGGGAGACTGAAGGAAATATGCCATAGAGGCAATAATAAAGTTGTTATTCATATTTCCTTATATCATGATAAATGTTTATTATTCATGCTAGAATTGTATTAACCGGAAACTTAGTACATGTGTGAATACATAGACAAACAGAGTGTCACTAGTATGCCTCTACTTGACTAGCTCGTTGAATCAAAGATGGTTAAGTTTCCTAGCCATAGACATGAGTTGTCATTTGATTAACGGGATCACATCATTAGAGAATGATGTGATTGACTTGACCCATTCCGTTAGCTTAGCACTTGATCGTTTAGTATGTTGCTATTGCTTTTTTCATGACTTATACATGTTCCTATGACTATGAGATTATGCAACTCCCGAATACCGGAGGAACACCTTGTGTGCTATCAAACGTCACAACGTAACTGGGTGATTATAAAGATGCTCTACAGGTGTCTCCGAAGGTGTTTGTTGGGTTGGCATAGATTGAGATTAGGATTTGTCACTCCAAGTATCGGAGAGGTATCTCTGGGCCCTCTCCGTAATGCACATCACTATAAGCCTTGTAAGCAATGTAACTAATGAGTTAGTTGCAGGATGATGCATTACGGAACGAGTAAAGAGGCTTGCCGGTAACGAGATTGAACTAGGTATGAGGATACCGATGATCGAATCTCGGGCAAGTAACATACCGATGACAAAGGGAACAACGTATGTTGTTATGCGATTTGACTGATAAAGATCTTCGTAGAATATGTAGGAGCCAATATGACCATCCAGGTTCCGCTATTGGTTATTGACCGGAGACGTGTCTCGGTCATGTCTACATAGTTCTCGAACCCATAGGGTCCGCACGCTTAACGTTTGGTGACGATTGATATTATGAGTTTATGTGATTTGATGTACCGAAGGTTGTTCGGAGTCCCGGATGAGATCACGGACATGATGAGGAGTCTCGAAATGGTCGAGACATAAAGATCGATATATTGGAAGGCTATATTCGGACATAGGAACGGTTCCGAGTGGTTCGGGCATTTTTCCGGAGTACCAGGAGGTTATTGAAACCCCCCGGGAGAAGTTATGAGCCTTATAGGCCATAAGAAGGAAGCACACCAACCCACAAGGGGCTGGTGCGCCCCCCTTGAGCAGGAGGCTGAATTGGAATAGGTTTGAGGGGCGGCGGCCCCCCTTTCCCTCTCTCCTACTCCTCCTTCCCTTCCTCTCCTACTCCAACTAGGGAAGGGGGGTGGTCCTACTCCCGGTGGGCGTAGGACTCCCCTAGGGCGTGCCATAGAGAGGGCCGGCCCCTCCCCTCCTCCACTCTTTTATATACGAGGGAGGGAGGCACCCCATAGACACATAAGTTGATCATTGATCTTTTAGCCGTGTGCGGTGCCCCCTCCACCATAATTCACCTCGGTCAATATCGTAGCGGTTCTTAGGCGAAGCCCTGCGTCGGAAGTATCATCATCACCGTCATCACGCTGTCGTGCTGATGGAACTCTTCCTCGAAGCTCTGCTGGATCATGAGTTCGTGGGACGTCACCGAGCTGAACGCGTGCTGAACTCGGAGGTGCCGTGCGTTCGGTACTTGGATCGGTCGGATCGTGAAGACGTACGACTACATCAACCGCGTTGTCATAACGCTTCACTTACCATCTCACAGGTGCGTGGACAACACTCTCCCCTCTCGTTGCTATGCATCATCATGATCTTGCGTGTGCGTAGGATTTTTTTTTAAATTACTACGTTCCCCAACAGACAGACCCCTTAACGCCCACATGTGTGGCAGTTATCGTCGTCTTTTTCATATTAACCATTGAGCCCCACCCATCAGGATACATTACATGAAGGAAATTAATATAATATGTTTATATAAATAAAATAATATTTATGTTTTAATATATATATATATATATATATATATATATATATATATATATTAATTTTCATGAATTATTAAATATTTTAATGATTCAGAAAAAACATTCATCTATTCATGTATTTTTAGGCTATATGCATGTATTCACTTTGAGCGAAATATTAGTATTTATTTCATGCAAAAAGAGAAACATTATTATTTAAAATAATGTTTTGTGTAATTCTAAAAATTGTAAATGTATTATTTGAATATATTTGTATATAACTAAAATTATAAAAGTATTTTTTGAATTAAAAAACTAACATGTAAAAATGGGCCATGGTAACTGCAGCGCTGCTGCCTAAGCCCCATGTGCGGTTTCTCAAAAAAAAAAAAACATGTGCGTCCCTGCTCATACAATATTAGGCTTTGCTGTCGAATATAGACAACATGTAATACTTACTATGGTGGCTAGGTTGCCTTTATTTCCGATCCAGGTTGCTCGTTCGACCCATTGCAGACACAATTTTTCATAGTGGCCACTACTCTGCACCGGCGCAACGATTCGACCGGTCTATCTATGACCATACGATTCCTACTGCGAGCCGTCGGATGTGCCTCCTCGCTTCGTCCTTTTTCATCATCTTCCTGAAAAGATTGCCGGCCATGGGGCAGCCTGCGCTGGTTGCACCGCCCGCGGCACTCGTCACCCTGGCCATGGTGCCGCCCGCGCTCGTCGCCCGGCTGTCCGCCGCGGCGCTCGTCGCCCCGGCCATGGCGCCGCCCGCGCTCGTCGCCCCGACCGCCCGTGGGGCTCGTCGCCCCCGGCCGCCCGTGGCACTCGCGCCCGCAGCCGCCCAGTGCTGCAACCCTCCACCCATCGGAGGTGCCACAGCTGTCACCGAGATGCTGCGAGGGCAGAGACCATGCTGGGATGCTCCAACGTTGACCAAGGCAGGCGATGTGACCCAGCAGCATCGTTTTGCTGCGACCAGCGAGGCATCTTGCTGGAACCAGCGAAACCAATTGCTGGAACCGGCATGTCAGTGAGCTCGAACGGGGAGTGGGGCAGTGGAGCTACAGGCCTACAACCTCATGCGCCCGGAGCTGCAACCGCCCGCAAAAAAGCTACTACCGGCAAATTGATTTGCTACCACCAATGATGCCAGACGACTGCAAGCGTCGAACAGAAGCTGCAACCTTGCCTGCAAAAAAGCTACTACCGGCAATGGAAAAAGCTACTAACGGCGGACGTTTTTGCTACAATGGGCGACGGTGAAAATTATGGCCGGCGAAGGTAGACTGCTACAACCGACCACCAGGGAAGATACAAACCGCAGACAAAAATGCTACAACCGGCAAACGGAAAAGCTACAACGCACCGCGAGCTGGGATGGTCACCGCGTAGAGCTGCAATGGTCACCATGGCATTTGGGACCATGCTTACGGCAAGCTGCCGAAGTCACCACGCTGAGCTGGAACGGTGGATGCGATTTGCTGCATCCGTCACTCGGCGGATTTTTTGCTAGAAACACGCTTGCCCTGATTTGCTGCATCCGCAGTGACGAGCCGGCGAGCTTCGACGCCGATGTCTCCGCTCATCCGTGGTGGTGGGTCAGCGGGGGCTCGGTCGCGGCCGACATCCGCCGTTGCCACTTGCCAGCACTGGTTCAGATGAGCTGAAAGAAATTGCGTTGCTACAAGGAAGAAGGAACGGACATGGTTGCTTGGTGATGAGATAAGGTTGTGTTAGAAAAAAATAGATTCGTGGGTCTGGCCTGTGCGAGGGGGCGATTACGAAGCACACGATCTAAGCGGACTACACGCGTCCGGCGCAGCGTTTCCACCGGCGCGCCGGCTGGGAACGTTTCCCTTTTTCATATTAATTTCCTATTCATACTGTTTCGTAACGGGTAGACCCCAAGAGAGACAAAGTTACGTTTGTGAGCTTTTTTTAGAAAAAAAAAACAAGAGGCTTTTTCCTGAAAGAAAGAATCTTGTAGTTTTTTGCAAAACAATCAGGCCACATTCCTTCGCCTCGTCTCCCATTCACTTACGGGTGGGCCTCGCGCTATGTTGGTGTGCCCATCAACATTATATACGTATACAGACGTAATTAGCACCGCAAATCCCTGGTTTGATTCTCATGTGACGAGGGAGTTTTTCTTTAAAAAAATTGACAGATGGATCCCACATAGGTAGAGAGAGGGTGCTGTGATATTTGACCAGTCAACAAGGCAAAATACGGAGCTATATGGTGAGGCAGTGACCGTATAATCACCTCAAGTCGTATATAGTGACCATATTAACCATATTTTTAAGTACAATGATCAAAGTAAGCTTTCGACATAAGCCACGGATGCATTTTACTCAAGTTTTTTCACCGATTCAATGTATTCCATAAGTTTTAATACCAAAATGCCTTTTTAAGTTGAGACACCGGTGGTGTAATTGACTCTCCAACCAGCTTTGCATCCGATCCCTCGTCTCCAGTCCAATAAGCTCTGTTTCTCCGTCGCCCGCCGCCGCCAGCCCTCCACCGCTGCTCATATGCTGCTCTGCTTCTCCCCGCCACCTCCTCTGCTGGCCTCATCCGCCACTTCCCCTGCTGATGTGCTTCTCCCGGCTGCCGCCTGCACTGCTCCTGCCCTGCCCTCCCCTCCCCTCCGCCTCCCTAATTCTGCACCTCGTCGCTGGTGCTCGCCGACGGTGCCGCGCCGGCTCTCTGACGTGTTGGTGAAACTGAAGTCTGAAGATTGAGTGTTGCTAGGTACAGGCATTAGCAGCCAGCAGCAGACATTCTGAAATTGTTGCATTCGTTTGTGCACATGTGTGTTCAGGTGGAGAGCAGAGGCAAATGGGTGTAAGCCGCACCCACTTTGCAACCCTGATCTCTTTCTCTGCCTGTACCCCCACGCAGGTAAGGTTATGCCCTGACGTCTAGGAGTTCTAACAGCTGCCGGTGTTGCGTCCTGTAAATCAGTGTGGAAACAATCTTATTGTTATTATGTGCTCCCTAGTGTTCTAAAACGCTCTTATATTTCTTTACGGAGGGAGTAGTTGTTGAGTTTTGGTACATACGGGATGGATATTATTTGGTTCCCTGATGTTTCTTAGCTTTTTGATCTGTTTCAGTCAGCGACATGGAGCTATAACTTGTGCAATTGATCGAGGCATAAATTACATTCTTACGGTGATGGTGTTCAATGTTATCACGGTTGCTAATATAGAATAGGTTGCTTTTGGTAATTTATGCCACTTATTCTCGGTCTTGCGTCAGCTCTGTCTGCCTTGCGCTTTTGCTTCTTATTTACAGATCGGTGAGGTGTCAAGTATACTTGCCTACAACTTAAGTTCCACTTTTGCTTGGATAATTTCAGTTTCAGTCGCTACTTGTATTGCTTTCACTTTGGTTGTCACACAGGTACCAACACTGTGCTCTGTCATCACATCTGTGTCTTAGGATATTGTTATTACCTTGAATGCTCAATTTAAGGATGTCTTTCTTATCATGTATTACTCCGTTCCCCAATAGATTGGTTGTTTAAATATATTTTATTGCTGTATTAACCACTTTTTTATAATGCCATCGGAAAGTCGAACTTCAAGGATGCAGCACTGAAAACCCAAAGTAGCCTTGCCTACCTGAACTTTGGGCAAAGTGTTATATTTAGCTCGGCATTATCCACAGCAATGATTTTGAGCTCATAGGTGGTGCTTTGGCTCTCCAGTGCATTGGTAATTCTTTATGTCAATTATTTTTATTTCATTTCTTATTTTCGTTAGACATGTTTTCATAGCAGTACATGCACATCAAGCAGAAAATTGCATCACTAAGCAATCTGGCCCCTTTATGACCAAGAAGCGGAGTCGATCTCCCACATCCTAACTGAATTTGTCTTCGCCAGGGGGTTTGACAGTGTCCTCAGCACATGGTCGTTTCAGTTACTGTGTCCGCAGCCGGGCGACACCTTCAATTCATGGTTCTAATCTGCTGAAGAGCAAGCCAGCCCGGGCAAGATCAAGGGTTCACACTCCGTGATCCTGCTGACAATGTGACGCGGCGTGGAGACTACAAAATGACTGTTTTTTATTCTGTCAACCCGGATGTCGCTGTCTGGTGGAGAAATAACCATTGAAGAAAAGCTCCGGGTGCTCGCTGGTGCAAAAGCACGACGCCGCCTGCACGCGCGCCCTCCTGAATCCTGATGTTTGATCGCAGGCGTGTAGTGAAGCTGTACAGTCGATCTCACGGAAAAGTTGAGGATTTTTCAACGATGTTGCTACCACTGCAACATCAGTTAAAGGTTCCATTGGTTACTTAAATTTATCTAGTCATGTCCTCTGAATCATGAATCTGATGATTTATGAGTACACCATGTCCTCTGCTATATATGTAATAAGACCTATGATGTTCTTACATACGATTCCTGCTTGAGGAGTCATTGATTTTAACAGACAGAAAAGGCAAGGTGGATATCATCATCATCACATTAACGAGCATGTTAGACAGACAGCATAGTAGATGAACTGGAAACTGCAACTCTATCTGACTGACTGCAGATAGATTGTGAGCAGCCATCTGTGATCCTGAAACATTCTCAATAGCTGGTGCAAATCATCATCATTATGATGTGTCTGTTCTTGACAGGAATTGCAAACACTTGCTACTTACAAGTATCCCCATGATATTTTGGTCTAAGAATCAAATCTATAGACCCAAAGTGGTCGGGCCCTTCCCCGGACCCTGCGCAAGCGGGAGCTACGTGCACCAGGCTGCCCTTTTTAATCAAATCAATCCAAGTTTCACAAGTATACATGCATGCTCATAAAGAGAAACAGTGTTTGCCAAACAATCCAGTTGGTTGAAGTCTCACAAAACCCAAGCTGATTCCAAGGAAAAGCAGAAAAATCAAATTGATTTGCCGCCCTGCTCTATCAGTATTTTTGAAGCTTCTTACGATTGTATCATAAAACCACTGCATTTTCCGGTTATGCGAAATGATGATATAAAGAAACTGCATGATCATCCACTCATTGCAAAAATCCCTATGGTGAAATGTTTCGTCAGCGAATCACATTACAGAGATAAATGTCAGAAGAGCGACTACATCCAGCGCCAACAATTTCAGCAGTCCTGCAGCATAGGATCACGAGGCCAAAACACCAGTTCTGTCGACGGAACGGAGCAAGTTTACCTAGGAGAAGAAACACGAGAGCTGCTGATTGCATTTTTCTAAACCTATATCTATCTGTTCTATAGGCAAAAGCAGGCGTCCAGTTCTGCTGTCATCGTATCCTGAACATGTGAAGAACTCCCACTCTGATCTTCATCTACTCTGCATCGACATCCGGGTGTTGCAGCTCACATCCTAGGCTGAATTAGCAGAAATTATGAGCGAGTTAGGCAGCAGACATGATCAATAACAAGATCAAGGAGGAAAAAAAATCTTCAAACAATATAATGTGCAAGGAACTAAGCTTTATGCGCTATTGTAAGATACTCACTGAATTATATTCAAAGGTATTCTTTTTTGAAGAATTAATTCAGAGGTAAGAAAATTAGTATTATCTGCAAAGGTGAAATGAGACGACAGAACTTGATTTTCCTATCTATCTATAGGCAAATATTCCAGAATGGAACTGAATTGTTAGAATCAAGGACAAATCCACATGGCACCTACTATTTCCATCCAACTACTTCTACTCTTTTATAAGACTGCAACAGTTTCAGGCAACTACCAAATCCAAAATGAACTACTTTTTACTCTTCTATAATATCCTTTTTCCAAGCACGATCAGATTAGCACTCAACTAAAGTAAGATTCCAATTATTTTCATGCAGTAAAATTGTATCTACACCAAGATATGTACACTGTGCATAATAGATTCAATACCAGAGTACACTCTTGGCAGAAGATCAGCAGGAGGCAGATGAACAATCTAAATCTCAGAATTTTGTAGAATAAAAAAAAACAAGATCAAAGATTACAGCTCATGTACAAGACCAGAATACAGCTCATGTGCAGAAATAAGATCCATTTAATTAGAATTGTTGGAACCTGAATTTTGTTCACAGAGTTATTCGACGCAAGTAAAATGGGCTAAATCAAATGGATACCACCATCTTCTATGTTAAGGCCAAAAGGAGATGAATCAACAGATTTGGAGTTTTAAGTTCCATAATGATTTATTCCCCCAATAACAGATCTTATTTTACTTATCTAGTACAAGATCACAACAGTTGCATGCAGACAATTCCCAACACCTACCAGTTTTAGACTACTCGCAAGAGTTTCAGTTAACTGTTTTTTCAAGCTACAACAGTTTCAGTACACTGTTTCTGGGACTAAAACAGTTTCAGTAAACTGTATCAAGCACAAGCAGATTAGCACAATAATAAAACCCAAAAGATCATTGTAATGCAGCAAACCGCATCCACAACAGAATCTGAATGTTGTGCATGACAAATTAAATCAAAGACCTTCAGTTACTGCGCATGACAAATTCCTAAGCAAAATGTTAGTGTACCTGTCCTGTACCTTCAATCAAACAATATAATGTGCAAGGAACTAAGCTATATGTGCTACTGTAAAAAGAACAACCTGAATTATATTCAGAGGTTTTTTTGAGGTATTAATTCAGAGGTTAGAAAATTAGTATATTATCTGCAAAGGTGAAATAAGATGACTGAACCTGATTTGCCTATCTATCTATAGGCAAATGTTCCAGAATGGAACTGAATTATCTGAATCAAGCACTGAACAAATCCACATGGCAAATCAAACTACTTTTACTCTTCTATAATATCCTTTTCCAAGCACGATCAGATTAGCACTCCACTAAAGTTAGATTCTAACTATTTTCATACAGTAAAATAGTACTATCTACACCAACATCTGTACATTGTGCATAATTCTTGCCAAAGAAGATCAGCAGGAGGCAGATGAATAATCTAAATCTTATAGAATAAAAAAACAAGATCAAAGATTACAACTCATGTACAAAATCTGAATACAGCTCATGTGCAGAAGACGGAGCCAGGAATTTGACATAGGGGCGAGTTTCAGACTTGAGCTCTTATGAACTGATGGGCACCGGATGATCACTCAGAAGTTTAAAGTGTGCAAAGAAACATAAGCCCAGACTCGTGTTTTCGCTAGTATAAAAAGCTAAACATTACAAAATTAATATTCATCTTTGACAAAAAAAAGTATCTAAATTAGTTATAGTACATAATTTGGCAGACGGTACTATGTTGAATTGACCAACTCTGATTTTCATGTCAATCAATTAATTATCATTCATATTAACCAGCAAAAAACAGAGATTTGAAGCTAAGGTTAATTATTGAGAATGGTGTGCATCGTCGTCTCCGTGGTCGCTCATGGTGGTGGTGCTTTTCATAATCTCCTTACTGGCTGCTAGGAATGATTGATTGGTGTCTGTAGGGTTGGACAGTTGGACGCAAATGCTCTTGGCAAACATTTTTCAGTTTCTCTTCCTCGTTTTATCTATACATGAGTATAACAATACATGGACAGCCAATATGTTGTAATTTATTTCTGATCTTTGTAGGTTTTTTATGGCAGAACCACACAAATTTGAACAGATTAAAGATCAAGAGATGAAGAAGGTACTAACCGTGCAGGTGCAGCTATGATGGATCTGAACCAATCTCTTGTGACCCTCGCTGGGAGGTTGGAGCACATTTGCCGTGCTCCTCTCCTTCACGGACAGCCTTGCCGGCCGCGACGGCAGGCTCTACTACGGCGAGCGGTGGGTGGAGATTGGATCGCACGACAGTTAGGAAGATTGGGGGCGCTAAAATCGTGACGATGGCAGCAGCAGAGAATCAAAGCGGTTGTGTACGTGCTGCTGCAGCCGCAAGTCCCATGACCAATGGACCCTAGCCCCTTTTCTCTTCGATGGTGGGCCTTTTCTTTTTTCTTGGTTTGGATCTGCTATGTACTCCGTAGTGTAGTACATGGGCTAGGGCGGCCCTGGGGGTTTCACGTGGTTACGCACGACAGCCGGACAGGGGAGGCGAATTGAGGAAAATTGAGTCAAAACACTGCCTAAATACCAGCCTAGCTAATCGCTATTGAGGCGAAACAAGTTCGGCAGAAATAATATTGTTGAAACCTGATCAATTTTGTTGACAGAGTTATTCGGCGCATTTAAAATGGGCTAATTCAAACGGACATCACCATCAGTTCCCAACACGATTTGTACATGTTAAAGCCAAAAGGCGATGAATCAAATGATTTGGAGCTTTGAGTTCCATAATGATTTATTCCCCCAATAACAGGATCTTCTTTTACTTATCTACTGTCGAAGATTACATGCAGACAATTCCCAACACGTATCAGTTTTAGACCACAAGAGTTTCAGTTAACTCTTTTTAGACTACAACAGTTTCAGTAAACTGTTTTTTCAGACTACAAGAGTTTCAGTAAACTGTTTCAGGGACTAAAACAGCTTCAGTAAACTATTTCAAGCACAAGCAGATTAGCACAAAATTAAACCCCAAAAGATGATTGCAATGACAAATGTAATCAAAGATCATCAGTGGTTACTGTGCAAAATCTTAGTGTACCTGACAGATTGTAGACGGGACCCCACTCGATCCAAGTACCGCAACACGGACAACGTTGCCTTCGGTCGTAGCAGTCCTCGCACAGGGAGACGTGCCCGCAGGGGCCAAGCTGCACAGCCGGCGGCCTAATCCAGCAATCCTGGCACCGCTGGATCGCCGCATGGTGGTGCGGCGCCGCGTTGCCGTTAACCAATAGCGGAACCTGGATGCTCATATTTTGGCACCCATATATCCTACAAAGATCTTTATCGGTCAAATCACATAACAACATACGTTGTTCCCTTTGTCATCGGTATGTTACTTGCCCGAGATTCGATCATCGATATCACTATACCTATACCTAGTTCAATCTCGTTACTGGCAAGTCTCTTTACTTGTTCCACAATGCATCATCCCGTAACTAACTCATTACTCACATTACTTGCAAGGCTTATAGTGATGTGCATTACCGAGAGGGCCTAGAGATACCTCTCCGACAATCGGAGTCACAAATCCCAATCTCGATCTATGTCAACTCAACAAACACCATCGGAGACACCTGTAGAGCATCTTTATAATCACTAAGTTACGTTGTGACGTTTGATAGCACACTAAGTGTTCCTCCGGTATTCGGGAGTTGCATAATCTAATAGTCATAGGAACATGTATAAGTTATGAAGAAAGCAATAGTAACAAACTAAACGATCATCGTGCTAAGCTAACAGATGGGTCATGTCAATCACATCATTCTCTAATGATGTGATCCCGTTAATCAAATGACAACTCATTCTATGGCTAGGAAACTTAACCATCTTTGATTAATGAGCTAGTCAAGTAGAGGCATACTAGTGACACTCTATTTGTCTATGTATTCACACATGTACTAAGTTTCTGGTTAATACAATTCTAGCATGAATAATAAACATTTATCATGATATAAGGAAATATAAATAACAACTTTATTATTGCCTCTAGGGCATATTTCCTTCAGTCTCCCACTTGCACTAGAGTCAATAATCTAGATTACACAGTTTTGATACTGATCATGTTTTGCTCGTGAGAGAGGCTTAGTCAACGGGTCTGCCACATTCAGATCCATATGTATCTTGCAAATGTCTATGTCTCCCTCCTTGACTTGATCGCAGATGGAATTGAAGCGTCTCTTGATGTGTTTGGTTCTCTTGTGAAATCTGGATTCCTTTGCCAAGGCAATTGCTCCAGTATTGTCACAAAAGATTTTAATTGGACCTGATGCACTAGGTATGACACCTAGATCGGATATGAACTCCTTCATCCAGACTCCCTCATTTGCTGCTTCCGAAGCAGCTATGTACTCCGCTTCACACGTAGATCCCGCCACGACGCTTTGCTTAGAACTGCACCAACTGACAGCTCCACCGTTCAATATAAATACATATACAGTTTGTGACTTAGAGTCATCCAGATCAGTGTCAAAGCTTGCATCGACGTAACCATTTACGACGAGCTCTTTGTCACCTCCATAAACGAGAAACATATCCTTAGTCCTTTTCAGGTATTTCAGAATGTTGTCTTGACCGCTGTCAAGTGATCCACTCATGGATTACTTTGGTACCTCCCTGCTAAACTAATAGCAAGGCACATATCAGGTCTGGTACACAGCATTGCATACATGATAGATCCTATGGCTGAAGCATAGGGAATGACTTTCATTTTCTATCTATCTTCTGCAGTGGTCGGGCATTGAGTCTGACTCAACTTTACACCTTGTAACACAGGCAAGAACCCTTTCTTTGCTTGATCCATTTTGAACTTCTTCAAAACTTTATCAAGGTATGTGCTTTGTGAAAGTCCAATTAAACGTCTTGATCTATCTCTATAGATCTTGATGCCCGATATATAAGCAGCTTCACCGAAGTCTTTCATTGAAAAACTCTTGTTCAAGTATCCTTTTATGCTATCCATAAATTCTATATCATTTCCAATCAACAATATTAGTTTAGCAGGAGCCTTATGGTTATCGCTTTATTGTATGAACAGAGCTCCCATTCACCTTCTTGTAAGGGATAATTCCATTTCTCCCCCTAACTTGAGCCACCACCTGGCATTTGCCCCTAATTTTCAAGTATGTTAAAAAATACCCCTCTTCTGTCGAGTCACCTTACAGAAATGCCCTTCTGTGTCGTTACCGTCCGGTCAAAGGGGTTTGACTGCCTAGTGAACAGTAACATGGTGAACAGTAAATTTGAAAAAATAGCAAAAAAAAGTCTGAAATTTTGTGGGATCGAAGATACTCAAGGGAGCAAGGTGCGTGCAAATTTTCTCGTTGTTTGGACATTCCAGCAGCTCGTGTCAAAGGAAAAACTTTAAAATGTACGTTGTGAATAGTAAATTCAAAAATAACAGCAAGAAAATTCAAAAAATATGAAATTTTTTGGCATCAAAGAGGCTAGGGTGCGCAAGGTGCGTGCAAATTTTTGTTGTGTTTCGACACTATAGGAGCTCGTGGAGAAAAAAACAAAATTTGGCACAAAAAAAACTTCGAAAAAATGCAGTATTTTGTTTTTTTTTTGCTAGAGCACCTCACATGTCATTTGATCACAAAAAATTGCAAGCGCCTTGCGCACCCAAGCCTCTTTGATGCCAACAAAATCATATTTTTTAAAAATTTCTTACTATTTTTTTGAATTTACTGTTCACAACGTATATATTTACATTTTTCCTTTGCCATGAGTTCCCGAAATGTCCAAATAGCGCAGAAATTTGCACGCACCTTGCGCCCTTGAGTATCTTCGATCCCACAAAATTTTAGTTTTTTTTTTTGCTATTTTTTTCGAATTTACTGTTCACCACATTACTATTCACCAGACGGTCAAAGCCCTTTGACCAGACGGCAAGGGCATTTCTGTAAGGTGACTTGACGGAAGAGGGGTATTTTTTAGCATACGTGAAAATTAGGGGCAAATGCCAGGTGGTGGCTCAAGTTAGGGGGAGAAATGGAATTGTCCCTTCTTGTAAATACAGGCTTCTCCAAAAGTCTGTATAAAACTATATGCTTTGATCACACTATCAAAACATTTATTCCAACTCCGAGATGCTTGCAGCAGTCCATAAATGGATCGTTGTAGCTTGCACACTTTTTTTAGCATCCTTTGGATCTATAAAACCTTCTGGTTGCATCATATACAACTCTTCTTCCAGAAATCCATTCAGGAATGCAGCTTATACATCCATTTGCCAAATTTCATAATCATAAAATGTGGAAATTGCTAACATGATTCGGACGGACTTAAGCATCGCTACGGGTGAGAAGGTCTCATCGTAGTCAACTCCTTGAACTTGTCAATAACCTTTCGCAACAAGTCGAGCTTTGTAGATAGTAACATTACCGTCAACGTCAGTCTTCTTCCTGAAGATCCATTTATTCTCTATGGCTTGCTGATCGTCGGGCAAGTCAACCGAAGTCCACACTTTGTTCTCATACATGGATCCCATCTTAGATTTCATGGCCTCAAGCCATTTCGCGGAATCTGGGCTCATCATCACTTCCTCATAGTTTGTAGGTTCGTTATGGTCAAGTAACACGAGACCTCCAGAACAGGATTACCCTACCACTCTGGTGCGGATCTTACTCTGATTGGCCTACGAGGTTCGGTAGTAACTTGATCTGAAGTTACATGATCATCATCATTAGCTTCCTCACTAATTGGTGTAGGAATCACAGGAACCGATTTCTGTGATGAACTACTTTCCAATAAGGGAGCAGGTATAGTTACCTCATCAAGTTCTACTTTCCTCCCGCTCACTTCTTTCGAGAGAAAGTCCTTCTCTAGAAAGGATCCATTCTTAGCAACAAATATCTTGCCTTCGGATCAGTGATAGAAGGTGTACCCAACAGTCACTTTTGGGTATCCTATGAAGACACATTTCTCCGATTTAGGTTCGAGCTTATCAGGTTGAAGCTTTTTCACATAAGCATCGCAGCCCCAAACTTTAAGAAACGACAAGTTGGGTTTCTTGCCAAACCATAGTTCATAAGGTGTCGTCTCAACGGATTTAGATGGTGCCCTATTTAACGTGAATGCAGCCGTCTCTAAAGCATAACCCCAAAACGATAGCGGTAAATCAGTAAGAGACATCATAGATCGCACCATATCTAATAAAGTGCGGTTACGACGTTCAGACACACCATTACGTTGTGGTGTTCCGGGTGGAGTGAGTTGCGATACTATTCTGCATTGTTTCAAATGAAGACCAAACTCGTAACTCAAATACTCTCCTCCATGATCAGATCACATAAACTTTATTTTCTTGTTACGATGATTTTCCACTTCACTCTGAAATTCTTTGAACTTTTCAACTGTTTCAGGCTCATGTTTCATTAAGTAGATATACCCATATCTGCTCAAATTATCTGTGAAGGTCAGAAAATAATGATACCCACCACGAGCCTCAATATTCATCGGACCACATACATCAGTATGTATTATTTCCAATAAATCTGTTGCTTGCTCCATTGTTCCGGAGAACGGAGTTTTAGTCATTTTGCCCATGAGGCAAGGTTCGCAAGTACCAAGTGATTCATAATCAAGTGATTCCAAAAGTCCATTAGTATGGAGTTTCTTCATGCGCTTTACACTAATATGACCCAAACGGCAGTGCCACAAATAAGTTGCACTATCATTATCAACTCTGCATCTTTTTGCTTCAATATTACGAATATGTGTATCACTACTATCGAGATTCAACAAAAATAGACCACTCTTCAAGGGTGCATGACCATAAAAGATATTACTCATATAAATAGAACAACCATTATTCTCGGATTTAAATGAATAACCGTCTCGCATCAAACAAGATCCAGATATAATGTTCATGCTCAACGCTGGCACCAAATAACAGTTATTCAGGTCTAAAACTAATCCCGAAGGTAGATGTAGAGGTAGCGTGCCGACGGTGATCACATCGACTTTGGAACCATTTCCCACGCGCATCGTCACCTCGTCCTTAGCCAATCTTCACTTAATCCGTAGTCCCTGTTTCAAGTTGCAAATATTAGCAACAAAACCAGTATAAAATACCCAGGCATTACTGCGAGCATTAATAAGGTACACATCAATAACATGTATGTCACATATACCTTTGTTCACTTTGCCATCCTTCTTATCCGCCAAATACTTGGCGCAGTTCCGCTTCCAGTGACCAGTCCCTTTGCAGTAGAAGCACTCAGTCTCAGGCTTAGGTCCAGACTTGGGCTTCTTCACTTGAGCAGCAACTTGCTTGCCGTTCTTCTTGAAGTTCCCCTTCTTCCCTTTACCCTTCTTCTAGAAAATGGTGGTCTTGTTGACCATTAACACTTGATGCTCTTTCTTAATTTCTACCTCCGTAGCCTTTAGCATTGCGAAGAGCTCAGGAATTGTCTTGTCCATCCCTTGCATATTATAGTTCATCACGAAGCTTTTGTAGGTTGGTGGCAGTGATTGAAGAACTCTGTCAATGACACTATCAACCGGAAGATTAACTCCCAGCTGAGTCAAGTGATTATGATACCCAGACATTTTGAGTATATGTTCACTGACCGAACTATTCTCCTCCATTTTACAGCTGTAGAACTTATTGGAGACTTCATATCTCTCAATCCGGGCATTTTCTTGAAATATTAACTTCAACTACTAGAACATCTCATATGCTCCATGACGTTCAGAACGTCGTTGAAGTCCTGGTTCTAAGCCGTAAAGCATGGCACACTGAACTATCGAGTAGTCATCAGCTTTGCTCTGCCAGGCGTTCACAACGTTTGGCGTTTCTCCTGCAGCAGGTCTTGCACCTAGCAGTGCTTCCAGGACGTAATTCTTCTGTGCAGCAATGAGGATAATCCTCAAGTTACAGACCTAGTCCATGTAGTTGCTACCATCATCTTTCAACTTAGCTTTCTCTAGGAACGCAATAAAATTGAAAGGAACAGTAGCATGGGCCATTGATCTACAACAACATAGACATGCAAAATACTATCAGGTACTAAGTTCATGATAAATTAAAGTTTAATTAATCATATTACTTAAGAACTCCCACTTAGATAGACATCCCTCTAATCATCTAAGTGATCACGTGATCCAAATCAACTAAACCATGTCTGATCATCACGTGAGATGGAGTAGTTTTCAATGGTGAACATCAGTATGTTGATCATATCTACTATATGATTCACGCTCGACCTTTCGGTCTCAGTGTTCTGAGGCCATATCTGCATATGCTAGGCTCGTCAAGTTTAACCTGAGTATTCTACGTGTGCAAAACATGCTTGCACCCGTTGTATGTGAACGTAGAGCTTATCACACCCGATAATCACGTGGTGTCTCGGCACGACGAACTATAGCAACGGTGCATACTCAGGGAGAACACTTGTACCTTGAAATTTAGTGAGAGATCATCTTATAATGCTACCGCCGAACTAAGCAAAATAAGATGCATAAAGGATAAACATCACATGCAATCAATATAACTGATATGATATGGCATCATCATCTTGTGCCTTTGATCTCCATCTCCAAAGCACCATCATGATCACCATCGTCACCGGCTTGACACCTTGATCTCCATCGAAGCATCGTTGTTGTCTCGCCAACTATTTCTTCTACAACTATCACTAATGCATAGTGATAAAGTAAAGCAATTACATGGCGATTGCATTTCATACAATAAAGCGACAACCAAGGCTCCTGCCAGTTGCCGATAACCATTACAAAACATGATCATCTCATACAACAATTTATATATCATCACGTCTTGACCATATCACATCACAACATACCCTGCAAAAACAAGTTAGACGTCCTCTACTTGTTGTTGCAAATTTTACATGGCCGTTACGGGTTTAGCAAGAACCGTTCTTACCTACGCATCAAAAACCACAATGATTTTTCGTCAAGTGTGCTGTTTTAACCTTCAACAAGGACCGGACATAGTTACACTCGATTCAACTAAAGTTGGAGAAACACACACCCACTAGCCACCTATGTGCGAAGCACGGCGGTAGAACCAGTCTCATGAGCGCGGTCATGTAATGTCGGTCTGGGCCGTTTCATCCAACAATACCGCCGAATCAAAGTATGACATGCTGGTAAGCAGTATGACTATTATCACCCACAACTCTTTGTGTTCTACTCATGCATATAACATCTACACATAGACCTGGCTCGGATGTCACTGTTGGGGAACGCAGTATTTCAAAAAAAATTACCTACGATCACGCAAGACCTATCTATGTGATGCATAGCAACGAGCGGGAGAGTGTGTCCATGTACCCTCGTAGAACGAAAGCTGAAGCGCTAAATAACGCGGTTGATGTAGTCGAACATCTTCGTGATCCAACTGATCAAGTACCGAATGCACGGCACCTCCGCGATCTGCACACGTTTAGCTCGGTGACATCCCTCGAACTCTTGATCCAGCTGAGGCCGAGGGAGAGTTTCGTCAGCACGACGGCGTGATGACGGTGATGATGAAGTTACCGACGTAGGGCTTCGCCTAAGCACTACAACGATATGACCGAGGTGGAAATCTGTGGAGGGGGGCACTGAACACGGCTAAACAATCAAATTGTGTGTCTATGGGGTGCCCCCTCCCTCGTATATAAAAGCGGGGAGGAGGAGGCCGGCCGGCCTTATGGTGCGCCCCCAAGGGGGGGAATCCTACTCCTACTAGGAGTAGGTTCCCCCCTTTCCTAGTCCTAATAGGAGGGGGGAGGAAGGGAAAGAGGGGAAGAAGGAAAGGGCCCCCCTCACCAATTCGGATTGGGCTTGGGGGGAGCGCCCCTCCTCTTGGCCGCCTCCTCACTCTTCCACTAAAGCCCATGTAGGCCCATTAAGCCCCCGGGGGTTCCGGTAACCTCCCGGTACTCCGAAAATGCCCGAACTCATCTGAAACCTTTTCGCTGTCCAAACATAGCCTTCCAATATATCGATCTTTATGTCTCGACCATTTTGAGACTCCTCATCATGGCCGTGATCACATCCGGGACTCCTAACAACCTTCAGTACATCAAAACACATAAACTCATAATACCGATCGTCATCGAACATTAAGCGTGCGGACCCTATGGGTTCGAGAACTATGTAGACATGACCGAGACTCATCTCCGGTCAATAACCAATAGCGGAACCTGGATGCTCATATTGGCTCCCACATATCCTACGAAGATCTTTATCAGTCAAATCGCATAACAACATACGTTGTTCCTTTGTCATCGGTATGTTACTTGCCCGAGATTCAATCGTTGGTATCACTATACCTAGTTCAATCTCGTTACCGGCAAGTCTCTTTACTCGTTCCGTAATGCATCATCTGGTAACTAACTCATTAGTCACATTGCTTGCAAGGCTTATAGTGATGTGCATTACCGAGAGGGCCCAGAGACACCTCTCCGACAATCGGAGTGATAAATCCTAATCTCGATCTATGCCAACTCAACAAACACCATCAGAGACACCTATAGAGCATCTTTTTAATCACCCAGTTACGTTGTGACATTTGATAGCACACTAAGTGTTCCTCCGGTATTCGGGAGTTGCATAATCTAATAGTCATAGGAACATGTATAAGTTATGAAGAAAGCAATAGCAACAAACTAAACGATCATCGTGCTAAGCTAACAGATGGGTCATGTCAATCACATCATTCTCTAATGATGTGATCCCGTTAATCAAATGACAACTCATGTCTATTGCTAGGAAACTTAACCATCTTTGATTAACGAGCTAGTCAAGTAGAGGCATACTAGTGACACTCTGTTTGTCTATGTATTCACACATGTACTAAGTTTCCGGTTAATACAATTCTAGCATGAATAATAAACATTTATCATGATATAAGGAAATATAAATAACAACTTTATTATTGCCTCTAGGGCATATTTCCTTCAATAACCGCCTATGTGGTCGATCACTTCACTTATATCTATTTCCCTCATTCATCCCACTCCTGGTCACCCTTACATCTCAAATCCCTTGCGATGCCAACCCTCAAGCAGTTGTCGTGTTGCGTGTGCTCGCCGACTTGCTACGGCTGACCATGGCCGCGTCCACTACCGTTATGATCTCAACGCACCTCCAAACCTCTAAATCTCGTCCCACCCCCCCCCCCCCCCAACATCGGACCTAGAGGCCTCATGGTCGTGGGGTGCCGGCAGGCATACTCCCCATCAGGTGGTAGTCGTCATCGCCACCATCGTTGTTGGGTCACCGAGGTCGCGAAGCATCTCCTCTGTCTCGCACCTCGTGTTGGCTGGCAACGGTTGGCGGCGACCTCACGCTAGTCGATGATCAATTTCGATGATGGTAAAAACCTCTACAACCACCTTAGCGGCCGTGAGGATGGCGACGTTGAGGCGATGTCCCCCGGCTCTGTAACAATTTGGCCCTCATGGCGACGTGCTTTGCCAGCACTGACGCCATCTGAAAGCCGCCGCCACCCTCCACCTCCACCTCAACCTCCATCCCCTCACTACTAGGGAAAACCTGATACACAGAACTTTAGCAGTAGCGCGTCTTTAAAAGCATGCTAGTGCTAAGTAGCAGTAGCGCGTTGGCGTAAACAGCGCTACAGTACAATTGTAGTAGTAGCGCGCCTGGAGATAAAAGCTCTACTACTAAAATTCCCACTGCTAAGCCGATAGGCTACACATAGTAGTAGCGATCTACTGCGAACAGCGCTACCGCTACTTGCTTTGTAGCAGCGCGTTTACGCGGAAAGGCCCTACTGCTAAAGGAAATAAAATTAAATGGAAAGCTGATACGTCTCCAACGTATCTATAATTTTTTATTGTTCCATGCTATTATATTATCTGTTTTGGATGTTTATGGGCTTTATTTTACACTTTTATATTATTTTTGGGACTAACCTATTAACCGGAGGCCCGTCCCAAATTGCTGTTTTCTTGCCTATTTCAGTGTTTCGAAGAAAACAAATATCAAACGGAGTCCAAACTTAATGAAACCTTCATGAGAGTTATTTTTGGAACGGAAGCAATGCAGGAGACTTGGAGTAGACGTCAGGGAAGCTTCGAGGTGGCCACGAGGCAGGGAGGCACGCATGCCCCCCTGGGCGCGCCCCCCACCCCCATGGGCCCCTCGTGGCTCCCTTGACCGACTTCTTTCGCCTATATATGTCCATATACCCTAAAAACATCGAGGAACATAATAGATCGGGAGTTCCGCCGCCGCAAGCCTCTTTATCCACCGAAAACCAATCTAGACCCGTTTTGGCACCCTGCCGGAGGGGGGATCCCTCACCAGTGGCCATCTCCATCATCTCGGCGCTCTCCATGACGAGGAGGGAGTAGTTCACCCTCGGGGCTGAGGGTATGTACCAGTAGCTATGTGTTTGATCTCTCTCTCTCTCTCTCTCTCTCGTGTTCTTGAGATGGTGCGATCTTGATGTATCGCGAGCTTTGCTATTATAGTTGGATCTTATGATGTTTCTCCCCCTCTACTCTCTTGTAATGGATTGAGTTTTCCCTTTGAAGTTATCTTATCGGATTGAGTCTTTAAGGATTTGAGAACACTTTATGTATGTCTTGCATGTGCTTATCTGTGGTGACAATGGGATATCACGTGATCTACTTGATGTATGTTTTGGTGATCAACTTGCGGGTTCCGTTTGTGAACTTATGCATAGGGGTTGGCACACGTTTTCGTCTTGACTCTCCGGTAGAAACTTTGGGGCACTCTTTGAAGTTCTTTGTGTTGGTTGAATAGATGAATCTGAGATTGTGTGATGCATATCGTATAATCATACCCACGGATACTTGAGGTGACATTGGAGTATCTAGGTGACATTAGGGTTTTGGTTGATTTATGTCTTAAGGTGTTAGTACGAACTCTATGATAGATCGAACGGAAAGAATATCTTCGTGTTATTTTACTACGGACTCTTGAATAGATTGATCAAAAAGAATAACTTTGAGGTGGTTTCGTACCCTACAATAATCTCTTCGTTTGTTCACCGCTATTAGTGACTTTGGAGTGACTCTTTGTTGCATGTTGAGGGATAATTATATGATCCAATTATGTTATTATTGTTGAGAGAACCTGCACTAGTGAAAGTATTAACCTTAGGCCTTGTTTCCTACCATTGCAATACCGTTTGTGCTCACTTTTATCAATAGTTACCTTGCTGTTTTTATATTTTCAGGTTACAAAAACCTATATCTACCATCCATATTGCACTTGTATCACTATCTCTTTGCCGAACTAGTGCACCTATAAAATCTACCATTGTATTGGGTGTGTTGGGGACACAAGAGACTCTTGTTATTTGGTTGCAGGGTTGTTTGAGAGAGACCATCTTCATCCTATGCCTCCCACGGATTGATAAACCTTAGGTCATCCACTTGAGGGGAATTTTCTACTGTCCTACAAACCTCTGCACTTGGAGGCCCAACAACGTCTACAAGAAGAAGGTTGCGTAGTAGACATCAAGCAGTTTCTGGCGCCGTTGCCGGGGAGGTGAGTGCTTGAGGTATATCTTTAGATCTTGCAATCAAATCTTTTTGTTTCTTGTTTTATCACTAGTTTAGTCTATAAAAGAAAACTACAAAAAATGGACTTGAGGGTGCCTCATATGCTTCATCTTTTTAATATCTTTCATGAGAATAAGGATTCCGGTAATTGTGCTCAATTGCTAGAGGAAGAATGCATTAGAATGTTTGGCACTAAATCTTTGAATGATGAGTATGATTGCAATGTTGTTAGTATGAACTCTTTGAATATCCATAGTACTAATGATGATTGCACTAGTCATGATGAAAATGTCTCTTATAAGCATGTCAACTTTTGTGCAGTGCATAGAGTTTGCAAGTACACACCAAATAGGGAAGATAGATTTTGCAAGAGGCGTAAGTATTTAGAAACCAAATGGTTGCAAGAAAGGCTAGATTTTTGTGCTGAAAATTTAAAATTTCCTCACCATACTTGTGAACTTTGCAATGAACATGGTCATTTAAATCTCAAATGCAGATTGTTTCATGATCGAATCGTGTCCAAAAATTGTGATGACTTGATTTCCCTTGCACATCATAATGAACTTAGTTTGCTTTTGGGTTATGGAGAAATGAAACGTATAACTAAGCATATTCCAGAATATAACCTTGAGAAATTCCTTGATATTGATCTAGAAGAAATTTTTATGTATTGTGCGGTGAACTGCATTGAAAATCCTTATATTGCCAATTACATAAAGAAAAGAAAACAAGTAGAGGATGAAGAGAATACTAATGAAAGGGAAGAGATTTCCCAATATCCTCCTATTATTTCTTATGATGAATCAGGTAACGAGGAGGAGCCTTCTATTCAACCAATCTCATCAATAAGGAGCTCGAAAAAGAGGTTAAACCCACACATGATGTGAAGAAGAAAAATAAAAGAAGGAGAAGCAAAGGTAGAAAGGTATCCCTCCCAAATGATGTTGCTCCTATTACTCATTGTGATGATGATAATTGCTATACTATTGGTGCTATCCATACTATTAATGATGAGAGTGATTATGCTTATGATATGAAAAGGCCCAAGCTTGGGGATGCTATGTTTGATGAGAATGACATGTTTGAGAATGTATTTGCTGCAATTAATGTTTGTCCCAAGCTTGGGGATGCTACGTTTAATGAAGATGATGTTTTTAGCCTCCCAAGTTTTGATATGCAAACTTGTTATGATGATATCATGCCTCCTACTTATGATGATTATATTTATGAAAGTGCATTTGGAGAGGTCATGACTTTATTTAGTAATGATTCCACTATCTTGGAAGAGGTTTCAATTGATTATGATGAGAATAAAGTTGCTACTTATGATGATTATTGTGATGACACTTATGCTATAGAAGGAGTGATGATTATATTTATAAAACTTCTCATGATTATGAGTACCCTTTCTCTGAACATTACTCTTTTAATGTGGAAACGATTTGTAGTATTCGAGTCTCTTATGATACTCCCACTATTCTGAATGAGAAGAATTTTGCTTATGTGGAGAGTAATATAAAACTTCTATGCTTGTAGATCATGAAAAGAATGCTTTATGTGATGGTTATATTTTTGAATTCATTCATGATGCTACTGAAAATTATTATGAGGGAGGAATATTTGCTTGTAGTAATTGCAATAATATCAAGTTTCCTCTCTATGTGCTTAAAATTTTGAAGCTTTGCTTGTTTTGCCTTCCTATGCTAGTTGTTTCATGTTCCCATAAGTTGTTTGCTCACAAAATCCCTATGCATAGGAAGTGGGTTAGACTTAAATGTGCTAGCCATATTCTTCATGATGCTCTCTTTATGCTTCAATTCTTATCTTTTATGTGAGCATCATTGAAATCATCATGCCTAGCTAGGGGCGTTAAATGTTAGCGCTTGTTGGGAGGCAACCCAATTTTATTTTTGTTTCTTGCTTTTGTTCCTGTTTAGTAATAAATAAATCATCTAGCCTCTGGTTAGATGTGGTTTTATGTTTTAATTAGTGTTTGTGCCAAGTGGAACCAATAGGATCTTCTTGGGTGATATTTGTGACAGAAACTTTGTGCTCACGAAAATAATTGTTAAAAATCACCAGAACGTGATAAAATACTGATTCTTTTTTGAAGAAGATTAATATAAAAATTATCCAGGATTTCCTAGGTTTTCAGAATTTTTGGAGTTACAGAAGTATTCGAATTATACAGATTACTACAGACTGTTCTGTTTTTGACAGATTCTGTTTTCTATGTGTTGTTTGCTTATTTTGATGAATCTATGAGTAATATCGGAGGGTATGAACCATAGAGAAGTTGGAATACAGTAGATATTACACCAATATGAATTTAGAATGAGTTCACAACAGTACCTAAAGTGGTGATTTATTTTCTTATACTAACGGAGCTTACGAGTTTTCTGTTAAATTTTGTGTTGTGAAGTTTTCAAGTTTTGGGTAAAGATTCGATGGACTATGGAATAAGGAGTGGCAAGAGCCTAAGCTTGGGGATGACCAAGGCACCCCAAGGTAATATTCAAGGACAACCAAAAGCCTAAGCTTGGGGATGCCCCAGATGGCATCCCCTCTTTCGTGTTCGTTCATCGGTAACTTTACTTGGAGCTATATTTTTATTCACCACATGATATGTGTTTTTCTTGAAGCATCACTTTATTTTATTTTGTTTTGCTTGCTGTTTGAATAAAATACCAAGATCTAAAATTCTTAAATGTTAGAGAGTCTTCACATAGTTACATAATTATTCAACTACTCATTGATCTTCACTTATATCTTTCGGAGTAGTTTGTCATTTGCTCTAGTGCTTCACTTATATCCTTTTAGAGCACGGTGGTGGTTTTATTTTGAAGAAACATATGAACTCTCATGCTTCACTTATATTATTTTGAGAGTCATAAATAGCATGGTAATTTGCTTTGGTTATGAATTTAGTCCTAATATGATGGGCATCCAAGAGGGATATAATAAAAACATTTATATAAAGTGCATTGAATACTATGAGAAGTTTGATTCCTTATGATTGTTTTGAGATATGAAGATGGTGATATTAGAGTCATGCTAGTTGAGTAGTTGTGAATTTAAGAAATGCTTGTGTTAAAGTTTGTGATTCCCGTAGCATGCACGTATGGCGAACCGTTATGTGATGAAGCCGGAGCATGATTTATTTGTTGATTGTCTTCCTTATGAGTGGCGGTCGGGGACGAGCGATGGTATTTTCCTACCAATCTATACCCGTAGGAGCATGCGTGTAGTACTTTGTTTCGATAAATAATAGATTTTTGCAATAAGTATATGAGTCCTTTACGACTAATGTTGAGTCCATGGATTATACGCACTCTCACCCTTCCACTATTGCTAGCCTCTCTAATACCGCACACTTTTCGCTGGTATCATACATCCACCATATATCTTCCTCAAAACAGCCACCATACCTACCTATTATGGCATTTCCGTAGCCATTCCGAGATATATTGCCATGCAACTTTCCACCGTTCTGTTTATTATGACATGATCCATCATTGTCATATTGCTTTGCATGATCATGTAGTTGACATCGTATTTGTGGCAAAGCCACCGTTCATAATTCTTTCATACATGTCACTCTTGATTCATTAAGATCCCGCACACTCACGGAGGCATTCATATAGAGTCATATTTTGTTCTAAGAATCGAGTTGTAATTCTTGAGTTGTAAGTAAATATAAGTGTGACGATCTTCATTATTAGAGCATTGTCCCAAGTGAGGAAAGGATTATGGAGACCATGGTTCCCCCACAAGTTGGGATGAGACTCCGGACGAAAAAAAGGCCAAAAAAAAAAAAGAGAAGGCCTAACAAAACAAAAAAAGAGAGAAAAAGAGAGAAGGGACAATGCTACTATCCTTTTACCACACTTTTGCTTCAAAGTAGCACCATGATCTTCATGATAGAGAGTATCCTATGTTGTCACTTTCATATACTAGTGGGAATTTTTCATTATAGAACATGGCTTGTATATTCCAATGATGGGCTTCCTCAAATTGCCCTAGGTCTTCGTGAGCAAGCAAGTTGGATGCACACCCACTTAGTTTATTTTGTCGAGCTTTCATACACTTATAGCTCTAGTGCATCCGTTGCATGGAAATCCCTACTCACTCACATTGATATCTATTAATGGGCATCTCCATAGCCCGTTGATATGCCTAGTTGATGTGGGACTATCTTCCCCTTTTTGTCTTCTCCGCAACCACCATTCTATTCCACCTATAGTCACTACAAAAAAGACACATCCATGACATTTTAGGCCGAACGAAAAAAATTTATGTCATACCTATGACACTTCTATGACGATAATTGTGACAAAACACAGTATCATCATAGATGTGGTGGGGTCCTACTTTTATGAAAAAAAATCATGACAGAAAATGGGATTTTCGTCCTGGGCGGGCCGGAGACGGAGCTGCATGACATTCTTTGGGCCGTCCATGACGAAAAAAACCATGGTAGAAGCGAGGGCGAGGAAAATATCGGGGTGTTCCCGGTTACGGTGGGTGGTCGGGGCCGAGCGATGCGCGTTTCTCTCATACACGCATGCGCGTGGGTGCGAGGCGTTGGACTCTAACTAAACCCGAGCGAGGCGTTGGGCTCTAACTGAACCCGAGCGATTGCACTGCAGGCTACGCTTTACTGAACCCGATCGATCGATCGATGGCTATTAACTGAACCCGATCGAGCGATTCTTCGCTCTCGCTGCTAATCAAGCCGATTGATGCTGCCTCTAGATGAACAAAGGCGTTCTTTGGGGGGGTTGGATGAACAGTTCCCGGTGGGGGTGGATGAACATGACCCGTGGTGTTGCCTCTAGATGAACAGGACCCCGATCGATCGAGCTAGTCAGGGCTGGATGAACAGGACCCCGTGGAGGGCAGGATGAACAGGACCACCCCGTGGAGGGTAGGATGAACAGTAGATGGTGGAGGGCTGGATGAACAGTAGCCCCGTGGAGGGGTGGTTGAACAGGAGCCCGTGGAGAGGGCTGGTTGAACAATAGCCGGTGGAGTAGCGCGCGGTGGAGGCTGGATGAATAGGAGCCCGTGGATGAACAGTCGCAGGTGGAGGCTGGAGGAGGTCGGCGGTGGATGAACAGTAGCCCGTGGAGGCTAGAGGGGGTCGACGATGGAGATGAACAGTATCTCATGGAGTCCCGTTTTGCGGTACGCCACACCCCTCCCGATGAACAGACCCCGCTTTGGTCAGAAGCGCCCAATACAAGTCCGTTTCCTCCGTTTTGCGGTACGCCACACCCCTCCCGATCAACATGACCCCCGTTTCGACCGTAGGAGGTCCGTTTCCTCCGTTTTGCAGTACACCAGACCCCTCCCGATGAACAGGATCCCGTTTCGAACGTGGTCTGTCGAACACAAGGCCGTTTCCTCCGTTCTGCGGTACGCCAGGCCTCGTTTCCATCGGATGTTCCGTCCAAGCCGGTTGGCTCCCACGCGTTCCGTTGCCTCCCGATGAACACGACGCATTCCATTTCCTCCCCATGAACACGACGACGACGTAGTTTCTCCGTTCCGACCTAGCCATGTACACGAGCCCTAGCCATACGTATGCACGAGTAGGCGTTCGAGACTCCGCCCGTATGTACGTACGTGGCCGTATTTACTTTCTTGCACCCTGGCCGCTGTACGTACGTGTACATGCTACGTGCGCGCCTCTACTACGACACGTGCGCGCCTCTACATCGACCAGTATGTACGTACACGTTCACGACCAGAATGACAACGCTACCTACGCTTCGGCCAGGTGGGTCCCGACTGTCAGGCACTTCCTTGCCTACGAAGATGTAGCTGGTGGGTCCCAGCAGTCAGGGGGTCGGATCGTTTTTTTTGCCCGGACGCACTTCCTTACATGCGAAGATGTAGCTGGTGGGTCCCAGCAGTCAGGGGGAAACATTTTTTTTGCGAAATACGATGGCCTGTCCGGTGGGTCCCCGCTGTCAGGTGGAGGAATAATTATTTAGCGCGTAATAAGGAGGCACTTCCTTGCTGCGGCTGTGAACCCAGCTGCAGCCTCTCCAAGTACAGTACTCTTCCGATGGAAGTCGTTCCTTGACCACGTTGACCACGCCGCGCCGAGAGCACCAGGGCGGTGGACGACGGCGAGGCCTAGGAAGGGGACAACGCGGAGCCGGGGAAGACGCGGCAGTGGAAGCCCGCACGGAGAGGAGTACGAGGGTTCAATGGTTCGGCTGCAGTGTGAGGCTGCCGTCGCCGCAGGGCCTTGATAGCGGTGGGAATAGTAGGGGGCGGTGAGGCCTCCGCGACAGCACAACTGACCATGGGAGGCAGGAGCATGCGGCACGACTGGCGCTGCTTTGGGCGGCTGGAGAAAGAAGACCAGAGGTTTAAGAAGCACTACGACCGTTGGATTGACATTGTACGGTCACTGGAGCCAGAATCGTTCATATTGACTAAGTTGACAAAGCACTCCGTCCCCGTCAACTTAGTAGGCCCACAAGTCAGCCTCCCACCAAGGTGGGTCCCAACTAGCAGGGGGAGTATTCATTTTTTTTGTGCATAATAAGGAGGCACATCCGGTGGGTCCGAGCTGACAGCGGGGGAACGTTTTTTTCATGAAATACGATGGCCCATCCGGTGGGTCCCAGCAGTCAGGGGGGAAACATTTTTTTCACCAAATACGGTGGCCCGTTCGGTGGGTCCCTGCTGTTAAGTGGAGGAATAATTATTTTCTGTGTAATAAGGAGGCATTTCCTTGCGGCTGCCGTGGACCCAGCTGTCAGCCTCTCCACGATAGTACTCTTCCAATGGAAGTCGTTACTTGACCACGTTGACCACGCCGCGCCAAGAGCACCAGGGCGGTGGACGACGGCGAGACCTAGGAAGGGGACGACGCGGAGCACGGGAAGATGCGGCGTGGATGCCCACGTGGAGAGGAGTACGAGGGTTCACTGGTTCGGCTGCGGTGCGAGGCTGCCGTCGCCGCAGAATAACAGGGGGTGTGGGTGAGTAGAGGGATGCCCTGGCCAGCGGTGGGAGTAGTAGGGGGCGGTGAGGCCTGCACGGGAGGTGGGAGCAGGCGGTCCCGCCGACGCTGGATTTGGCGGCTGGAGCAAGAAGATTAGAGATTGAAGAAACACGACGACCATTGGATTGACATCCAACAGTTACTCTGCTAGAATCGTTTGTTGACGTATATAATAACTAAAAAAATCTTGCATATGCGTCAACTTAATAGGCCCATAAGTTAGACCATTCCCTGTTTTTTTAATAATTTATATATAGCTCATTGCGGCTTCTTAGGCAATTTATTGCAGTCCGATTTTTTGGTTGGCCAGGGCCAATTTCGCATATTTCTGTGGGTTCCAAACTATTTTTAATACCGAAATGTCGAGCCAGATTTAAAGTACTTTGAAGATATATTTAAATTAGGCTAATGCCCAGTGAAATAGGAATCTGAAAATGTGAAAAAATTCAGAAATTATAAAGTAATTGCCAATTTGACATCTGTTTTTATATTTACAACCCATTTCATATTACTTTCAAGATTTGCAGGCGTCTTGAAAGAGTTGCAGCCCATCAGGGCGTAGAAAAATAAGCTAGGAGGAAGCATTTTATTTTTCCATACGCTGACATGGTGGGCCCTAATGTCATCCTCTCCACGTACTTCTGCCGATTCCTGTTGTTTGTTGACCAAGTTGACAACGCGAGAGGGCGGCGCCGCGGCGAGCGCACCAAAGCGCGCGAAGGACGACAGCGAGGCCTCGGACGTCAGCGTTAAAGATTTAGGAGACGGTGGGGCGGCGATGCGTGCGCTAAGGCGCAGCCAGCAATGGGAGGCGGAAGCAGGCGGCCCCGCCGGCGCTGGTTTGGTTTTGGCGGCTGGAGGAAGACAGGACTAAAGAAACACGACAAACTGTAAAAGCAGCAGGAGTACTTAACAACCTTAACTGAAACCAGCAGGGGCACTTGACAACCATAGCTGAAAGCAGTATGAGTACTTATACAGGTTCAACCGTACAAAGCACGCCTCGAACAGTGCTACTTTGCCTACAGTTAACCAAGGGTGAGG
Organism: Aegilops longissima; assembly: GCA_021605205.1. Classification (NCBI taxonomy): domain Eukaryota; kingdom Viridiplantae; phylum Streptophyta; class Magnoliopsida; order Poales; family Poaceae; genus Aegilops; species Aegilops longissima. The sequence goes on along the minus strand of CM038681.1, from coordinate 52,479,457 downwards.
CGCCAAGCCCCAGGACAAGGCCCAGGCGCCACCCCGCGCATCCACAACCTTCTGAAAGCGGCTTCATCTCGCAATGTGGTCAATAAACAGGATATTCACTTTAGATCCATGGAAAAGCAGTAACATAATCTTCTGTCCTATTCTCCAAGATGGACGGGCCTTCATTATTTGAGACCACCCATGAATACGTATCTTTTCACCTCCAAGGGGAATGGAGTAGGTCGACATAAACATCATGTTCTGACCAAGCACAAGTCTGACCCGACCATGGTCAGGCATCTGTATAGGAACAATAGAACTGGGTAATTTCTGTTTCAAGAAGATCACAGCTGTAAAACTGTGTATAAGCAATAGTTTATGAACAACATATATAACAGAAAATAGCTCGTACCAAAAGGTTCTCGACACAGTTGGACCTGTTTAACGAGTGCAACAGTGGCACACATATCCCATGTGGCCTTCCACCATTGAAACGCCCCACAAGGACCTTAAGACGATCAATAAAGTGTAGGAACTTGTGGATGTCGTCCCAGTCAACTTCAGTGCCATCAGTAACAGCCGAGTTGTTACAGAATAACAAACAAGCAGCCTGCTTAACTCTGAAAAACCTACACGTGCCACCAATTATAAGAAAATATTATTTAGAAGTAGCATCTTAGTGAGAGATTCGTTGCTACCTCTAAAGTTAAATTGTGATCAGTTAGACAGAATAGGTGGATTAAGAAGTAATCGAGGCAACAAGCAAGAACCAGATACAAAACTAACATGGATGAACAATTGGAACGACGTCGGGGTGGAAGATCGCAGTGAAGATGAGACCAGGTTCTGCTATTTCCATCAACATTCGTGCGCCAACTTTCAGTCTGTAAAACTTGAGAAAGTTTATCCAAGTTCGGCCATAAAAAAGCAGCGATCTTCTTGGTTCATGAACCCAACTCGAAACTTATATCCATGGCTTGTATTCACTGTTACCATTAAAATGGTGTATTTAGTTATGGCAAGGCCGAGCATCTTAAGTACATGTGTTTTGGCATAGCAAGGAATGCACTGCAGGAAAAATAATATGAGAACACAATGTATTCCCTATATCCAAATCTAGAAATACTTTCCTCCTTCACGTCAGTGTTGACCATGGTACTAGTACCTTTTATCCAAATATAGCAATCCAAATTTCCAAATTAGTCGACATCATGTTCAAAAAACCCCACCCTCCCGGATAGAAAAGAGGATTCTAGGAACATACTGTGCGCGTTTTAAAATCCTGTGTTAGGATGAGAAGGAATAAGTGTGGCGTTTCGCCGAGGGCGCAGAAACCTGTAGGGTCCTCGCACTTTGGGCACTGCAAATGAAACACACTAGATTCAGTAGGAAGAAAAATGCATCAACGGCGGCGGCTGGCATCCTAGGAGTACCCGCGACCAAGGGACTTGGATTTATCGGGGATGAATGAAGAATTCGTACCAGGTTCTCCATGAGAAAACCCAATGTAATCGCCGAGCGGGGGTTTTCTCTGAACAAGCAGACAAGGGAGAAGGGGTTCAGGCTGAGTGAAATATTGCCGTTTCGTCCGTCCAGCTTACTGCTAATAAAGCTGGAAAGGTGCGTTTTTTTGTGATTTGACGGCTCATTGGGCATTAATGTGGCGCTACGACCGGGGTGTGTCTACCGTGCAGTTGTGCACTCTAATTTGGTGCATATGGCATGTGGACCCCATTGCCGGATGCCCCACATATCAGCGCAAGGAAGTAGAAAGACAGGAGTAACTAGTTATTACACATAAATATATTTTTGACAGAGAGGTATTCCCTCTATAAAGAAATATAAAGATCTTTTATATCACAACTTTATACATAAGAAAAATCAAGGGGAATATATATAATATATATAATTATAAAAAAACAAAGTTTTTTTACACGGTATAGACGAGTTGGTGATGATGGTGTGCCTGTCATCCTGCAATATAGGCCGTCCGGTTTATATCTGACAGATAGGAAGGAAACTATGGCAATTTTGCAAAAAGGCACCCACACACCTCTCCCCATTTGCAAATAAGGCCTTCCCTCATTCATCCTTTTCTCTCACAAGATAAAATACTCATACAAATGCATCTTGATGTTACGTGCAACACACGGGCATTATGGAGGTTCAGCTGAGAAATACTCAGACAGGCTCACGGTTCTGGACTTTGGGCCATAGGCCGGTGGGCCTGCATGTTTGGGGGTCCATGTGTTCTACCTTAGCGCTTTTCATATTGCAAGCGGTTAGTACGGTGCTGGTTTTAGATGCTGTCGCAAGGCGAATACACAAAATTGAATAAAGCACAGCAGCTGTTGGAATGAAATCAAACGAAAGTTCCTAACCAGCAATCAGAGTGGCAATTCTATCAATGATACTGTCGTATTACTTATACACACAGGACACTTGTTTCACCATGCCAGAGTATTACATCAAAATCTCTCGGCGGATAGATCAGTTCGGCAATACTGAAGAATTTCAAAGTTGATTTGGACCAGCTCTCCTTGCCGAGAAAGTTCGATTTTGACATCATCCCCTACCACAAGATATGATTTAGATTTGAACCTTGACCATCCTTTAGCATCAATCATCATGAGACCATCCTTTATACTTACGGTATATTGAGCAGGTTCATTCACACCAAGGCTGCGCATGGTAAGAGAAACTTGGCCGCTGTCGCCCGGATTGTTGAACGACTCCCTCGTTGCTCTAGGAATTCTCTGTTTGCAAACAAGAATACATACCCAAACAGTTAGATCAACACAGTGAATCATGCGAAGCAACATGGAAATAAAAAAGAACGAAACACTTGGGCGGCCAATTCTTACCAAGATGGTGGACATGTCGGTTTTTGTAAGGACTTTGGTATATGAAGTGCGAACTGCAGCCCAGTCTGTTGCCGGTGCAACTGCTCGTTCGGTAGCCGTTGCACGGGCCGGAGCAGATGCAAGTGCAAGTGTTGGTGCAGGTGCCGAAGCCACCGCTTCTACCGGAGATGGTGCTCCTTGTAGAGCTGGTGCCGGTGTCGGAGCAGGTGCCGGTGTCGATGCCCGATCCTCCGGTAGATCAGCTGATCCACGACGCGTCGGTGCCCAATCCTCACCGGATCGATCGAGCTGCTGCCATTGTCGCTGCTAGAGCAACTGCCGGTGCTCGATCCATTGCTAAAGGTGGTACCGATGTGCGAGATAGCGGTGATCGTGTCTGGTCTGCTATGATCAGCTTTCTAACTTGACTAGGCTTCGTGACCGTGATCCAGTTTTTTTCTTCATTTCTTTTAAACATGAGAAGGACTAATTGTGGCGTTTTTGTTAAACCAAACTGCAGTTTTTCATAGGGATTCATCTTGTCCTGAGACAACAGACTGATCCAATTTTTTCCAGTAATATAAGTGATGGACAAGGCCTTCAAGCATCTTGACACGACATAAGAAGTGAAACCTGCAAAAATAGCCATCGTAGAGCAAACCAAACTGTTTATTCTGTGATGAATATCACATGCCAAAACCTGCATCGTAAAATTGCAGGAAAAGAAAGAAAACATGACATTAAATCAATAAGATTTAGACAGTAAATCAATAAGATTTACTTGATGTGACACAAGTGAATCCTTAACAGGAAATCACTATGTTGAAGTACTAAACAAAAGATTGATCGTCCAACTATGGGTGGCATGCAGGGGCCCTGCCTACTCCCACAAGCAGGACAGTCCAAAGGTCGTGACAAATCGTATGGACCGAACATCCATGGGACTGGAAATCCTGGTGGGTGCGATAAACCCTGCAATGCATACATATATTGGAGTGTAACCATAATTGATAAACCGTCCTCACAAAAAAGATGATGTGGATACTTCAAAATATATAGACTGAATTGAGTGGACAGACATTAACATAGACCGTTCTCAGGACTAACCACACACCAAAAGCGGCAGTACTAATAAACAATACAGGTTCACAAACACAAATCAAGTAATCGAACAATAGTACTTACTACGACAAGCAAAGTTGCACTAATTAAACTCTGCAGACTATTTCTTGCCACCGACCTACGGATGACCCCCCGCATAACCGACCAGGCCATGGATTTCGTGAGAGATGTCTGCATGCACCATCACCATCTTGTCAACCTTGGAGAACCTAACAGAGTGGTCTTTCCACTCATAAACATGATCATGAAGACAGGCCGCATCAGATTTGTTGGGAAGCTTTACAAGAACCACACCCTTCGTAATCGAGGGCACAACCAGGAAATTGTTGTGGTCAAGTACAGCCTCGAGAACACGCCTGACAGTAATGCTACAGGAAAACACTAGTTCAGGACACGTGGCGACAAGGACACAACAGCTGGATAGTTTAGCAGTAGAACTCATCCTCAGGTCTTCCAGTTCACACGGCATGACTTTGAGAACTTCATCTCCATCGCGGACCTGGTTCTAATTCAAACAGAGACCATATTTTATTACTACCTCCGTTCAGAAATATAAGATGATTTTTGATATTATACTCCATATATGACTACATATACGCACATAAATGAGTGAACAAAGACACTAGAACATGTACGTCTTCAAAGGCATGAGAGCAGAGGGATTACTTGCAATATCCATAACACAAGTTACTGAGGCAAATATACCCTCTTCAAAGGTAGCATTGATGTTCATAAAGTACTCCATCCGTCCCAAAATTGTTGTCTTAGATTTGTCTAGATACGGATGTATTAAGTCACATTTTAGTATTAGATACATCCGTATCTAGAAAAATCTAAGACAAGAAATTTGGGACAGAGGGAGTAGTTGAAAGTAATCTATAAGAAATCAGTGTCAACCTCTCGCATGTTTTGGTCAAAAGAGGAATTTAGAACCGTCATTTGGCACTCAAAAATCACATGCAAGATCACCCAGAAAGTTGTACTACTAGTACTAGTACTACGTGTTAGATGAAAAAACACGATCAAGATCGAGAAAAATATCGTCAAGAAGAGATATTACCTGGACTTGCTTAATGAGAGATCCCGGAGAGGGGGGCTTGGACAGGGCGATGGCTTTGAGCTTGTCTGCGGTAGTCTCGGCGGGGTGCTTGCGCTTCTTCATACCATGAGCCTCGACGGTTTTGGCCAGAGCCATAGACATCACTTCGGCCAGTGCTCCAGCGTCCATCAAGAAACTGTCAAATAGAAATAAAAGAAAAGAAACCATAATCACAAACCCAAAAGAAGAAAAGAGAGGGAGTTATAGGATCAGTCTCGGGGTTGCAAGACCGGGCCTTGGCCAGAATCAACACCATTGATGCGCTCACCTTTCCTTCTTTGGGAGAGAAGAACAATGGCAGAAGCAGGTCGGGGTTTTCTTGAAGAAATGAGGAACAAGATGAGGGAGAAGCGAGGGTTGGGTAGGGAGGTGTAAGTGCATCTAGTGCCCCTTAGTGATTTTGGTGTATTGAAGACTTATAGGTTAAGGAACTAATGCGTTTGTGAGTGTACACAGGTCTATAAGTCTATGAGGAGTTTGATATTTACAGAGAAAGTCGACCCCTAAAACTGAAGTTCTTCGACTGAAGACTTTGATATTCTGAAGACTTTCTGAAGACTTTGAAAGTGAAGAAATTGGTATGACCTTGAAGACTTGGTATTCATTTGAGGAACATGAAGCGTGAAGACTTTTGTTTTCGTAGTTTCATTTTCTCTTTCTTGATTCATAGGAAACACCGTCTCGTTAAAGGGGTCGAGGAAATACTAAGGAAAAATTTCCATTTGATGCTCAACTCAAAATCCTACACCTACCAATCCTTCGAGTGAAGCCTTTGAAATCTCATACAGATTCATCAATTTCTTCATGTGATGAGACGAAGTTCTTTTGGTCACGAGGAATTGGTTCTGATCGAGGAGTTAGGAATTCGCCATCTTGATTGCCTACACATGAGGAACATGATAGCCCGAGGAATTTGATATTCAAATTTCCGACCGTTCTTTGCTTTGCATGACTGTCCCAAAATATCTTATCCACCTAACGGTCATATCATTGAAGGGCATTTATGTCTTATCATGTCGGGCTGCTCCTAGGCTATAAATAGCCGCCCCTACAACCACTAGCTGGTTGGCTGCTCCGAGAGAACTTGACACTTGTCATTTGAGAGCAACCCATCCTCCGAGGACTTTGAGAGAAAATCATCAAGTGAGGAAAACCCAAAACCAAACCCCTACAAACCCAAAGTGATTGAGCATCATCAAGAAATTGATCCTGCATGGATCCGACGCTTGTTACCTTTGAAGACTGTGCTTCTTCCAGACGGTTAGGCGTCATGGTCTAGAGCATCCAAGAGGAATTGTGGATCGCCGAGTGACCAAGTCTGTGAAGGTTTGGAAGTCGCTCAAGACTTACCACGAGTGATTGGACGAGGTCTGTGTGACCTTAGTTCAAGGAGAATACGGTGAGGACTTGGTGTCTGAGCTGCGTGCTCAGCGATCGGGTGTCCGGACTGTGTCCTCGAGTTTAAATACTCAACCGCTCCAACCAGACGTATAACCGAGACAGCAGCTTGGAACTGGTCTACCAAATCATTGTCTTCACCAACCTAATCGGTTCTATTTCCTCAACCCTTTCATTTCCTCATTCTTGTGTTGAGTGTTTGTTCATATCTGTGTTTGAAGACTTTGATCAAGACTTTCACAATTTCCTCGCCTCAATTTCTTCATCTGTTTTCTTCATCTTGTGTTATCCTGTGATTACGCTTTTCAGACTCTGTGCTAGTCTTCATTTCATCATGATGACCATGCGTGTATTCTGTTATGCTTACTTTTGAGTACTTATTCACAAAGTAGTTCTTCGCTAAGGAATTTCCTCACCGCAAATTCCTCGATGAAGAATTCATAAAATCGCCTATTCACCCCCCCTTTAGTCAATATAACGCACTTTCAATTGGTATCAGAGCGAGGTACTCCCTTGTTCTGTGTGATTTTAGTTTAACCACCGGAGTTTTAGTTATGTCGACCGCAGGTATGAAGAAAGTGACATGCCCTATCTTTGACAAATCCACGATTATCCCAAGTGGAAGGCCATGATGAGGAAGCGCCTCATGGCAATGGACAGCGAGCTGTGGACCGTCATTGAAATTGGCCTTCTTGATCTATGCAAGGCGGCGAACACCGATGATATTCGCAAGTTCACTCGACTTGACATCATGGCGAAGGATATCATCTGTTCCTGCCTATCTAGAGATGAATTCAAGCGCATTATGCATCTTTGCAATGCGGAAGCTTATCCGGGACCGAATCTCCGACGTTTATGAAGGTCATCGAACCCGTCATGATCCCTGGTTTGAGGACTTCAAGGAATCTCTCAAAACGATGACTTCGAGCCGAATCATCATCATCTGCATCATGTCTCATGGCAAAGGGTGACGAGGTAACCGAATGTTCCTCATCTGAATTTAGTGACTGTGAATCTGATGATGATATTGAACCTAGCTATACCAAACTTGTTTGCATTGCCACCAAACAACAACATGGCTTGGAAAAGGTTCAAAACATGTTAGGTAAAAGTGATGATATGTTACGTGAAGAAATGGATCACACTAAAGCCCTGACTGAAAATCTTCAGAGACTTCAGTCTAGGCTTGACAGCCTTCAAGGTCATCATAACACTCTCTTATCTGATCATGAGAAACTTTCTTATGAATTTCTTCAGAGAAAGCAAGATCTTGAGAAGCTAAGAGTGAGTTATGAAGATCTTCAGAAGGAGCGCGATTCATTACTTGCTCAACAAATCAGCACTTCTCAAGAAGAATTTGTTCCTCCATGCTTAAAGTGCATTGAACGTGAATCGCTAATTCTTCACTGAATGTTCAAATGCTTCAACTGTTACAAATTCTTCACCTGCCTCGCTATCACTAATTCCTCATCGAGGACATTGCTAGTATCACTTGTGATGCAGGGCTGAAGGAATTGTACATGACAGCATGTACAAAAGCCTCAAAGGGCATCAGACTCTTTGTGATGTGCTTAAAAAGCAGATCCTCAACAGAACCCTAGGAAAGAGGGTATCGCCTTTGAGAGGAAATTAAATGCCGATGGAACATACTGGAAGCCTGAGTAGTATCCCAAAACCTCATGGGTTGCTGCAAAGGGACCTCCAGTTGATCCATCTACCTTATCTGACTTTACATGCAATTTCCTCATTCTTGATGAGTCATTTGACTCCAACTATAAACTGTTCAAAAATCAGAATGGTGAAGTATTTGCTAGATATGTTGGTACTAATCTGCAGAGCGGTTCCCTATGAAGAAAATCTGGGTTCCTAAGAAGTGCCTTGAAAGTCTTCAGGTGAATGTCCTCATGACACCACCAGTGAAGAATAGGAACCCCAGATCAAATTCTTCATATGGACCAAATTCCTCATATGGATCCAAGTCCTTATACGGACCAAATTCTTCACGTGGATCAAATTCCTCAAAAGGACCAAAGTCCTCATATGATTATCATCGTGCTAACAACTCTGTTTCACAGGGTAGAGCTAAGGGCTATGAATATGTGCATCATTCTTCAAACCAATATGTTCATAAGTCCTCGAAGAATTTCTCTGCTTATTCATATGCTTACCCTAACCCCTCTTATGTGAAACAAAATGGATTGGCCTCTATGCCACCATTCTCGTATGGTGCTTGCAGAGTGATGAACTCTTTGCCACCCCTTCAGATGTGGGTGGTGAAGAAAAAGAACTAATCTCTTCTGCAGGGTCAGGTCTCGGGCGTGCCTTAACGTCTGAAGAATTTGTTTGGGGCCCGACAAAACTGCTCGAAAGGACGCAGTTAATCATGATGAAATGAACTTTCATTTCACACGTCCTCATACTTGCTTATCTGTTAATACTAACTCGATGAAATTCATCGATGAACTGATATCATATTCTTCACCGATGAAGTATATGAGATCGTAAGTTGTACTAATTCATCTGCAGGATGATCAACCCAAAGCCACCGAGTGGGTTCTCGATAGTGGATGTACAAATCACATGACTGGTGATAAGAATCTATTGATGGATGCTCCCTTATCACCGTCACATCTGAAGCATATCATCTTTGCTGACAAAGGCAAAAGTCAGGTATTGGGTCTTGGTAAGGTTGCTATCTATAAGGACATGCACATGGACAAAGTCATGCTTGTTGAGTCCTTAGGATACAACCTCATGTCAGTCTCAATGCTTTGTGATCTTGATATGGTTGTTATCTTTGGCAAGTATCGTTGTGTTGTGATTATGGGAGCTGACAATTCCAAAGTCTTCGAAGGCTTTAGGAGAGGAGACTTGTACATTGTTGACTTTTCCACAGGACCACAACCAGCCATGTGTCTACTTGCAAAAGCTTCAGAAGGCTGGCTATGGCATCGACGACTTGGTCACGCAGGCATGAGGAATTTGCACATGCTTGCGAAGAAGAAGCATGTCATCGGCATTGAGAATGTCAAATTCCTCAAGGATCACTTATGCGGAGCCTGTGAAGCTGGAAAAATGACCAAGGCCAAGCATCCAGCGAAGACTATCATGACCACTACTCGTCCCTTCGAATTGCTTCACATGGACCTCTTTGGTCCCAATCATTACTCAGCTGTCGTTAATGATGCATCTCTATATGGCTTTGTTATTGTTGATGATTACTCTCGTTACACATGGGTACACATTGTTACTTACAAAAATCAAGTGCAGGAAGTCTTCAAACGATTTTCCTCGAGGGCTTCAACTAACTTTGGTGTGAAGATCAAGCACATCAGGAGTGACAATGGAACTGAGTTCAAAAATTCTGGTCTTGATGACTATCTTGATGAACTTGGTATTACTCATGAGTTATCTGCTCCCTATACTCCTCAGCAAAATGGCGTCGTGGAGCGCAAGAATAGAACTCTTGTTGAGATGGCTCGCACTATGCTTGATGAATACAAAACGCCTAGTCGTTTCTGGATTGAAGCAATCGATACCGCGTGCCACATCATCAACAGAGTATATCTTCACAAATTCTTCAAGAAGACTGCCTATGAACTCCTCACTGACAAGAAACCTAATGTAAGTTATTTCAAAGTCTTGATTGCTAAATGCTGGATTAGAGATCCTCATCACAACTCTAAATTTGCAATCAAAGCACATGAAGGTTTTATGCTTGGTTACGGAAAGGACTCGCACACCTCTGAGTCTTCAACATCGCACTTCACAAGATTGTTGACACTGTAGATGTGCGGTTCGATGAAACTAATGGCTGCAAAGAGAGCACCTACCTTCATGTTAGATGAACCAGCTCCGAGGATTCTATCAGGTTCAAGGCAACCGAGGATGTCATTCCTCTCAAGAAGCTGCTGAAGAATTCATTCTGACTGCGAAGAACGTCGAGCTAATGCACCTGAAGATAATGCTGAAGAAAATGGTGCTGAGGAAAATGATCAAATTCCTCGACGACAATCAGCTCATCCTCGCATTGCAAAAGAAGTGCAAGTGGAGAAGATCATCTATGACATTAAAGCGCCAGGTCCTCTCACACGCTCAAAAGCTTCACATTTATCTAACTTTTGTGGGCACTATGCTTTTGTCTCTATCACAGAGCCCACTAAGGTAGATGAAGCATTTACGAGCCGAGTGGATTCAGGCCATGCAAGAAGAATTACATCGATTCGAGCTCAACAATGTCTCGAACTGGTCAAGCGTCCAGATCCTCGCAAGCACAATATCATTGGCACAAAGTGGATCTACCGCAACAAGCAAGATGAAAATGGTCTTGTGGTGAGGAATAAGGCACGACTAGTAGCTCAAGGCTACACACAGGTTGAAGGAATTGATTTCGATGAAACTTTTGCACCTGTTGCTAGACTTGAGTCTATTCGCATATTACTCGCCTATGCTAACCATCACAATATCACTTTATATCAAATGGATGTGAAAAGTGCATTCCTCAATGGTAAGCTTGAGGAAGAAGTATATGTTGCTCAACCCCGTGTTTTGAAGATCCAAAGAATCCTGACAAAGTCTTCAGACTCAATAAGGCCCTCTATGGTCTCAAGCAAGCCCCTCGGGCTTGGTATGATACATTGAAGGAATTCTTCGTGAAGAATGGCTTCACACTCGGTTCACTCGACCCTACTCTCTTTACTAAATCTTATGATGGTGAACTTTTTGTGTGCCAAATATATGTTGATGATATTATCTTTGGCTGTACTGACCAACGTTATAGTGATGAATTTGCTTACATGATGAGTGAAGAATATCAAATTTCTATGATGGGAGAGTTGAAATTCTTCTTAGGTCTTCAAATTCGTCAACAACACAATGGCATATTCATATCTCAGGAGAAATACCTCAAGGATGTCCTGAAGAAATTCGGCATGCAAGATTGCAAAGGTGTCAAAATTCCTATGCCCACAAATGGCCATCTATGCAATCGATGAAAATGGTATTGACTTGATCACAAGGTATACCGCTCCATGATTGGTTCTTTATTGTACTTATGTGCATCTAGGCCAGATATAATGCTTAGTGTTTGCATGTGTGCCCGATTTCAAGCTACACCAAGGAATCACACCATAAGGCTGTGAAGCATATTCTTGATATCTAGCTCACACACCAACACTAGGATTATGGTATCCCAAGGGCTCTCCTTTTGATCTCATTGGATATTCGACTCGACTATGCTGGTGATCATGTGGACCGCAAGTCAACATCTGGTACTTGTCATTTCCTCGGACGATCTTTGGTCTGTTGGTCCTCGAAGAAACAGAACTGCGTATCACTGTCTACTGCGGAAGCTGAATACATTGCTGCTGGCTCGTGTTGTGCTCAATTGCTATGGATGAAGCAAACTCTCAAGGACTATGGCATCAACGTGAAGAATGTGCCTCTCTACTGTGACAATGAGAGTGCCATCAAGATTGCTCACAACCCAGTTCAGCACTCGAAGACAAAGCACATTCAAATTCGTCATCATTTTCTTCGTGATCATGTGTTGAAGGCGACATCTCCATTGAGCACGTGAAGATCAAGAACAGCTAGCTGATATCTTCACTAAGCCCTTGGATGAGAAGAGATTTAGCAAGTTGCGGTGTGAGCTAAATATCTTAGAATCTTGAACGTTCTTTGAAAAGGACACACATCCTAACACTTATGCAAAATTGATGACTTAGATGTGCAACACATGAAGAAACGTTTTCTTCAATCAATGAAGAATAACACTCTTAGTGTGAAGAAATTAATGAAGAATTTGATTCTCGAACCCTCGACAATTGTACGCGGTGTCTGAAATCATCATTCTTATCTGATTGGGTCACGCCACCACCAAAGTTGAAAATCTTCAATTTGAGTTTTTCCTCAGTTTTGAAATTCTTCAGTTTTTCAAATTCTTCGACTTTGCAAAATCTTCACTGTTTCCGTCGTCTTTCTTCATTGGCTATATATATATATATATATGGGTTTATGTCCTCTACAGCATTCACTTATGGCTAATTCTTCAAGTCGCCTTTTCTGCTAAGTGAATGTGATCGGACCCTTCCCCCTCTATGCTATACTCAACCCAATCCATTCACAAATTCTTCAAGTGCGTTCTACTTTGAAACTCGTTCAAAATCTTCACCGTGTCCTGACAGCTGAAGAAATTGCGAACGGAACTTTAAAACTGATCTTATCCAAACCTTCGGTTTTGCCACTCAAACCGTTCCGCATTCCACGATGCATTATTTTATTCACCCACGATCGTACACGATCTCCACTACACAGTACGTGAGTGACACATGTCGTGAGAAGGAAATGGTCAGGCATGTTAGTCCCTAAATCTTGAGGCGATCCGCTTTTCACCGTGTCTATAAATACCCTCTCCCTTCCTCACTTCTTTTACTTCGCTCGACCTCTCTCTCCCGCTCGAGCTCCTCAAACCTAGCGCCGCCGCTACTCCATCGTCGCCGGTGAGGAAAAGCTTCACTGCCTCGACCTCGTCGCCGACGTACTCGCGCCGACCGCGGAAATCCTCACTCCACCGCCGCCGTAGCTGTCTTCCTCCGCCAAGTTAGGGCGTGGAAGATCTGAACGGACGAACTTCCCAACTGTTCTTCTCAGTTCGTCGTGTTATTCACTTCGGGTAATTAAAATTTACTTTTATTACTCGCTTTGATTCTCAAATCTTCTTGAAAATCTTCAAAGGTGTTTACTCTTCAAATATTCACACATATGAACACCTCAAATCTCTTGATCCGTTTCTCTAAGCAATGATTTTCTTCAAGATTCCTCAATTGTGTGGATCCTCGATCTGTACAACTCTGGAACCTAAGACAAAGAACGCTTAGTGAAATTCTTCAAGGCTCATCTGGTCAAAATCCTCAAAACTTGTTCTTTTTGAAAAACCTTCTGAGAACGCATATGAACTCTCCAAATTCCTCACAACTATACTCTGTTCACAGGTACACATGTCCGCTGCTGAATCACTAGGTTCTCATCAACTTAACTCATTTGCAGCGTTCCTCGAAGAAAAACTGCATACTTCTTCAGAGAACTCAATTGTTCAAATTCCTCAACTGAAGAACATGGCAGACGGTAAGAAGCCACAAAAAGGAGGAAAGAAACCTGAGGTTATGACTGCGTTTGAAATCCCTGAGGAAATCTATGCTGACTACTGCACACCGGGTGAAGAAAACAAAAATCAACGCAAGGTGCGTATTCAGAAGATTGAACGGAGATGGGCACGGGAATGGAGGAATACAGATATGTAACTCCTAAGTACATGAAGAAATTCGCCTTAATCCTCCATGCCCAAGAGCTCCTTTGGCACTGGCCAAGTAGCTGATCCCACAAGCATCAAACGTGGTGAGGACTTTCCGATGAATGGGCTAAACGCCAAGCAAAATTGGCAAAGCAAGCAAAGGAGGCAAGAAGAAATTCAATGAGGATTCTGCCGCTGCTATCTGCCATCGAGGTCTCGGTCAAACCGAGGAAATCCATGCAAAAGAAGCCTGCTCATAAGCCAAGTGCTTCACCATCTGCGCCCTCACGGCCAAGTTCCTCAAAGCACCTCCAAGCAAATTCTCACACTGCAGCTGCTCCACCAAAGTCCTCAACAGCTCCGTCAAAGTCTTCAGTCCCTGTGCACCTGGCTACATGTCAAAGGACTGCTGGTTTCTCAATTGCCTCAGGCGTTTCTGCAAGTTCCTCAGCTGCTCCCATTTCTTCAACTGGCCCGACTCTGCTGAAGACCAAAGCAACCGCTGGACGAGGTCCTCGGCCTAGCCCAAAGAAGAAACAGGTTGCATTCCATGTGCCTTCTGATGATGAGGCATCTGATGATGAACTTGCGGAAATCATCAGAGACCGTCAAGAAAAGGCCGCTAGAGCCAAAGGTACATCTGTGCCACTGCTGTTGGACCCGAAGAAAATCCTCGACTATATTGATCTTTGGCACAAGGATCCCAATACCCCTATGCCTGACCTTCATCTAACACCTGGACAAAGTCATATGTTGACTCACTTCATAGCTGAAGAAAAATGGAAGTTTGAGAAGGCAAGGGAAATCAAAAAGGCTCAATACAGGAAGGAGAAGTTCCTGAAGAAAAACGTTGTCAAGATGACACCTGAGGAGCTTCTCAAGGTCCAGACTGAAATTCAAGACCTCAGCAAAAACTTCGATTCATATTATGCTGATTGGCAAGGAGCCAAGGTCAGATTTGTGAACCTGACGAAGAAATTCACCAATGTTGCTGCCCCAGTGCAACATGAAATTCCTCAGGCTGAAGCCTCAGCCCAACCAACTGAAGAACATGCCAGCACCGCTGATGACATTCAGCCTGCTGATGAAAATGCTAGTTCCAGGGCTGATGATCCCATTCCAGCCGCTGAAGAAATTGCCAGGGCAACCACTAGTGGTGCGCCTGAAGAAACTGCTCAAGACAGGGCAACTGCATCAGTTGCGCCTGAAGAAACTGAACCAAATTCCTCAGCTCCACCTGCGCCAACTCCAACTCCAATTCTTCCATCTGCTTCTGATGTGAAGAAAACCAAGGCTGCAGAACGAGCCGCTGTGAAGAAAAGGAAAGCATCACCTGCGTCAGATTCTTCGGCTGTGAAGAAAATGAAGCATATGACCAGCTCCTACGAAAATCTAATTGATGTTGTTCCAATTTCCTCCATACCATCAAAGGACGTTGTTCCTTTTGGAGAAGACTATGAGATCCCAATCGGATCTGATGAAGAACATCATTCTGCTGCTTCGTCAGAGCAGATCGATGAAGAAATTGAAGTGGATGCAATCCCTTCAACCCCAGTCATTTCCTCACCTATGCCTCAGTTCACAGCTGAAGAGGCTGGTGTTGAGGAAATTGAAGATGAAGATGTGGATATTGGATGCACCACACCAGTGATCAATGATGACTTTTGGGAAAGTCTGCATCCCAACACTCCTCTCTTCACCCCGCTCCAACAAATTCCTCAGTCCCCTGCACAAACAGTCCAAATGGACTCTGAAGAAAATCAACCCACTGGTTCTGTGCATGAAGAAATTCCAGCCACTAGTGCTGATGAAACTGCTGCTGCTGCTGATCCTCAGACTGCATCTGTGGAGGAACAAGAAATTCCTCAGCCTGAAGAACCTGAACTTGCGATTCCTGAGGTGGTGATGCAACTCACTGACACCCCTCTGCCCAAGCAAAAGAATCCATTCTCAAGCAAGCAAAAGTTCAAGGCTGAAGATTTCTTTGCCGAGCACGTGTTCTTCACTGACTATAATCCATATGATTCTGCTCGCATTAGGAAGAGGCGTTTCTGGACTGCCAGCCAAGCCAACTTCTATTCCTTAGTGCTGTTCAACAAGGATAAAATCTTCGATCATGCTCATATTCCTCATGTGGATATGGAGTCGCTGCCAGGCTTTGAGCCAGTCCTCAGTGTTCTTCACGACGCAGGACTTCTAAATTTCTGCACTGATATCTGTGACTGGAATGAAGAACTAATTCTTCAATTTTATGCAACGCTGCACATCACCGGAGACAATGAAGACGTAAACTCATGGGTCTTAGATTGGATGACTGAAAATACTCACTACAAGGCACCAGCAACTGAATTGCTTCGTGCCCTACCACTCAGTCCTCCACTTGATGGTGCACGTCGTATCTATGATGAACCAGAACTTTCAAATCACTATATGCAAGTGCTGATGAAGCCTTTGAAGCCAAGGCAGGCCCCAAGAACAAAATTCCTCGTCAAGGAATTATTATATGTGCCTCGGACTGTCTATCGGATTCTGACGAAGACAATGAGTCCTATCAAAGGTCACGACTCGAACGATGAAGAAGTCGTTGGCATCATGAAGAATATGCTTTTCAACATCATCCATGGCGTTCCCGTCAACTTCCATGATTTCTTCATGAGGACTCTGGCAAATATAGCTATGTCACCTTTTGAGCTGAAGCCTTATGCGCCTTGGATTATGAGATTCATCAGGACAAGGTCTTCACTCAATTACAAAGCTGATACTTTGAACCACTGCAGCTACTTGCCTCCGATTGAAGTCCTCAAACGGACATTTACCTCAGATGATGACAAGGGCAAGGCTACTGCTGTGATTGATGAAGGCATTCGTCCATTGGATGGCCAGTTTAGCAAGCAGCATCCTACTCCACCAATGATGACTCGCCACACATGACTCAGCCGCAAATACCTCACCAAGCAAAGTCCTCAAGCTATCGCACCTGTGGTGATGATGATCGTGAGTTACTCCTCGCCTCTTCATCGGAAGGTTGATCGTAATCATAAATGGGTCAAACGTCGGTTGGTACTTTTCTTCACAACATGACCTCAACACACAATGCAGTGAAGAAAACCACTACTACCTCCATGAAACCTTCAAACGCACTGGCTGTTCTTTCACATGTCTACAAATGAAGAAGAACTGACATCAATGGGTCTCAAGGAAGAATTTGACTGGTCTGCACCTCCTCCGAAGAAATTCAAGAAAGTCAAAGTTCCTTCCTTGGTGGCTAGCTCCTATTCTTCATCTCGCGACAATCGATGAAAATGAAGACTTGGAAGACACCGCGGCTGGTCCTACTTCAACAAACAACCCCAACAATGCTGGCGCTCCATCTTCAACTTGAAATTCTTCAGGAGCGTTAGTCCTCAGTTTCGATCCTTTTGGTCATTTGATGACAAAGGGGGAGAAATTTGAGTTAGTCTTCAAGTGGGTCTAGTTTATTGCATATATACAGTATTTATTCTCGTTAAGTTACAACTCTCGTTCTTCTGAAACCTTTTATTGGATCGAGTTGTAATCTTAAACCCGATGGTGCTTTGATACTTTTGATGCATTATGCTCTGCACTATGCTCTTGAGCTCCTTGAAAATCTTCATAGCAAATCGTTTTGGGCTCTGATACTCTTGATGCGTTACTTTGCATAACATCAAGCACCATATTTCATCATGCATTTCAAATTCTTCATATTATATGTTAAATGCGTGTATGAATTACAAGATATAGGGGGAGATCTCCATGATTCAATTCTTCAAATGTGCATTGCCTCAAAAGCAAATTCCTCACTATGCACATCTTCAGGGGGAGTTCTTCTATATCTTGCAATCAAATTCCTCATTATCA
This sequence comes from Aegilops longissima, assembly GCA_021605205.1. Lineage (NCBI taxonomy): Eukaryota > Viridiplantae > Streptophyta > Magnoliopsida > Poales > Poaceae > Aegilops > Aegilops longissima. The sequence goes on along the minus strand of CM038681.1, from coordinate 52,461,846 downwards.
GTATTTACACTTCATATGTTTATCCCCGTTGAAAACTTAACCTATATTGTCATCAATCACCAAAAAGGGGGAGATTGTAAGTGCATCTAGTGCCCCTTAGTGATTTTGGTGTATTGAAGACTTATAGGTTAAGGAACTAATGCGTTTGTGAGTGTACACAGGTCTATAAGTCTATGAGGAGTTTGATATTTACAGAGAAAGTCGACCCCTAAAAATGAAGTTCTTCGACTGAAGACTTTGATATTCTGAAGACTTTCTGAAGACTTTGAAAGTGAAGAAATTGGTGTGACCTTGAAGACTTGGTATTCATTTATGGAACATGAAGCATGAAGACTTTTGTTTTCGTAGTTTCATTTTCTCTTTCTTGAGTCATAGGAAACACCGTACTGTTAAAGGGGGTCGAGGAAATACTAAGGAAAAATTTCCATTTGATGCTCAACTCAAAATCCTACACCTACCAATCCCTTCGAGTGAAGCCTTTGGAAATCTCATACAGTTCAGTCAATTTCTTCAGTGACAGAGACGAAGTTCTTCTTGTCGCTGAGGAATTTGTTCTGACTGAGGAGTTAGGAATTCGCTAGTGCGAATTGCCTACACAGTGAGGAACATGATAGCCCTGAGGAATTTGATATTCAAATTTCCGACCGTTGCTGTGCTGCGCGCCAGCTGTCCCAAAATATCTTATCCACCTAACGGTCATATCATTGAAGGGCATTTATGTCTTATCATGTCGGGCTGCTCCCTAGGCTATAAATAGCCGCCCCCTACAACCACTAGCTGGTTGGCTGCTCCGAGAGAACTTGACACTTGTCATTTGAGAGCAACCCATCCTCTGAGGACTTTGAGAGAAAATCATCAAGTGAGGAAAACCCAAAACCAAACCCCTACAAACCCAAAGTGATTGAGCATCACTGAAGAAATTGATCCTGCGTGGATCCGACGCTTGTTACCTTTGAAGACTGTGCTTCTTCCAGACGGTTAGGCGTCATGGTCTAGAGCATCCAAGAGGAATTGTGGATCGCCGAGTGACCAAGTCTGTGAAGGTTTGGAAGTCGCCTGAAGACTTACCACGAGTGATTGGACGAGGTCTGTGTGACCTTAGTTCAAGGAGAATACGGTGAGGACTTGGTGTCCTGAGCTGCGTGCTCAGCGATCGGGTGTCCGGACTGTGTGTCCTCGAGTTTAAATACTCACCGCCCAACCAGACGCATAAAGCCGAGACAACAGTTGGAACTGGTCTACCAAATCATTGTCTTCACCAACCTAATCGGTTCTATTTCCTCAACCCTTTCATTTCCTCATTCTTGTGTTGAGTGTTTGTTCATATCTGTGTTTGAAGACTTTGATCAAGACTTTCTCAATTTCCTCAGCCAATTTCTTCATCTGTTTGTCTTCATCTTGTGTTATCCTGTGATTACGCTTTACAGACTGTGCTTAGTCTTCATTTCATCATGATGACCATGCGTGTATTCTGTTATGCTTACTTTTGAGTACTTATTCCGCTGCAAGTAGTTCTTCGCTAAGGAATTTCCTCACCGGCAAATTCCTCAGTGAAGAATTCATAAAAATCGCCTATTCACCCCCCCTTTAGTCGATATAACGCACTTTCAGGAGGAAGCTGAGAGAGAAGAGTGAAATGATGGTTGCTTCGTCCGTCCAACTTACTGCTAGAAAGGAGGGGGTTTTGTGATTTGACGGCTCATTGGGCATTACTGCGGCACTTTGATCGGGGTAGTCTACCGTCACTCTACTACGGAGTAATTTAGTGCATGGCTAGTGGACCCCCGATGCTGGCTGTCCCACACGTCAGCGAAAGTGAGTAATTTAGTGCATGACTGGAGGAGGATCTGCACGGTAGAGCATGTCCACTATTTTTCTGAAGAAAAAAATGATTACAGCAAGCGTTTCCACTCTTACGACGGAGGAGTGCGAAACATGGCAGCCACTTGAACATACACAGTGCTCCTACTACTAGGCATGTGCAGTGGTTCATACGTCAGTACTACACAATCTTGTTGCTAGTGTAGTAAGATATGACGACAACAAATGATGTTGTGTGCATGTCAACTATATGAACAGTAATGTAGTAACATAGTACCGCTCTCTCGACTGTCCGGTTGAGAATGAACGGTGAGATCAATGTTAACAGAACTAGGTCTACAGCGCACGGAGAGTACGGTGCTACAGTACTCCACGAAACATGAACCATATGAAGAACGAATAGTGTTAGGCAGGGTGTATGAAGGGTGCACGGATGGGAGCAAAGTTCCTTCTCGACCCACTTTTGGGTGTTTGGTAGAGTGCATGAAGGGTGCATGAGTCCACACTAGTAGGTTAACACAAATACACGAAGAGGAAACAACTACTCCGTCTAGGTGTGTAAGTCATCTTACGTTGTGCACTGCGACCAAGGCGGAGAGGAAAACAAGAAAACTTAATGTCTTTTGCTAATTAATAGCATTGCATGCAATGAACTAACCACTGCATGTCATGTTTATTAGTCTCAAGTCATTGAAAGCATGCACGGCCCACGTCTCTTATTGGTTGATATGTCACAAAACAAGAAACGGGCAGGGAGTTAATGTACCGTGCCTAATTGTTTTGGGATTATTTGGTTTTCGTAAGGTGACATACACACTATATTGAGATGAGAACGCAACCAAACACACCCACACGCTTTGTGCTACAGTGACTGATCTGCACCGTCTGAGTTTGATCCAACGGTCATGTTGCACCGAGACATGGACATGCCCATGCAGAGGGCGCCTAAACACCACCGAAGTCCCTCTGCTTCTCGAGGTGCACGACGTTGGTGATGCAGGGGGCGAAACGGCTGAAAGGCAATGCAATCTACGGGAAGGCGGAGGGAGCCAGCTGAGGAGCGGGGAATCTTTTGGTTTTCACCATGGTAAAACACCAGTCGACGACTTCTCACATCAGGGAGCAGTGGGTTTTATAGGCGGAGTCATCGTGACTAATTGCTGCCGCACCTGCTCCCGTCAATCAAAAAATTAAAATTTCTGCCGCGCCTGCTCCCGTCAATCAAAAAATTAAAAATCCTGCCGCACTCAAACACCAGAGCAACGCCACGGTGGATGTTTAAATTTAACTGCCGGCAAGTAGATAAAAAAGGGGGTGAAGAAACAAATGTGGAAGAGGCCTAGCTAATCGGTTGAACTAGCCCAACTAGCTAGCTACCGTGCTTCACTGATGTACTCGGCGGGAAAATTGGTCTTTCGTGATTTGACGACTCATTTATTTACTTGCTTCGGTAAAAACGCGCGGTAGGGCGTCCTGCGTCAGGAAGAATATATGCGTGCACCACCTGGGAGGAACCCGAAACCGTGCGGTAGGGTGTGCCATGTCTCGGCACGGAGGAAAAATTTGCGTGTAAAAATTTACTGTATCAGACGTAGTACCTATGGTTCGACCTCGGGACCCAGCGAGTCGGTCGAAAACACCCTACGAGCCACACAGCTTCATCATGCTAACATGGCACGTAGGATAGGTGTGATTAGCTCCGTCTCGACCAGCCACAACGTCTCTTGTTCTAGGCGATTCTTCTATTTTCCAAGCTTTTTTTTAGTTGTAATAACACCACGGCAAGCTAGCGCCGCTCTTCGTGTGTGCCCGTGCAAAGGTTAGACGATGGAGAGAAGAGAGAGATCGCAGACCTGGGACCCACTTGTAAGTGAGTCAATGGTCATGCACGTGTAGACGAGGCACTCCCTCTACTCTACTCAACATAATACTGTATAAAATCAAGTTATGGGACAAAGCCAACAACCATTGTTGTTTCAGGCTATCGACTTATGCTTTGTAGTCCAGGTTGCTAGTTCGAATCTCATCTTTTAGATTTGTTAGTTTTAAGTCCAAATTTGATTAATGACAAGTGGGACCCCCATGTGTTGTTCCGATATTTCAGTGTAGGATGGTTTTTTTGAACAAACACTTTGCGCGGTTAGACAAGTAACGGCACAAGTTACACGTATTTTGCAAGTTTACGAACAAAAATGACAGTGGCATAGAATATCACATCCACCCCGCAGCTTAGATGCTATGGTGATACGAGTTTTTACACCGTTGGAAGTGAGATCCGATGGCTTGGGAGTAGTCTTTGTAATTATGCGCAATTTCCAAACTCTTCGAAGGCTTTTTTGCAAATAAAACATTCAGGCCTCATGTGTGACGCTGCATCTTGGATCCAACGGCTCCCCCTTGCTCATATTAGGTGCTCCCCGTAGCTTAATTCCCACTACAGTGATATGAGCATCTAGGTCATATGATCAGTGATCAGATGGCACATGCGTAGTACTTGTACTTTCTGCGCAATTCCCAAGCTCTCTCAGCCGTATATTGCAAAAACATTCAAACCTCCTACTGTGAGCCGTTAGATCTCCGTGAACTCGTATCACCATAGAATCTACGGTGCGGGAGCACCTCATATTCTCACGTGTGAAAAAAAATAAGGTGCTCTCGCAGCTTGGATGCTACGGTGATACGAGCTTCGAGGTCGTTTGATCTGAGATCCAATGGCATCTGAGCAGTCTTTGTGCTTGTAAGCGATGGGTCAACTCTTTGGGGCTTTTCGCAAAAACCATTCGAACCACCGAGGAGGCGTTGGTCACAAATCCAACGTCTCCGAAGAGCTTGTATCACCAAAGCATCTAAGGTGTGGTAGCACATGATATTCTTACATACAGGAGAATATGATGTCCTCCTTCATCTTAGATGCTACGGTAATACGAGCTTCGAGGTCGTTGGATATGGGATCCAAGGGCATCTGAGTAGTTTTTGTACAAACTGTGTGCAATTCTCAAACTCATCAAGGTTTCCTATAAAAATATTAAGACATCATGTGAGCTGCTATATCTCAGATCTACAAGCTCCAAGCAACTCGTATCGGCATATGGCATCTAAGGTTTGGGGGCACATGATATTCTCCCGGGGAGGAGGGGTGGGGGTGCACAACCAATTGGTGGTTGGGAGGGTGGGGACAAATATAATCTAAACAGCCCTAAACAGAGCTTCACAATTTTATCTAAGGACGAGGGGGTGACCCCCGACAATCATAGCTCCGCCTAATTAAACACAACATTTGCATGTACTGTAGTACTAGACTTAATATTCATGTTTCAGTTTCATGTTTGTTTTAAATATTGAATTGAGGACCATGCATGTCTTACATTTTACTCCCTTCATTCCTAAATATTAGTCTTTTTAGAGATTTCAAGTGGACTGGCACATACGGATGTATATAGACATATTTTAGAGTGTAGATTCACTCATTTTACTCCGTATGTAGTCGCTTGTTGAAATCTCTAAAAGACTAATATTTAGGAACAGAAGGAGTATTTTTGAATTTGTGTCATACATTCATGGTTTGGAAAAATAGATGCACTATACTTATTGGATTGTTATTGTGTTCGTGTGTTCGTGTGTGTGTGTGTGTGTGTGTGTGTGTGTGTGTGTGTGTGTGTGTGTGTGTGTGTGTGTGGTCATATGCTTGATACATACAAAGTTTTCTCACATCCATATTGTTCATCTTTTAAATTTGAATTTGCATTGAAAAACTTAGCAGGGATACCATGAAATGTGAAATCCACGTTGAGATCACTATATCACAAACCCACTCTAATTCAACAACTCGTCATAAATCAATTACCACGTTGAGATTAGTATTTGCAAGGAAAATACGGGCATTGTAATACACGTAGATTCGTTCGGCAACTTAAAAGGTTCCTTTCGTATTCTCGAATGGTAGGACCCAACGGCGTACCAGCCAGACCTTAGCTCGTGTTGATCCTAAAAAAATAAAAAATAAAAAACCGGGCTCGTGTCCTTCTGGTGGCGTGCGTGGTACACACATTAGGCAACCCCAACTAGTCGAGCCTCCGCGTTCCGAGTCAAAATATCTGGCGGCCAGAATTCTAGCCCTAGGAAATTCCCCTAATGACCCCGGTCCATAATGACTACCGATGAACAACGGAGGGATGCTTTAGTAACTAGACAATGTTTTGTTCAAAAAAAGTAACTAGACAACGTTACCTACCATGTCGAGCATGGTTCAATTCCCTCGGTCGCCACTCGCCAAGGTCACCCGTCAACTACATTGCCTAGTACAACTACTACTACACCAGGATGAGCACAGAATTGAGCCCGTTTGTTCGTGCCTAGTACTTGAGTTAATATATCAGGCAATGCACTGGTACGGAGTGAGTATCCTTTTGCTCTGCATATATAACTTGTCTGAAGTCTAACTAAGCAAAATGTTTGACCAAATCCTTTCTTAAGAAATACAACAGGACAAATGTATGGCTGAAAAATTTATTGCATGATGCAGGATATGATATTGTTTCGAATCCTGGATCTTAAATTTCAGAAAATCCAAAAGTGACCATAAATTCTTGAAACTGAGCATGGTCACGTGATATGGCACAAATATTACTTCATAATTTTTTTCTTCAATTTGAGACAAGCTGCTTATGACAAGTTGCACAAATGAAGAGCCAAGGTATTTTGGAACAAAGACCTGTCACGTTAATGCGAACGCTTTCACTATTGAAACTGTGGGCGTTTACATGCTGCCACGAGTCCCGCTTCTCATCGGCAGGTGCCGTCCGAGCAAGCGTGTGAGTCGACGGGAGGCGTGCGAGCAGACCGCTGCGCCGGCTGACAGCGAGTCATGCGAGCAGACCGCTGTGCAGGCTCACCGGAAGGTGAGCCCTTTGACCAGGCTCCGCCGCCCACCTTTGTCCCAACTGCTCCCACTTTTAATGTCGCCGGCGCCGCAGTTTAAAATCAACCCTGCACTACCCGGTATCACTACAATCTTCTCTCTTCCTCTCCGATTCTCCTGTCGTCTACCTCCAACCAGCCTGACCTAAACGGATGCCATGCCGCATCACGATGGTCTGCCCTTAGTCTTCCAGTTTCCTGAGGAAGACACCCAGCCGGAGTCTCAAGAACATAAGGCACTTTGGGACGAGCTTGAACTGGCCTTGCGGGAAGACGCCGCGCCTGTCCCCGCTCCCGTTCCGGCTCCCGTCGCCCCGACTGCGCCAGCGCCCATCCCCGTGGCATTGATGGGCTGGGAGCCGCACATTGTCGCCGAGCTTGATGCCACGGGGTTCCACGAGGTCCTTGCCGACTTTCACGCGCCCGTGCACTTGCTAGCGCATGCGCCTGCGCGTGCACTGACGCGCACGCCCATGCCAGTGCCCGTTCACCTACCAGCGCATGCGCCTGCGCGTGCACGGACGTGTGTGCCCGTGCCCGTGCACACGAATGTCTTCGTCGCGCCGTTGACAGCGCCTGTCGTTGCGCGGGTGCCAGTGCCCACCTCAGCGGCATGGATGGCCATCGTCGACCGCTTCCTTGCACCAACGCCAGTCGCCTCCTCCCGCCAGTTGACTCGCTCCTGGAGACCGAAGTCCAGAACATTGTGGCCTTCGTTGAAGCTAGGGCCAACATCCAGGAGTACGCCAACAACGGCCCAAGACGCCGCCGTCGCCGTCGGTCAGTGGCCCGACGACACACAGAGCACGACAGAGGAGCCGCTTCCCACTGCAAGACGCCCCCGCCGCCGCCGTGCAATCTAAATTTGCCATGAAAAACGTTCGGATTGCCATGCTGAAAATCCGAACGTTTATCATTTCCGTTTATTTTAGATCGATCGTCGTACAATTTAAAGTTGGAGTCAGACTGAACGAAATCTATGGTTTGATCGATTGAATGTTCTAGTAGAGCCATACCAAATTAAATATAAAACGTCATCAAGCCACATGTATTCCTTGTCATCCAATGATCTAGATTGCTTCAATGTTGAGCGCTCAACACGTTTAGCGTGCAGTTAATTTCATGCCAAAAATAGTGCTAATCACATAATAACACGCAAATAATATCCAACTTAATATCCGCATGCACTTAATATACTTCCAAATTAACGTGCATTGCACGTACACACTGACTAGTCCTTCTAGCACGTGAAACTGGTGCCATAACTTACGAATGCGTCCAGATATGGTCAACGGCAACATCACCCGCGAGTTCTTCGTGTTTGCCCGTGCGTCTAAACGCAGAAGGGGAGGAGAGAGAGAGCATACATGGAACCCACCAGTATGTGAAGGCGAATAGTACTAAAAATAATATTACATGTTATCAATTAAATAGGCTGTGGTAATATAAAAACATTATGTGAACAAAGGGAGGTACAACAAACATCGTTGTTCTACGTATGTTGCCTATTGACGTGCCGCTTGAAGGCCCTGGTCACATGTTCGATCCTCGTCCTTTATTTTTTAATTTGTATATGGGTCCAAATTTGTTTCGTGACATGTGGACCCCTTGGTGTGTAGTTTGTAGCACTTTAATTTGTGGGTCCACATTTGTTCCATTCCAAGTGGACTATCGGTGTGTAGTTTTCTAGCTTATTTATAATAATTAAAGAGAACAACAGAGTTTTTTGCAATAATACCATGGTGCGACGTTGAAGGCGAGAAATGACGTGTGAGAGAGCGATGACCGAGCCAGAGGGAAATCAACTAGGGGAGTTGCTGGGGTTGCAACGGTGTTTCGAGTAGTTGTGGGCCGAAAGCTACGAAAATATAATCTAAACCGACCGGAATAAATGCCTTCAGAAATTAATCCAAGGTTGGAGTGCTGAGGGAGTCCTGGATTAGGGGGTCCTCGGACAGCCGGACTATATCCTTTGGCCGGACTGTTGGACTATGAAGATACAAGATTGAAGATTTAGTCCCGTGTCCGGATGGGACTCTCCTTGGCATGGAAGGCAAGCTTGGCAATACGAATATGTAGATCTCCTCCCTTGTAACCGACTCTATGTAACCCTAGCCCACTCCGGTTTCTATATAAACTGGAGGGTTTAGTCCGTACGACGACAACAATCATACCATAGGCTAGCTTCTAGGGTTTAGCCTCTACGATCTCGTGGTAGATCAACTCTTGTAATACTCATATCATCGAGATCAATCAAGCAGGAAGTAGGGTATTACCTCCATCGAGAGGGCCCGAACCTGGGTAAACATCGTGTCCCCCGCCTCCTGTTACCATCCGCCTTAGACGCACAGTTCGGGACCCCCTACCCGAGATCCGCCGGTTTTGACACCGACATTGGTGCTTTCATTGAGAGTTCCATTGTGCCGTCACCACAAGGTTTGATGACCCCTTCGATCATCGGCAATGATGCGATCCAGGGTTAGGTTTTCCTCCCCGGACAGATCTTCGTGTTTGGCGGCTTCGCACTGCGGGCCAACTCGCTTGGCCATCTTGAGCAGATCGAGAGCTACGCCCCTGGCCATCAGGTCAGGTTTGGAAACTTGAACTATACTGCCGACATCCGTGGAGACTTGATCTTCGACGGATTCGAGCACATGTCAGGTGCGCCGCATAGTCACGACGGGCATGACTTAGCTCTTCCGTCGGACATTGTTCGGGATATCACACCTGCAACTACTCCAGCCCTCAATTCGGAGCAGATTGCGCCGTCCGAGGACGGGTGGATGGACCCCGCCACGAAGGCCGCGCACTCAGCAGCGATAGAGCCGAATGCTGACTTCACTTCCTATGAGACCCGTGTTGCCGGACACCTGGATTCGTCCCCGGCCACGGGCTCTGAGCCGCCTGCGTCTATGCCTGTTGAATCTGATTGGGCACTGATCATGGAGTTTTCCTCCGTGGACATCTATCAGTACTCACCACTGGGAGACATGGTAAACTCATTGAGGTCTCTCTCCTTGTCAGGAGAACCTTGGCTGAACTATGTCCGGCTAGAATGGGATGCGGACGACGAAGAAATTCGCTCCCCACCCACCATCCACTTAGTAGCCACTGTCGACGATTTAACCGACATGCTCGATTTCAGCTCCGAAGACATTGACGGTATGGACGATGATGCAGGAGATGAACAGGAACCACCGCCCACAGGGCGCTGGACTGCCACCTCATCATATGATATATACATGGTGGACACCCCCAAAGAAGGCGATGGTGATAAGACAACGGAGGATAATTCCTCCAATAAGCAATCCAAGCACCGACGTCAGCGGCGCCGCTCTAAGTCCCGCCATAGCAAAAGCAGCGATACTGGCACAAGAGACAATAACGCTCTGGATAGTGCCGAAGACGACGATAACCCCTCCAGCCAGACCTCGAGCGGGAGGATGAACAAGCTAGCCCTCCGGAACAGGCAGCAGACGGAGAATCAGAGGATGACAATTACATTCCTCTGAAGACGAGGTGAGCCTCGGCGATGAAGAATTTATCGTGCCTGAGGATCCCGTCGAGCAGGAGCGCTTCAAGCTACCGCTTATATCCACAAAGAAACAGCCCAAGAAAAGCAACAATAGCTTCGAGCTGATCAAGATCTGCTAGCGGATAGAGGGACTGATGTCCTGGCGGCCGAGGAATACGAACTCGAGCACCCAACCAAGAGTTACCCAAAGCGCAGGTTGCTACCCCAACTCGAGGAGGAAGCATTGAAACCTGCATCACCAACGTATGATGCAGCTGATCGGCCACCTCATGGCCTAGAGGGACATATCAACCCGAAGTCCAGCCCGCACCCCGCCGCCATTCAAACAAAAATACCAAGGCCCGGGGCAACACACGGACCCAAGCGACGATTGGAAAATAAAGCAGACATGCAAGATCGACCACGGATCACGGGCGCGCCTAACGCTGGACGATGACCGCCACGCTGGATATACTAAAGCAAATCCGCTGGGCCGAGTACAGCAGAAGACTCGTATGAACTGGCGCCGGATATAACCCGCACAGTAGGCGCCAAGACACCCCTATGCTTCACTGATGAAGTAATGGATCACGAATTCCCAGAGGGTTTTAAACCCATAAATATTGAATCATATGATGGTACAACAGACCCCGCGGTATGGATCGAGGATTTCCTCCTCCACATCCACATGGCTCACGGTGATGATCTACATGCCATCAAGTACATCTCACTAAAACTCAAAGGACCAGCTCGGCATTGGCTAAATAGCTTGCCAGCAAACTCCATTGGCAGTTAGGAGGATATGGAAGATGCATTCCTTGACAACTTCCAGGGCACTTAAGTGCGACCACCGGATGCTGATGACTTGAGCCATATAACTCAGCAGCCAGGGGAATCGGCCAGGAAATTCTGGACCCGGTTCCTAACTAAGAAGAACCAAATTGTCGACTATCCAGATGCAGAGGCCTTAGTGGCATTAAAGCATAACATCCGTGACGAGTGGCTCGCCCGGCACGTCGGCCGGGAGAAGCCGAAGTCTATGGCAGCCCTCACGACACTCATGACACGCTTTTGCGGGGGCGAGGACAGCTGGCTGGCTCGAAGCAACAACACATCAAGAAGTCATGGCAATTCAGATGCCAAAGATAGTAACGGCAGACCACGTCGCAATGCATACAAGCGCCGCAACAACGGCGCATAACGCCAAGACACGTAGTCAATGCCGGATTCAAGGGCTCTAAATCCGCCAGCGGAAGAAGCCGCTCAAAAGAAGCAACCCGGGCCCGTCCAGTTTGGACCGCATACTCGATCGCTCGTGTCAAATTCACGGCACCCCCGATAAGCCAGCCAAGCACACCAACAGAGAATGCTGGGTGTTCAAGTAGGCCAGCAAGTTCAATACTGAAAACAAGGAAAAGGGGCTGCATAGCGACGATGAGGAGGAGTCCCGGCCGCCGAGCACAGGAGGACAGAAGAAATTTCCTCCCCAAGTGAAAACGGTGAACATGATATACACAACCCATATTCCCAAGAGGGAATGGAAGCGTGCACTAAGGGACGTCTATGCGATGGAGCCAGTCGCCCCAAAGTTCAACCCATGGTCTTCTTGTCCGATCACTTTCGATCGTAGGGACCACCCCACTAGTATCCATCATGGCGGTTCTACTGCATTGGTCCTTGATCCCATCATTGACGGATTTCACCTCACCCGAGTCCTTATGGACGGTGGGAGCAGCCTGAACCTGCTTTATCTAGATACAGTGTGCAAAATGGGTATAGACCCCTCGAGGATCAAACCCACTAAAACTACCTATAAAGGTGTCATCCCAGGTGTAGAGGCCCATTGCACGGGCTCAATCACACTGGAAGTGGTCTTCGGATCTCCGGACGACTTCCGAAGAGAGGAGTTAATCTTCGATATCGTCCCGTTCCGCAGTGGCTATCACGCACTGCTCGGACGAACCGCATTTGCCAGATTCAATGCGGTACCGCATTATGCATACCTCTAGCTCAAAATGCCAGGACCTCGTGGGGTTATAACAGTCAATGGAAACACAGAACGCTTGTTCAAGACGGAGGTGCACATCGCGCCCTCGCAGCGTAAGCAAAGCAGACTTTTAAGGCAAACCGCCAATTCGGCGATAAAGCCCCCGGACACCTTCAAGCGAGTCCGGAGTAACCTGCAACAAGATCGCCTGGCACATTCAGAGCTCACCTAGCAATTCGGCCTCCATCCTAGTCCCAGTCAAGCGACAAAATCTGTGCCGCGCGTACATAATTACGCACTAAAATTACCATGGGCATAGGCATAGGCACGGCTAGGACACGTCCCACAATGCGGCTCAACCGCCCCAGGGGTTGTATACCTTTATAATTTTCTCTCTTTCAGGACCTTACTCTCCGGAAGCCCTTTTCGGCAGTCTGATTGCTGGACACATTACGGGAAGGAAATACCAAGGAAGCAAGAAGCTCTGACGTACAAGGGAAATCCCAGGTGGTCTCTGATAACGATCGATGTACCTGTTTTTACATACGCATACACAGCTTGCCCTTGGATAGGACATGTCAAATAGTCCTATTTTTTGCTTATTCCACTACTTGTATACATACGCTTTGACGTATTATTTAAACAACAATGTATAGCGTTAGCCTATTATTGCATTTCTTTTTCTCCTTGTCTGCTTATTTATTTACAAATTGCACCCGCATATTCTAGTATTTACCAAGGCGCCAGGCTTTAGTATACCCCATAAATACGGGCGGAGAAGTCCTAACACTTTCGACAAAGGCGGCACCTCGAACTTATAGCATTATATGCATCAGCTCAATCATGTCTTGGGTCAATAGTTGGGTTTGCCCGACTCCCATGTTTTGTTACCTTACGCCCGCAATATCGGCTAAGGTAGCACCGGAGAACTACTCGCGATTGTGTCCCGGTTCTTCCGGACGAGCACCTCAAAGAGAGAAAGCCAAAACCGATCATCATGATAAGGCGAGAGCTAGTCGCGGTTCGAGAGGTCTCAAGTCCTTAAATACTTTTTCCGCTTCGGGCGAGGAGTCGGCCTTGCCCGACTTAGGCATATATAGCGCCCCAAATTTGGCCTTCCGAATACCAGGGTGAGGGAGTCCTGGATTAGGGGGTGTCCGAATAGCCGGACTATGACCTTTGGCCGGACTCCTGGACTATGAAGATACAAGATTGAAGACTTCGTCCCATGTCCGGATGGGACTTTCCTTGGTGTGGAAGGCAAGCTTGGCGATACGGATATGTAGATCTCCTACCATTTTAACCGACTCTGTGTAACCCTAACTGTCGGTGTCAAAACCGGCGGATCTCGGGTAGGGGGTCCCGAACTGTGCGTCTAGGCAGATGGTAACAGGAGACAAGGGACACGATGTTTTTACCCAGGTTCGGGCCCTCTCGATGGATGTAATACCCTACTCCTGCTTGATAAATATTGATGATATGGGTAGTACAAGAGTAGATCTACCACGAGATCAAGGAGGCTAAACCCTAGAAGCTAGCCTATGGTATGATTGTTGTTCGTCCTACGGACTAAAACCCTCCGGTTTATATAGACACCGGATAGGTTAGGGTTACACAGTAGTCGGTTACAATGGTAGGAGATCTACATATCCAGACGCCAAGCTTGCCTTCCACGCCAAGGAAAGTCCCATACGGACACGGGACGAAGTCTTCAATCTTGTATCTTCATAGTCTTGGAGTCCGCCGTGATGATAGTCCGCTATCCGACACCCCTAGTCCAGACTCCTCAAGAGCTCTCGAACCAGGCTTCAATGACGACGAGTCCGGCGCAGATATTGTCTTCGCATTGCAAGGCGGGTTCCTCCTCCGAATACTTCATAGAAGGTTTTGAACACCAGGATAGTGTCCGCTCGCAAAACAAGTTCCACATACCACCGTAGAGAGAATAATTTTGCACAGATCTGCCGACGCACTCGCGGCATGACATCACACCACGGCCAGGCCTTTATATGAATCGCTTTTACTGTTCCACCTCAGCGCTTAGCGAAGCGTTTCTTGGCACGCCTTATCAAAGCATAGATCGTGCCCCTTATTCCGGATTTTCATCAATACGGACGTAACCCATCCGCGCCATTGATTACGGGCGCTTGGGAGATAAGCGAAGTTTTACCAGTTGGTGGGGACGATAGCTTCGTCTCATCCATATAAGGGGATAAGGATCCACCTTTTCACCCACGCCTTCTTTCTCCTTTGCCTATCCATTTTCAAGACTCGAGCTCCAGCGCCTAAGTCCGCACATCCCTCCTCAACCTTCTCCAACCATGTCGAGCGGAGGCAGGTGGATGGCCTCCTCCGCCACGGAGGGGCACATCACAAGACCGCGGAGGCCGGATACTTGTCCGGCGACATCACAAGACAAAGCTGCCCGGCGCGGGCAGCTTATTCCAACCCTCGGCCCCATGAGAGGGTAGTGTTTCTCCCCACTTCCTCCGCGGACTAGGTTTTCCACTTCACCCATTTGTCCGGGGCTCATGTTCTACTACGGCCTGGACTTCCACGAGCTGGCCCCAATTTCATCCTCAACATCTCGCTTATCGTCAGTAGCGTAGGCTTTCTCTGCATCCAGCCCCACTTCGCTTATGGCTGAAGATCTTCAACGTCCGCCAAGGTAGTGGGCGGCCGCTGCGGAGTGCGGAGGCGCCATGGTTGGCAAGATGGCCAAGGTCCTATGGCTCGAGGGCGCCTTTGTGGAGACAATAAAGGTGGCAATCGGGTGGTTCTACATCACCGAGCCACGCGACCAATGGGTGGCGCCCCGATTCAGATCTGGCTTCCCCACACGGCTCTCGCCGTGGAAGGAGACGGGCCTGACATGGGGAATTTGGAAGAGCTATCCGGACTCCAAACATGCGTCCGAAACCTGGTGGACAAGAATCTCAGGCTTGTCGACGTAATCCAGGTGATGCTCGTCCGCCGGATTCTCCCATGCCAACAACGGGCCTTTAACTTGTGGGAGTTCGATCCGGCACAACACCGAATTTTGAGCCGCTCTTCGACACTACGCATTTAAGATGCCCGAAGGTGCTGTTCAAGGCGCTGAAGCCCCAACATCCGCTAACAAGGATCGCAGATACAGCTCGCGCGCCCAGCCGGGCGAGGTAAGTTATTTTACCCTTTACGGGACTCTTTTTCATAGGTTGACTCTATGGGGATCTAAAACTCCCTAATCTTTGACAGATCAAAAGACGCCCGGACAGATTAACTGTCTGCCTTTGCCGGAAGACCCGGAGGATGCCCGATTGACGGGTTGTTGGCTCCACCGCCCCATGTGGTGCCGGAGAAGAAGACTAAGAAGGAGGCCACGGAACTCAAGGAGCTCCCGACGCCAGTGCCGCAGATTCTCGATGCGAATCTTCTCCGAGGACGAGGAGGAAGAAGAAGAAGCTCCCCAGCGGGGAGGAGAAGAAAAGGAAGGCCGCCTAACCGGGAGGCCGGAGGGTCCAAGAAGGAAGAACCTTCCTCCGGACTTCTCCACCAACGCCGACGACGATTAAGAGGATTGGCCTACAAGGACCAAGCCTCTCGGCGAGATCGTAAGTGTCCGGATACCCATGGCTTTTTATTATTGCAGAGTGTTCTCTAATGTCAACAACCGCAGCCTGCCCTAGGGCGAAGTTCGCCGATTCATCGAGCGGGTCCCCGGGCTCGCCGGAAATGGAGAGTACTTCGCCCGACCGCCTCGCTTTCACGCCGCGGACGACGCCATGTGGGGCCCCAAGGGGGCTTGGTCAAGAGGAGGTAGCACAGAGGTGCCACAAGGCAACCTCCCCGACTCAGCGCTGGGGCAAGACCCTCAGGGTTTCTAAGCTCACCTCGTCCGACTCCATGCCGGAACTATCAGCGGTTCAAGTCCGCCAGCGGATCCTTCGCAAGAAGGGTAAGACGCCGTGTCCTCTGTCCAACCGAGGCACCGGATAGCGCATCGGAGGCGCCAACAGCGCTTCCATCGAGGAGGAGCACCGACTATTATGAGTGCGGTGATCCGACAGTTCAGTCCGCCAAGAGCGGACTCGACTGAAGCCTGCATCAGCCTTCTAACAAAGCTTTGAGGTAAGTTTAGAATATGTAAAAATATTACCGATAGACAGAGCCCTCGATGCTTAGTTTGGTGTTCGGAAAGAAAAGCCGGACTAAGGATCTAAAAAGATACACGCAGGAGTCTAACATAAGTATGTCAATATGGGAATGCAGCTGCTGCCGACCTCTCACAAGACCGATCATGGAGGTCAATGCATTGAAGGTAACTCGAGCGTCCGAGAACGAGCTCGACAAGCCAAGAAGCAGCTCGAGGACAAGGAAGGTAAGTAATACCTTATTAAAGAAATACCTTATAGAAAAGGTTTTGGTTGCAAAAATAACAGCAATAACTTGGTACTACAGGCCACGAACGAGGTGGCGACCCTCAAGGAAGCAAAGTCCGTGGGTCGAAACAAAGCGGCTGCGGAACGCACCGAGCGAGAGAAGGGGAGGCGAGCTAGCTAAGGTACGGCAAGAGCTCCAAGCTCGTGGAAAAACACGAGGGTTTGGAGCGTGACTCGAAGACTCGAGAGTCCGAGCTCGCCTCGGCTCTTGAGAGTGCCAAAGCTGCTAAGGCCGAGGCCCAAAAATCCCTCCAAGAAATAGAGTCGTTGAAGAAGATAGCGGCGGGTAAGGCATTCTTTATGCAAAGCAAGCATGTGAAAGTGAATTACCAATTACTTACCCGGATTCGGAGCTCTCCAGGAGCATTCGCAGATGTGCCCCGTAGTGTGTCTCATGCTGCCGCATTCTACCGCGCCAAGGAGGGGAGCGCGACGGAAAAGGTGTTCTGGTCTCAGTATGCTGAGGTCGACCATCCGGTGCCCCTGAGCGACCAGCTGAAGCAGCTGGTCGAGCTCCACAAGGTCGCCGAATAGGCCATGAAGGGCCTTATAGCGCGGCTATGGCCATTAGAGGCCATGCCCGGGAGCTACTTCGGCTTGGTGCATCGGCTGGTGGATGCCAGTCCATGGATTGAAGTCATCAAGCGCTCCGTCTGCATTGAAGGTGTCCGTCGGGCCCTTGCCCATGCTAAAGTGCACTGGGGCAAGCTGGATGCGGAGAAGCTTGTAACGGATGGGCCACCGAAGGGCCATGAGCATCGCACGCCCGAAATGTACTATGAGGGTTTCCTGAAGGGTGCCCGCCGAATAGCGGATGAGTGCTTCAAAGATGTAATTTTTGAATAGGCTCGCATTTGTTATCCTGTACGCTGAAAACTTGTTCATATGCGCTAAGCAACGCTTGTTAATTTAAAATATTACCTTCAGGCGCCGCTTATCAAATTTGAGAGATGGCAAGTCGTTATTTCAGCCCCATGCCACGAAAGTGGGGTATTCGGATAAACTTGAGCACTCTTGTTCCCATTCTTGGGTCCATCTAGGAGACGCCAACACAACGTAACAAGGCAACCGGACTTATAATGCTTGAACACTCTCACTTAGCCATAGAATTTATAATTTTAAATTTTGGCGAAGCCCTAGTATTCGAAGACCGAGTTTGGGGCGCTATCCACACCTTGGCCGGACAATTCCGTTCCTCGCCTAAGCGGCATAAGTCTTTAGGGACCCAAAAACCTCTCGAACAGCGATCGCTCTCGCCTCTATCATGACGGCCAGTTTTAGCTTTCCACCGAGATGCTCAACCCAGCTCAACTGGGCACAATCGCAGTGGTTCTCCGGTGCTACCTTAGCCGATATAGCGGAACGTAAGGTACCAAAACACGGAGCCGGGCAAACCCAACTATTGACCCAAGACATGATTCGAGCCGATTCATATAATGCTATAAGTTCGGGTGTCGACTTAGAAAGTGTTCGGACTTATCACACCGTAATTTTGGGATACTTAAGCCCTCGGTGTGTTGGCCGCACTAAAGTGTACGGTTGCAACATGTCATGAAATGAACATATGTATAGATAAAGCAAGTAGTGCAATCATAAGCAAAAGCTATGTATTGTTTATTCAAAAAGGTACTGCAATGAAAGCGAAACGATACAAATAGTGCTATAAGCAAGGGATGGGACTATCTAACATGTCCTCTCCGTGGGTAGGCTGCGGATGGTATGTAAAACAGGTATAATGCTCGAATAGAGACCACCAACATTCGACGTGGCTTTCCGCTTCCCCGGCTGTTGCATCGTGAGTTCGGCGATTCAAGTGCCGGACAGGACTTCTCAAAGACGGAATCTGAAAGTAAGAAAAAGGAAGAAAAAGGAAAAAGAAAAGAATGACACAATCGAGCTCTCAAGCGGTCGAGCCGCATTCTTGGCGCGCATGGTCTTGCCCTCCCCATATGCCCATGGTATCTCCAGAGCGTAATTATGTACGCTGAATACTAGCTTCGCGATTTCGCGAGGGCGGGTTAGGGCCGGATTGCTACGCATGCTTGAATCGCGGCGAGGCGGTCTTGTTGTAGGTTACTCCGGCGCGCTGGTTGTCCGGACGCTTAGTGGCCGGACTCGAGAATTGCTGTGAGAGGCTGCTTTGTACCTCCGCCATGAGGGTCGCTGTGCTCCTCCGCTCGGAGAGAGCGCTCGTGTTTCCATTGACCGTGATTACCTCGAGGGCCTGGCATCTTGAGCTTGAGGTATGCGAAAGCGGCACCGCATTGAACTTTGCAATGCGGTTCGTCCGAGCAGTGCATGATAGCCGCCATGAATGGGACGATGTCAAGATTAACTCTTCGCTCGGAAGTTATCCGGGATCCAAGACCACTTCGAGTGTAACTCGAGCCCGCATAACCGGCCTCTACACCCGTATGACGCCTTTAAAGGTCGCCTTTGTAGGTTTAATCCTTGAGGGTCTATGCCCATTTTGTGCACTCGTATCCTGATAAAGCAGGTTTAGGCTGATACCGCTGTCCATCGTGACTCGTGAGGTGAAATCACGATAATTGGGTCAAGAACCAATGCGGCGGCCGCCGTGACGGATGCTAGTGGGTGGACCTTCGATCAAGGTGATCGGGCAGGAAGACCATGGGTTGAACTGGGCGACTGGCTCCATCGCATATACGCCCCTTAGTGCATGCTTCCGCCCCTTTTGGGTATGTGGGTTATGATATCATGTTCACCGTCCGCACTTGTGTAGGAAAACCCTTCGTCTCCTCTATTGTTCGGTGGCCGGGCCTTCCTCGCCATCGCTATGCAGCCCCTTGTCATTGAGTTCGCACTTAACTTGCTCGCTTGTTTGAACACCCAACAATCCCTGCTGATGTGATTGGCTGGTTTTTCGGGGTGTTATGTATCCGCACAAGCGATCGAGTATTCGGTCCAAGTTGGACGGGCCCGGGTATTTCTTTTGAATGGCTTCTTCCGTGACCGGTTTAGAGCCTCAATCCGCATTGACGGCTGTATCTTCAGATATCGCCATTAATGCGGCGCTTGTTCTGTTATGACGCCGACCTGCCATTGCTGTCCTTGGTATTCAACTATCGTGATGTTTGGTCAAGTTGTTGCTTCGAGCTAGCTAGCTTGTCCTCTCCCGCACAAAAGCCGGTCATGAGTGTTGTGAGGGCTGCCATGGATTTTGGCTTTTCCTGTCCTAGGTGCCGGGTAGCCACTCGTCATGATGTTATGTTTGAAGGCTGCAAGGGCCTCTACATCCGGATACCAATGATTTGATTTTTCTTTGTTAGGAACCGTGTCCGAATTGTCCGCCGATTCTTCCGCTGCTGGATTATGTGGCTAAGGTCATCGGCGCCTGTGGTAGCACATATGTGCCCCGGAAGTTATCAAGGAATGCGAGCCCGTGTCCTCCCAACAACCAATTGATTCTGCGGCAAGCTGTTGAGCCAATGCCGAGCTGGTCCTTTAAGCTTGAGTGGAGGTATTTGATGGCATGTAGATCATCACCACGGGCCATGTGGATATGGAGGAGATAGTCCTCAATCCGCACCGCAAGATCTGTGGTACCATCGTATGATTAGATGTTTACGGGTTTGAAGCCCTCGGGATTTGATGATCCATTACTTCATCTCGTGAGGCATAGTGGTGTGCTATGCGCTCAGATATTATATCGCGACGTAGCTCATATGAGCTTTGTTCATCGTGGTTCGCCCGCCGGTTTGTTGATCCGCACGACGGTAATCATCCCGCTGCTACGCCCATGCGATCCGTAGATCGATCTTGTATGTTTTGCCTTATCCTCCAATATATCTCGCAAGTCTGGCGCGCTTTCCCGTGCCTTGGTACTTTTTGAGCGGCGCCGGGTGTGGCTTGAGTGGAGGGCCGAGAGGCTTTCTTCGTCATGCCACGGGTGGCCGGTCTGCCATGTCGCGGCGCTGGTGACTTGGGTGCTTCCTCCTTGATCGAGGCAACGGCCCGCGCTTGGGGTAGCATTTGAGGGGCGCTCGAAGTTCAGACTCTTCGCCGCAAGGACTTCAGTCCATCCGTCAGCCAGCAGGTCTTGATCAGCTCTAAGCTGTTGCTGCTTTTTTCTTGAGGCTGCTTGCCGTGGCTATAAGCTTTGCGCTTGAAATGCTCCTGTTCGCGGATCTCAAGCACCACAAATTGTTGTCGCCGAGGCTTGCCTTCATCTTCGGAGGGAGGCGCATAATTATCGCCCTCGCCTTCTTTCCGCGACCGTCGCATGCGGACTTGCTTCTCCCTCCTCCCGCGCTGAGTCCTGCCGAGGGTTTGTTTTGGTACTGTCCGGGTGTTATTATCTCCCGCATCGAATCACCGCTTTTGTTGTGGCGAGATTTAGAGCGGCGCCACCGACGCCGGGCGCTTCGTTGTTTTTTGAGGGGTCATCCTCCGCTGTTCCATCGCTGCTCCTATATTTTGGGATATCCACCATGTATATGTCGATGATGAGGTGGTTTTCCAAAGGCGCTGTAGGCGCTGGGTCTTGGTCGCCTCCGCATCGCCGCCCTGCACTGGCCGATGTCTTTGGAGTCGAAGTTCAGCATGTCGGTTAAATCATCGATGAGGCTACAAAGTGGGTGGTGGGTGGCGCGAATTTCTTCGCCGCCCACATCCCAACCTTCCTCGTCCGTAGTCCGCCAGGGCTCTCCGGATAAAGAGAGAGACTTTAGTGAATTCAGGATGACGCCAAAGGGCGAAAAGCGAAAGATGTCCGCGTCGTGAACTCCATGATCGGGCGCCCAATCGGATTCGATTGGCAGGCGCCGGAGGGTTCGGAGTCCGGAGAGGAGTCCAGCACTCGGAGTCGTGGTCTTCGCCAAGGACAGGGATAGAGTTCGCCCAATTGCCGTGAGAGATTATAGCCCCGAGGCGGTGTCCAACCACTCGCCCTCGATCGGGGAATCCGCCCGGATTAAGGGTCTGAGCGGATGTCGGTGCGGCCTCCGTGGCAATCGTTCGCTACAGAGCCAGATCATGCCCATCGAGACAAGTGTGGCATGCTTGGCTCGCGCTAGAATCTGTCAAGATCAAGTCTCCGAGGATATCGGCCGATAGTTCAAATCTTCCAAATCTGACCTGATGGCCAGGGCGAAGCTGATTCCGCCTCCGCAGATGGCTGCTTTAATTGGCCCGCAGCAAAGCCACCAACACGTAAGATCTGTCCGGGAGAAAAGTCTCACTGGACCGCTACGTTGTTGATGATCAAGGAGCCATCGGGCCTATCGGTGACGCACACGCAGGAACTCTCAATGAAAGCACCAATGTCGTGTCAAAACCGGCGGATCTCGGTAGGGGGTCCGTCAGACCCCGATTCCAAGTCACATCGACCTAGCTGGTAACACCTCATATCACTTTTGCGCCTCACGCACGGTATTCCCACGGGTGTCGCTTACCATGGCCCGGACCGCTTATGCCTTTTGGCTCACGATATGATAGTGTCGCTAGCATCCACATGACAAAGAACCCGGCCGACATGGCTAGTCGTGAACCCAAAGCGGCACTAACCTATGGGGACAGCATACATGAAACACTTCGAGCATGTCGGTCATCAACGATGAACTTGGGCTGTAGCACTGGCTAACAGACTCCGTATCCCGGCTGTAGCAGGCTAGGCAGGACTCCAAGTATCACCGCTGGACATTTCAAGGGATGTATATAGGAACGAAATGAATCACATGCCGCCACCAAGTGTCCAAGCAGAGTGCTGGGTTAGCAGACTCGTGAACCGGCAGAAGCGGACTACTATCGCCGTAAGCACAAGACTTACATTTCCCATATGAGAGGCTGCCAAGGATAAACAACTAGATTGTCGGATCCCACTCATACCAAGCATTTCAATCATACACGCAATATGCCCGATATGAGTAAATACAACAAGGCATCACAACAAAACTCTACAACTCAAGTATTTTATTTAAGAGGCCCGAGGAGCCATACATAACATAGTCATACAGTAGGGGTCACATGACCCAACACTCAAGTCATACAATCATACAAGCACATGCGAAGCAAAGTAGTCTGAGTACGACTCTAGAAAGAAAGAAAGCTTGTTGGAGCCTTTCTATCTACAATGGCCCTTCACAAGTCTTAGATCGCCACCGGTGGCTAGCTTACTCGTCAAGTCAACATCTACATAGAATCCGCGGAGGGGTAGTATAGTCCTCTCAAAAATATTGATTACAAACATGAGTACAAAAGTACTCAAAGAAGTCTTACCACGTAATCCTATCATACATGCACATTCTCAAGGAAGGTAGTGGAGTTAAATGCAGCAAGCCAGCTTTGACTCTTGGCTAAGCTATCCCACGTGACACACTTTGTAAAGCATTTTGTCGCATACGAGTCCACTATCCACCATCACAATACTCCACCGTGGATCCTCTCTCGTCATCCCCGAGAGGGCCATCCACGATACTCACACTTATCTTGAGGCTTTTAGTAGTATCCATTTACTTGTCTATGAACTGATATAGGTAACCCAGAAGTCCTTCTCCGTGGACACGGCTATTCAATAGATCATATTTAACCCTGCAGGGTATACTTCTTCACACACGCTCACCACTTATCGCCGCTTACACGACATGTACTGCAACCTTCAAGCGGAAGCCCAACGTGGTGTCGGCCACAGCCTACCTAAACACTCAAGTCCCTAGTCCAGGTTATCGCCTATTCGGTTCCATCCGCAGGAGTCCGCCGAGGTTTCCATACAGCCCCGAACGATGTGCAGGGTTCCCGAGATACCAAACGGCACTGCACACACCAACATGGTGCCACCGCAACACAACCCACCCCTAAGGTCAGCGCTATGCGGCCCCCAAAGATGCTACAAACACCGTAAACTACTTGCAACTCCCTGACTATGAACAGGGTGGTTAAGAAGTTTAGAGGGTCCATTGGTTTCGGGCCCAATGTGTGGTAGTAGCTAGTTCATGGATCACAAACACAGATCTCAGCCTAAGTTCGCTTCAATGAAACAACCCACCATGTACTCCTACATGGCCTCTCATCGATACCTTTACCAAATCGTGTTCAACACTTACACTCTCGAACCAACACAACCTTTCACTCCAGCTCATCATCCCGATGAGCCGACCTGACACAACTCTAAGCATAGCAAGCATAGCATGGTAGGAATCACAAACATGGCTCAATCAACTCCTACACATACTAGTGGGTTTCATCTAGTTATCGTGGCAATGACAGTCATGCAAAGGAAGTGGGTTCAACTACCGCAGCACACAACAGCTTGAATCGCGTTGTCTTAATGCAGAAATGAGAGCGTAAGCAGAACATGGGTTTGTATCGAATGTTCAATGAATTGCTTGCCCGATGGAACTGGGTAGAGAACTGCCTTCGATGGGTTATCGAGGTTATCTTCGGGCAGAACCTATCATGAAAACACACCAAAATAAACATACAACCAATATGCAACAATATGATGCATGCTATGACATGGCAAGATGAATGTGTGTTGGCCTAATGCAAGTTGAAGGGATAGGATGATCTCATTTGAACCAAAGGTTCAAATGATAGATCATGTGAGTTAGTCCTAATGGTGCAAAATCTTAATCTGGTTATTCAGCATAGTTAACTTGTTTTAACATGCATGAAACCTGTACCAATGGATAGAGTGTATTTTTCTGATAAATTTTCATATATAAATCTTTGCATTTGGAGTTATAGAATAAAAGTTATAAGCATTTGAAATTTGAATTATATTCTGATTTTAGTATATAAAAATAATTCCAGAATTTGAATTAATGCGCCAAAGATGAGGTCAGATGACGTCGAGGGTCAACGGGTCGCCCAGGTCAAACTGACCAGTGGGACCCGCATGTCAGATTAGTTTAACTAATTAGTTTTAATTAAAACTAATCCTAATTAGATTAGCCGAAGGGGGTCCACCTGTCATCGACCCAGAGGGTCAACAGGGCCCACGGGTGAGGTCAACTCACCGGCGCTCAGCCGCCGGGCAGGCCAGACGCGGCGGAGCAAGTGCATTTGCACTTTCCGGGCTCCAAATGGAGCGCGGGGAGCATCTACAGGTAGCTAGAGGTGAGCCGCGGTGTTTGGTGGGGTCGGTTGGGTTAGGGGTGGCCGGAGTGGGCGCCGGCGACGAGTCGGGCGGCGACGAGGCTCGCCACCGACGGGTTAGGGGTTAGCGGCCTGGCGAGGCACGGGAGTGCGTGGTTAGACCTGCTGGAGAGTGGTGAGTGCGATGGGCATAGTGGTGGTCAATGGTGACGGAGGCCGTCGGCGACGAGGCCATGGGCGGTGGGTTCAGCGATCGCCGGGTGCTCGCTGTGGTGCAAGAAGGAGAGAACGGAGAGGATAGAGAGGTAGCTAGGTTCAGAGTGAACCTGCAGGAAGCTTCGCTGGGTCGGGGTGGACTGATGCGCGGCGGCGACGATGGGGATCTCCGCGGCCTTGGACTCGGCGAGGTCGGAGTAGTGGCCTCGGGGGTCTTGGAGCGAGGGGACTAGCTGGCTAGGGGTAATCGGTGCGGCGGAGCTGCCGACATGGCGGTGAGGTGCGGGACGGCGGGAGCACGGCGGCGACGGTGGCGTGTCGGCGATGGCGCCGGCCAGGTCGAGAGCGAGCGAGAGAGAGGCAGGGGGGAAGTGAGGTGTCTGGGGTTCGGGACGACGCGGGTCGCCCCGGTCGGCGAGGCGGCGAGGGCGAAGCAGGCGGCGGCTAGCTGCGTGGCCGCTTCAAGACGCCGGGCCGGCATTAGCCTGCTCGTCAAGCGAGCTAAGCAGCCACCATGCTGTGGGCTGGGCCGGGCAGGTGGGCCGGAGCATGCATGTAAGAGTTTTCCCATTTTTATCTTTTTCTATTTTCTGCAATTCTGTTTAGGGTTTTAAAATACTAAAACACTTTCAAAAATTACCAAAATGCTCCTGGTCACTAGTTGAATATTCCCAACATGAAACATTTTAGTTTAACAATTTTTGAACACTTAAAATATTTTTCATAATTTAAAATGCCCATTTCAGAATTTTGTGAATTAAATTTAGAACCCTTGGTGACCTAGAAAATGTCCCACCTTCTTTGACATGGATCTTAAACCCAAACAAAGAGGATGAGCATTTTGAAGGGCATTTCGATTCATTGAATTAAATTTTAGTAAACCCTAGTTATTTTAAGGGGGGTGTTCTGGGTTTCGCCTTCCCCATTTCAAATTCAGATGAAATTTAAACATGATGCACACCCTAATGCATGGTCTATCCGGGATGTGACAACTCACCCCACTCAAAAGAATCTCGCCCCAGATTTAGGATCTGTTAAAAAGGTGGGTACTCAAGTCAAGACGATCCTCCTTTCCCAAGTTGCTTCTTGCTCGGAATGGTTTGACCATTGAACCTTTAGAAACTTGATATTCCGACGCCGAGTGGTACGCCGGTTTGATCGAGGATACGAACGGGGTATTCTCGATAGGTGAGGTTATCTTGGAGATCAAGCGCTTGTGGTCCACCCACGGATAGGATCCGAGAAGCAACGCCTGAGTTGGGAAACGTGGAAGACATCATGGACCTTGGAAAGATGCGGAGGTAGTTCCAATTGGTAGGCAACTTCCCTCGCTTGGCAAGAATGCGAAGGGTCCAATGTAACGAGGAGCCAACTTGCCCTTGATATCAATCGATGGGTTCCTTTAAAGGAGAAACCCAAGGTAAGCTTCTTCGCCAATTTCATAAGCCATAGGCTTATGTTTGCGGTCATATTGACTCTTCCGACGAGATTGGGCTGTTTTCAAATTCTCACGAACAACGCGAACTTGTTTTTCCGCTTCCCGGATCATATCCGCCAAAGAGTTGTCTCCCCCGTTTCTCACCAGCTAAGAGGCGCTCACATTTTCGCCCATAAAGAACTTCGAAGGGGCTTTGCCTGCATCGCTTGATAACTGTTGTTATAAGCTTAACTCGCGAATGGAAGGCATTTCTCCCAATTCATGCCGAAAGAGATGACAAGCTCAAGCATATCCTCTAAGATTTGATTGACTCGCTCTACTTGACCACTTGATTGGGGATGGAAAGCGTGCTAAAGGAGAGACGAAGTTCTATAGCGCTTTGGAAACTTTCCCAAAATCGAGAGGTGAAGAGACTCACCACGGTCGGAGTTAATTTCAATGGAACACCATGAAGAGACACTATTCGGGAGATGTACAAATCAGCTAGCTGGCTAGCGGTTATACTCTCACTAACAGGTAGGAAGTGGGCTACTTTGGAAAGACGATCAACAACGACGAAGATAGCGTTATTCCTCTCTTGGTCCTGGAAACCCGTAATGAAATCCATACCGATTTTATCCCATTTCCATTCAGGAATTTCCAAAGGTTGAAGGGTACCAAGAGGTCGTTGATGCTCGCTTAACTCGACGACAAACGCCGCAGCTTAGCAATGTATTGAGCGATTTCTCTTCATCCTAGTCCACCAAAACCTCCGCGAGATCTTGATACATTTTAGTACTACCAGGATGAATGGTGAGAGGAGAGTCATGAGCTTCCTTAAGGATCAATCGCCTCAGGTTGCGCACCTTGGGAACCACTAGACGGTCTCCAAAGAACACGACACCTTGTTCATCAATGGAGAAACAATCATGCACTCTTTCTTGATGTTTCTCTTGATACGGGAGATTCCCTGATCTACCTTCCGTGCTTTGATGATCTGATCCGTAGGGTAGGTTTCGCCACCTGTGGTGGAAAGGAACTCGAGGAACAATGTGAAGATTAAGCTTACGTAAATTCCTCGTGGAGAATTGGTTGACCTTGTTGTAACATCAAATTGTTACAAGAAGATTTATGATTTAGTGCGCCAGCCATGACATTGGCTTTGCTCGGGTGTAGGATATTCCTAAGTCGAAATCTGTATCAACTCGACCCAACGCCTTTGCCTCGAGATTCAAACCGTTGGGTGAAGATATATTTCAGACTTTGGTGATCTGTAGATTTCGCAACGATTACCCGTAAGGTAATGTCGCCAGGTTTTGAGTGCATGAACCATCGCTGCAAGCTCTAGATCGTGTGGGATAGTTATCTCATGTGGACGAATCGTCGAGATGCGAGGCAATCACATGACGATCTTGCATGAGTATGCAACCTAGTCCTTGTCGCGAGGCGCCGCAATAGATAATAAAGTCCTTAGAGAAATCTGGTGGAATAAGTACGGAGCAGATGTCGCGCCTTTTCAGCCTCGAAAGCTGATCTCGACTGGGCGCCCATTCAACTTCTTATCTTTCTTGAGGAGTTCGTTAGAGGTTTAGCAACTTTAGAGAAATTTCGATTTGCGGCGGCAATAGCTCGCTAACCCGAGGAAACTCCAACTTGCTTTACCGATTCAGGTGGAGTCCAATCAAGGACGGCTTGAACTCGCCGATTGACAGCAATACCCTTACCAGAGATTACATGTCCTAGATAGGTCACTTCGCAACCAGAATTCACATTTAGAGAATTTGGCATAAAGGCGGTGCTCTCAAGTTTCATCAATACTAGCCTTAGATGTTCGCATGTTCTTCCTCATTCTTGAGTAGATGAGTATATCATCGAGGTATACCACTACTAATTTATCCAAATACTCCATGAAGATTGAGTTCATTAACCGAGAGAAAGTGGCTGGAGCATTGGTTAATCCGAAGGACATGACGGTGTACTCAGATTGGCCATAACGAGTGACAAAGGCCGCTTTTAGGTATGTCCCTGTTTGATTTTGATTTGATGGTAGCCCAACCTCAAATCCATCTTGAGAAGATCGAGGATCCAGCGAGCTGATCATACAGTGTCGTTGATCCCGGGAGCGGATACTTGTTCTTGATAGTGACCAAATTGACAGGTCGGTAATCTACAACCATCCGATCCGCATCATCCTTCTTCTTGACGAAGAGGACGGGCAAGCCCATGGAGATGAACTAGGACGGATGAAACCCTTTTGCAAGGACTCATCGAGTTGTTTCTTAAGTTCAGCTAGTTCTAGGGGTGCCATCTTATAAGGTCTCCTAGAGATTGGGACGGTTCCGGAATAAGATCTATCACGAACTCGACATCCCCGCCGTGGAACACCGCAGTTCTTCCGAAAGACATCCGGAAATCACGGACTACCGGAATATCTTCGAGATCCGAAGAGGGTTGGCATTTATGAGTAAAGTCGGCGCTTAGACACTCGGGTTAAAACATCCACCGTTTTGCCCAAGGATGGGTAAGTTGAACGGTTCTAGTCGAGCAATCAATCTTGGCATAATGGGCTGACATCCACCATACCCAAGATGATGTTTATGTCCGAGGACTTGAGAGCTATTAGAGATGCGAGAAAGACTAATCTGTCGACAAGAATTTCATTCCCATGACTTATTCTAGAGGTTTGCCATCTAGAACCAGGAGTTTGAATTTCCATGGAGGTAGGCATGTCGCAGAATGTGGTGTTGTGCAATCGAGCATAGCTCTCGTAAATAAATGAATGAGATGCTCCAAGATCAAAGAACAGTTGCCGGATGGCAATTAACAAGAAGCGTACCGAGGACGACGTTGGGATCCTCATAGGTTTCTTCAGCAGAGACATAGTTGACATGGCCACGAGCGGTGGCAACTGGCTTGGCATAGGGAACCTTTCCTCGCCGCTTGCCGCCAACAATGACTTTCCAGCTTGATTGGGGTTGTTTTGGGACACTCTCAATATAGTGGCCTGCCTCTCCACATTTGAAGCAAGTGATCACATTTGGCCGTGGGCCACATTAGCAGCTTGGACCTCCATATGTCTTGGGTGGAAAATACGGTTGGTTGGGGCGAGGCGCTCAAGGATGGCCTCGGGTGTACTCGGGTGGTAGAGCCAGATTAGGAACCCAAACCCGCGCTTCGGGAACCAGAGCGGATGATGATCCGTAATCACGGATGTGCTTGCGTGAAGCCTCAAGTCGCTCGCCTACCTCGGCCGATAGCCTTATTGACTAGCTTTGAGAAAGAGGTGCATTCATGCAGACGGAGATCTCGGCGAACTCGTGGCTAAGTCCTTACGGAACCTCGCCGCTTCTTAGCATCGGTAGAAACTTCTTCGAGCATAACGTGTTAACCTCCCAATTCACGGTCGAGGCATCCACGCTCACCGCCTTGGGTGAAACTGCAGAATTCTCACGCTTATGTCCATAAGTCCTTCGAATATGGTGCTCGCGAAGGCGGCACTCAATTCATCCTGTTGTAACTTGTCCAGCCGGACGATAGCCTCATAGTTTTCCCACCGAGATCGGCAGGCCTTCCAGATGATAGGCGGCAAAGGTAACTTTGTCAGCCTCGCATACATTGGCGGAACGCAGCTTGTGATGGATATCGCGGAGCTAATCATCGGCGCCGAGTGGCTCGACGGAACATTTGAACTTTGGAGGATAAAGCTTGACGAAGTCATTGAGTGAAACCCCATCGCTTCTTGGCTGGCGGGCTGTGTTTTGTTCAATGCGCCCAATAAGCGGTTGGTTTCAAGCTTATTATGCTCGCTTCAAAGATCACCTCAGCCAAAGATGGCGGTTATGCAGATTCACATTTCTGGCTGCATCGGCCTCTCCCTGCCTCGAACAGCAGGAGAATTCGAGTGTTGACCATCCCGGGAGACAAAGCAAAGGTTTAAACCAGGATGGCAGAATTTAACAAGGAAGTGCGGAAGGTAATGGACAGATGGAATGCAAAGATGTTCATCCGTATGACATGGTAATATAAACTGCCATATATATATATACCAACGGTCATACACACCATTCATAGTTTAGTACAAGCCCGACGGAGTACAACTATAAGGAAAGGCGCTACATCTCATCGGAAGCATTCCAACTCCTATACATTATTTTTCTACACTTCCGAATGATACACACTAAGTCGTATTCCACGAGTCACGCAGACGGTGGAAACACAACTAGTACCATACTAGCAATACTACTACTATCTCGTGCAGCTCCATAGTAGTCCTCATAGAAATCACCACCTGCACTGAAGTGGAACATGATCGTCTGAAATGCATAATCCTGTGGGGCCTGTGGGACCATAAGGACTCGGATGTGGTCGTGGACCCACAAAGGGTGGCGTAAGAGGCCCACGAGGAGGAGTGATGCCTCCAACCTCACGCCACTCCATGAAGTCCGCAAACTCGCCCGACAGGTACAAATCTCTCATGTCCATACATCCGCTTGCACGGCAGTGCAAACCTAGTCGTGTAGCCCAGCTGGTCGGAACGGGCATTATACAGCTCCATACGCAAGGCCCGGTTCTCACGGTCCTTGTCCTCCAAAGAACTCAAGAGTGGTACGGAGGAGTGAGTCCTCATGGGATGCATCACCGCATAAGCCTCAAGGTAGCCATGCGCCCGTGAAGGGATGCCGCATATAGCGGAAGTCGTTGTTGCTCAAAGAAAGCAGTCCTGCTCAATAATAGTCATCATGGAATAGGCTGCATCTTGTACGATATTCCAATAGTGATTCCGAGCCCATAGGAACAAAGTGAAGTGGCTCAAGAGTCTCGGATAGGATGGATAAACCGACCGCGCATAGGTATTGGCTTTGATTGAAATCCTGAACTGCTCCTCGACGGTATATTCAGATACCATCGATAACCAGCCTCAATCATCACCCTAACCAACATGGCCGCAGGACCGCACACATCGATGCAGCGAGTCAAAGCTAACCACTTGGTTCTCGGGAACGGTGGCCATCCGAAAGCACAGCCATAATGCAAAGGC